>JAUIMM010000113.1:26145000-26745000 GCA_031769625.1 Taudactylus pleione | reverse complement strand
TAGGCGGGGAGGGGGGGTGGATACACAAATGAAGGCGTTCCCGAAGGAACGCCTGCCGTTTGTGGGAGGCACCACTGACATCACCAGTGATGCATTAGTGGAGAGCTTCCTGCTCTAACAACGGATGAGACCCTACCACAAGGGTCTCATCGCAAGCCCCGATGGTCAAGATGGTCGCAACCATCGTGACTATCACCTGGCCACTCGCAAAAGCTGTGGGTGGTCACCCACAGCTTAGCGAGCGGGCCAGGAGGTAGGCTCAAACAAAAAAAAATGCTGTCCTGATTCAGAGTGAGCCCTCTGAAAGAGCATCCGGCTCTGAATCAGGGCCACAGTCTGACTCTCTACCATGCAGATAGAGGAGTGAATAAAGAATATGATAAACAGCCCATTTAGGGAACAGTTGTTTAGTATACTGAGTGCAATTTATGTATAATAAAGCCTGTTTGTGTTTTTACCTGTTTTGTCTAAGTGACTTCAAGCCTCCGGTGGGCAATGGGTGTGTCAGGCTGACACATAAGGCCTCTTCTGGGCTGACCAGTCACCTGGCACTATAAAAGAGATAACACAAAGAGGAATACAGTAGTGTAGGTTTCAAATAATTTCTGATTAAGATAAAGTTAAATGCTAATAAACAACAAGTGACTTAAATGAGCAGAAAAACAGATGAGACAGAGCTATAGAGTATAGAGAGCTAAAAAAGAAGGAGCCAGATAGTAAAAGCCATAACTGCCACTTTTAATATATAAAGCATTCCTCCCAACATGACCCTCTCCAGGAGGGACACAATGCTCTGGTCCTGGACTTCCCTGGTTATTTATGATTGGTAGAGGCTTCAAATAGGTGAGTCGCACCAACTGCCAGTGAGTCCCAGCCAGTGATGTTTGGCAGCGGGTGAAATGACAGTTGGTGTGTCTCCCCTGTTTGACTTTTGAACTGCGCTGCAGCCCCACCTCTTACCAGGGAAGTCCAGGACCAGAGCATTGTGTCCCTCCTGGAGAGGGTCATGTTGGGGGGTATGTATAAAGTGCTGCACAATTTTAACTAGCTATGTGCGCCGGACCATTTTTGCTGGATTTGGATTTGGCTCTAATTTGTCATCCACCTTTGGATTCGGATTTGGATTTGTGAAACAGCCATCACTGGTTTTGGATTTGGATTTTTTGACAAAAAAAGCTAAAATCACATAATTTGGGCTTGTTTCTAGAGTATTATTAATCCCAATAACATTAATTTCCAGTCATTTACAGTCAATTTAGACCACCTCACAGCTCACAAAATTGTTTTCACCATTATTGGCCAAAGGCTGCAGTGAGCTAGTTGGTTACTAAGTGACAGAGCAGCGGCACAGATACAGCAGTTTAAAGCACATCTATGAAACATTGCCACACAACAGTGGCAGAAATGAAAGGTAGTGCAAGATGTAATTGTCCTTGGGCCCACCCACCTAGTGGGGTATGGCCAGCAGAGTCACAGTATTTGTATACACAGTGGACTATGCCCCAAGGAGTCACAGTGCTTGTATACACAGTGGGGTACGGCTCAAGGAGTCACAGAGCTTTTATACACAGTGCGGTACAGCCAACAGAGTCACAGTATTTGTATACACAGTGGATGTGGCCCAAGAAGTCACTGTGCTTGTATACACAGTGGGCTGCTGCCCAAGGAGTCATAGTGCTTGTATACACAGTGGGGTACAGCCAACAGAGTCACAATAATTGTATACACAGTGGGCTACAGACCAAGGAGTCACAGTGCTTGTATACACAGTGGGGTACAGCTCCAAAAAAAAAATCCTTTTTTTTACTTTTTAAAAGTATTATTTTTATTACACTGGAGCAGATGGGCATGAGTACCCCGTAGCATACATCAGCATGCCTTGTACACACAGCCACTTGTGAGTCTGGACACAGCGACTTTAATCAGCAGAGTATAGCGTAGAATACATCAGCATGCCTTGTACACACAGCCACTTGTGAGTCTGGACACAGCGACTTTAATCAGCAGAGTATAGCGCAGCATACATCAGCATGCAGTGAGCCCCCTATACACAGTCACTTTACCAGCACAGTCACTTGTGAGTCTGGATACAGCCTCTTTAATCAGCAGAGTATAGCGCAGCATACATCAGCGTGCAGTGTACCCGCTACAGTCACTTTATCAGTACTGCCAGTTGTGAGTCTGGACACAGACACTTTAATGAGCAGAGCAGTGTGCAGCATGCAAGTGAAATGGCGCAGAGTCCCGGTTGCGGCGCCTTATCTAGAAACCAACCCTCGCGGGAATCTGATGTCGGAAGGAAGACGTTCGGTCTCGAAGTGGGATCCGAGTCAGGAGGGAACACCCAAGCTGTGGCTCGGGTGGACTCTGATCCCCGTTGTTCGGAGCAGTTCGGATTCCACAGTTCGGATTTCTCTAATTGTAACCATATTGAAACACACAAACAAATAAAAATGACCCTCTTTCTTAGCAGTTTGTTGGCATTGTTTGAATAGTCCTGCTGTGAAATTTCAATTGAAGCGGAACAATTCACCCTGCTATTCAGCAGCACACTAACGTAGTTTATGGATTGTTGCTATAATTATAACTTATTTAGAGCTGAATGATTTCTTATGTAAACTGCAATGTCAAAAATTATATTACCATTCTACATGGGATCCTTAGGAGGCATCTTTTATCCAGGTTGGAAATTGTGTCAATCAGAACAGGAGAGCCCTACACAAAACAACTTGCCCAATGTCCTCGCGATCACTTCCCTGTATAAACAGGCAGCATAAATGCTATAGCCTTGTTATAAGCAGTGGATTATCAGAGTCATCCCACAGTTAAATGAGGAATGGTGTATCTTGATTAGTGTGACTGCTTTAGTGGTGATAATCGATATTTTCCAAGTAGCATGTAATGTTTAACAAATTCTGACATGTTTCGTCATATTAAAATTGATTTCTTCAGAGGTAGATAGTGATTTTTTTCCATATATTTGACAACAATTGGTAAACTAAGCAGGTTATATACACTACAGCTCATTAATTTAAATACACTCCCAGATTTGTTACTTTCTCTCTAAAGGATGATCTTTATATGTGTGTTTTGCACAGAAATGAGCACACCTCTTGTGACTCATGGGTGCGACATACCCCACCAAGCCATGCCCCTAACTGTAAGGCTATGCTCCCTAACAGTGAGGCCACACCCTTAACTTCAGATGCACGGCTGCGCCATGTGCAAAGTTCCCTCTTCCTGAAGTAAAGAAGTTGGGAGGTATGCTAACAGCCGGATAATGTCTGAACCCTGAAAATAAACAAATTATACCTACAAGGTCAGGAGGCTCTCGTAGTTATATCAGATACATGCCCAATGCTGTTTTGAAACTGATACATACACTGAAGTGCCAAAAGTCATGAGATAGATGCCTAGTATCATGTAGGATTCCCCTCTAGCCCGGCAAAGTGCAGCAACTCGACATAGCATAGATTCCACAAGTGAATCTCTGTAGAGATGTCGATCCATGCCATCTGTATAGCTTTCCACAGCTCCCTGATATTTGTAGGTGCAAATGAACCTTTCCAATACATCCCATAAATGCTTGATTGGGTTAATATTGGGCACCACACCATTGGTGCAACTCGAAGGAATTCTGGACAACTAGGGACTGATGAAATGGTGCATTATCCTGCTGGAATATTCCATCATTGTGGAGGGTACATGAAGTCCCTGAAGAGCTGCAAATGGTCATCAAGCAATGCAATGTAGCGGTTACCAGTCAAAGACATGTTCAGGTGGACCAGTGGATCCAACCCATGCCACATGAACACACCTCACACCATTATTGAACCACCACCAGGCTGCATGGTTTCTTGCTGACAACTGAGGTCCATGGCCTTATGGGGTCTGCACCACACCTGAACCCTATCATAAGCCCAAAACACCTAGACCAATGACTCATCAAACCATGCCACATGTTGCCACTCCTCCTGGCTCGAATTAGTGACATCACAAGCTAAGGTGAGGTGCTGTATCTGGGGCTGAAGTGTTAACAGGGGCACTCTGGTGGGACTTCTGCTCCCATATAAAATGGAAGCTAAAGACCACTGCACTGACCTGCATCTGGTACCTCCTGCATTGAATATGGATGTGAATTGAGCCAGTGTTGCTTGTCTATTATGATGGACAACCTGGGAAGATGCCACTGGTCACCATCATTGAGCACCTGTTGTTGGCCACTGCACTGACCATGGTGGGTGGTAATGCCTTCCATGAGGTACTCAGCGCCGGCACTGCACAAATCACTGTGAAAATAGGGTGGCTGCCATTTTCCCAGAAAATTTCCCATGTGCAGTAGAGTCTGGCACAGTGCCAGAGTCTACTTGCAACTGCGCCTGCTGAGAGTGGAGGGGCCCGCACGGAGGATGCACATGGGCCCCTGCTCTCTTAATCCACCACTGGGTGGAAAGTGTTTCATCTTCTGATAATCAAAGAAATGTGGGAAAGCCATGAGAAGTGTCCACCAAAAATTTCATTTTAAAATATTTCTCTTTTCTGCAATTTTAGTTTACTTTATCAATATATTAGTAGTAATATAACAAACTTTACAATATCCATGGCAAAATATCTTCATTTTAATTTCAATCCGCATTACCACCCTGCTACATCCCCCAGCTGTTAAGCTGGGTGTGTAATGCCACACAAAACAAAATTGCCACCAGGGACATGGAGGATTTTTAAAATAGTTTAAAAATAAGAGTGGAGGGAGGGTGTGTGTGCAAAAACAGGGACCCATTACACTGGGATAGAGGAGGTTACATAAATGGGGATCTATTACCACTGGGGGGTGAGGGGTAATGCTAATGGAGAGAAATTGCAACTGGGGGGGTCTTTTGCCAAAGAGGGTGGGAAGTCATTTTAGAATGGGGGCCTATGGACACGAGGCTGTGTGAGACACCCCCTAGGCATTTTTTTTTCAATAAAATATTTAAATATATTTTTTAAAATATTGACTAAACTTTATTAAATAAAACAAAGAACAACAATTTCTGACCGGTTTTGGCGGAAAGAAATCATCAGTTAAGCCTGGGGCATATCAAGAATTCTTAACAGTGGAAAAGTGAAGAAGCAACCAATCAGCTATTATTTATCATTTTATAGAATGCACTTAATAAATGCTACCTCAAAGCTGATTGGTTACTATGGGTAACTTCTCCACTTTTTAGGAGGCTTGAATCATCTCCCCCTATGCACTTTGGATTTATTACACTTTATACAGTGTATACTTTGATCTTTTTGCAATTTTCAGGGTCAGAAATGTAAGTTATAACATCATCTATAAAGCACCCTATAAAATATATATATATAAAAATGCTTTTTGAATATAGATAAACAGTATAAGCAAAAGCAAATAATAAAAGAAAAATCATAGTTATAATTTCATATTAAAACAGTGAAAAAGATATATCTATCCAAAAAGCAATTGATCTGGTGACAGATTTACTATAAAACCTTGATGGGAGTTATAAATATAGATTATTTTTTTATTGCAGCGAATCCACACAGAAACATGGGGAAATACTTCTATCACGACACAGAGGAAACAGCAGACTTCCTTTTCAAATATGTTTTTTTTATTGAATACACTTGATTCCAAACTACATTCTAGTATTCACTTATAGCAACTTAATGAGGAACAGCAAAAGTGTTCTTTATGTGAACACAGCTGACATCCATATTACTGTGTGCACAGGGAATTTATTATGGGGGGGCATAATTAGGTGCTTTTGTGCAAACAAATATATGAAACCCATGTGGCCTTTAACTAACAACTTGTTTGCACAATCTGTTCATAGCATCTGAAGTGAAGGTAATGAAAGGCCACTCGTGATCTTTAACATGAATATCCCACGCTGTTACTCATAAAAATGGAGAAAAAGAAAAAAATAGAAAAGAAAAGATCTCAGAGTTGCTGATGGAGAGCTGAACTTAGAAGTGACCGTTCCGCAATTCACATCTGAAGCAACTGACATGGTCACTTGGATCGGAAGGCCAGGGTGAGGCCTATTGTGGAGAAGCCCTAGTGTCCTCTTTCCATTGTTACTTAAGCTAAGTGGCAGGTGCAAAAGATGTTTCTTAAAAGGAATCTGAAGGGACAGAGAAGTTCTCACAGAAACTGAAAATTAGTGGGTGTTTAAGGTTTGTACTTAGAAACTCTTAGTTGTAGCTTTGAAGGGATAATGCAAGAAATATACAGGAAAAACAATGTAATTAAATCTAAATGTGTTTGTAAAGGTTGGTTAGAATTTCTTTTATTTTATATTTTAAAATAAAATAAAAACAACAAGCATATCTTATGAAGTGCATAAAATTAATGCACATGGATTTATACTATACATAGCTATTTTAACAAAAAATATGTTTTGAAGGGAACAATAATAAGATGGAATATAAAAAAATGCAAACAAACATTACACATATAAAATAATAATAATAATTAGAAAATCATTTATAGTGACATATTGTAGAAGAGTATGTTAGAAGGGTGTGTATTTTAAATTAATATCTAGCTCAATATTATATCACATGGGATCATAAAAACAGTATTAAAGAGTGAGTATTTAAAAGTAATTTAAAAAAAAAAAAATACATTTTTCTGTGAAAGGTTAATAGTAATATTCTTTTCTTTTAAAGGTAATTCTCAAATAAAAAAATGTATAAACATATTTACATTGCCTATTAGTATCCATCTGTTAGAACTGTAAATGGATACGAGTTTAAATAAAATCATGACAAAAAGGTGAAGTCTCATAACAAGAGCAATATTATTTGCACTTTTTGTTGTGAGTGGAAATCTGTAGCCAAAATGTAACAACTGTTTTCTGATTAATAAAAGTCACCTTCAATGCTGAATGCTAAATTAGCATGGAGGATTTAGAATTTTTAGGTTATTTCTTAAATCTATTTAAATTCATTACAAATGTCCCTTCTCTGAATCGTAACCTTTGAATTTTAGTAGCGTGTTATCTAAATTGTAATCTCTTGTCATGAACTGCACACAAGACTATATGGATTTGTGCATGCCATTTCTCATTAAAACAAAAATGCAGATCATCGGGACAAGTGTGTGGGACACAAATGGATCTCACGTAGAGAAAATAATAATACTCCCACTGCCTCCATTCTCGCTAGAGTTCTGTAATTAATTTATTGATTTTAAAAGAAATGAACCAAACATCCTGTGGTTTAACTAGCATTTCTGGCCACTGCAGCTTCTAAATAATATAAATTGAGGTAACTGTAATAAAAACATCAATATCCAGTATTTCAATCAAGCGGAGAAGAGAATTATAAACGTCAAAATAAACCTGTCTTCATGATTTTATGTCTGTAAAAAGGACTTAAATATTGTATTAAATATTTTTTCTTCAAAAATATATACTGTAAGTGAATAATGTTCATTTCTTTCCATTTAAACATAAAGGAAGAATGATTATCATAGTTACTATCATTTATTTATTTTTTGTCCTGATAATTCCTCATGTCAACCCCCCCTCAAGTAACATCACCCAAAGTGATGTTTCCCCACCACTATCCCTGCCATTTATTACCTTGTGTAGAGCAATACCTCCATATCAGCTGCCAGCTCTCAGTGTTGATGGCACAGCAGGGAAAATGATAACATTTAATGAATGACATGATACTGACTTGGGGTTGTTATAAAAAAAGGGACACATTATTGGGGATCTCGCTGGCACAGTTAACCCGCACTACACCCTTTTAAATATACCCCATAACATTGGAGTTATATTGCAGTGAATGTAAAATCTTTGCTGTACATATAATTTAAAGTGTTTCAGTAATGTTTCTTTACATTTGGGGCCTTAATAAAGATTACTGTCCCTCTAGCTCTAGTCTGCTTCTGTCTCTCCAACTCCAGCCCCCTTCTGTCTCTCCAGCTTTAGTCCCCACATCCTTCTGGCTCCAACCCACAGACGCTTACCTTCATTTAAGTCTTCTTGCTGCTCATCTACACATCAAGGCTCCTCTGCCTTTCAGCAGTGTGGCGAAGCATGACATCATGCACTCTGTGCCGCAATAAACAAGAAAAACTTTAAGAATTCTGACCCTAATCTAACTAACATATTGTGAAGTGAAAAATAAGTTGCAGTAGAATGTCAAAAAAGTGTCTGGAGTTCACTCAATCTCATAACTCAGATGACAGCCAATAGAAAATCAAGTTTGAGTATCAGGTACCACAAAGTGTCATTAATAGAGTCTATAGTGCTCAAGATAGTCGAGATCGGGGACAGCACTGGGGTGGCATGCCCCCTTCCAAAACTAAAGTAAAAAAATTTAAGTGGAGGGTGGCGCCACATGGAAACCAGCCAGGGGCTTATCCAGGGGGTAATACATCTTACCTGCCCACTCCCGCTGGCTGATGTATAGCAGTACAGTGGCAGCAGGCACATTATGCAGGGGGAGAGAAGAGGCTACTACTGCTCAGCGGCAGCGGCCTCCCTACACCCTCTGCAGCCCAGCAGACAACAGTGTGTGCTGGGCTGGAGAAAGGCTGCTCTCCCCTTTCCCTGCCCAATGCCCCCGCCAGGCCCATCCACCAAGCCAGGGCCCGGGTAAAGTGTACCCTCTCTCCCCCTCTTGGCACCCCTGATAGTGCTGCTGTAAATAGGTGCAAGTCCCATGAAGATATTGAAATTTCAACATTACACAGTAAATGTATCAAATGCCAGTTTCCCCCGCATGCTAGAAATTGCCGCATATCGCCACACATCATCAGCAATTTTGACCTCCAAAACTATCAGAATTATTATCCAGCATTGTGGACGTTTGAAACCCACATGCAGCTGATGCCAAGGCCAATGCTAAATAGCTTTGGCCCCCTTCCTGGTACCCTAGACTGGTGGGTACCATGGGTAAAAAATAAGAAATGTGGCCAAATACAGTTTATTATTCCTAACATGCGTCCCCTTACAACAATATACATGGTACCTTTTATTTGTAAAAAAAAATTAAATAAAAAAGCATATATATATAAAATAGCATATAAAACTATCTATATCATAAACCCTAATTTTTCACAAGAATATCTGTTCTCCCTTATTTTTATTAATACAGGTTGAGTCTCCCATATACAAAATGCTTGGGACCAGGGGTATTTTGGATAACAGAATATTCTGTATTTTGGAATATTTGCATATCATAATGAAATATCTTGGGAATGGGACCCCAATATACACGCAGAATGCATTTATGTGTTATATACACCTTATACACACAGCCTGCAGGTCATTTTATACAATATTTTCAATAATTTTGTGGCTCAAGCAAAGTTTATGTACAGAAATGAAATTAATTTATGTTTCATATACACCCATTACACACAGCCTGAAGGTAATTGTATACAATATATTTAATATTTTGTGCCTTAGACAAAGTTTGTGTACATTGAACCATCAAAAATCAAAGGTTTCATTATCTCAGTCATGCCAAAATGATTCCGTATTTCGGAATATTCCGTATTTCGGAATATTTGGATATGGGAGACTCAACCTGTAATATCTGTTCTCCCTTATTTTTATTAATACAGTAATATCTGTGCTCCTTTATTTCCAGAAATAATATATGTGACCCCTTAATATTAATTAATAATTGTAGCGGCATCTTAGTAATAACTAAATGTTGGAGTGCTCATTATGAGTGCCCCATTATACATTATGATATTAAAATAGAAATATTTAATGTAGACTCCATATAGTTTAGACATTAATACTTAACTTACTTCTTACTCTTGATAAAATGTAATCAACTAGGTTAAAAAATGAAAAAAAAAAAACACAGCAGACCACTTGTTAAGTTAAGCTTTGGCAACATAGACTACTTTCTAGATGGACAGCCAATCAGGAGGAATCTATCATTGGCCCCTCAGTTACAAGGAAGTGACCAATACTACTTAGCATTGGTTTGGGCATACCTAGGTGCATGCCCAGAGCTGCCCTGTAGAGGTACTATGGTAAGTAATTACAGGCCAGATGCTGCAATTTAACCTGTCACAACCGCTTTGGGGTTTCTGCAGATTGTGTAGCCGCAGGTTAATGCACATTGTGGCTCAAAGAAGTGTCCTTGTCGCGGCAAAGAACTTGAGATAAAGCCGTGGTTCTGCACACTATGATGCAAGAAGGTTCACGGCATGCAGTACAGAGCTTGACTGCTGTGTGGTCAGTGCTCCACAGTTGAAAACTATACTATACAATTGCAACAGTTGGAGGCGGCACTATAACAAGCCCTGACTGGTGGCCAATCCTGCACATACAGTAAAGTAAACAGTCGCAGATGTGAACATTCTGGACACGAAATATCTAACGTGATGGGCAACAATTCCTGAAGGGATGTGCGACAATTTCAGAAATGCGCTGGATCCAAGTACATGAATACAGCACTGCTTGCGACAAATTTCGCAAAGCGGCACAGCAAAGGTGCATAGAGTACCGCCCTATTCATTCCTATAGCCTGTCACTGACAAAGCTGGGAAGCTTCTGGCGAAGTGACCAGTCAGCGCGACCCCATTCATTCCAACGTAGAGTGTCCACAATGAGTGTTCCATCTCTCAGAAATTGTCGCACATCACCCATCATATGTAATATGCTCAATTTGAACTGTTCTATCTATTCTTTTTCCAAGATTCATTGGATTGTGGAGCTAAAAGAGCAGCGTTTGCAGCGAAGCAGTTTACACAGCATATAACGGGTGGAAAGAGCATATTTTTAGGGATGGTCCTAGTTTTTCTTTATATTTACATACGTAAAGTTTCCTTTTAACCAGTATAGTTTATTAAATAGTCTCCCATAAAAGATAACTGAACTTATTGTTACACAGCCAAAAAGAAAAGGCAGAAAAGGAAGTAAGTGAAAAACTAAATGGAATACTGTACATAGTAAAATAAGATACATTTACAAGAACTACTTCTGTCTTTTACGTTTGCCATTTGATGTGTTTTAAGAAATGGATTCTCTAAATAGTCATGTCTGTATAATATAATGAAGCCAACTTTCCATTTGTTTTGAAAATTACACATTACCGGAAATGTAATTTGAATTTTAAAATGACCTTTCCAGTAGGCACGAATAAAGTTAATCATGTTGTAGGCTGTGGGATTTTCACCTAGCAACAATAAAACAATAAGAGTTCAGCAGCTGAGTCTGTGACAAATGACAGTGTTGAAATCTGTTCACTATGAGGGCACTGAGTGGTACCATATTTTACATAAAGAAAGCAAAATCTGCAGCTGTTTAAATGCAAAAAAAAATGTTCTACCCTAATAATACAAATAATTATTTGTACAAATGATATGTCAAATTTCTACTTTGGTTGGACTTTTTAATAAACAGTGAGACATCTAGAGTTATGTGTAATAAGTACTAGGGTCATCCAAGGGAAAGTGGACTTCTAATTGTGATTCCAATGATAGCTATGGCCCAAGGTCATCTTGATCAAGAAATGGAGCCAGTGATGTCACAAAGG
The DNA here is from genome assembly GCA_031769625.1 of Taudactylus pleione. Taxonomy (NCBI): domain Eukaryota; kingdom Metazoa; phylum Chordata; class Amphibia; order Anura; family Myobatrachidae; genus Taudactylus; species Taudactylus pleione. The sequence continues at coordinate 26,733,477 of JAUIMM010000113.1, read as the reverse complement.
GAGGTGGGGACCACATCGAGTGTTACCCTCCGAGCTGGGGACACCAACATTCCAACTCCTCCTCACTATGATGATATTGTACAGGGCCCAGCTCCCGGAGGGCGCAGCAGGAGGAGCCAGCAGTACATGGAAAGTCTTTGGGTGCAGCCCGGCATCTCTGTTAGTGCTGGCCACATCCCCAGAGTGATGAAAACAGGGGTGTGCTGCAAGGCCACACCCCTTCCCAAATAGGCCACACCCATTTTGGATGATAACAACATTGGAATGCGCAGACCAGGGGCGTCTTAAGAGAGGAGGGAGGCCAGTGTGCACTCCCAATGCGGGGCCTCCTCATCTCTCCCCGGTGGCCGGCAGCCAACTGAAGCGGCTGGCCAGCCACCGAAGCATTGATAGACTCCGGGCACTAGCGTGTACCTGGAGTCTACTGTGCATGCGCAGAACGCTGGAAAAAAGGCTGCGGTGGCCATTTACCGGCGTTCTGCACAGTAGACTCTGGGCACTAGAGTGTGCCCGGAGTCTACTGTGCATGTGCAGAACACCAGACAAATGGCCATGGCAGCCATTTTCCGGTGTTCTGAGCAGCGCTGACACCCGACGCGGGACCACGGACAGGTGAGTTTAAAATAATATGGGCGCAGGGTGTGCGGTGCGGGGACCCCCTGGACCCGGGGGCCCGTGTGCCTCGCACACACTGCACCCATTATAGATACGCCACTGGCGCAGACGCCCAGACATAGGGATCTATTCATGCAGATTTTATCACAACTCATGGAGAGGTGGTGGATGCTAACCTGTATTTTGGGATTGGCGAGACCTATTACTGAGACTTGGTGTTTAACGTGCTGACAGTATTCACCAGGGAACCCCGCAAGGAGGTTTGGACTTAACTGCGTCCGACACGCAGGTTGCGGCCCTCAGATTAGGTTCCCTGATACAGGTGCTGGTGTTCTCTGGTTGGAGTAGAGTACGATACAGATATACAGCATAGTCGACAAACCAGGTCAGAACCGAACAGACAAGACGGTACCAGGGAGCAGACGTATGCAGGTCACGGAGGATAGCCAAGGGAAAATCCTGAATACCAAACGAAGTACCAGGGAAGAGATGGAAGAAGGTCACAAACAAAGCCAAGGTCAGGAACAATCAGAAGGTATCACTGAAAACGATGGAGTATGGTTTGGGAGCCTATACTCTGGCACAGGAGTGCTCCCAGTTACTTCCTTAAATGGACAGGGGCTTGAAAAGGCGCCACCTGTGATGTCACAATGGACCTTTAAATTTATTTAGATTGGCGCGCGCCCCAAGGGGAGCCATGGCCGTCCGCACCATGCTACCGGGAGGAGGACTACTCAGCAGTGGGCGCCGGGAACTCCCCGCCCGCTGTTCTGCTGCTTACCAGCGCCGCCGGAACCAGTAAGTGCGCCAGACCCAGCAAAGCGATCCGCTATCCAGGTCACCGGCAGTCCTGTTTTCAGATGCGTACCTCTCTGGGAAGCGAAGAGTCGCCAGTCAGTGGCAAACGCAGGATTTTGCAAGGGGTTTCCAAATAATTGGTTACAGAGCCAATGACAATAAAGTCTACCCAGAATAAGCCTGCGACATACTGTACAGTACACTGTATTATTTGCTTCAAGTGTTTTAATATAAATAATATAAATAACAAGGCATCTGGGCATAAAACTTGCACAATGTGATTTGTAGCAACTGCACATGTGCTAGAACTTCAGAAAGCCAGTACGGCAAATGTGTTACCCTGAGTGTACACACAATGATGCTGCTGCGATCGGATCAGATGGTACTGCAAATGGAGCGGTGGAGTGATGGCTGTTCCTGGGCGGTGACCTGAAGTGAACGCAAAAGAGTGTCTCATGGGCATGTTGTGGGAATGTTGTGGGGTCATCAGTGAAAGCTGCTGTGTTCTCAGATTCAGAGCGGCAGCTGCAGAGGTCACAATTAGATGGAGAAACTGTGCATTTAACATTTTGCTCGCCACCTGCCAGTTTTTCGCACCCTCCTCCGAATGGCATTTTGCTAATACTAATGCAGGCCCGTTTCTAGGCAATTTGGCTCTCAGTGCAGACAGTTAAAAAATGCGCCTCCACCCCCCCATAGACAGTTTACATTATAATTTTTCCTCCTTATAGTAATGCCCAGTACACATTATGCTACACACTGCAATGCCCATTACACATTATGCCACATACAGTTATGCCCCTAACACAATTTTATGCCCCATAGTAAGGCTTCAAATTACTTTTCAATTACCTGCTCATTGCCAGGGGTCTCATGCTCATTGCCAGGGTTTCATGCTTGTTGTCAGGGGTTTCATGCTCGTTGCCAAGGGTTTTATGCTATGGGTTTACATGCTCGTTGCCAGGGGTTTCACACTCGTTGTCAGGGGTCTCACGCTCGATGCCAGGGGTTTCACGCTCGTTGTCAGGGCTCTCATGCTCGTAATCAGGGGTCTCATGCTCATTGCTGGGGTCTCATGCTCATTGCTAGGGGTTTTATGCTCGTTGCGAGGGGTTTTATGCTATGGGTTTACATGCTCGTTGCCAGGGGTCTCATGCTCATTGCCATGTGTTTCATGCTCATTGTTAGGGGCTTCATGCTCATTGTCAGGGGTTATACAGGAGAAAATGCAGCTTTCTGCATCTTCTCTCGGCAGCTTCAGCTTTCCAGGCACTTCTTGGTAACACAGAGCTGTGTTCCCTGACAGACACTAGAAGAAAAGTAGCACCTCTAGCGTCTGTCTCCTCCTAGGTGGTGCCCATTTCTGGAGGACATTTTCAGCAGATTCTATGCGGACAGCTGGAATCTGCAGCCCCAGGTCCCTTACCTGTCGGAGGAAGCAGCAGCTTGGCAATTGAGCAGCCCGGGGGGCACAAGGCACCCTGCCCCCTGGCCAAGCCCGCCACTGAGCTAGGGGGTTTCCAGGTACTCAGAAACCCCCCCTGTGTGCACGCCTGCCAGCCAGGTCCGTTCTGTGCATTCACCGGGTCACAGTTCAGGAGAGACTGCAGTGGCTGCTGGGATGTCAAGGGGCGGAGCCAGTGCCGGGTCCTGGGCAGAAGACAGGGAAGTAAGCAACTTTCCTGCCTGCTTCATCACGTTGTTAAGACTACGCCATCCTGAGATGGTGAATCTGAACACAGGAGAAGCTGAGCTCTCCATCCTTTAATGAATCGCACTCATCATACTACAGCAGTGTTGGCTAACCTTGACACTCCAGCTGTTATGGAACTACATAACCCAGCATGCACTGCTACAGTTTTGCTATTAGGGCATGCTAAAACTGTGGCAGGGCATGCTGGGATATATAGTTCCACAACAGCTGGAGTGTCAAGGTTAGCCAACACTGTACTACAGTATGGTGATGAAATTCAGCCACGAAGCAGGGGTGCGGCTGGAGAAGTAATGAACATGGTAGCCCGCTCTGTGAACAGCAGTAAGCAGAGAAAAGCCCTGTTTACCGCAAAACATGGCTATGAATAGAACCCATAGAACAATTTTTAAGGCACTGAAGGGTAGATGTATCAAGCCTTGGAAAGGGATGGAGAAGTTGCCGAAAGGGGCTAAACAGCTTCTGTCATTTATCTAGCACACTCTAGGAAATGACAGTTAGTAGCTGATTGGTTGCTATGAACAACTTCTCCACTTTCTCTCAAATATATGATGCATCTCCTAGTATATCTGAAAATGTGAGAATTTACACCCCCTACACTATCAGCCCCATCAACTCCTACCTCAGAATCAGGCCCAAAATGTTACATAAAAAATACATATATTACAGGTTGTACTGTAGGTACTAGGCATATCACTGAATATAGATGTTCTTGGAAATTGAGACATAATACAACCTTCAAGATCAAGGGTACCCAACATGCATCCCTCCAACACATCCCAGCATGCCCTGCCACAGTTTTGTTATTAGGGCATGCTAAATCTGTGGCAGGGCATGCTGGTATGTGTAGTTCTACAGCAGCTGGATTGACACATGTTGATTCCCTAGATCAGCGGCGGCCAACCTATGGCTCTTGAGTGACATGTGGCTCTTCTGTTGTTCTGATGCAGTTCCCCGTGGACACTGACTGCCTCCTCTGATAGTGACACATGAGGTGCTGTTGAAGTGACACATGGGGATTGCTGGAGTGACACATGGAGGGTTGCTGGAGTGACACATGGAGGGGCTGCTGTTGTGACAAATGAGAGGCTGCTGGAGTGACAAATGGGGGGTTGCAGTGACACATGAGGGGGACTGGAGTTACACATGGAGAGCTGGAGTGACACATGGAGGGGCTGGAGTGATACCAAGGAGTGTTGGATTGTATTATGTGACTTTTTTTCAATGCATTTTATGTGGATCTGACTTGTTTCAGTTTATCTTATGTGGATGTTTTTTATATTGTTCTGGCTTTTTTTACCCTGTTATAGTTACCTCCACATTGCCATGTGCCTACAAACATCATACCAGGGGGGTGGACTAGCTGTCCACGTTCCTTTGTGCACGTGCGCCTGCGACGTGCACATGGTCTTGGTTCTTTGACATACCTACAGATATTTTTGGTCTCTTTGCCTCTGACTGGTTGGCCACCCCTGCCCTAGATGGTCTGGAGAATACACACAGCCTTCTTTTATACAATAAAAGCACACAATACTGCATGGCATATATATTCGCTTTTCTTTTAAGCCAATTCAGGTTTTCCTAGGCACTCCCCATGCGTATTCATCTGGAGAGATTGCACACACTGCTGCCAGTGGACAAAGGTGTTCTGTGCTCTGCGCATAAGGCTCCCTGGGGATAGTCCAGCCTTACTCCTCCTAGAAATCTGGAAGTCTTGGTGAGGGGGATAAGGCTGCCATAGCCGGGGCTGCTCCAACATCAGTGCCTAGATTTGAAGTGCTTAGTTTATAGTGTCAATAGAACATTTAAGTTAAAGCTGGAGTTATTCAGGAGTTAAACAGGAGGAGAACAGTAGGAGAATTTAACAAATCAACAATTTCTGCTATTAAGGACTGCTTTTATCTACCACCACATTTCCATCATGCCTATGGATTATGCCTGCACCTGGATCTCCAATGCTCCCTGCATCCCTCCTGATCTCCCCATGCAATCTGCTTATCCACTTCAACTATACCTTACCAAACGATGTAGCAAGATGACCTCTCAAATGGTCCTTGGCTGTAGCCCCCAAATCATGAGGCTTGGTGCAATTTTGCTGAACTCAATGTTTTTTTTTCCGCTTAAGTTTAGACTAACCTTTCCATAGATTTTAGGTTACTGTGACCCTTGTATCCAGCCCATCTGTGTCACCCATGTTTATCTGCCCCCTCCCCTTTAGAATGTAAGCTCTCATGAGCAGGGCCCTCTTCCCTCATGTGCTTCTCCTTCACTTAATTATACTCTAATTTACAACAGCACCCAACCCTTGGTTACAGACACCATGCTGCTTATCTAAGTGTTAGGCAGCAATGTATAAATCATGTACCTGTCCTGCATTGTTTGTACTGTTAATATCTGTTTTATTGTGTGCTTATTTGTTTATGTACTCTGTAAGGCATTGTGGAACCCTTGTGGCACCATATAAATAAAGGAGATTGATGATAATAATAACATTTCTTCATCTTCCATCTAAAGCTTCCTCAAGTGCTTTGCTGGTGGGCTAGGCAGTGTCATAGCCAGTTGGCAGGGGTGGGATAACAGCTTTGTCTCCTTTCTGAATTATCTCTCTTCCCTGTCTGCAATGTGGTGCATTGGCAGTAAGGGACAGTCTTCAAACTACTTGCTACAATACTAGTGTGTTCAACAGAGTTTGGGGGCAATGTGATAAATGGCACTATTCTGTGATAAATGGGGGCAAAATGTGGCAATATTTTGTGATAAATGGAGGCACTATATGGCATTTTGTGTGATAAATAGGGGCACTATGTGGCATTTTGTGTAATAATTAGGGGCACTATGTGGCATGTTGTGTGATAAATGGGGCACTTGGCATCATAGGTTTGGTGACACCCAGTAAGCTAAATAGCCCACATGTGTAATGCTGAAGGTGCTTACATCTGCAAAAGAAGTGTGGCCTCATGGGAAAGGGGGCATGACCTCATGGGAAAGAGGTTGAGGCATAACAACATGTCCCCAGTTTTATCACTCTGGGGGTGTCCCCACTATTCATGGAAATATGGGCTATACAGATGTGTTCACACTTTTCCTAAAATATAGCCATAAGACCCAATTTGGCATGCCATGGACTCTGCAACTTAGACACGTTTTGTGATTTAAAATTTCCTACTTTAATCTGCTACTATACACAAATTCTTTGGCATAAAAAACAATTTGGACTTCTTTATTCTTCTTTTTTTCTTTTTCTTCTTCCCACAAGTGTTACGCAACACCTTCCAAAGTACATTAACAAATAAGTGAACAAGAAACCAGTGACTTACAGAACAATACAATTCTAGACAAGGTCATGATTTATACACATTGCTGCATTAGCGATTATAGCATTCAAAATAAGCAGCAGGGAGTCAGCAACCAAGTGTTAGGTGCCCTTGTGGGTAGTAAGGAGTAGATGAAAGTATAAGTAAGGAGAAGCACATGAGGAAAGAGGGTCCTGCTTGTGAGATCTTACATTCTAAAGGGGAGGAGCAGACAAACAGGTGTGACACAGATGGGGTAGACGGGGAAGAAGGAGCAGGTTGCAGGAGGTTAGGATGAAAGCTGGAAAGCCTTGATGAAGTAGTGGTTCTTGAGAGCCCATTTGAAGATTTGTAGAGAGGTGTAGAGTATGATAGGGAGAGGGGGGAGATTTCCAGAGGTAGGGAACAGCACTGGCAAAATCTTGGAGGCGGGACTGGTAGGAAATAATCTGTTAGCAGGAGAGGGGGTGTGTATTTGTTGAGTGAAGAGGGCAGGTGGGAGTGTGGAGGAAGATGTAAGAGGAGGAGGATTAGGTGAGGGCTTTGTAAGTGATTGTAAGAGCCTTGAATTGGGTTCTGAAGGGGAAGGAGAGCCAGTGTAGGGCTTGAAGGAGAGAGAATGCAGATGTAGAACATTTGGAAAAGAAGATGAACAGAGCAGCAGTATTGGGGACAGATTGTTATGGAGAGATGTTGGAATTATGGAGGCCAGATAAGAGAAGTTACAGTAGTCCAAACGGTAGACTATAGAGAGGTACTGACTGTGGGGTCTGAAGGAGGGTAAGGAGTCCAGGAAATTTCAAGACAGCACACTTTGGGGCTAGAGGAGATAGTTGTGCCATCAATCAATGATGAAATTGTGGGAAGTGAGGTTATGCGGGAGGGTGGGAAGATGATCAGCTCAGTCTAAGACATGTTAAGTTTAAGAAAGTGCTGGGACATCCAAGAAGAGGTAGCAGAGAGACAGTTGGAGATATGAGTGAGGAAAGAGGGGGGGTCAGCGGAGGAGAGGCAGATCTGAGTATCATCAGCATAGAGATTATATTGGAGGTCAAAAAAGCTGATGAGTTCACCTAAAGAGGACATATAGAGGGAGAAAAGGAGAGGTCAAGATCAAAACCTTGGGGAACACCTATTGTTAGTGGACGTGGTGGGAGGGAGAGGAGTCATGAGAGGAGACAGAGAAGGAACGGTCAGAGAGGTAGGAAGACAGCCAGGAGAGGGCAGTGTCACGTAGATCAAGTCAGCAATGTCCCGTAGATCTAGAGGGTAGTGTCACATATCCAATCGCTACTCATAGTGGAAATTTATGTCCAGTATGCATATAAGCATAGGATGTCCTCTTGAAAATACTACACCATCATCAGGCGCTTGTTCCCTCTCCTCCTTTCTTTTCATACATATATACAGTATATACAGTATATACAACAGTATATATATTGTGATAAAAACACTGAGGAAGTTGTCAAGAAGAGATTTATATACCCCAGATTCCTAGTTTCTGTCTGGCAGACAGTAAGCTAATTAGCAACCTGCATTTGCACCCGTGACTCCATAGGATTGCATGGTATGAACACATAATGCGGCATGGCATACCATGGCACACGCGGCTGTGGCTATTCAAATGGCGCAATGTGTGCGCATGTGCGCACGTTTCCAGCGCGAGCAGCAAAGATGCAAGAGGACACATCTGTATATACATCTGTATATACAGTATATATATTGTGCTAAAAACACTGAGGAAGTTGTCAAGAAGAGATATATATGCCCCAGTTTCCTAGTTTCTGTCTGGTAGACAGTAAGCTAATTAGCAACCTAGATTGATGATTGATAATATTCTAAGGCCCCATAGAAGATATGATGCTAATTATCTCAGTCATCTATAGTCCTGATTGGCAGTCTCACTTACCCAGGGTACAAGTAGGGTTGGGCATGATCCATGAAGCAGGATTGACAGCCAATCCAAAAACGTGATGCTCAGGGATGGAAGAGGTGAAGTGTCTTGGATACACCATAGGCAGAGGTTTGGTAAAACTCCGACTTGATAAATGTGAGGCTTTTTAAGGAATCAAGGGATATTATAGAATATTCATACCCAATTTTGCCACCCTTGCTGTCCCTTTGACTGCCCTTACCAAGTGTAAACAGTCAGTTATGTTTAAGTGGTATCCTGAGACATAAAAGATTTTTCAGGCATAAAAGGTAGCTTTATGGACCCAACTAGTTTTGAGGACATTCGACTTTAAAAATGCCTTGTCCCGTGTCTTTTATTTTGGGACTACAGGTATTGTGCCACACAAGTCAAAACAGGTGGGGGGGGGGGGTATGTGATAAAGGCACTATGGTAGTTATTGATGGGAAGTATATATGTCCTAAATTCTTAACTTCTGTGTGGTAATCACAAATTAATGAGCAACCTTGATTGCCAGACCAACTGTTGATAAAAAGTTTGTCAGTTTCTCTGATCATGCTCTCACTGCCTGGGAGAAACAGGCTGGAGGCCTGTTGAGAGACACTGATTATGTTTGATGTAAGTGCAGAGCTAAATGCTGTTTTTTTCATGAGTTGGAAATTAGGTTATGAATACCCCTAAATCGCTAGAGAGAAATAATTGCTTTCCAGACTTTGATTGTGGTTCCAAAGCACAAAAAGTTCTTATTGCAACTAAAAGTAAGTTACATGCTTTGATCTATCACAATTAGTGCAAAGACAATTAAATACAAAAGGTACAGCATGATACATACGCATGCGCACTGGTCCCAGTATACAGTCGTCAATCCTGAGGTCTGTGGTCATCCAAGAGAATGGCTACTGACTGGGACCGGTGCGCAGGTTATATACCCTACAGATCATGATAACAACAATGTAGACAAACAAACATAATTCCATTGGTTTTTGCTCTTGGTCTTTGTAGTACTCTGTAGTTCATAGGACAGTTCATATGTTGTCACTAGGGGTATGTCCCAATTCTCCAACAATGTCTTGAGATTACATTGTCTTTCTTTAACTGGTTTAAGACACTACATACAGAGTATACATTCAAATCAATAATTTCCTATAATCCATAACCATTGAACGCAAGATGTGACTCCCTCGCTGATAGATTCGAATATCTGGAAATAAACATGGTGTCAGTATAGTACCAAACATGCAATGTCTACCATGTTGTATACCTTAAATATCATATATGCACACTTTATACCATAATGGCTGTCTAATAAAACCTTTTCTATATGTGCTTGCATAAGTAATAGTGAGATATTTACAGAAATACATAAGTATGCATTGTGCATCTGAGCACAGCGCAAATGTTGCGGTGCGTGTATGTATTGTGCACAACGCAATTATGCCCTGTGTGTTTGTGCATTTTATCTTACATACGCTAATGTGTGTTGTGTGTCTTCATATTAAAATAGTTACAGGGTATGTTTGTGGGTATGTGCGTAAGCATAAGAGCGTCTATGTGTTCGCATTGTGGATACACATGTGATTGTCTATGTGTATGCATGTGTGTGCAAATGTGCATTAGTGTTTGTATCATGGATTAAAATTATATATATATATAGCTTTATCCAGTAACTGGTATTTTTGATATTATATCCATCTGAATCTAATTACAAAAGGTCATATAAAATGAAGTTTGCCCTGCTCACGGGTGGGGCAAGCCTTGGCCATAGTCAAGAAGTCTGATAACTTTAACAAAGGCTTTCTTATGCTTATTTAGAATATAATTGTCAGTACTTCTTAACCACATCAGCATTGGACACAAGGCATACAACTGCTAATATTAATCAAACTTCTGACAATTGTTTCTAACTCTACATTCAGAACACTTCCTCTGAGCATATCAGTGTCTGTGTTACACTTCAATTGCCACAGACATACTGTATCTGTATGTGGAGTTTCTCAATATATATGCAAACACTCACAGTATCTTTGTGTATTTTTAATTACTTGTCACAGACATACTCCTGCTTCTCACACACTTGACTAAACCTTGAATGACATATATATATATATATATACATACGAATTTGTGCGCATCGCCTTGCTTCCGACGCAGAGTAGCGTCCAATTTACTCTTTATCAGCCCATAAACGACTAGATCGTCAGATAATAATTATAAACGATCATAACCAATTATTTGACTTCGACAGTCCACCCTTTGATAGCAAACACACTCTGATCTTAACCTTTTGTAGTCATGCATAATAATGTATTATTCAAGGTTATAAACTGTGCAACAGAAGTAGGTCACTAAACCATTAATAAAGCATTTCAAGAGGGTAGAACAACCCTAATACACCATCTGCGGATCTATAGTGATCATTGGTGGGATGTGGAAGGCTGGACTAAGCCTTGGCTGGGTGCCCTATCTTTAGAAGTGTCCTATTTTAAAAGTGTCAACTTCTTTTTAAATCGATTAATTGGCGTTATATCAGCGTTATGAATAATATCTTCAGCTGCAATTGCTTGTGAATTGACGCATCCTTCTGTCTCCTCTAACCTGCAGGTAAAGGGCTACTGCTCCCAGCATATTCTTGCTGCATGATACTTGTAAAGGACTACTGCTCCCAGCAGCATATTCTTGCTGCATTATAATTGTTTGGCCCTGCCCGAGCTGTACTAGGTAAAGGACTACTGCTCCAGCATATTCTTGCTGCATGTTACTTGTAAAGGACTACTGCTCCCAGCAGCATATTCTTGCTGCATTATAATTGTTTGTCCCTGCCCGAGCTGTACTAGGTAAAGGACTACTGCTCCCAGCATATTCTTGCTGCATGATACTTGTAAAGGACTACTGATTTGAACAATTAACTTGGATGTAATGTTAAATTAAGTAGTATATCACTGCATAGTATCTGTAGTTGTTGGTTTAGAATATAGTTTCATGTTTGTGTTTTCTTAGTTCAATGCAAGGTATATAGACCCAGATGCTAGCTTAATGGTATGTTCTGTTTGTTTGTTTAAGGTAATTTATTGCTTGCAATAATAGTGGGAGTGTTTTGGGGGTAGTTAGAAATTAGTGGTTTCACATGCTAGGTCTCCTATGTAAGGTTCATTAGAAGGCTGGACTAAGCCTTGGCTGGGTGCCCTATCTTTAGAAGTGTCCTATTTTAAAAGTGTCAACTTCTTTTTAAATCGATTAATTGGCATTATATCAGCGTTAAACAGCAGTGAAACAGAAGGAAACCCACCAAACTACAATCAAACAACAACCTCACCATTAATTGGACAAAGTGGAATGAACAATTGTGAGGTCACAGTCTCCATACTACTAGCTCCTGTGGATACATAACCAGGACTTTCATTATTGAACTCCCTGTCTGGTGGGTGCATAAACCTGGTGCCTCCCTTTCTACTATTGCTGCTGGCTCTGTGCTTTACATATAATCCTAATGCATACTTATCTGTGTTATGTCAGTTTACCTCGATAATAATGTACTTTTACCTTAGCTCTTTTTCTAAGTCTTATATCTAGCTCCTACACTGTATATTTTACTATTTAATTTCTGCTCCCACCAAATCTCCACTTTTTTATACTCAATAATAAACTTTTGCAGTACAGACTCTTTTCCCACACTGCACTATTACTTGCGTTTCTGGAAATCTGCTCTCTCCTACATTCTGTCTTCATTCCTACTTTTAACTTTTCTTCCCCTATTTACATCATCCTTACTATTACCATGTTTTCTTCAAATCCCACCCTCACTCAGTGTCTACCTAATCTTTTGTTCTGCCCCTTGCTTCCATCTTTATCCTTTCCCCCTTGTCTCTTCCATTTCCTCTTCCCCTCATCTCCTCTCCTCTGTTTACCTTCCTCCCCATCTTCTCCCATTACTCCACTTTCATTCTCTTATACTCCACAGGGGTCCTACAACCTCACTGCTAATCCCTCCTCCCACTCCCCTCTCCATATCACTTTACCCCACATCCATCCACACATCATTAATTTCCCTTCCTGCCCACCTTCTACTGACTCCCCTTCTAGCACTGGAGTCCGCACCATCGCTACACTCTATTCAGCTCGATCCCCCAAATTAATCTCACCCCCATGCTATAGCAACCCTGATAATCTCATTCAAATCTCTCCAACAAACTCTGTCCCTCTATCCTGTGCCCTCTGGAATGCCAGGTCAGTCTGTAATAAACTGGTCCCAACCCATGACCTTTTCATCTCCAACTCCCTGAATCTCCTAGCTATTACTGAAACCTGGATTTCACCCTCTGACACCGCTTCTCCTGCAGCTCTCTCCTCTGGGGGCCTCACCTTTTCCCACACCCCATGACCTGGGGGTCGCCATGGTGGTGGTGTTGGGGTCCTTCTATCCCCTGGTTACTCATACCAACCCATTCCCTCTGAACCATCCTTCACATTCTCTTCATTTGAAGTCCATGCTATACGCCTCTTCCACCCAGTACACCTCCAAGTAGCTGTCATTTACCGTCCCCCTGGCCCTCCCTCCAAGTTCCTTGACAACTTTGCTTCCTGGCTCCCTCACTTTCTCTCCTCAGACCTTCCCTCGATTATCCTAGGTGACTTCAATATTCCAATTGATATCCCCACAGAATCCTCTGCCTCCAAACTCCTCTCCCTCACATCATCACTTGGTCTCTCCCAATGGACCTCCTCACCCTCCCATGTGAGTGGCCATGTGCTTGACCTGGTCTTCACACACCGTTGTGATATTTCTGACCACCTCAATTCCCCATTCCCTCTTTCTGACCATCACCTTCTCTCTTTTAACCTGTCCCTCTCTCCTTCCCCTCCTCTACCTCCAAAAGCCTCCATTACTAAGCGTAACATTGACTCTATCGACACAGGTTCCTTTTCTTCCCTGCTTGACTCACTTCTCTCCCCTATCCTCTCTCTCTTCTGCCCTGAACAAGCCACCTCCCTATACAATGCCTCCCTTACTTCTGCTCTGGACTCTGTTGCCCCAGCGATCACTATTCACACTCGCAGATCTATTCCTCAACCCTGGCATTCCAAATGCACCAGATACCTGCAAAAGTGTTCTCGAACTGCCGAGCGACAGTGGAGAAGATCACGCTCTAATCCAGATTTTCTCCATTTCAAATTTATGCTCTCATCCTATAGTGCTCCGCTCTCCCTCTCTAAACAGTCATTTAAGAAACTCATCTCCTCTCAGTCCTCTAATCCCCAGCGTCTCTTCACTACTTTCAACTCCCTCCTTCGCCCACCCCCTCCTCGTCTCCCCTCCTTGCTCACTGCCCTTGACTTTGCTACCTACTTTACATCTAAAATTGATTCCATACGTCAGGACATCATATCCAACCAGTCCCCTAGCTCTCCACCTCCTCCTTTCCATAGTCACCCCTCCCCATCAACTTTACCAACTCTAACATCCTTCTCCCCTGTATCTGGAGAGGAAGTCATGGCCCTCATCTGGTCCTCCCCCCCTTCCACCTCCCCCCTTGATCCCATCCCCTCCCGCCTCCTCCGCTTCCTCTCTCTCTCAGCCTGCTCCCATCTTGCCCACCTCATTAACCTCTCCCTCTCATCAGGCACTGTTCCTTCTGCATTCAAACATGCCCTTGTCTCCCCCATTCTTAAAAAACCTACCCTTGATCCTAACCTTCTTTCTAACTACCGTCCCATCTCTCTCCTCCCCTTTGCCTCCAAACTCCTTGAGCGGATTGTCTACAACCGCCTTACCACTTTTCTTTCCTCCCACTCCCTCCTTGACCCTTTTCAGTCTGGCTTCCGTTCTCTCCACTCCACTGAAACTGCCCTCACAAAAGTCAGCAATGACCTCCTTGCTGCCAAATCCCAAGGCCACTACTCTCTTCTCATTCTCCTTGATCTCTCTGCTGCTTTTGACACTGTGGACCACCCTCTCCTGCTGAATATCCTTCACTCCCTTGGTCTACGTGAAACTGCCCTCTCCTGGCTGTCATCCTACCTCTCTGACCGATCTTTTTCAGTTTCCTCTCACGACTCCTCTTCCCCCCCACAGCCTCTTACAGTAGGTGTTCCCCAAGGTTCTGTTCTTGGTCCTCTCCTATTCTCCCTCTATACTTCCTCTCTAGGTGAACTCATCAGCTCTTTTGACCTCCATTATCATCTCTATGCTGATGATACTCAAATCTACCTTTCCTCCCCTGATCTGTCCCCCTCTCTTCTGATTCGTATCTCCAACTGTCTCTCTGCTGTCTCTTCCTGGATGTCCCAGTGATTTCTTAAACTTAATATGTCTAAGACAGAGCTAATCATCTTCCCACCCTCCCACATCACCTCAATTCAAACTATTTCTTTATCAATTGATGGAATAACTATCTCATCTAGTCCCAAGGTGTGCTGTCTTGGAGTTATCCTGGACTCATCCCTCTCCTTCAAACCACATATCCAGAACCTTTCACAGTCCTGTCGTTTCCATCTCAAAAATATTTCTAAGATCAGACCCTATCTCATCCAGGATGCTACTAAAACCCTCATACACTCACTGGTCATCTCCAGATTGGACTATTGTAACCTCCTCCTATCTGGCCTCCCCAAATCCCATCTCTCTCCTCTCCAGTCTATCCTTAATGCTGCTGCTCGGCTCATCTTCCTCTCCAAACATTCTGCATCTGCCTCCCCTCTCCTACAAGCCCTACACTGGCTCCCCTTCCCTTTCAGAGTCCAATTTAAGGTTCTCACGCTCGCTCACAAAGCCCTCACCCAATCTTCTCCCATATACATCTCTGATCTCATCTCCCTTCACGCTCCTCTCCGCCCTCTTCGCTCAACTAATGCACGCCGCCTTTCATGCCAGCTGATTACTTCCTCCCACTCCCGCCTCCAAGATTTTGCCCGCACTGCTCCCCACCTCTGGAACTCTCTCCCACTCCGCATCAGACTCTCCACCTGTTTGCAATCCTTCAAACGGGCTCTCAAGACCCACTACTTCATCAAAGCCTTCCAGCTATCATTCTAACTCCTTGCTACATGCTCCTTCGACCCCATCTGTGTCAACCCAGTTTGTCTTCCCCCACCTTTTTAGAATGTAAGCTCTCACGAGCAGGGCCATCTACCCTCTTGTGCTTCTCCTTACTATAGTGTCATTTACTTCTTACTCACCACTAGGGCACCTAACACTTGGTTGCTTATGCTCTGTTGCTTATCTGGGTGATATGGTCACTAATGTAGCAATATATATTATCCATGTCCTGTATTGTATTGTTCTGTAAGTCACTTGTATACAATTTGTTTTTGTACTTTGTAAGGCGCTGCGGAACACTTGTGGCGCCATATAAATAAATGATAATAATAATAATAATAATAATGTGGGATCTCAACGAACCTATAAAAGAAGTTTGGGGGGATTGAGACTACATTATCTAGAATGTTTAAAAATAACCTTAATAATACATCTATGCATAACCACATGATTTTATATTTCATCATCTGATGGTGCACTGTAATTCAGGATTGTAATACAGTTCTTCCTTGACCTTGGTATCCATAGTATCATTGCTTACCACCATCATGATTTAGAGTGTACATATGGAGGTGGTGCAGTTCTATGGATACCAATCATTTCATCATGTGTAAGGGTCATAACCTCTGGAAGTACCCTTCCCAGATAACATAAACCTTCAGAACTCGGATAGAGCCACTTATACGCTTTCCTTCCACATATAAAATACACATCGTCTGGGAGTACACAAGGAATGGAAGGCATCATTATCATTAGGCACAGTTCTCTGACAAATAATCCTACCCCAGATTTTCCCATTTGGCTGATACACATTTTAGGTTGTACAATAACTGCGCAGTACCCTTCCGGTACTGTGCCAACCATTACCTTGGTAGAACTAAGTGTATTCTTATACCAGAAGTATCTTCCACTGGTAATGTTGCATATAAGTCCACCATCTACTGGTTCATTATCAGCTCTGTGTGAAAAGATCATTGTCTGATTGTTCCCGGACACCTCCCAATTTCCTGGTTTATTGGAATTGGTGATGTTTAAACATAACAGGGATCTATCCACCTGGTACTGATCGAGCTTAAAATTTGGAGGCTTGGACATAATAAATTTCCCATCCAGCGTCTTCCCCTTTTTTAATCCAAGGACCTCAGAGACATTTAACGGGAGTGGTAAGAGTCCTACATTATGTTGTCCCTGAGGCACGTGAGAGCACACCCAACATTAAGTCTGATTTAAGACTTTGCCTACCAAGGCATGATAATCCTCTAAAGGATGCCCACCCCAATACTGGTTATAATTGGGCTGGCACCGTTGGAGACATCTCTCATTGATTAGGGCCCCACAATACTCACAAATACAGTATTCCTCAGATAATAACCCCTCACACTTTCTCCAAATTTCTGGGATAACAGATCTCTTAGCAATTACTGTACTGAGTTTGGTCAGATACCGCCCTTGTGAATGTATTGCTCCTTCTCCCGACTCCTCTCCATCGATATCACCATCAACCTCCCCCTCCATCATCTGACCTCCGTTACAGAAACAGAATATCCCAAAACAAACAAGGATGATGAGATCTCTGGAATGAAATAGAAACGCAACCCCAGCCCACCACTCCATTGCCAGAATAGTGGACAGCAAATTTCCCTAGCTCAGGTATCTCACTGTAGTCTTTAACTCTCCCGGAACAAGCTCACAATTGACAGGTCTACGTTATCTGCCTCGACTCCGCCTTGTATCTCCACCGATTGATTGACTTTTCTGCAGTGAGTGGAATGGACCCAGGTATCTCTTTCTGCCACTTTCAAGGATGATGTATTTGTTAGCAACACTTGATACGGACCTTCCCACCGATCTGTCAGACAACCTGAATGTAAGAAATTTCTGATCATAACAAATTCTCCAGGTTCAACATCATGACATGACATTGTTTCTGGCATATCAGGTGACAACAATTTCAGTTTCTGCAGCTGCTGTTTCAACTGTTTACTCATTGTTATAAGATACTTCACAGTAACCTCATTGTTACTCTTCAAATCTTCCTGTGGACTTACAATCAAATGAGGTTGTCTCCTAAACAATATCTCAAAGGGGGACAGATTAAGAGGGGGTCTAGGAGTTGTCCTGATGCTATGAAGGACTAGTGGTAAGGCTTCTGGCCATCCTAATCCAGTTTCTGCCATGATCTTACTCAGTTTATTCTTAATAGTACCATTCACTCTCTCCACCTTTGCACTTACCTGTGGTTGATAGGGGTGTGAAATTTACTATTAATACCCATCAACTTACACATGTTCTGGAAGACATCACCTGTGAAATGAGTATCCCTATCACTTTCTATGATTCTATGGATACCGTACCTGCATATAAATTCCTGAACAATCTTTTTAGTAGTAAAAGCAGCAGTATTAGTGGCAGCTGGATATGCCTCAACCCAATTAGAAAACACATCTGTACAAACTAATACATACTTGAGATTCCCGCAGGGTGGTAATTGGATTAAATCAATTTGTATTACCTGAAAGGGTCCATCTGTTGGAGGGATGTGGGATAGCTTGGTTGGTATTGTTTTTCCAACATTCTTCCTCAAGCAAGTCAAGCAGGACATTGCCCTCTTTTTGGTGGCTTGGGAAGAGAAACCTGGTGCACACCAATATGCCCTGACCAACTTGCACATACCTTGCTTTCCCAGGTGAGTCAGACTGTGAGCTGCCTCAGCCAAGCTTGGGTAGTATGCCTTGGGTGCCACCGGCTTACCTTGTCCATCTCTCCAGAGTCCAGAGGACTCCTGTCCACATCCCTTTGATCTCCAGACTGCCTTTTCCTGAACGGAACACAAATTTGCATCTCAATTAACTTCTGCGTATCAATATCCTGAAAAACCATAATTTGACTAACTGGCATGTTAATTCTTAACCTTGCTACCCATTTGGCAGCTTCATCTGCCCTGCTATTGCCCAGTGACACGGGGTCTTCTTCACATGTATGGGCTTTACATTTAATGATGGCTACTTCTTTTGGTAGCTGAATCGCTGTCAACAGTCCTTTTATGCGGTGTGAGTGTGCGACTGGTGTACCTGCTGCCGTCATAAAATTTCTAAGATGCCATAGAGCCCCAAAATCATGTACTACCCCGAAGGCATACCTGGAGTCAGTGTAGATGTTAGCTGACTTACCTTCTGCCAGTTCACATGCTCTCTTTAGTGCCACCAGTTCAGTCACTTGTGCTGAGTGAGGTGGACCAAGTGGTTCTACATTGTAATCATTTACAACAGCATAACCTGTGCATAATTCTCCTTTGTCAGTTTGTCTATGACAAATCCCATCCATGTAAAATGTCAAATCTGCATTTACTAGTGGTGTATCACATATATCTGGTCTAGCAGTAAAGGTCTTATTTAAATACTCCATACAATCATGTGTCACTATACCTGCAGAACTCACCTTCAATCAGCAACTCACCTCTCTCCACCCTTTGTGCATCTCTAGGCACATATGGCAAGTATGTTGCTGGATTTAATGTATTACACCATTTAATGGTAATATTTGCAGGTGCCATTAGAGCTAGTTCCCATTTCATGAACCCAGCCGAGGAAACATGTCGAGTTTAGGCAGAATTCAGCAGTGCAGACACAGCATGTGGTGTATAAACAATCATATCATGACCTAATATTACGTCCTCACTCTTATCAACCAGAAGAGCGGTTGCTGCTACACTTCTTAAACAAGTTGGAAGTGATCTTGCCACAGTGTCCAATTGGGCACTGTAGTATGCTATAGGTCTGCTAGCATCACCATGTTTTTGTGTGAGGACACCTGCTGCGCAGCCATCAGCTTCCGTACAAAATAACTCAAAAGGTTTTTCATAATCTGGTATTCCCAGGGCAGGTGCTCTTGTCACACTATCCTTAAGGTTAAGGAAAGCCTGCTCAGTTTCCTCAGTATGTATGAAATGGTTGGGCTTTGAGGATGACAAAAATTCCTCCAATGGTAATGCCAAAATAGAAAAACCTAGGATCCATGATCTGCTGTATCCACACATGCCCAAGAAGATACGGATTTGCTGTTGGTTTTGCGGCAGTGTCACAGTCTGTATGGCCTATGGGCCTGATTCAGACCCACTCGCGAGCGGCTGTCCGCTCGCAAGTGGGTCGATGGTCTGCACTGAGCATGCGCACGACGGAGGGAGCTCCGTCGTGCGCATGCGCCAGACACGACGAGCGAAGGACTTTCCTTCGCTCGTTGTGTCCGATCAAAGGGGGCGTGCTGTCAATGTTGATTGACAGCACGCCCCCTTTGGTGGGCGTGCCGGGGGCGTGCCTCCCTGACGGGGGCGTTCCCACGGGAACGCCTCCCGTCAGAAGCCGGCCCACTGACATCACTAGTGATGTCAGTGGGAGTGATTTTGGCTCTGATAGAGCCAAAATCACTCTGGAGCTTGCGGTTGAAAACCTCAACCGCAGGCTCCGGCTCGCAATTTCGATGGTCGCGATGGTCACGACCATCGCGGCCATCAAAATGCACGCTCGTATAGCCTGTGGGTGGTGACCCACAGCTATACGAGCGTCCAGGAGGACGCTCCATGAAAAAGGAGCCCGGCCCTCATGCAGAGCGTGCGCTCTGCTCAGAGCGTACGGCTCTGAATGAGGGCCTATATTCTGTCAGTTGTCAAATGTCATAGCCCCTGGGTTAGACAGTGTCCCAAGTATTTAACCTTAATCTGGCATGGCTGTAATTTGTCATTTGCAACCTTGTGCCCTGTTTGTGAGAGATGAAGCAACAATAGTTTAGTATCATTCAAACATGACATAAACAAATCAGAGCACAACAATAAATCATCTACATATTGAATTAGAACAGATCCATTGGCAGGTTGAAAAGATTGCAAACAGTCATGTAGGGCCTGGGAGAAAATACTGGGGCTGTCTATGAAGCCCTGGGGAAATCATGTCCAAGTGTATTGTACTCCTCTGTATGTAAATGCAAATAGGTACTGACAGTCAGGGTGAAGAGGGACAGAAATAATACAGAACACAGGTCAATGACAGTGAAGTGGGTTGTAGATGGTGGGATTTGCATAAGGATGACAGCTGGATTTGGCACTACGGTGCATTGGCTCTCAACAACTTTGTTTACACCCCTAAGGTCCTGTACTAACCAATAGTCCCTCCCCCCAGCCTTCTTTACTGGAAAAATTGGACTATTTGCTGGGCTAGCTGTATGCATTAAAATCCCCTGTTGTAACAACCTCTCAATTATGGGATAAACCCCTAACTCTACCTCTAGTTTTAACGGGTACTGAGGGATTTTTGGAGCTTGCCTACCACTTTTTAAATTTACGACTACAGGAGATACATTTGCCATCAATCCAGTGTCCTGTCCATCCTTTGTCCAAAGTAAACCTGGTATTTGGGATAACATTTCTTTAATTTGGGGTGGGCTTTGTTCTGAAACGGTAGAGTGAAGCATTAACCTTTGGAGAGTGTCCAATATATCCCTTACCTCATGCGCAACCTTCTCTGGGATATCTAGGAATATACCATCAGGGGTACAGTAAATGATACATCCCATTTTACATAACAAATCCCTTCTCAGTAAGTTAGTAGGAGCTACCGCTGCCAGGAGAAAAGAATGCCTGGTATGCAGCGGCCCGATAGTAACCTCTGCAGATTTGGTTAAAGGATAATGCTGCACTTTACCCATTACTCCCTTTGCCGGTACTGTCTTGTTGGTCACCTGTAAATTTGATGGAGAATTTAGAACAGATCTGGTCGCCCCTGTGTCTACAAGAAAAGTGTGTTTAGTACCAGCTACATCTAGCTGTCACTGTAAGCTCTTCCCTAGTACTCTCTGTTAACCTGACTGGCTGTAGACTACAGGTATGACCTGAACCCTAGAGCTGACTATCATTCTGCAGTAAAGCATTCACACCTACTATGTGAGCAGGTGACTGCTTAAAATCTCCTACATTCTGTTGGTATCCTTTTGGTGTGAATTTATGTATTTTCTTATTATTTGTCCCCCAATTCCTCTCTTGACAGTGTCTACTTATGTGTCCTCTCTGGTTACATGTGTAACATCTTATATTGGAAAGTTGTCGCTGTGTATGTTGATGTGCGTGGAGAGTTTGTGGTTGTGGGTGGTGTGGGGTTTGTGGCTGGGCATGTTGATATGGGTTTTGTTTTTGTGGTTGGTATGGGTGTTGTGGCTGTGTGTACAATCCTTCTAAAGCTTGAATGCTAACAGCCATTAGCTTCTCACTTTGCGTTTCTCTCTTCCTGAGGATGTTTTTGTCGTGTTCTATTGCTGATTCCCTGAGGGCATCTACTGTAATCCCCCTCCAGTTAGGCTGAGAGGTTTGAACACTGGTCTTTAGATTGTCTTTAAGACCATCCATGAGTACCGTGACAGCTACTTCCCTATGATGGGTGTTATCTTTTATATCTTCTATACCTGTATATTGGGTGATAGTCAGCAGTGCTCGGGTGAAATAATCTGCTGCAGACTCACTCTCTCTCTGTCTAATGGTAAAAATTTTACTCCAGTTCACTACAACTGGGAAATATATGGCCAATTGGGTGACTATATGGGTGATGTTACTTTGATTATTCTCATCAGTTAAAGGGCAATCTCCATCCAATACAAAATCCGTGATAAACTTTTTCACGTCGGTATTGGATGGAAGACATGCACATAATACCACTCGCCAATCTTTGTGGGTTGGCTCATGAGCATTACCTAAATATTTTACAAATTTTTGGCACTTAGCTAATTCTTTTCTAGGGTCGGGAAACTCTGTCATTATTGAATGTAGCTCTGCTCTTGTCCATGGACAATGCATTGCTACATCCCTTGTGGGTACTACACTATTTCCGTCCGGATTCCCATTGGGAACTGTTATTGTCCGGACAGGATGCATACCTTCCGCTTTGCTATTTTTAAGGTTACTTACGGGGTTCAATCTGTTACTAAAACATACTATATTACCTTCACCAGTTTCCACTGCTGATAAAGCTTGTGGAATAATTTCTGTTACTATATTTGGTGGGGTCACTACTGCTGATACAGTTCGTTCCCTTTCTAGGTTTAGTGCTGTCTCTAACAAATTTACTGCGTATGCAATGGCTGACATTTCAACAGGTTCATCATCTACACACACATTTTCCTTATGGTTACTCAGGATAGGGTACAAATTACTTGTTAAATTTTTAAAAAATTTTGTATCGGCTGTACAATTGCCTTCCACTGCATAGGGCGGTGGGGGCACGCATGCGCTAATACCTATACCTTGGCACCGCTACCTTGCGGTGCATGCACGCCCCCTTGATGCATGCACCCGACGCTAACCAGCGCCTCGGGTGCGCCTCCCTGTGATGCATGCGCAACGTTGTCTTGCATTGCGTGCACGCTATTTTGCATCATGCTCGCGACGCTACTTAGCGGCGCGAGCACTCCACTTAACCACGTTTTCCCCTCATGCTGCCACAATTTTAAACAGTCATTATACTTTACATGTTTCTTTAGAGATTTCACCATACAGATGCTATCGCTAACATTATTCTACACCTCCACATCAAAACTGCCAATTTTAGGAAAAGGTTTCACAAATTCCTTGATCATCTTAACCCATACATCACAGTACGCAATTGCATATGCACCATATTTAATATACATTATATGCCTTGCCAAACCTGTCGGCCCTTCCAAAAGGAGCACATCGTCAACCATTCCCAGCGTCAACCTGGCACCCATCTGGGAAATGCTAAGCACTTTTCACTAGTGAATGTGGACCGGTGAACAATTCCAATAGAGCTACGTTCACGCACTCCTATCCCGTTATGGACAGCTTGCACAATGAGGTACAGAACAACATCGTATATGATTAAACTGTCTTTCCGGACACCTTTCAGCCCTTGTCCGGTAGCTTACCCTTTGTGAGTACTCTCCCCTGTTAGAATTTAAGTGTTCCAATAACACTTACCCTTTCCATTGATATTCCCCAAGCCACAATCACGGTCTGCCCAACCATGTGGTCCGGTCACAGTGTCCAGAGGACCTAACTGATCAGTGGGCTCTGTGACTACAGTTGGGAGCCAATTTCGATAACCCCCTTGTTTTCTTCAAGGTACAAAATCCCTGTCCTTGCTGCAGTACACCAGCTATGTGTACATACTCAGTAGCTTTCTGCCTCATCAGACACCTACTGAGTCTTTTAGGCCCGACACACGGTACCTCATCTATAGGTCTGGCACACAGTCCCTGTCTTTCAATTTACAAGCACATGTTTGCTTACACACACTTTTAGTTTTCTGTGCAGAAAATAAACTTTTCACTAGTATGGCAGTATGATACAGAGGTTTTAAACAATGTAATCGCTATCAATATGACAATACTATCAGAACGATTGTTTGAAACTCGTGGCAGCAATACAGGAAATACGTATACGCTATTATGCGAATCGCACTTTAGCGTCGAGACAGACGATGAAAGAAACAAACTTTTCTCTCCTACCCCAGGTTCTAGCCAGTGCTCCTTGAAAACACACAAGAGCGGATATCGGTTTCACAACACTGAATGGTGCAGGTTTTGAACACAGGGCCTGATTCAGACCCGCTCGCAAGCGCATAGCGCTCGCAAGTGGGTCGATGGTGGCCCAGGGCGCACATGCAGCTTGCGCACTGCACGTGCATGAGCCCCAGAGCGAGCACAAAAAGCACTCACACCATGGCTCACTACAAAAGGGGCGGCTGTCGATGTTACTCGACAGCTCGCCACATTTTGTAGGCGTGGTGGGGGGGTGGCTTCACAAACGGAGGCGTTCTCATGCGAACGCCTGCCATTTGTGGGTGGCCCCACTGACAAAGCTATTAGAGCCAGAAGCTCTCTGGGGCTTGCGGCCATGAGACCTTACCACAAGGGTCTCGTCGCAAGCCCCGATGGTCACGATGGTCTTGACCATTGCCACCATCATCCTGGCCACTCGCAATAGCTGTGGGTGGTCACCCACAGCTATGCGAGTGGCCAGGAGGCCTCACAAAAAAAAATGCCCAGATTCAGAGCGACCGCTCTTTCAGAGTGTCCGGCTCTGAATCAGGGTCACAATGCGTTCTTTCCTGCATATGGCGCCTTCCACCCTTTGTTGCAAAATCGAGATCCGATCACTATCGTGCGACTATCGGTAGCTTGACCTCCCAACTATGAGCCCCCAACTATGAATAACCCTAAATCGCGAGAGAGAAATAATTGCTTTCCAGACTTTGATTGTGGTTCCAAAGCACAAAACATTCTTATTGCAACTAAAAGTAAGTTACACACTTTGATCTATCACAATTAGTGCGAAGACAATTAAATACAAAAGGTACAGCTTGATACATATGCATGCGCACCAGTCCCAGTATACAGTCGTCAATCCTGAGGTCTGTGGTCATCCAAGAGAAGGGCTACTGACTGGGACCGGTGCGCAGGTTATATACCCTACAGATCATGATAACAACAATGTAGACAGACAAACATAATTCCATTGGTTCTTGCTCTTGGTCTTTTAAGTACCCTGTAGTTCATAGGACAGTTCATATGTTGTCACTAGGGGTATGTCCCAATTCTCCAACAATGTCTTGAGATTACATTGTCTTTCTTTAACTGGTTTAAGACACTACATACAGAGTATACATTCTAACCAATAATATCCTATAATCCATAACCATTGAATGCAAGATGTGACTCCCTTGCTGATAGATTTGAATATCTGGAAATAAACAGGGTGTTAGTATAGTACCAAACATGCCATGTCTACCATGTTGTATACCTTAAATATCATATATGCACACTTTATATCATAATGAAGCATGCATTGTGCGTCTGAGCACAGCGCAAATGTTGCGGTGCGTGTATGTATTGTGCACAACACAATTATGCCCTGTGTGTTTGTGCATTGTATCTTACATATGCTAATGTGCGTTGTGCGTCTACATATTAAAATAGTTACAGGGTATGTTTGTGAGCATAAGAGCGTCTATGTGTTCGCATTGTGGATACTCATGCGATTGTCTATGTGTAAGCATGTGTGTGCAAATGTGCATTAGTGTTTGTGTCATGGATTAAAATTATATATATATATATATATTAAAATATATATATATATATATATATATATATATAGCTTTATCCAGTAACTGGTATTTGTGATATTATATCCGTCTGGATCTAATTACAAAAGGTCATATAAAGTGAAGTTTGTCCTGCTCACAGGTGGGCCAAGCCTAGGCCATAGTCAAGAAGTGTGATAACTTTAACAAAGTTTTTCTTATGCTTTTTTACAATACAATTATCAGTACTTCTTAACCACATCAGCATTGGACACAAGGCATGCAATTGCTAATGATAATCAAACTTCTGACAATTGTTTCTAACTTTACATTCAGAACACTTCCTCTGAGCATATCAGTGTCTGTGTTACACTTCAATTGCCACAGACATACTGTATCTGTATGCGGAGCTTCTCAATATATATGCAAACACTCACAGTATCTTTGTGTATTTTTAATTACTTGTCACAGACATACTCCTGCTTCTCACACACTTGACTAAACCTTGAATAACATATATATATATATATATATATATATATGAATTTGTGCGCATCGGCTTGCTTCTGACACAGAATAGCGTCTGATTTACTCTTTATCAGCCCATAAACGACTAGATTGTCAGATAATAATTATAAACGATCATAACCAATTATTTGACTCCGACAAGGTACATCCACCTGGTGAGAGAGAAGTTTTTCTTAGTTAGAGCTGGAGAGGCTAGGACTTATGTTTATGTTTTGATTACTTTATGCTGCCAAATAAAACTAGCTATGGAGTGATAATGATTTGCTGCTGCATGTGAAACTGTCCCCCAGGAGAAAGCACACACACACACACACATATATATATATATATATTATTTGTTTATTTAGAAATGAGCACAGACCCCTGTGCTTTGTTTTGGTTCTAAATCATCATCGCGTTTTGGTTTTGAATTTCTTAAAGCTTGATGCAAGCAGCTAAAATCATATAATTTGGACCTGTTTTGTTTCTACAGTATTATTAGCATCCATAACATTAATTTTCAGTCATCTCCAGTCAGTTTTGCCCACCTCACAGCTCACAAAAAGGTTTTCACCTATATGGTCCAAAGGCTGCAGCGAACTGGCTGGCTACATTAAGCGAAAGAGCAGCGGCACAAAACATGGCAGTTTAAAGAATATAGCATATATATGAAAAAGTGGTACAACAGAGGCAGACAGGATGGCAGTTTAATAAACTACAAGACATTATAGAATATTTTCACGAATCAAGAACTAATAGCTTAAATTAAAAGCCTAATATAAAATATAATATATTACAAGACACTTCTCCAAACAGCAAATCACAGGCCTCAGGCCAGTACAGGTGATTGCTGTCAGAGTAAAGTCTGGTAGAAAACTAGATCACCATCAAACTTAGGGACTGATTCAGACCGGTTGCTATATGCTTGCTCTCGCAAGCAGCCCAATGGTCTGCATATGCGCATGTGCACGCACCACAGTGTGCGTGCATGAACTACACATTGCATTCGCATACCGCCCGCTCGCCCAGCAAAGACAGCCCAGCAGAGTGAATGACAGGAGAGGCCGTTTGTGGGTGGTAACATGGGCAGTCCATTAAAAATGGGGGAATGTAGGTGCGAACGCGGGCATGCCTGAGTGTTTCAACGCCATTTGTAAGGCATGCATAATTAACAGGCAGTGTCATAGTTCATGTAACTTGGCTGTTTTTTACACTGAAGTCCTTGCAGTGATTGCGGTAGGGTAAGGCAACCGCAAGTGCTGCATTAGCTTCCGATGGCGCTCAATGTACCAATGTTTTAAGACACTTCCATGAGTTAATGTGCTACAGTGGGTGTTTCTGCATACTGTGATGGTTGGCTGCATATGCAGAGCAATCACCCACACAGCAAAAGGGGATGTGCTTTTGTCTGGGCGAGTGATTGCATCCCATGATGTCAATTTTAAAAATAGCATACCCAGGATGCGAGCAGCCGCAACATGCGAGAGGGTCTGAATCAGGTTCTTACTCCAAACAGCAAATCACAGACCTGAAGCCAAACAGGTGATTGGAGTTGGAGTATTTACTGGAATGTAAAGCATTGATTACTATAAGAAAAAGTAAATCTGAAACATGGAGCAAATTAAAAACCAAGCTTCCAAATGTGAGTTTTCAAATGGAAACTGAATCCAAACAACAAATAATAGGCCTCCGGCAAGTACAGGTTATTGCTCAGGTTATTGCCAGAGTAAAGTCTAATAGAAATCTTTATCATCATCAAAGTTAAGGTGGGTACACACTATAGCGATATATCTGCAGATCGAGTGATCTGCAGATATAGCTACAGATGATGGTCGTTCATACACACGGAATGACCATCATCTGCATGCTGCAGTGGGTCAGGCTGGCCTGGGGGCAGGTAGGGGGTGTGGCCTAATCATGGATGTCATGGCCATGCCCCCTTTAAAAAAAATCATTTGCGGCGCTGCATACTGGGGAGGGGGGTGCTGTGTGTCCCTCAGCCTGGCGCACAGCCAATGGGGGGCACGATCAGCATGATCACTCCCCCCCTTTGGCATAGGAGACTGCTCTGGCTGCTGCTTTAGCAGCCTCAGACAGTCTCCCATTGCAGCCCAGCACACAGCAGTGTGTGCTGGGCTGCTGTGACCTAAGAGGGAGGGGGAGCAGTGCCGGACCCAGGTAATTATTACCCACTCCCCCCCTCTCGACATCCCTGTATACAGATGATCGGCTGATCACCCATACACACTTGCCAATAGACAGATATGTCTTTGAATGTTGTTCACAGACATATCGTCTTTACACCCTGGCCAACGGGGGCACGATATATATTGGCCAATCAATTGATCGGCCAATATATTGGCCAGTGTGTACCCAGCATTACTCTAAACAGCAAATTACAGGTCCAAGGCCAGTGCAAGTAATTGGAGGTGGAGTAATAGGCTAGTAGTCTTTACACCAATAGAGCAAGGTGGGCAAAGCCCATAATGAAACGTGGTGCATGATGGAATTGTCCTTGAGCTCTCCCACCCATCCTTGTGTTATATATTAAAAAAGATATGCATTGTTTAACAAACCAAGCACTTCAGCAACAGGAACTGCCACTTTTGTGGCTGAAGTGCTTGGTGTTTAGTCCCCCCACCAAAGCAAACATTTTGGTGATTTGGTTAAACCAAGCTACAAATGGGCTTAAGGCTAACAGTTAATTATTCTCAAAGTTGAAAATGTCATCATTCTTATCATTCTTATCACTATTTTTAATTTCATCATCACACAATATTAGCTCATCCGCACTGGAATCAACAGATACATTCTCTATTTGTAATTGGCAGTTCGTTTTGATAAAAATCAGTTTTTCCACATTTCTTGAAAGTAGCCTCTTACTCCAATCACTCACAACGTTCCCAGCTGTGCTAAACACTTTTCTGAATACACATTGTAGGGTGGGTAGCTTAAGTACACCACAGCTACTGTTCTTTCATGCAATAGAATGCCTGTGAAAGTCAGTCAGCCAAACACAGTCAGGCATCCTCTGTAACCTCACATACACCACCTTCTTGCTCTGAGTATAGATGTGTCACTTTTAAAACAGGCAAATCAGTGCACAGGAACAAGAACAATTAGGGGCTTATGTAATAGGTGCCGATTTCACGGACCCGTTGTTTTTCTATAAGGTTGTGGCTAAATTTAAAGAAACAATCAGTTATAAGGCTGAACCGGGCTTTAAAAATGATTGCTTATTTAAATTTAGCCGCAATCTCAAACAAAAACAGATGGCCCCATTAAATCAGCACCTATTAAATAACCCCCTAAGGCTGAAGAATAAATTGTATTGCTAACAAACTTCACAGATTCCTGAGGAAAGTCTAAGGGTATCCATGAGTGCAATGTGTATGTCTGACATTTCTGATTTTGACACTATAATTGTAGAGAAGCCTCCTTCCACCATTTCTGAACCCACTACAAATGTCAGGACGCTACTTTCGAAATTTCAAATGTGCAACAGAATGAGTGGGATAATTGTTTATCAAACACGAATGATGATGTTGATGATAAATAATTTTGTCAAGACCAAGTTGATAAAATTCAGGAGGATGATGTCGTATGGATCAAAGTAAATAAGCCACCAGTGGCTGCACTTCATGCCAGTAATAATAAGCCCATTGTCATACCTGGGCAAAAGTCCAAAAAAGCCACCTCTTTCATTTAGAAATATTATTATCCAAATTCTGACAACAAGACTTTTGTAGCATCAAATAGAGGTAGGAATGTTAACCTTCTAAATACCTCCTCCCTGTTATGTCATTTGCAGCAAGTTTATTCAACATTTTATCAAAATCTGGAAAATCATCAGCTACCAACAGCATGGAAAGATACCCGCACGTGCAATCTCCCTGCTAACACTGTCAACATCAACCTCCTCATTAGTGTTTGAAGGTAGTCCTCCTGCATCTAATTTGCAATAGGCATACTGATTCATCTAATGCAATCCATGATTCCCCCCAAGAAACCTTGCATGCTAAGGCTGCTGCTGCTGGGGATGAATCGTCATCACAGAAAAGGACCAAGAAGACTAGTACTTTCAATTCATCTAATGCAATCCATGATTAGATGAGTCAACAACAAGTGACTGTGAAACAATCATTTGCAAGAGGAAGCAAGTATGAAAGCTGCCATCCAGTTGCACAGCAGATCACTGAAGCCATGACAGCTATGTTAGCTAGCACTAGATCTGAGTCCAATATCTGCCATCAATGCATTTGGTTTTAGACAGTTAGTGGAGGTCCTGTATCCCCGCTACCAAATTCCATCTCAATTCCATTTTACCAGAACAGTAATTCCTCACCTGTACCAGGAAGTTAAAAAACAAACAACCATATTCTTGGCCTAGAAAATGCCATTGTACCGAGTATCCACGTATCCACTTAACTACAGATATGTAGACAAGCAGTAGTGGTCAAACTAAAGATTACATGACTGTGACAGCCCACTGGGTGGGTGTATCACCTTCAGCAGCAGCAACAGTATCTAACACACAACACCAGACCATTCACAGGCAGGCTACTCTCTGTATCACCGGCTTCAATTTTCAAGTTCTTGATTAGTGAAAACATTCTTACATTAAACTGCCATCTTGTCTGCCTCTGCAGTGCCAATCTTTCCTAGATGTGCTATATACTTTTTTAAACTGCCATGTGTTTGTGCCGCTGCTCTGGCGTTTAGTGTAGCCAGCCAACTTGCTGCAGCCTTTGGACAATATGGATGAAAACAATATTGAGAGCTTTGAGGTGGTCAAAAATTACTGGAAATTAATGGAAATTAATATTATTGAGGTTAATGATACTGTAGGAACAAAAACAAGCCCCATGATTTTAGCTGTTTTTATTCATTTAGAAAGCAATCCAGATCCATGACTAAAACCACGTGGTAGGTGGGCATACATTTTTACCCAGACATGTACTAAGAACCTTATTGGATTAATTAAAGTTTATTATAAATGGTTTTTATCATCAGTATTCCTAGTGCCCCCCACCCCATCCCCATTTTAGTCCTTCAAGAAGCGCCGCCAGCCAGCAGCAGGGGGTGGAAGTTCCTGAGGATCGCCCATCACAGCTGCAACTGCCTGGAAGAAGGGATGGGGGACACTGGAGGATATGCAGCTGCCACTGCAGCAAGGAGCTCAACCAGGGTTCACAGCCTGAGTCAGTGTGACCGGCCGCAACGGCCTTGAGCACTCTGAGCCTAGGTCAGAGTCTGGTCTGGCTGCAACCGCAGCGGGCTGTGGCTGGGGAGGGAGGAAGAGACTGGTGAAAAAGGAGAGGGGCCGGCACGGTCTTCTGAGTCTGGTGGCACAGAAGCGACCATGTCAGTAAAAGCCCAGCTTGGTGTTCACTGTTTTCACATCTGATGCGAGCACGCCATGCAAGTGGTTAACTACAAGTGTTATTAGTTTTACAAATATATGAGGCATATTTTTGCACATTCATAAATAAGGTGCAACTTTACGAGTTGATGATAATGATTGTTGCACCTTTGCTCCAGACACATTTATATGCTCTTTTTAATTTGGCATGTATCTTACAACACTGACATGATTATCATTTATGTAGAAGGCGCAACAAGAGTTTGGTAGCTCCATATGCAGCACATCAAGAACAAGTACTCTGGATTTGTTTCAGAGCCGCTCGCTAGATGCGATCGCTCGCACGATGTGTATGCAAATTGCGTAGGCAGTGCTATCGTACAGCAATGCATTAGCACACCCAGTATTTCTTAGAGAGCGATCACATAGTGTATACAGACATCCACCAGCCTATCTTAAGATGCACACTTAAGCACATCATGTCCAGGAAGTGTATGCAACCATCGGTACATCGTATGTGATCGCAGCGCTTGAGGTTGACCATACCCTGCCGCAAGTACTGCGAGCACTTCAGTGTAAATACAAGCCAGGTGATGTGTACTATGATGCTGTCTTATAATTATGCACACCTCTAATACGCCGTTGAGATGCTCAGACACGCCTGCGTTTGCACCTCCACTATTAATGGCCAGCCCCTGTTACCACCTACAAACGGCTTCCCCTGTCAATCACTCTGCTGGGCTGTCTATGCACAATGAGCGAACGCATTGTGAACTTTCACTAAGGTATGCACATGCGCATTGCGATGCATATGCATGCGCACAATGTATACACATTGCATACCATCATCAGTAGGTTTTGTGAAATTTCAGATCATGCCTTAATAGGACATGTAAAACCGTAAGGTTTTTTGTCTATGGAAATTCATAGCTTTTTTAAAATGTATTCCTATCAGGGTTTGGATGAGCAAACCGGGTCACCTGCAGGGGAGAAGGGCAACTAAATGGTATACTAGTGCAGGCGGAAGAGGGGACAGCACACAGGAGGTTTTTTGGGAGGTGCAGAGTGCGATACGGCTGTAGGCATGCGGGGTAGTGGCAGCCACGGTGGTGCAGAGCAGTGGCAGCGATGCAGTGCAAAGGGGGCATCAGCGGATGACAGAGGGCTCACTGGTAGTGCGCATGCACCTGAGAAAATAAAATCAATAAGTCACAGATGCACGAACACAGTAGTGAGATCCATCTACGCATCTATATTAAAAATGTAATGTGTAAAATAAAAAAAGGTGCCCCCCCAAAACACAACCAGCACCGGGCTTTTAACAGCCAGTCCTGGTTGTGTTTAAATACAAGGGGAAAATTATGTAGGGGTCCCCTGTACTTAAGCACAACCAGTACCGGGCTAATCAGAACCAGTCCTGGTTGCCAATATACGGGAGACAAACGACATAGGGGTCCCCCGTATTCAGCGCAACCAGCACTGGGCTCTGAGCCAGTCCTGGTTCTGGAAATACAGGGGGAAAAAATGCATAGGGTCTCCCTGTATTTACCAGAACCAGCACCGGACTCTTTCTAGCGGGGGGGGTGGTACGGCAGCCAGGTTAGCCCTTTCACCGGGCCCCCCAACTGAAGCATCACCCCTGACCGCTAGTCAGCCCAGGTCAGGGATACCTGGGGAGCAGGAGACCCCCCAAAAATGGGTCTCCCTCTCCAGGGCACCCCAGGCCCAGGCTATCCATGGCACCCCTGGGCGGTGGGTGCCGGGTTGATTGTGTGTAGTAACCCCTCCTAAAACACAACCAGCCCCAGGCTTTTTACAGCCAGTCCTGTTTGTGATTAAATACAGGAGACAAACAACATAGGGGTCCCCCATATTTAAGCACAACCAGCACCGGGCTAGTCAGAACCAGCCCTGGTTGCCAAAATATGGGGGACAAATGACGTAGGGGTCCCACGTACTTTGTGCAACCAGCACTGTGCTCTGATCCAGTCCTGGTTCTGGAAATACAGAAGGAAAAAATGAGTAGGGTCCCCCTGTATTTACAAGAACCAGCACCAGACTTTTTCTAGTGGGGGGGCTAATGCCACAGCCAGGGGAGCCTTTTCACCGGGCCCCCCAGTCAAAGCATTAGCCCTGGCCACTAGCCAGCCCAGGTTGGAGATCCCTGGGGAGCTAGTAACCCCCCAATAAAGGGGTCCCCCTCTCCAGGTCACCTCAGGCCTTGGTTGATAGCCTGTCAGCTCTTTTTCTTGGCCGCCACCCACTAGGACTTCTGGCATCTATGCCTGGCGGGTGCCAACCCACCAGGGCTTCAGTGTCTTGCCTGGTGGGCGCCAACCCACCAGGGCTTGTGTTAGCTCTTTTACATGGCCACCACCCACTAGAAC
The DNA here is from genome assembly GCA_031769625.1 of Taudactylus pleione. Lineage (NCBI taxonomy): Eukaryota > Metazoa > Chordata > Amphibia > Anura > Myobatrachidae > Taudactylus > Taudactylus pleione. The sequence continues at coordinate 26,699,780 of JAUIMM010000113.1, read as the reverse complement.
TTCCAGCATCAACCTGCCAGGGCTTTGTTGTCTTCACCTAGTGGGTGGTAGCCTGTGTCAGCTCTTTTTCGTGGCTGCTGCCCACTAGGACTTTCAGTGTCTTTGCCTGGTGGGCACCAACCAACCAGGGCTTTGGTGTCTTCGCCTGGTGGGCACCAACCCGCCAGGGCTTTGGCATCTTTGCCTAGTGGGTGGCAGCCTCTGTCAGCTGTTTTACATGGCTGCCGCCCACTCAGACTTCAGGCATCTTCTCCTGGCGGGTGCCAACCAGCCAGGGCTTCGACATCTTCACCTCATGGGCAGCAGCCTGTGTCAGCTCTTTTTCATGGCTGCCGCCCACTAGGACTTCTGGCATCTTCGCCAGGTGGGCACCAACCCACCAGGGCTTCGACATCTTCACCTAGTGGGCGGCAGCCTGTGTCAGCTCTTTTTCGTGGCTGCTGCCCACTAGGACTTTCGGCATCTTCGCCTGGCGGGCGCCAACCCACCAGGGCTTTGGCGTCTTCACCTGGCAGGCACCAACCCACCAGGACATCGACATCTTCGCCTGGTGGGCGCCAAACCACCAGGGCTTCAGCCACCTCCCCAGGGCTTCTGGTGTCCTCTTCAGCTGTCGCCTTTGATGATGTCACGAGCCGTGATTGGCTCGCGGTGGCCATCTTTGAAATTCCAAGATGGCCACCACGAGCCAATCATAGCTCTCGATGTCATCGAGATGGCATACGGCAGTTGCGGAACCCGGCACCTGTGCGCCGTGTCCCACGCAGATGCTGGGATACGGCGCTACAGCTGCTGAGTCCTGGCGCTGGCACTGCCGGATCCTGATGACGTCGCAAAATGGCAGGCAAGGACTGGATCCTCTCAAATCCACCCGCCACCTACGCCAGCACCGCCGCTGATTCTCCCGCCACCGCTGGGTCCTGCTGACACCCTCACCGCTGAAGCTGACACTGTCGACGCCGCTGACACTCATGACGACGATGCCGCACTGCCACCGCCGCTGGCCCCACCACTATCTATCTATCACCCGCTGCCATTGCCGAGTCACAGCACCGCTAGTGCCTGCAAACGACGGCCATCTTTGTTCACCCAGGTGAAGCCACAGTGAGTACACCTGCTGAAGGCTCCTACTGCGGCTGCGCAAGGAATTGAAATTTCCTATCTGTATAATGGCGGATTTGTGAGGCAATAGTTTAAAAACTGTAACACTCTCAATTACCTGAACCCCAAATGACCCTATTCTGGAACAATAGCTACCTAATAAAACTAACCGCAAGTCTAAATTCACCCCTTACCCTGAGTTATGCCTTCCCAAAACTCCCCCTTAGAGAACAGCAGTTGTCCTAATTGAGAATGTGACAGTTGGAGCTTAAGATTACTCCCAAATCCTCATTTTTTATGTTTTGGCCCAGAAATTGGCATGCAACAGCTCTACCCGCCCGTGCCAAATTTCAGCCCGGTACCTCTAATAGCTTTTGAGGTGTAGCCCCTTAAACACCCTGCCCCCCCTTTGGAATTCTCTATAGAGATTTAAATTTTTTTCTATTCAACTGTGCCCTTATAATATACAGTATATATAGTATATCTATCTATCTATCTATCTATCTATCTATCTATCTATCTATATATATATATATATAAACCAAATAAGATAAAGGGGGCGCACCATCGTGCATCAAAACATTTTATTACCTAAGTGCAAGTGGAGTATGCTGACTTGTCTGCTTCTGAAGCAATTTTGGGACTTGTTGTTCCACAAAAACACACTGGTGTAAGCTGGACTGAATAGCGCACTAACTTTCTTTGCTTATATATATATATATATATATATATATATATACAGTATATATATATATATATAAACATCATAAAAATCAGAATATTCAAAAAGAATATGTCTGCGCTAGTGTGCACATAAACCACAATAAAAACAATTATTAAAATTAACAATTTATTGCACATAATAATCCAGAACTGCAGTTCCTGTTAACATTAATATCAACAAGGTTTAATTTAGCAAATGTAATTGCATAGACTGCCCTAATGATTTCTGTGTAATTAACCATATGGTGATGGTAAATGAATTAATCACGTAGGCATTTATTAACCATGAAACACAATTAACAAATAAATAATGGGTTAATACCCCACTACTGGAGGGAAAATGAACCGGGGGAAGACAGGTGACAATAGTCTAAAATATAGGGTGTTCCCTGTGACCCCAATAAAGAATATTCATATTTGTTGAGAGGAAACTGGCAGTCTCCTCTATATGTCAGCTGCTGTGTAAACATTCAGATCACCAATTGGACTAAGCGCTCCACTGATTTTTGTATTATCATAAAAATCAGCACTCCCAAATTGTAATTTATTTAAATTCAGGTATTTCCAAAATATTGCAAGAGTTTGTCAAGCTGACCAACCACGTCACGGTCTTCCCTTCTGGTCGGTCCCTACATTGACGCTAAAAAAATATGAGCATTGCTCTGCATCATTTGGCTCCAGCTATTACATACATTTTAAATACAAATAATGCTTCTTCCATATACACAAACACAGTGGCTTGCAAAAGTATTCAACATCCTAAAAGGTAAGTAAAAGACTACATAGCTGAAATATATTGCTGAACAATTAGATTTCAATTAGCCAAAAAAAAGATAGATAGATAGATAGATAGATAGATAGATAGATAGATAGATAGATAGATAGATAGATAGATAGATAGACAAAAGTAATACCCCTTTTACATCGCTATTGGCAGGTCGCACCACACCGCAAGCCGTGTTGAACTCATGTTCCACCGTGCTCGTTACTTGATGGCAGTGAGAAAGGGGTATAAGCAATGACATTAATCAGAGTGGGACAGTAGAGTATATTTCTTCCATGATCAAATAGCACGCAGCAAACACTGACTGAAATATCTGTGATGTTTTAATCCTATCAAACAAAATAAAGGCGCAACAGGTTGGTCAAGGACACACATAACACAATTAAAACTTCCAAGCTTTCTAAAGCACTCAAATCAGATTACCTAACTTCATTATCCTGCCTTCAAAACCATAACAAACCTTCACAAGATAAAATAATTTTGTATTTAATACCAGAATTTCTTTTGTTTGAAATTCAATTTAAAAGGGAAAAAACTTATATTCATCTAACAGATATACATTGCCTCTTCACAGTCTAATTCAATCACATTTTAGGTTTAATCCACCTTCAAAATTAGATACATAATAATAAACTTGTTACCTAAACAAGAGACAATGTGGATCACATGTCACTAAGTAATTTGTTATTATATTGAGAGTATATGATTGCTCTCCCTGCTCCATTAGTTTCCTATAGGCACCACTCTAGCATTGGGAAAAAGAAAGGCAGGGCTTACCGCATTCACTGCTGTTACAGCACGGAGACAACGCAGCCAGCACAATAGCGGGGGAAATGCGCTCTGCTGGCTCTGAACAAGGAGATGACGTGTGTTAATTAGACAACCACAGATATGATGTCAATTTCAGAAAAAGACAGGAAGTTCACCCAAATTTCTGTAATACAGCTACAGAGACACTTCAGATGCTCATTTAGCTCCAGAGAGTTTTAAAAGAAACTAATACCCCTTTTACACCGGAGCTAAAACCCAGGTTATTGCAGGTTAACCCGGGCAGCTCCTTGGTGAAAAAGGGGTGAGGGTTGGAGCGCTGGGTCGAGTGACCCGACAATCCAACCCAGGTAAATAGCAAGGTTTAACATGGGAGTAACCCATGAAACCCTGCTGTGTGTACGGCGCACTCCGGGTCTTGATGACCTGCAGTGTGCCGTAAGCCGGGCCGATTGGTCCGGCTTCAGTGGCACTTGGAGATGACGTCATCTCCAAGCGTCCACTTTCACGCCGGTAAGGCCCGGTCTCTGCAGACCCGACTGCAGTGTGAGCGGCGCCAACTCGGGAATATCCCGAGTCGATGCCGACTAAATTCCGGGTCTGATCCGGGTAGGAACCCTTTTCCAACTCCGGGTCAGACCCGGAATTTTGGTGGAAAAGGGGTATAATTCTACTACATGGATAGAGAATGCTATATAATAAATTGAACTATTTAACCATCTAACCTTGCAAAATGTATAGAGACAGAAATTATATATATATATAGAGAGAGTATCGAGAGAGATTTTATTTATATATATAAATATATATATATATATATATATTTATATATATATATATAAATATATATATATATATATATAAATAAAAATGTATTTATTGATTTATAGAATAATAGAAATTAGATAGAAATGAAGCTTACCTGAACCATATGAGAAATTCCATCAAAACGCATTCGGTCGCATAAATCCACTTTATTTTCACAAATAGTAGCTGAGATAAAAACATGAACACAAAAACATAGCACAATCTAATTTATAAAACATGCTATATTCTTAACAGTGCATATAGAATAAAAGCAAATAAAGTGTTTATCTGGTAGTAAGTTGGTTTGTCTGAAATGGTAAACTCAAAGGCACGTTTAGTCTGCTCCGCTACATAGAACATCCAGTGACTTTGTGCGCGTGCGTGTGTGTGAGCGTGTGTGTGTGTGTGTGTGTGTTTTCAGCTATTCCTTCCTAACCACACAAAAATATATTGTCATGCTCATTAGTTAAAAATATATGTATTTATAGTTACATACTGTAGAGGGATTCTTCGAAGCAATATGAGATACAAACTGCATTGCACATGTGCGACTTTTCAGAATCTGCATCACTTTTCTGTCTCATGTCTGAATATGAGACTCACTGCAACTAGGGGGCTGAGGCTGGGGTCGGAATGGCCATGGAAATGCAGGAAGTGGACATGAATGTGACTGCAGTGGGAATGAAGTTGCAACAAAAGTTCAGTAAGGGAGCGGCTTGGTCATATAATAGCAACCTGAGAAAAACATGTCTGTCGAAAAGACTCAAACGCAGCCTCCAGAAGGGCCTCAACTGCGTCAGCTCAGACCCTGGTGTACTGTAAGTGTAAAGTTGGTAGTGATGATTGCGAAGTGCTAGTGATGTCTGCTTCCAATTGTTTACAACTACGAAAAAAGACATCCATGTATTCAAGGGTGTGGTATAAGAGATAGACAGTAATTAGTTAGACAATGTCTAGATAGACACCAGATGTTAGACAGTCAATAGTTAGACAGGGAAAAAAGTTAGACACAAGCAAAAGTCAGACACACTAAAGTTAGACATTTAAAAAGTTCGACAGGTACAAAAGGCCAACAAGGTCAAAAGTTCGACATGCAAATGGTCAACACAAAAATGGTCGACAATTATTTTTTTTGTTTTCTAGCCCTAATCTTCACCCTAACCCTAACCCTCCCCTTGGTGCCTAACCCTAACCATCCCTCCTGGTGCCTAACCAAAAGTGTCTGGGTAAGTGCCTAACTCTAACCCTCCAGTAAGTGCCTAACCCTAAACCTAACCCTAATCCAAAAAAAAAAATGTGTCGACTATTTTTGTGTCGATCTTTTTCATGTCGAACTTTGACCCTGTCGATCTTTTGTACCTGTCGAACTTTTTACATTTCTAACTTTAGTATGTCTGACTTTTGTCTGTGTTAAACTTTTATCCTTGTCTAACTATTAACTGTCGAACATCTAGGGCGGGATGTGATAGAGATCGAGTCTGCCGGAGGTACGGGATGCAGACTGATCTCGATCGTTTTTCTAAAGTTGCAGTCATTTACAAGGCAAAGCCAAACTGGCTTTGTCTTGTAAATGACTGCAACTTTAAAAAAACATCGGCCAATTGCACAAACATCGGCATAATGTCCACCTCTGAATCAGGCCCAGCATTGATGCTAACAGTGCACAATCCAGAATTAGGCCCATAGGCCCTCTTTCAGAGCCGTACGCTCTGAGCAGAGCGCACGCTCTGAATGAGGGCCGGGCTCCATTTTCATGGAGCGTCCTCCTGGACGCTTGTATAGCTGTGGGTCACCACCCACAGGCTATACGAGCGTGCATTGTGATGGCCGCGATGGTCGAGACCATCGCGACCATCGAAATTGCGAGCCGGAGCCTGCGGTTGAGGTTTTCAACCGCAAGCTCCGGAGTGATTTTGGCTCTATCAGAGCCAAAATCACTCCCACTGACATCACTAGTGATGTCAGTGGGCCGGCTTCTGACGGCAGGCGTTCCCGTGGGAACGCCCCCATCAGGGAGGCACGCCCCCGGCACGCCCACCAAAGGGGGCGTGCTGTCAATCAACATTGACAGCACGCCCCCTTTGATCGGACACAACGAGCGAAGGACTTTCCTTCGCTCGTCGCGTCTGGCGCATGCGCACGACGGAGCTCCCTCCGTCGTGCGCATGCTCAGTCCATAACATCGACCCACTTGCGAGCGGACAGCCGCTCGCGAGTGGGTCTGAATCAGGCCCATAGTTAGCAAAGTAACAACAGGTCCATTAATTTCAGCCTTTTATAAACTAAAATTTAGTTGATCGAGGGGAGGACAAACAAAACCCCAAGTGCAGCTGTTCCGTTTATCCTCTCAAGGGGAAAGATGCCTTTCTGACTCCAGATCAGATAAATCACACCTACAATGTCCTGTACTAATTATACAGACACCATTTCTTGTAGGAAAGTCATGCAATCCATTTGTAACTCCTGTGGGCGGATTTTCCATGACACAATTTAACCACTTCCTCTGCTAATAGTGACACATGGGGTCTATTCATCAACACTAAAATAAAATTTTTAAGGACATTTCCTTAATTAACGTTATTTTAGTATTCATGAACACACATAGCAAAGGAGATATCATTGATATCTCCTTGCTAAGTCCCCCTGCGTTAATTTCCACACTCCCCATATATTAGTATGGGGATATATGGAAATTATGCTAATCATCAAATTCCGAAAATTATCTATTTTCGGAATTTGACGGTGTTACCATACGCCACTGTGAGGTGGCGTATAGTAGGCAACACTTACCTGCTTTCAGCTGGGAATGTCCCCCGGCGTTTTCCTCCATCGCTCTGGACTCTCCTCTGGCTCTGTCTGCTACAATAGAGTTTAAAAAAAAAAAAACATTTTTTTTTTATCTAAACTACTGAATTCTGCTGGGAAGAACACATGACAGCATAGCAGATGGAGCCAGAGGCTGCTGCGCGAGCAGGTAAGTCGGGGACGGGGGGGAGGTGAGTGGAGGGGGGAGGGGGGAGGTGTGCGGAGGGAGGAGGGGAGGAGGTGAGCGGAGGTGGGAGGGGGGCAGGTGAGCGGAGGGGGACACACAAAATTACCGCAGCTGTAGGTAGTGGTGCGCGAATGTAACAGCGCATGCGCAGCACTGATTACAGCTGCGGTAAGTTAGTGTAGATAGAGATAACTATCTATTTCATGAAAAGCTGTCATCGCAAAATGACAGCTTTTCAAAATAGAAAGTTATGGGGAGGAGGAATGATGAATTCCTCTGGTAATTAGGTAGAACTCCATGCGAGTTCTAAACCTAATTACCTCCAGAGAAAGTTTAGGTATGATGAATAAGCCCCACAGTCTTTCCTACATTCACAAGTGACCCCATCTCCTCTGTATAATCTTTAATACAATTTTGGTAGACATATATACTGAATTCAACATTATTTGACCTCTAAGGCACCCTTTGTTCAAGTAAACACACCTAGCTACTCTAATCTCACTTTCCAGTATGACGCCTCCATCAGCCCTCGCAAGTCCTCCAGGGTCCTTAACCACTTGCTTGGCATTGTTTCCGTCCACACCAGGCTGTGCGTTCCCTGACATGGTCACAAACAATGAGACCAGTCAGAAACGCTCACTGGGCGGCTGCCAGAAAATAATCTTTTAGCAGCCGCCAATGGTAGAGGGACCTCCTGGCCCCTTTGTACCCCTGCACCCTCTTCCAGTGTCTGCCGTGCTGCTTATCACTGCTGATCGGGTATCCCGGCAGTACCCCCCACCTGGCGACTGCAAAGAGGGACAGCCACCAGGGAAATGTAAATGAACCAGCCCTCTACCTCCCAGTGCATACCTAGCGGCTTCAGACAGGAGCAGCCGCTAGGATGTAAAGTCGCATGTCCCGATGATCGATATTCTGATATATCGCTGGTCGATTATTTAAAGAATAAAATATGTTATGTGTCTTAAAAAAATGTTTTAAATAAAATCGTGTTGGATAAATTTCAAATAGATGTTCTTGACCTAATACAATTGTAAAAAAATTGAGAATTTCTGAGCGTTTTTTTGAAAAATATTAGCCAAAGAAATGGTTAATACAGTGATGTGCCGAAAACTGTACCCTAAGTTCAAGATGTGGGCTATTCAGTGATAATGTGCACTAGTCCTCCTATTTATACAAACTTGTTTTTATAAAACTTTGCAGCTGCTGTCTGGCACTCTGGGCCTGATTCAGACCCGCTTGTGAGCGCTGAGCGCTCGCAAGCGGGTCGATGTTGGCCCAGTGCGCATGAGCACGAAGGAGCCGGCTCCGTCGTGCGCATGCGCGAGACCCGGATAGCGACGGCCAAGCCGTCGCTATGGGTCTCGCTACAAAGGGGGCGTGCTGTCGATGGTGAGTGACAGCACGCCCCCTTTGGTGGGTGTGCTGGGGGCATTGCTGCCCAGACGGAGGCATTCCCATGGGAACGCCAACCGTCTGGGGCCGGCCCCACTGACATCACAAGTGATGTCAGTGGGAGTGCTCTCGGCTCTGATAGAGCCGAAAGCACTCCAGGGCTTGCGGCAACGAGACCCTACCACAAGGGTCTCGTCGCAAGCCCGATAGACGCGATGGTCTTGACCATCGCGACCATCTTTTTGGCCGTTCGCTATAGCTGTGGGTGGTCAGGAGGCCACTCTAAAATTAGGAAGGACGGCCCTGATTCAGAGTGAGAGCTCTGTCAGAGCGTCCGGCTCTGAATCAGGGCCTCTGTGCTGCTACTGTGTTAGAAAGTATTCCTGACTCATCATTCTACAACTATACTACTGCTCTTATTCACCAACTGTCCTATGGACATGTGATTATTGTGCCACATCACCCCAGACAGCCATGACATCCAGTTACTACATGCAGCACTCCAATGAGTAACTGTCACTTTTTCTGGCTTTAATATGTTAGGACAATGTTACTGTAGCAATTATCTTTTATTATTACTATTATTTACCAAAAGTTATTATATAGAGCACACATAATAAGCAGCACATATATTCATACCATTACTTACAATACCTAAGTGCATTAGAGTACATTAAGCATATTAGTGTATGTCTTTATTTTTGGACTCAGGGGGAAATGTATCAAGCCTTGGAGAGAGATACAGTGGATAGAGAAAGCATCAACCAAATAGCTTCTAATTGTCATTTTACAGGTTGTGCCTTCTACAAGACTTGACACGTCTCCCCCTGAGTGTTGACATTCAAAATGTTGACCCTGACAATATGTCGACATACTCAAAATGAATGTTGACACATGAAATTAAGGTTAGGGTTAGTCTGCAATTAGGATTAGGATGCAATTAGGGTTAGGCTTAGTCTGCAATTAGGATTAGGGTTAGGGGATGCAATTAGGGTTAAGGTGCCCACACACATACCGATGTCCTCACGATACGATTTTATGGCCAATTTCCTCATGAACTTTCACGGGAGCTCCCTTGCCGTCGTGATCACGATTTGGAGTTAAAAATGTCCAATCTGACTAAAGATCTATCTTCCAGCCAATGCATTGTATCCTAGATTGGCTAATCTGCCCTACAGCACGGCAGATCAGAAGATGCGATGTACGACGAGCGGGGACGCGCATCGGCATCATGCTCGTGAGTATAAACTCACGATTTGTACTTTTTTATACCCGATTCGTCGTCACGATTCGTCGAAATCGGCCAAATCGTTTAAAATGTCGCTATGTGTGTGGGCACCTTTAGTCTGCCATTAGGATTAGGGTTAGGGGATGCAATTAGGGTTAGTCTGCCATTAGGATTAGGGGATGCAATTAGGGTTAGGATGCAATTAGGGTTAGTCTGCCATTAGGATTAGGGTTAGGATGCAAATAGGGTTAGGATGTAATTACGGTTAGGCTAAACTAACCTTTCTGACTGTCGATATGAACCCAAAATCAGCACTTGCTATTACAATAGGGTACCAGCCTACTGCGTGCATGGTTTTGCCCAGCCTGGCAACTAGTCTAAAGTTGCGTACACACACTAGACGACTCACAAAAGATGCAATGTCGTCAACGATTTCTCGTGAAATCCCCCGGCAACTCCCCTGCACTCCCAGACAAATAATAGCTTGCATAAACTGTCCAATCTGACAAACGATCTGACAAACAACCTGAATCTTGTTAACGAGATTGGCTGTAGGCAATATCTGAAGATGCATGGATGCACATCGGCATCGTGATCGTGAGTGGACACTCACGATTTGGACATATTCTGATGCGTCGAAATTGGACAAATCGTGCAAAATATCGTCTAGTGTGTATGCACCTTAAGATAGGAATGTGATATTTTATTCTCCCATATGCAAACTTTCAAAGAGGCATAATTGTCGGGCCTGTTTTTCACAAAATTTTGCAGAAATGTCGGTTTCTGTATAATTTTATGTATCCCTGCATGCAACAAAGGCCTAATACATGCAATTTCACAGAAATATCCTGCAAAAGGCTAATTAGTGCTCTAGACCACAGTCCTCATTATTCTCAATAGGGCTTATGGTCTGACCCCTATGGACTAAACTCCAAAAAGCATAGCTTTTCAGAGTTGGGCCCGTTGGTAAACGCCATCCTCAGATGCTATTAACTGCTTTTTGCTTATGGAGGCATTCTCAAGGAGAGGAAGCACTGCCTTGATTATGAATACATATTAATATATTAATTATTAATATATTAATACATAGGCCCCAAAGTAATTTAGCAGTATTGCTTATCTGCGTTTTACGGGCCTGCCCAGCACTCACCACAGTGCCCTCCCCTCCCCCTCAAAAAAATTATAATAATTTACTATCCTTAACAGCTCCATTGACTCTCATTTTCTTTAAGTAAGTCAGAGATTGAGGGCACACATGGCTGTGAGTCACTCACGAGTCTGGTCAGTTTTAAGCTTCATTACATTGCTCTCCCATGCATACGTCTGTGTTCCAATTCCTTTGTTTGTGAACCAACTACGCACAGGCTGCCTCTGAATATCCAAGTTAATATGTCCTCTACGCAGTCAGAAAAATCCAATATCTTTGTGCTCTGAAACAGATGTGTCGTTATTCCCATAAGAAAGGGCACGCTTCCAGTAAATTGTCTGTTGCAAATTTAAATAGCAGGCTGGCAAAGCAGACAACTTTTGTGTTTTGCTTTATGGCAGTTGCAAAATATACAACTACCAGATAGTGCCTATGTCATACCTGGCCCTGGGGCAAATGTATGAGGCTCTGGAAAGTGATAAAGTGCAGAGTGATAAAGGACCAACCACTCAGTTCCCAACTGTCATGTTACAGGCTGTGTTTGAAAAATGACAGTTGGGAGCTGATTGGTTGGTCCTTTATCACTCTGCACTTTATCACTTCCCAGAGCCTCATACATCTGCCCCCCTGTCTCTTATCCAACACTAATGGGCCCATTTATAATTGTATATTTGCGGCTTAATCCCCAAAAATACCCATTTTCAGGGGGTTAATGCAAATATTAAGTTTCCCCCAGATGTATGACATAGGGACCGCAGCAGGTATCCCTCCATTCCCGCCGGCAGCCTCATCTCCATAGGTTTCTATGGGGGATGTGATGCTGCCAAATTGACCAACTTCCGGAATGCAATGCATTACGGAGATTGGCCCCTGCAGCTAATGTCATTTGAAGATGGTGTTAGCCGCTGTAGCCTATGGGCTACACTAAGCATAATTAGCCGGGAAAGGGAACCCACCCTGACAATGGCGACCACATATGTGCAGTCAGCGGGACTGCACATGCGCAGTAGCTCCAGCAGCACTCCAGGCACAGCGCAGGGAAAGGCTCCTTTCTAAAGCTGGGTACACACTGGCCGATATATTGGCCGAAAATTGATCAGCCCATATAACGTGCCCCCATTGGCCAGTGTGTACAGACGATATGTCTGTGAACAACATCATTCACAGACATATCGCATTGACTGTGCTGCACTGCCAATGAACAGATATGTCTACAGACATATCTGTCCATTGGCAAGTGTGTACGGGCGATCAGCCGATCACCCGTACACAGGGGTGCAGAGAGGAAGGGGGGAGCCGCAAGCGGGTTCTACTTACCCAGGCTGTGTGCTGGGCTGCACTGGGAGACTGTCCGAGGCTGCTAAAGCAGCAGCCCGAGCAGTCTCCCATGCCAAAGTAGGGAGCAATCACGCTGATCGCACCCCCCATTGGCTGTGCGCCAGGCTGAGGCGCACAGCCTGGCGCCGCAAATGTTTTTTGTTTTTTTTAAGACGGTGTGGCCACTCCCTCCGTGATTAGCCCACACCCTACAAACACCCCCGGCCACCAGGACCCCCTGCAGCAAGCAGATGCTGGTCATTCAGTGTGTATGAACGACTATCATCTGCAGATATATATGTAGATCACTCAATCTGCAGATATATCTATCAGGTGTGTACCCACCTTAAGCCCCTGTCTCTGTGGGTGCCAGATGATACATTCCGGCTATATAATTGCATCTTGCAATGCGATCATGGGTGGTAATGTTATGCCCAGATCGCATTGCAAATGCCATCATTAATAAATGCCTGCAAATTCATTATTTTCAAGGGCATAAAAGTACAGATCCTGCTTTGGCCCAGAGTCACATGCCGCTATAACTCTTCCTGCTTCACCTCTTTATCAAGCTGCAGCAGGAAGCAGTACTGATGATATATAAGAACATCTCATCTGCCGGAGTGGGGGAGTGAAAACTTCCCCCTCCGGCGATCCCCGCCAGACCCCACAGTACATCAGCCTAGTGCTGATGAGCTGTGTCCCCCTTCCCGGCCAGCTCCACTGGGCATGCGGGAGATCTCGCAAGCTTCGTGAGATCTTGCACAGAGCGCGCACCGGCAGCCACCGCAGCAGGAACAGTGCTGTCCCAGCTCTGGTGATTGGGCAAAGACAGCTGCAGCTGTCGAAACGGTCAGAGCCACTGACCGTTTATACATTGCCCAGCATATCGGTGCTGCTATCTTGTACATAGTGCTCCTGTCATTTACCACCGAACCCCACTTTAATACATGGGGGAGAAGCGGTATCAGCGCACATAACATGCTCTGACACCACTCCTCCCCCTCGCCTTTTCATACATCTACCCCTAAGTTCTTTGTTTGATGTAAATCATCACTGGCTGCTGTAACCTTTGGGCAAATAGGGCTTCATATACCAATTATAAGTACTTGTGGTGGACAATGCATTAGCTTCTAGACCACTGTTATTACCTTTGTGTCCCCTGTTGCTTTTAATTTCCCCAGCTGACATAATGGGCAACTGACACCCGATAGCTTTTCAGTGGTGGTATTTACCACCTTAGGCCAATGCCAGAGGCAACAAGCACGTAATAAATAACATTTCCTGACTCCATGCTCAGTCTAACAGCTGTGAGAGTCTGGGGCAAGACATTCATTGCCAGTGACCGTTTGGGCTCTAGAATAAGCTCACTACTCTACACATTTTCGAAACATGTTCCTTCAAACAAAACAAAATTATTCCAGTCCATCCTCTAGCTAGTAGATACTCTAATAAAATATTTATCTGTTTGTGTTGTGTTTCAGACATTGTTTATCTAATTAAACATGTAAATGACTTCATGCTGCAGGTGTAATCTTTGACACTGAGCTGATTCTGGACAGCAAAGTGTCTGGGGAGTTCAAATGAATATGCTGCTCTGTTTTGCCTCAAAGTTATATTACATGCTGTAGGTCTGCATTTGTTGCCTAACTCATATGCATTGCAAATAAGTTTTGTACTTGTGTTTTTCATCTTAAAGGAGCTCTACCACGTAGTAAAATGTGGCAGGGACTCCAACCCAACCAGAGACTCATTTTATACCAATGTTCAAACCGTATAAAGGACGGAATGCATGACGCATTGCATTTTGCATCCTGCCACTCATTGCAAGCATAACAGCGTTCACTAAAGCTGTACACTTGAAGAGAATCACGAAGGGCAACTCTCCCGGTAAGAGCTGTCCTTTTGCGATATAACTATTTTCGAGTTCAGGACCCGGGAGTCCTTCTGCACATACGTCAAGTGCCACAAGCACCGCGGGGGTTGCTGGGAGGGATCCAATTGGCTACCGCTCTGGGGGAAATGCGAATAGAAGCCCTTAGGCTTCTCATATCTTTAGATGGTGTTGCCCACTGCATCAAAGCTCCGGAATGTATCGCATTACAGAGATTGGTGCATATGCAGTAAGCGGCCAAACCGCAGAAAACATAATTTTCTGAGGTTTCAGCACAGAATATGCTTTGATGCATCCCTTCCATGATATTATACAAAGATCTATGCAATACATACTTGCCTACCCTCCCGATTCTTGCAGGAGACTCCCGGATCAATGCACAGTCTCCCGATGCCCTGGAAAATCAATTAAAACCCCCACATTCCTCTGCTGTCTGGAATAACCTGTTGTAGAGCTCCTTATCTAGCTGCATTTGCTGCTGGCAGCCACCAGGGGGAGAGCATATGAAAGAGAGGTATCCGAAATTATAGAGCTTCGGGCAACATGGCTGCCAACCTTCTGCAGTGAGGGCAGTAATTACCCTCTCCTCTAGTTATCTCTGCTCTCTGCTGCTCGTCACAGGGCTATGACAGATGCTGTGTGCCTGTACTACAGGTATAGAATAGTATAGTATTGCTGTACTGTTATGTGTATGTCTGGCACTATGGGTGTGGGGGGTGCATGGTGGTACTGTATGGGTATGGGGGCTGTATGCTGGGCACTGTGTCAGTGTGTGGGTATGGGGTGTGCATGTTGGGCACTGTATGGGGTATGCATGCTGGGCACTTTATGGGTGTGTATGCTGGGCACTGTATGGTATATGTGGGAATCGGCATGGCCTGCGGTTCGATTCCTGGCAGCGGCAGGCCGACAGCTGAACAGATCCCGGCAGCGGCACCCCGACAGCGCTGGAAATCCCGAACGTCCTGAGGTAAGTGCTTACTATCCTAACCCCCCTAACCCTCCTTAGGGGTGCCTAACCCTAATCCCCCCTCTAAGTGCCTAACCCTAACCCCCCCTTCCCTGCTGCCTAAACAAAAGTCCCCCTAACCCTCCCTCCCCCTAGCCTAACCCTAACCCTCCCATGGGGGGTGCCTAACCCTAAGTCCCCACGGGTGCCCTAAACCTAACCCTCCCCCACCGCTGCTGTCCGCTAGCGGCGCCCAGCATCACTATGATAGGGATGCCTGGCGCCTGTCTAGATATAGACGTCTGTCATTTAACCCACGCCGGGATAAAGCAGTCGGGAAGCCGGCTGTCGGGATCACGTCAGCCGGTTTCTCGATTGCATCCCGTATATGTGGGGGTATCTACTGGGTGCTGTGTTGGTATTGGGTGTGTGTTTGCTGAGCACTGTGTGAGTGTGTGGGTATGGAGGGGGCGTATGCTGGGCACTGTGTTGGTATGGAAGGATGCATGGTGATTAATGTATGGATATGGGTGGGTGTTTGCTGGGCAGTGTGTAAGTATGTGGGGTGTATACTGAACACTAGGGGTATGGGGGTGTTTGCTAAGCACTGTATGGGTATGGGGGGATGTATGCTAAGCACTGTATGGGTATGGGGGGGTGTTTGCTGGGCAGTGTGTAAGTATGTGGGGTGTATACTGAACACTAGAGGTATGGGGGTGTTTGCTAAGCACTGTATGGGTATGGGGGGGTGTATGCTAAGCACTGTATGGGTATGGGGGGGTGTTTGCTGGGCAGTGTGTAAGTATGTGGGGTGTATACTGAACACTAGGGGTCTGGAGGTGTTTGCTAAGCACTGTATGGTATGGGGGGGTGTATGCTAAGCACTATATGGGTATGGGGATGTATGCTAAGCACTGTATGGGTATGGGAGGATGTATGCTGAGCACTGAATGGGTATGGGGGGGTGTATGCTGAGCACTGTATGGGTATGGTGGTTGTTTGTCTTCTGGGCACTGTGTGGGTATGATGGGGTGTATGCTAGAGACTGTATGGGTAAGGGGCATAATTGCCTATCTTCCCACATCCTGCGAGAGTCTCCTGGTTTAGTGCAGGACACACCCTGAGTGGCAATAGATACACCCACAGGAGGAGTTAGACACGCTCTGAGTGGTAATAGACACACCCACAGGTGGAGTTAGACACACCCTGAGTGGTAATAGACACACCCACAGGTGGAGTTAGACACGCCCTGAGTGGTAATAGACACACCCACAGGTGGAGTTAGACACGCCTTTTGAGCAGAACATGACACATCCCGTTAACAGCGCGCTGCATTCTGCATTCTACTACCAACTATAATCTCCTTGAAACTAGTTTTAAAAAGCAGGCAAGTATGATGCAATACTCTGTAGATATACTGCATCCATGGAAGACATTTGCTAAAGCATTTATTGGCAGTTTATGTGTGGTTTTAAGACATTGGGGGGCCCATTTATCAACGAGTTTTTATCATACATAATAAGTTTTAAAAGTCGTTGATAAATAGTGCTACAGCCAATCAATAATTTTTCAAACAGATGACATTTAGGAGCTGATTGGCTGGAGCACCATAATCATACACAATGAGTTTTAAAACTAGTCGCACATGATAAAACTCATTGATTAATCGGCCCCCAGATTTGATAAAGGCCATCCTGATTTTTAAAGCAACTTGAAAATGAAATTTTTAGAGATGAATCTGATAGACAAGATAGCTCAAATCACACACAGTTTACACTAGGGATAGCATCAACCATCGATAGTTAACAACCATCAATGGTTAACCATGGTTCTCTGTCATCGATGGCAGACTGGAAACCAATGTTTCTTTTCTTTTTCCTATTGCACAGAGCTTACCCTTACACCCAAATGGCCTACTAAGCCCAACCCAGGAAGCTAATTGGCCCACAGTCCGCTGTGCACCCCAGCAGCGGTGGCCATTAAGCAGTGCAAACCATCGATGGTTTTATGCCATCAACGGTAATCACCGATGGCACCATCTATTGGGACCATCGATGGTTAGCCCACCAATGACCATCCCTAGTTTAAGCTATCATGCCAGTCAAATCATAAAATAAAGTTGCAGCTTAAAAAAAAAAACCTCTTCCCAGGCCACTCAGCGTCGTGCCCATAATCACCCCCACACCAGAGCTAATTGGCCCAATGCTGATTCCATGGTACCCCTAGCCGTTGAGTACCTGGAAAATAATGTGGCCCCACACAAGTGCCAGCATGCAGTGGTGCTTGTAGAAAAACAAGCACCAATGTGTATGGGCGCCAATGCCTACGGACATTTCTAGCGCCACAAGTGTGCACAACAAATGTTGCCCCAATAATTATGTCCCCTTAATGAAGTAAAATAATGATAGTGTCAGCATAATGAAATAAAGTAATAATCGTGCAACCTAATGACAACATCAAATAAGGTGCCTTCTATATTAAATAAATTATAGTGCACCCCTAATTAACAAAATGAATGTCGTTTCCCTACAGTCAGATGCAGCAGGAGGCTCTCTTTTTGAAGTATATTTATAGTGACCATAAAGTTGAATGGTTTAGAAAACACACGAGATGTGATTAAAGATCCATGGAACGAGTCCTTCTGAGACTCCACATCAAACAGCCAGTTCTTTAGCCATATTTACATTTACATCCCAGGCCATTGTTCTCAAAACTAACTGGGATTATTTAACATAACAAAGTATTAAAGCTTCTTGAGATCAAACTTATTTAAAATATCAAAACCCTGCTGGAAACCTATAAAAAGGCTCTCTGTATTACAGCAGACAATGCAATCCCGGCCACCGTGTCAAACACACATTCCCTGACCTGAGCAGTGGACTTGTGGTTTAGGATGCTTTGGGAATACACATTATAATTTAGTATATTGCCGGTTAATGCATTAGGATACTGTAACTTTTTTTCCCAAAGTCGGAATAATATATTGCTGTGAGAATCAGTAGGGCTTCAGCCACAAACATTCAGGGCTGTTTTACAACATGTTCACAAGTCATTTTCTGTAATTGCAGCTTGTTTATAATGTGTAGTTTTAGAACAGTTGAACTATGCTCACAGACAAACACTTGGGGCATAATTCACTGTTTTAAAAGCAATAAAAGAAGTGTTAGCTATCTTGATTGTAAGAAACAATGTTTAGAATCTTTGTGACTGGGAGAAGCTGATTACACTTGATTCAGGGATTAACTAGTAGCCATGATCTGAATGCACTACGTTTTCATTTCAGCCTAGAGTGTTTTGGAAACATGACGATTTTGAAACCACATTATAGGGCTCATTCAGAACTAAATGCAAGTTGGTCATAATTACGCCTGCAGCATTGCGTGCAAGAGAAAAATGCCTATATTTGCCCAAATGCAGAGAGGTAGGCACCACCCCTATCAAAAGATTTGGGACCTTATTCAGAGTCGGTCGCGAGCACTGAGCACTCTCAACCGACTCGATGTTGGTCCACAGGGCATGCGCACGACGGAGACTGCTCCGTCGTGCGCATGCACGAGCCCCCGCTAACGACGGATCCAGACCCTCCAACATTTCCTAGTAAGAACCCGGTACATGGGGGTGCATGACCGCAGATAAAGGGGCGTGGTAATCGGTAAAGGGGCGTGTCCATTGGGGCTGAAGGCATCGGACGCTGGCTAGTTTAGATCATGCAGTAATATACTGCATGTTCTGTATACCGGCGCTGGCGGTCAGGGCAGAGAAGCACGGAGGTCGGCTGTCACTCAGCAGCGCTGCGGGAGTCCTGTGTCCCAGCAGCGCTGCTTAACAAATCTGGTGAGTGTACCAACTCGGTACAAAACGGTACAGCCCCGTTTGCCGGTACAGACCATTAGAAAACGGTACTGTACCGGCTAAAACGGTATAGTTGGAGGGTATGCGGATCACCCGTTGTTAGCGGGCTCGAAGCAGACGGAGCGAGCTGTCGATGTTGATTGACAGCTCGCTCCATTTGCTGGGCGGGCAGGGGGCGTGCCCGGCCAAACGGAGGCGTTCCTTTCGGAACGCTTGCCGTTTTGTGGGCGTCCCCACTGACACTATCAGTGATGTCAGTTGGGAGCTTCCTGCTCAAACAGAGCAGGAAGTCTCTGGGGCTTAAGGTTGACGAGACCCTACCCTAGGGTCTCGTCGTAAGCCCCGATGGTCGCGATGGTCTTGACCATCGCAACCATCTCCCTTAGCGGTCGTTAGAGCTGTGGGTGTTAACCCACAGCCTAACGACCGACATGGAGGCGGCCGTTCAAGATGCAAGCGGCCGCCCTGTTTCTGAGCGACCGCTTGCATCCTACGACCGCCTCTGAATGAGGCCCTTGGTTTCATACCTGTCATCATTATTTTTGCACACTAGCACCTGCCCAATCCTTAGTGCAAGATATCCATCTGAAACCAGGCGTATAACACAATCCCATTTTCACGCCCATGCTAAACATAGCCTGCATGCCAATGCCCCAATACCTCCCAGTTATGCCCCTTTAAATTTGAATCCTTTGTTATGGCAGTGCAAAGCAGATTATACTCGTATTATTAATGCAAAACGTCTTGAAGCATGCTGCATCATTTAATCCATGACAATTATTGGTTCAACAAAAGAAAATCACAGAACCTGTCCTTAAACAAGAGCTGCATTCTATTGCTGTTTTATCAATGTCTCTATGCAAAGCAACATGAATAATATAATTGTATTTAAATCACTGCATTACAGTTTCATTACTGAAAATACACTACTTTTAAATCCCAAGATTCTGGATCTTTAGAACGGAATAAATAACCGATAAATATTTTGATAGTTACAGAGCTTTAGAACAGTTTATTCTGAATATGAATGTTTATTAAATTGCCTTGAATTTGGAACAAATATACATTTTAAAGCAAAGCATTACAGCTGATGGGGACTCAGGGCCTGATTCATTAAAGATCGCTATTGCGATCGCAGCTCTGTAATATGCTAATGATTGCTATCGCAATGTCATCGCACTGCCAGCATGGAGATGGCCACTGCCTCCCTCTACCGCTATCTCACATCCATAATACTTTGCAAACCTCCATAACCATTGGTAACATCGAGTACCATCGGCCCCTCGTACAGAATACTGCAGCCCTGACCTTACTTAGAAATTGCTAACCTCGTTGCACGCAGTGAGTACACAAGCTGTGTATGCCATCGCACTGGCTAATTTATGCACGCCCATGCAACGGCGTTCAAACGGCCAGGCACACCTGCATTTCTCCAACGACCCCCCCCCCCTCCCGTCACCACCTCCAAAGGCTCACTGTCTATTAATCACTCTGCGATGGCTCTGCGTGGTCTCCGTGGTCGCAAGTGGTGGCTTCGCATACTACGATGCATATGCATGCACCGCACACTACAATCGTCCATCTGCGTACGCTTTAGCAATGCGTAATGGATCAGGCCCTCAGTCCCAAAGTATCCTATTTGTAAGTATTTTAACTGGGGACTACAAAAATTGAAAGACATACAAAACCCTAAAATGACACAAAGGCAGCCTTTCAATCACACATGAGTACATAGCAACACACAAATGCAGAGTCCTATAACCACCCTATGACCTGTTTATCACACAGTGGGCCTGATTCAGACCCGGACGCTATTTGCGGCTGCTCGCTCTCAAAAAGGGGCCGGATATTTAAATTGAGCGCTCGCTCTTTGCGGTGTGAGGACGCCTCTATAAATGCGCTCGCTATTTTTTCAAGACGCCCCTTTGCCGTTCGCAAATCACGTCATCTCATGTTTTTATTAGATTAATCGGGAACATCGAACGGCATCTGAACTGCTTGCAGCGCTTGAGGTAGGAAGTACTTCCCGTAATCACTGCGTGCAGTTCAGGCTAAAAGACAACCAAGTGATGTGATCGATGACGCTCCTTTGCTAATTATGCACTCCCATTAAATGCCCTTTTGACCGTTGGGCACGCCTGCGTTCGTACAACCACTCCCCCGTTTTCAAGCACCTTTCCCTGTTACCACCCACAAACGGCACATTCTGTCACTCAAAATAGCAGCCCCTCTGTGTTTTACGAGCGCACGATTTCCGACCGCAATGACTGGTTTGCGCACGCACATTGCGAACCATACGCATGCGTAGTTGTGCAACCATCGCTCAGAGCGAGCTTGCGGACGCTTACGAGCAGGTCTGAATCAGGCCCAGTTTTCCAACATTTTTGGTTGATGTTAATTAAGTAAATAAAGGCCCTGATTCAGACCCACTCGCAAGCGGCTGTCCGCTCGCAAGTGGGTCGATGTTGTGCACTGCGCATGCGCACGACGGCGGGAGCTCCGTCGTGCGCATGCGCCAGACGCGACGAGCGAAGGAAAGTCCTTCGCTCATTGTGTCTGATCAAAGGGGGCGTGCTGTCGATGTTGAACGCCTCCCGTCAGAAGCCGGCCCACTGACATCACTAGTGATGTCAGTGGGAGTGATTTTGGCTCTGATAGAGCCAAAATCACTCCGGGCCTTGCGGTTGAAAACCTCAACCGCAGGCTCCGGCACGCAGTTTCGATGGTCGCGATGGTCAAGACCATCGCGGCCATCAAACTGTACGCTCGTATAGGCTGTGGGTGGTGACCCACAGCTATAAGAGCGTCCAGGGGGACGCTCCATAGTTATGGAGGACGGCCCTCATTCAGAGCGTGCGCTCTGCTCAGAGCGTACGGCTCTGAATGAGGGCCAAAGTTTACATTGTGTTTTAGCAACAATTAAATCAGCTCTTGTCATTGGAAACAAGCTGGAAAATAGCAGCGGACAATTGCTGCATGGGTAAAATACAGTAATGACTCATGTAGAAGGTATGCGACTCTGCGTGCATCTGGCCTGTTTACTATTGCAGCCTCCAGCACAGTACACACATTGACCAGTTATTGTGGCAAGTATGAACTATGGAACCTGTGGGAAAAAAATATTAAGCTGGGTGCACACTAAAGCTATGTGTGTACCCAGCGATGCGACCGCTGATCCCCCCTGCCGACGGGCAGACATATCGGGCAGCCGGTACACACTAAACTATCCGGTCCTCGGCCTCCCGTTATGTTGGCTCCTGCCGCATGCCGCTGCATGGAGTCGTCCGCTTACATGTAGGGCCGACCTGACGATGTGGCTGCGCACATGACGACATAGAGCATAGACATTAGACGATTTTGAACGATATGTCGTTCCGATGTGTGTAATCAATCTACAAAGGAGGAATAAGAGTGATTACTTATAAGGAGATTAAACAACTGTTTCTATAAACAGTGAACACATGTGGGTGACAAGTTTTACATTATTCTGTCTTTCCTGTATAATGATTACTACTTTCCACAATGTGCAATTGTCTTGCTGTACTGTAATTGGCAGCACTGAATCATTCTGACCTTACACTATGATGAGGTGTAAATATTATGTAGACTAAAGCAGCAGGGCCATAGCTAGGGTAGTGCGGCCGGTGCCATCGCACAGGGCACCACAGGTCAGGGGGCGCTGTTTGGGCCTGTCAAATTTCTGTTTATTATCATTCTTGCTTGTAGCTTCCTCTTATTTCATCCCCAGCATCTCCTGGCCTCCCCTATCTCTTCCCTGGCCCTTCCCCATGAAGCCATGGCATTTTTTTGGGTGCATTATGTCCCTTTGAAAAATGAGGGGGCTCCAATGCTCTTTCTGGCACAGGGCACCAAAAAATGTAGTTACGGCTCTGTAAAGCAGCACCTCTTGACTCAAGTTTTCTAACTTGTGGAGAGCATAAACTTTTACATTTATGCATTCACTAAGTAGAGATGAATTTATTCCATGACATATGTAATATGTGTGCATGTTATGATATGGTGGATTTACAAAATTGTATTATCAGAGCTGTGTGAATATCTTCTCACCAGTTCATATCTCTAGCATTAATGTATTTCTTTATTACAGTTTTGTCATTATAATCTCATCAATTAATTACTCAAGATAAAATCAAAGAGGCAGGATAATACCATCAACTGACCTAAAACCCCTCTAAACCCCTCCCTAAAGATGATGCCCACCAATCCTTCTGCTACCTGTGCTGTCCATCAACAATAAAACACAAGCCCCCCCTAACTATTAACTCATTCTGTCCCTGACTAGAGTCTTCAGTTCTAAGGCAAACTTCAGTTATCTGTTCCCTACCACATGTACACGCACATACACACTAGGGTAATATTTTTTATTTCAGGAGCCAATTAACCTACCAGTATATTTTTGTGTGGGAGGAAACTGGAGAACCTGGAGTATACCCATGCAAGCACAGGGAGAATATAAAAACTCCATACAATGGGGGCTGTGGTGGGAATTGAACCCAAGACCTTAGTGCAGTGAGGCAGTAGTGCTAATCATTGCACCACCTGTGCTGGCGTGTGTAGACCTGTAGACAGAGAGGTGCTGCAATGTTTTTCTCTTATTCTGGCACAGTGTGCTAAATTGCATTCCTGAGTTTGGCCCCGATAGGTAATGCCTATTTTGCAGATAATGAATGGGAGAGAATTTCTCCGTAATCCTCCCCAGCAATGGATTCGGCACATCCATGGTCAAATGACCGCGCACGTGCAGAAAGGCCCCGGATCACAATATAGAAGTTAAATGATTGCTTTTGAGGTCTTTTCTCTTCTTAACACATGGCAGGCATGGACTCCTTTCGGAACTCTGTCCCTGCATGTGATTTTTCGTACATTCAGGTGAATGTTCATTTCTTACTGCCGCAAATAGCGACGATAAGAAATTCTAAATATCAGGTCTAAAACCTAATAATTAATAAGTATGCCCCTTAGTACTAAAGCACAGGGACATGAAAAGTGCTGGCGTCTTTGAGCCCCAAGGGGAGAATACAATAACCTGCATCACGCTGGGAATTGCTATTCAATAAAACAGCATTTTCCAAGCGCAGTAAATCAGGGATTAATGCACTGAAACCCACTGAGTCTGCGCAAATGGCAGATTCAACTGGTTTTCCCAAGAGTCAAACCCTTGATGGTGCCTTTCTCTCACAAACATTTCCTGGCAGCTCCTGAAGCTGTAAGGAAAAGTCCACCATGGGGAAATGACACGTGGGATTAGCCCCGCTAATTGAATTGCCGGACACGGGTAAATGAATTCCCCTCTTAGGGGTAAATATACCCCGAGAGTGAGTTGCATGTGTAATTAAGGAAAGGAAACGTTGATGCAGAGGGGTATATTTACTAAAGTGTGAGTTTTTAGAAGTATAGGTGTTGCCCATAGCAACTAATGAGATTCTACTTAACATTTAACTAGCACATTCTAGAAGACAATAGCTAAAAACTGATTGGTTGCTATGGGCAACATCTCCACCTAAAAACTCTCCCTTTAGTAAATTTACATCACAGAGGGCCTGATTCAGAGCCGGACGCTATTTGCGGACAGTCGTTCCAAAAAAGGGGCTGGCTATTTAAATTGAGCGCTCGCCCCTTTGCGGTTTGTTGACTCCTCTATGTCTGAGCGAGCGAACGAAAAATGCGCTCGCTATTTTGTAAATACGCCCCTTTGCCGTTCGCATCACACGTCATCTCCGGTATTTCTTAGATTAATCAGGTACATCGAAAGGCATCTGAACTGCTCGCAGTGCTTGTGGTAGGTTTTTCTTACCGCTATCACTGCGAGCAGTTCAGGTTAAAAGACAACCAAGTGACGTGGTCGATGACGCTCCTTTACTAATTATGCACTCCCATTAAACGCCCTTTTGACCGTTAAGCACGTCTGCGTTCGGATCTCCACCCCCCCCCCCCGTTTTCAAGCACCTTCCCCTGTTACCACCCACAAATGGTACATTCTGTCAATCAAATTAGCAGCCCCTCGCTGTTTTGCGAGCGCACGATTTCCGACCGCAATGACTGGTTTGCACATGCGCATTACAACCCATACGCATGCGCAGTTGTGCGAACATCGCTCAGAGCGAACGAGGCGGCCGCTTACGAGCGGCTCTGAATCAGGCCCAGAGTCTTCATTTTGCTCTGTATGAACCTTCTTTAGGAACAACTAGTTCAGGCTATGCTTTTATTTATCGGGGGGGGGTGTTTTATTTATTTTTTATTATTTTTTTTTTGTCATTTATTGGAAATTAAGTGTTAGTGTCGCTTGGCCATAACTGAAAATGTGATATACGGTAGGATTTTCTAGATTAGCTATCTGAGTAAACTTTAAACACTTACAACTAATACAGACCTGTCAGCTGAGCATGAGATAGCACTTTCTCATGCAACACACCTCCCAAACATGGCTATGCTGTACAGGTACTGTGCAACAATGTATAGGAGCATAATATGTTTTAAACATATGGTGAAAAGTAAAATGCCTGAAACCAGTTTTGATGTTTAAAATTCTGAGTTATAACTTTGTTTGAATATTTGTCCCACATTACTCCCTAATACACGTCCCTTGTGTATCTGAGCTAATACCAGCAGTGTGTGAAAGACGCACTTAGCGAGCAGACAATGTGGAATGCTAATAAACATCTCTAGGATATTTTGAACGGTTTCCATGTGCCTGGGGGCATGGAACAAAACACATCAGCTTACTGGAAGCCAGTATACTACAATGTTATGACTGACACTCGTTATTTGGGCTGCCCATAGGTAAACTATCAGTGACTCAATATACATACAAAGCCACATTCTGATTTGACATTAACATTAAGTAACCCAATTACAACATTTGCGCAAGCTGTATATGCCATTATAGCATGTATACTTGCAATATGCTTTACAGATTCACTGAGAATAATTTATTTTTTACATTGAAAAAACAAACACAAACATCAGTACTGAATATTATGTAGGTATGTCTGTAATGCTGGGTACACACTGGCCGATAAATTGGCCGATCAATTGATCGGCCAATATAACGTGCCCCCATCAGCCAGTGTGTACAGACGATATGTCTGTGAACGATGTTGTTCACAGATATATCGCATTGGCTGTGCTGCACAGCCGATGAACAGATATGTCTGCAGATATGTCAGATATGTCTGCAAGTGTGTACGATCGCCTGTACACAGGGGCGCCGAGAGGGGGGAGGAAGCCGTGAGCGAGTACTAATTACCCGGGTCCGGCACCACTCCCCATCCCTCTTAGGTCACAGCAGCCTGGGAGACTGTCCGAGGCTGCTAAAGCAGCAGCCGGAGAATCTCCTATGCCAAAGGGGGGGAGCGATCATGCTGATCGCACCCACCATTAGCTGTGCACCGGGCTGAGGGGCACACAGCGCCGCCCTCCGCAGCGCCGCAACACTAATGTTTTTCCTTTTTTTGAAGGGGGTGTGACCACGAGTTCCTCTAATAGGCCACACCCCCTACCCGCCCCCAGGCCGGCCCGACCCGCTGCAGCATGCAGATGATGGTTGTTCAGTGTGTATGAACAACCATCATCTGCAGATATATCGCTATAGTGTGTACCCACCTTTAGTGACAGTATGTCATATTCCACAGGGATCATCCTTCAATGAAATGGGAGCAGGGGAGGGTTGGGGGCACATCCCCTATCTTTGACAAGCAAAAAGATGGGGCTTCTTTAATGAGATACAGTTTACCAAAGATTGTATTCTCCAGCCATAGAGGCTACATGTTGGGTAAATAGATTCCATAATGCAATCAGTTTTCATGAGTTTATCAATTTATCACTCCATGCAGTGCTTTTGAAACTTCATGGGCAGGATGCATTAAAACTGATTTCACGGTGAAACCTCCAAAAATGATGTGTTTGGAGTAG
This sequence comes from Taudactylus pleione, assembly GCA_031769625.1. NCBI lineage: Eukaryota > Metazoa > Chordata > Amphibia > Anura > Myobatrachidae > Taudactylus > Taudactylus pleione. Next base: position 26,672,894 of record JAUIMM010000113.1, on the reverse strand, counting down.
GCCGCACACCGCATTTGCACCAACCTCCAGAATGCGATACATTCAGGGGCTTGGATGTGGTGGGCAACACCATTTTTAGATGGCGTCGCTCAATAGAAGCCTATGGATCCCTCCCTGCACCCCCTGCGGCACGTGCGGCACTGGACACAGGCGCAGAAGAACTCCTTCTATCGCAAAGGACAGCTGTTACCTGAAGAGGCAGGATGCATTGCATGCAAAATCGAATGCTTGATGTATCCCGCCCCATATATCCAGCTTTGTTACAGAAATTCAGAGATAGCTATGTGCTATGCAGGGAATCCCTGTAATATAACAGGCAAATGATAATAGCCCTAACATCTCCCTTACTTTCCTGAGTACACACTGAGACGATGTCAGCACGATATGTTGTTTCCGGCCAAAACAGAACAACATATTGGCTGCATCGCTCAGTGTGTATGGCCAATATGCGCGCTCCCATGGTTGCATGCGATATCATCCGGTCGGCCGTGCTGCACGTCTAACCTGGACGATAAGGCATGTATCCCATTGCAGGTAATGAAATTCCAAAACGAGTGATCTTTCCGTCGTCATTACATTGTTTTAATGTGTATGCGCGGTACGATATTACGTTGGCCCGGCGGGCCGACATATCGTATCGGTACACATCGCTCAGTGTATACCCAGCTTTAAATATTGTTCTGTGTTTTAAAACAAAGTACTTAGTATTTTCTAATCAGGTTAAAACAAACAGTATTGTGCCTATAAATTACGGTAGACTTTTCTCTCTGTTATTTGCTCTTTGAAACTTTTATGAGAGGTAGAAATGATTAATTGATTGTTCATTGTTTAACAATGAAACATATTTGAATACAAGTGGACACCTTTGCTGCTGGCAAGAACGAAAGTTCAAGCAAACTATCAGACCACTGGCTCCTTTCAAAGCAAAAGTATTTATGACACCAGTGTACAATAAAAGTTACTTGCATGTGATGTACACCACTTTACATTTCTGGCATACAAAAGCTTGTGCATATCTTGTTAAGATCAGTTCCATTAGTGCTGGTCAGTATGTAAATGCACTAGGTAATTCCATTGTCATCTTTAACCTGAAGCAATTTATTACCTAGCAATAAAACCTTTCTGGGGCAGAAATAGGATAATAAGCACTGTGCTATTTTACACAGATTGTGGTGCTGCTGCTAAGCTTTCACACATTTCCTTTATTGTAACGGAAGAACGGTAAGAGATTTATAGACTACAACATGATAATAATGGAGTTACATGTCATTTCCTGTAGGTCTCTATGTCATTAGGTTAAAGATTAACATGTAAATAACATATCTAATTACAAACAAGCAAATAAGTGTCAGATGTGCTGTACATGGACAGGAATATCTAGATACCGTTATCTTGTTTAGTTAAATTTATGTCCACCTTGGGTGTGATTCAGGGTCGCCCGCAAAGCACCCACAATACCGGAGATCATGTATTTGAGCGATTATTTGCAAGCGCGCATGCGCAAAAATGTGTGAAAACCCCTAGGACACAGGCTTTACACAGAGTGTGTGCACACGAAGATGCTGTTGGGATTCAGACGATATCAGAAAGGTGGCGTAAATATGGTGAGCGTTCCTGGGGGGTGACTACTTGTGTGCGCAAAAAAGGGAGCATTTGGTGGGCGTACTATGGGGGTGTCAATGCAAGAGGCTGCGTTCCCAGAAGCGCAGCCACAAGTATAGGAGTTCATGGTCAGACAGAGAAACTGAACCTGCCATAGGCCTGGTGCACTTTTTGATGGTGCAATTGAAGGTACCATATAAGGACGCTCCAGTCTGTATTACAGTCTACATGGGTGCTAAAAGTGGGCATCGTAGTCCTTGCACACTTGACCGAACAAAAGTACACAAGGGAGGGAATTTGTAGGCCACTTGCTTAAACTCGTAAATGGACGACCATCGAGTATATATATATATATATATATATATATATATATACTTTTTAGTCAATTCCGCACTCACTTTAGAAAGATAAATGCTGGGGTGCAACATCAGATTGTGGTTCAGGTAAATCCAAGAAACCTCCGATAAATAGAGAGTTTTTGTAGGGGTGCACTCACCAGACTTCAAACAGGAGTTCAAAAGATCAGCTTTATTCCAAACAACGCTATTCCTACGTTTCGGTCCTCTTGGGACCTTTGTCAAGGTGTTTGGAATAAAGCTCTCTCTCTCTCTCTCTCTCTCTCTCTCTCTCTATATATATATGTATTCTAGTTGGTATACCCGGTGTTGCCTGGATTGAAGACTGGACCCTGAAGTACACTTGCAGCCTTTATTTGTTTACACTGTCCTCATCGATTGGATGCCGGTTCCTATTCCATTGATCCTGAAAATGACCCCACTGTTTGCTAACATGCATGCAAACAGTGGCGTAACTACCGTGGGCGCAAGTAGTGCGGCTGCTATGGTGTCTGAGCTGCCTCGGTGGCCCGCCGCTCCTCCGCACCCAGTCACGCACACAAGGTGGGCTGGTCCAGTCAGGGCCACTGAGGGGGGCCCAGGTGTCAGTGGTGTTGATTTGGTGCCGGCATGCCAGCTGATCACAGGTTATGCGCCGGCAGGCAGACATGGAGAGACATTGCCGACAGTCACGAGACAATCAGAGGTTGCAAACCGGCATCCAATCAGCAGTGATGGCTACTGATTGGCTGCCGGTCCAAGAACTCAGATTGGATCGCAACCAGTGCCAGATTCAAATTACTGGTACTGTCTGTCCATGTCTGCCGCTGCCTGCAGGTGTGCCAGCTATAAATAGCTGGCGTCCTGGCCCCAAATCTACACCTGCTGGCTGCTGATGGCACACAGAGGAAGGCGTTACTGTGTGGCATAATGTTATAATGGGCATTACTGTGTGGCATAATGTGTATGGGGTACTACTAGTGTGTGGAATAATGTGTTATATGGGGCCCTATTACTATGTGGCATAGTATGTATGGGGTACTACTATTGTGTGGATTAATGTGTTATATGGGGCACTACTACTACATGGCATAATCGGTAAAGGGCATTACTGTGTGGTATAATGTGTAAGGGGCATTACTGTGTAGTATAAGGGGCATTTCTGTGTGGCATAATGTGTATAAGGGGTACTACTATGTGGCATAACCTGAATGGATTCTGTGTGGCATAACATGAATGGGCTATGTGTGGGGCAAATGTATGTGTTTTTTTTACCTCTGGGAGGGCCCTTTTAAGATATTGAGATGTGGCCCCCAATGTTCTAGCTGCATGAAAACACAGAGCATTGACTAATAATTATGGTCACTTTAAAAAGAACTAACTCTGGATTTAATATGAAGTTGCATGAGTCATAAAGTTTGCTCAGTCTGTGAGAGTAATAGGAAAAATTTGTAGCTTTGTAGATGCCAATTTCCACTGGAGCCAGCCCCGGAACCTGTGTAATGTAAGAGTATCACCATTTTTAGGGATTGTTAGACTGTGGGCTCTATTTACTACAATCCACATTTAAAATGCAGTTGTAGTGTGATATTTCTGACTAAATTCGCATTACGCATTTATCAAAAATCCCTTGCAGGGATAGACCTTCTGATAAAACTCTGTCCCTGCGAATCCTGTCCACACACTTCTCCCTGTATTTTTCGTGTATTCTGCGCATGCGCCGCTGTCGGCTGCTGTAACCCGCCCTATCGACCACGTACTGTGACCTCAGTCAGCTGTTCTATGCAGCAGATGACCAGGGTCACAGTACAGGAGCTGGGAGACCAAATACCTGCCCTGCGGTGCCCTGTGCCATGGCACAGGTCGCACTACCCTAGATACGGACCTGCGTGTGTGTCTGTGTGACCCCCGTGTGTGTGAGCCCCACGGAGGAAGCAGCAGGGAGAACTACATCTCCCTACTGCCACCTCCTCTCCCAGCAACCCCCTGGCCTTCCAGCAGCCCCCTCGACTCCTAGCAGCCCCCTCTCCAGTGTAAACATGGAGGGGAGAAATCCGGGAGCCGTGGAGATTACTGGAGACAACAGGAGAGGTAAGTAGTTTTTTTATTTTATTTTTTTCTCGCAGCGTGGGGATTTCAGCACTGAATTTTTTTATAATTGAATACCCCGGGTATTGGGAGCGCAAATACCCGTGGTATTCCACAATTGGGTGTAAGGTCTACGTGGTTTTTTGCAGAGAAAACCTCACTCCCAGCTGAATTCTCCCCCATGTGTTGTAAATTCCACCATTAGCTTTTAGGGCTAGATTTAACCAGCCGCGCTTATTACCGCGGACTTGTAGCTGCAGTCCCAGGGCGCAGGGCTAGTTATTATTTGCAGCACATACAGAAATCTGCTTTAACCCATAGTTCTGGGCACTTAACCCGGAATCTATGGATTGATGAGCTTTTGTCACTGATTTACCGCACACGGAAAAGGGCTTGTAATTGAATAGCTCTGGGTGTTAAAGTCCGAGGCTACAAGCCTGCGGCAATAACAAGGCTCACGTAATGTGGCCCTTAGTGTATGTTATTAGGTTTGTACAGAGCTACACTCTAAAGGCCCCCATATACAGTGCAATGGATCGGAACGATATCTCTGCTATATCGTTCCGTGTGTGGGTATGATATCGGCCAGTGCGCGCTCCCGTGGGATTGTACATCGCTCCTCCAGATCTTTCTGCATGTTCAGTTGCAGCACTATGCAGGTGGGGGAGGGGGGTGCTGGCATATCGGGCGGACGGCCACCCGATTGGTCCGTGTCTGGGGATCGCCCGATATGTCGGCCATTTTATTGGCCGTCGCATCGCAAGGTGCTTATCGCATCGTGTATGGGGCCCTTAATAACATTTCTTTACATAACATCAGCATACTCTGCAAAGGTTTAGAAATTATAACAAATGTAATAAAACAAGACTGGGCATTTACACACAGACAAAGACGTATGAGCGCTGTGCTCACAAGATTACAATTGACAGGACAATAGGAATGTAGTACATGAGGTAAAACGTCGCATTTTGTACAGTATATTGGTCCAGCCAGACTCCATTGGGAAAACAAAGGGGCTAAATCATCCACTGACACAGCAATGTTGATTTTGGGATCAGAATGTTGTTAGAGTAGAGAAAAAGAATGAGGGCCCTATTCATCAACACTACAAAATCCATGGAGGTAATTAGGTTTAGAACTCGCTTGGAGTTCTAACTAAGGCCCTCATTCAGAGCCGTACGCTCTGAGCAGAGCGCACGCTCTGAATGAGGGCCGCCCTCCATAAAAATGGAGCGTCCTCCTGGACGCTCGTATAGCTGTGGGTCACCACCCACAGCCTATACGAGCGTGCAGCTTGATGGCCGCGATGGTCGTGACCATCGCGACCATCGAAACTGCGAGCCGGAGCCTGCGGTTGAGGTTTTCAACCGCAAGCCCCGGAGTGATTTTGGTTGTATCAGAGCCAAAATCACTCCCACTGACATCACTAGTGATGTCAGTGGGCCGGCTTCTGACGGGAGGCGTTCCCGTGGGAACGCCCCCGTCAGGGAGGCACGCCCCCGGCACGCCCACCAAAGGGGGCGTGCTGTCAATCAACATCGACAGCACGCCCCCTTTGATCAGACACAACGAGCGAAGGACTTTCCTTCGCTCGTCGCGTCTGGCGCATGCGCACGACGGAGCTCCCTCCGTCATGCGCATGCTCAGTGCAGAACATCGACCCACTTGCGAGCGGACAGCCGCTCGCGAGTGGGTCTGAATCAGGGCCTAAGTACCGGAGGAATTCATCATTCCTCCTCTCCACGACTATCTATTCCGAAAAGCTGTCATTTTTTGCGATGACAACTTTTCAGAAAATAGATAGTTATCCCTATCCACTAACTTACCGCAGCTGTAATCAGTGCTGTGCATGCACCGTTACATTCACAAAAGCAGCGCATGCGCAGTACTGATTACAGCTGTGGTAATTCTTTCCTCCCCCCTCCGCTCCCCTGTCCCACCAGCCTGCTGCCGTGGACCCCGACCTCCGGCTGAAGATTTTTTTTTTTTTTAAACTTTACTGTGTTCTGCGAACAGGGGGCCTGATTCAGAGGCTCTGAATCAGGGCGGGCGCTGTTTTTTTTTAGTTGCGGCCTCCTGGCCGCTCGCATAGCTGTGGGTGACCACCCACAGCTACTGCAAGCGGCCAGGATGATGGTCGCGATGGTCAAGACCACCGCGACCATCGGGCTTGCGACGAGACCCTTGTGGTAGGGTCTCGTGGCAGCAAGCCCCAGAGAGCTTCCGGCTCTAATAGATGGTGATGTCAGTTGGGCCACCCATGCTTGGGAACGCCTCCGTTTGTGAAGCCACCCCCCCACCACGCCTACAAAACGGGGCGAGCTGTCGATCAACATCGACAGCTGCCCTTTTGTAGTGAGCCACAGAGCGAGTGCTTTTTGCGCACTGGGCCACCGCTTGCGAGCGGGTCTGAATCAGGCCTTCAGTTATTTGATAAGCTTGCCTACAGATATATGGGTTTTTTAGGGAACTCTTGAAGATCCAGGGATATATTTACTAAAGTGCTGTTTTTTAGAAGTGAAGATGTTGCCCATAGCAACCAGTAACATTCTTTTTTTTTAAAAATACATTTTTATTGAGATTTGATGTCATACAAGCAGTGTCATACTGAAAATGGCACCAAACAATGAAATCAACATAGAATTATGACAATAATAAACAATATGGCAAGCTAGGGAACCTTAGAGAATTATAGGAAAGAGAGAGGAAGGAGAAGGTGGAGGAGAGGGCATAGAAGAGAAGGGGAGGCAAGGAATTTGGGGAGTGTTATGGTGCGTACACACTAGACGATATGCTCCGTGAGCGATATCGTCTATTGTGTCCCCGGCAGGGTGTGCTCAATGTCATTCACGACATTGAGCACACCCGCTGAACGATATCATTAACGATATCGTTCAGCACCGGGCTCTCTTTCCCCATTCCCCCACATGCAGCAACCTGACGACATCATCAGGTTAGCCTGCATGTTAACCCGATGAACGATGATGACGAACAAACCGCGGGAACGCGCGTCGTTCATCTTTTTGTGATAAAAATGGACGATAAAGTGGACGACTGAACAATAACGATATCGTTATCGTTCACTCGTCCACTTTAATCGCCCAGTATGTACCCACCATTAGTAATGGGAAAGAAAGAAAGGAGGAGGGGGAAGGTTGGCGAATGCGGCTCCTAATAAAAAAACTATAAGGTATCAAGTACGAGGCTCATGGTAAGCAATCCAAGGTGATCAAACTTCAGCAAATTTGCAAGGAAACCAGTCACATTCTACTTATCATTTATCTAGCGCCTTCAAGAAGATAATAAGTAGAATCCGATTGGTTACTATGGGCAACACCTCCACTTCTATATACCCGTACTTTAGTAAACATACCCCCCTGAGTCTAGGGTGCTTATTGCATGAGAGAAATTCACACAGTGTGGGTGCAACTCAAAGAACGCCCTGTAGCAGCAATGGTAGCAATCAAAGAGTGAAGGTGAGAGATGCAGGTCATAGGGAGAGCATAGGGGTCAAGCAGGGCTATATTTTAAGAAAAGGAAAAATATGTACGTTGATGCTGTTTTGTTAATGGCATGTTATGCTAATAGGAGTATTTTATATTTAATTTTGTAAATATCAGGCAACCTATGTAGGGATTTGAAGAGCTTGAGCAGCAGTAATGGAACTTTGTGTGTAAATTTAATCCAGTCGCCGCATTCAAAATGTATTGTATGCTGAACATGTAGGTAGGGGAAGACCAGTAACAGTGGAACAATTGTTTTTTTTATAAATATGGAGCACTTCAGCAGGGTCTCACATTTAACCTGGAAAATCATTACAGAATGAATCAAGCTTCCACTATGCTTTAACTGTTGTCTGCAATAGAGAAACTACTGTACCTTCCACAAAACTTCACACTGACTCACAATTCAACTACAGACTACTTAGTGTTTTGTTTATTAAAGTTTTTGTGGTAATTGTAATACGACCCCCGCTAGAAAGAGTCCAGTGCTGGTTGTGAAAAATACAGGGGACCCCTACTCATTTTGTCCCCTGTATTTCCACAACTAGGACTGGCTCACTGAGCCCTGTGTTTTTCTCCCCCTGTATTTTCACAACCAGGACCGGCTCAGAAAAGCCTGATGCTGGTTGTGCTTTTAGGGGGGGACCCCATGTCCTTTTTTTTAATATTTTTTACATTTTACTATTTTTTTAAACACAGAAGCATGCACGGATCTCATGGATCTAAGCATGTTTCTGTGTAACTCGGACCTGCTCAGGCTATACTCGCACTCTATTACATTGGCCAAGTTGTATCATCCCAATGGCAAAACATCTGGATGCGAGTTTTGCCATTGCGAGTTGCTGGGGTGTGAGAAACATAAGAGTCTACATGTTCTCGCACTCTATTACATAAGGTGAGTTCTAAAAATGTGCGAGTACTGTTCTATGCTCGCACATTTTCAAAACTCGAACACTATTACATTTTGCCCTTTGTCTCCACTTGAGACCAATTTGGCCCCTTCTTCTGCTAAATGTTTCACTGGTAACTAAAATACACTATATGTGCTTTGGGTCAATGACTGGGCAACGGTAGAAAGTAATATATATGAGAACACTATACATCACTAGTGCGTTGTTGTATCGTTTTTCCTCACTATGCTTTCTTAAAAGGACAATGAGAGGGGGATGCATGGGAAAGGTTGACTAAGCCCACTTAACCTCCCCACCCTTCTGACCTGTTCTTGACAGATATGAGTCATCTGTGACCTATTCTGGTTTGCAGTGGTCAGTATTGCAGAAGGTAATGAAACATGGAAATGTTTTAAAAACTGATATAAAGTGGAACTGTCTGATATACCAACCAATTTCAAATGTTGACAACATTGGTAAAGTTGCACATACTGCCTTATATGCCTGAGGAGGGGGATAGGAGACGTGCTAGTACAACTGCAGAACTGTAAGTGTGTGCACAGAACTGGAACCCTGGAGCAAAAATTCCAGCTGATGATGATGATGACCATAAGCACAGATTTTTGCACTGTTAATTAAGTACTACAAAAACTAAATACTCGAGACGTAGTTGTCCCTATAAGATAATAGAGCATCAGTGCTCATACCCTGGGCTTGTTTACAGCTAACGACAGAGGTCTAAAAGCATGGGGCATGTTTTGTACCTTTGAATCATAGATATTAAGTGCTCCATAGCTAAATAAATAATGTGGAGTGCGGCAACTTATGTTTTTCCCATGAACACCTTGTTAAAGTGCTGAAAGGGAAGGCAGAAGAAGACCATCATCGTTGGCCAGCACCCCTGCACTGAGATCTTATAACCATGATACCCGAAATTGGCAGCTTAGTGCCTATAAGCTGTTGGGAATGTGTGTGCAGCATGGATGGTGAGCGGACTACTGCAGGGCCATAGAGAGCTGGACCGGGGGAAGGGGGCATGGCCTATTTGCGGGAGGCATGGCCACGTCCCCTTAGAAAAAAAAGAAAACCTATGTGCAGTGCCACAAAACTCTGAGGAAGGTGTTGCCAGCGCCTCAGCCCTTCGCAAAACCAGGGTGGGCGCAATCAGTGTGATTGCTCCCCCTCACAGGCAGAGGAGACTGCTGCTGCTGCTTAGCAGCAGCAGTCTCCCTGGTATCCTACTGCTGTGTGCTGGGCTGCTGACAGGTAAGAGGGAGGGGGCGGCGGCGGATCCAGGCCCCTCCAACAAGCCCGGGCCTGGGAAATTAGTACCTGCTCCACTCCTGCCCTCTTGGCGCCCCTGGAAACAGTGGTTACATTTGTAGGTAATGAAAACTCATGTAACTTAACCAGGCTCTGTAGTTTATTTTGTAATAGTGGATGTACAGCTGTACTCGCTGTTACAGATATCTGGTTCTGGTGGAGAGGAGCCTGTAGCGGAACAGAGGTGCTGACAGATCACCAGCCGGTAACTGTCCTCTTAGTATGGGTAATGGTGCATGGCTCTGGAACAACGGATCAAATGGTTAATATCGCAAGTGTATGGAGCTAAAATGAGGCCGTCAGTCTTCTACCATGTTGCTTATACACAGTGGAAAGATGGAGCCACACAAGCGCATATACATTATCGTTGGCCATCTTGGTAAGGGAATGAAGTATCCCTTGAGGAGCCATTTTTTTGGAGACCGCACAGTAGCGCACTCCACTACTAACACTAGCCACCTTATTTGTCAGATGACTTTCTCCCTATGACCCACACTCATCTCTGGGCGGCTTGTTGACTGTGATCGGCCCTCCTCACTGGGCAGCTTGCTGCTGAGAAAATAAGGTTTAGTGTAAAAAGGCATAACCAATATCACTGGAGTAAGATGGATCATGTCCAAACGTAAGCGAGTAGGGTTGAATCAATAATTTGTACAGTAGTCTTTTTGTCGCACAGTGCACAATCTCCTTACTGCTCTTACTATAATGGGTACATTTACTAAAGTGAGAGTTTTTAGGAGTTTTAGATGTTGCTCATAGCAACCAATCAGATCCTACTTAACATTTAACTAGCAGCTTCTAGAAGATAATAGCCAGAATCTGATTGGTTGCTATGGGCAACATCTCCACTTCTAAAAACTCTCCCTTTAGTAAATTTACCCCTAAATGTTATTAGAATGGAAAGTAAATGTTTTGGTAAAACCAACCCAATTTAGCACTATACCCAATCTAGTATTATAAATTAGAATGCAGTGAACACAAATCTACAATTATAATCGCTGTGTGCATCACTGCTCAGAGATACAAGTCCATTAACAATCACCAACAATATAATGCTATCCTTGATTGACACTTACTACAATGAATCTTGTACATTACATTCTTCAGATTTGTATAAATTAGGAAGTATTATGGCAACCCACATCAGTCATACATTACTAGCCACAGGGCTTATCTAGGAACTTAGGAGGAGACAGGTTTTCCCAATGTCCATAAAATGGTATAGCTAATTGATTGATCACCTACAATGGTATTGGGACCTACAGCCAAACAGGTGATGTTTCCCTTTACTAGGAAGTCAATGGTAGTTATTAAGCCAAACAGAAGGCTATACTAGTCACTGAGAATAATAAGAAAAGGGCTGAACATTCAAGAAAAAGCAAAGTAAACCTGACACCTGTAATAATAATATTATGAGCAACCAGGGACGTGTGGTCAGAGTAGGTAGGGGAGGCAGAGCCTCCACTGTCATACTTCCTCCCCTATCATACTCCTTGTCATGCTCCAGAGCTTTGATATAAAAACTATTTTTACATGTGTGCCTCCCCAGCCATTGACCTCACTTTACTTCACTGTTAGCTACAGATGTTGTCCACATACACTTATCCTCAAATCTTGCCAAATAGACCCATTTAACAGACCATAAACTCTGCTACTTAGCCGCACCAAAATATTAATCCTAAGTACCTAGTACATTATAAGCGAACTAAACCGCCAAAATGAGGAAAAGGTAGCACACTGGAGGAAAAAGTGCAAAATCCAGGTTAAACAGGCAAAAGATAAGTCTGGTACGAGTAACCCATGCCATGCATCATTAGGCTTAATCTGCGACTTTGTACAAAATCCTTTACATAAAAAAAAACTCTTTACCTTTCCAGATCATCCTGGGTAAGGGTCATTTTCTCCTCATCTTGTATTTGCCCCCAGGGATCTTCACATGGGAATCGGACCTAAGCCCAGCAGATGTAATACCGACGTTGGAAGACAGAAGAGTGGAGATCCAGACAGGGTGGGTATTTTAACTATTCCTAACCCTTTCACCCCTAACTGTAACCCTCCTTTAGGGGTGCCTAACCCTAACCTCCCCCCTAGTGCCTAACCCTAACCTTCCCCCAGGGGTGCCTAAACCTAACCCCCCCCTTCCCGCACCCTAAACCTAACCATCTCGGGGGTTGCCTAACCCTCCCCCCCCTAACCCTCCATTTCCCTAGCCTAACCTGAACCTTCCCCGAGGAGGTGCCTAACCCTAAGTCCCCCTGGGGGTCCCTAAACCTATCCCCCCATCCCTGGACATTTTGACCGCCGGCTTCCTGACCGCATACCTTCCAATGAACTTCTCTGCCTCCATATGTGCGCTTTCTGTCACAGCTGCTGCAGTTGGGGACTGTTGTGTACAGAGAAGTGCTGTCTATCTAATTCCCTTAGCAGCATTCATTCTTGTTCTTGTGGAGGCATCCTGCTCCGGAGCAGCAAAGAGGAGGAGCCAGGAACTTGTGAGAGATGAGGGGAGCAGGGCCTTCTATCCTTCCCCCAGCTGGACCACATCCTCCCTCTTGTTCTTGTGGAGGCAATCTACTCCAGGACCCCAGCCACCCAGCCCAACCCGACGCTGCCCGTCGGTAACCGCAAGAGCAGCAGAGAGGAGGCAGCCGCAGAGAGGAAGAGCAGGGTACGCGTGAGAAATGAGGAGAGCGGAGAGGAGGGACCCCTGCCTCTCCTCTTCTGGCTGGATCACATCCTCCTTCTATGTTATGGCCTACAATACAGTGGCGGTGTTCTATAAAAATATCAGTTTAACTCAGTCTAACTCATTAAAATGCTGCTTGCTTGGGCCCCGGTGCAATGCACTACCTGCACAGCCACAAGTTCCGTCCCTGCCTGTAAATCATGCGATTTTATTTTCGATTATGCTTACATTCTGAAGTCCCGTTCAAAGTGGCAATTCATGCATACACACCTTTAAGGTGCCTACACACTTGGCGATGTGCTCACAATCCGACATTGCGTCTGCTTTCCCCTTGAACTCTACCCAGCAGATCCCCGGCAGTCGTGGTCACGATTTGGTGTTAAAAACTGTCCAATGTGACAAATGATCTATCGTGCCTCCTAACTATTCCAGTGCATCGTGACTGAGATTGCCAGATCTGCCCTACAGCACGGCAGATCTGAAGATTCGATGTACGACTTGCGGGGACGCGCATCGGCATCGTGATCATGACTGGACACTCACGATTTGGGCATATTTTACGCGATTTGTCATCACGATTCGTCGGAATCGGGCAAAATCGTGTAAAATATCGCCAAGTGTGTAGGCACCTTTACTGTCTGACTTGCAATCCTGGAAATCCATCTGTCTAAAATATCTGCTGAGAAGACCCAAAGGGGGCGCTGCTGCTGGAGGTGTATGGGCAGAAGCTTCAGACAGTGCGTAGCAACTTCACTTTTTGTCCGCCATTTTACCAACGAATTGGATATATAAATATTAAACTGCACATAAAATCTTATCTTATGATGCTACTGGTTTTCTTCCGAACTAAACATGATCAAAGGTGCATACATAATATCGCATGAACGGGTCTGGAATGGCAAAGAACGGCCCAAACATTGTATAAGTGTGTACACAGCTTTACCGTGGTTACAGAGAACTATGTGATGTCTCTGGGACAGTAGCTTTATCCCACCTTCACCATTTACTACATTGGTGAACACAATGCGACTTTCGTTGTTTATCTAGATGAGGGCGCAGTGCTTGGGTAAACACTAAACATCTGTAAAAGAAGTTGACTTTAACAGGCTGAAACAGATACCACATAATCACTTTGTGAAAGAATACAGAAAACATGAGTGGGTGGGGGCCGAGGGTACAAGCTTTTGTTAGAACTGTAAAGATAAATAAGAAGAGATCTCTGCCTTTGCAATTCCTACAACTTTTCAATAAATACTGTAATTCTTCTACAGGTTCAGTTATCTCCATAGTAGTACAAAAGAATGCAAAGAATAAAGTTAAGTGCATTAACATTCCACAAGTAAGTACATTTTTTCCTCACTTGCTCAGGTTGAAAATATTGTTGTCGCTTTGTGCTGAGTTTTTACTTTTCGGAAACGAACAACATAAATTCCTGTAAAGAGAATTTTGAGGTTGAAATGTAGATATTGTTTAAACTAGAAATCTTATTTTAGACATCCTCAATCTTCTCTTATTGGTAGTTAAATACTGGGAAGGTTATTTGTCTTGTTTTTTATATTTTATTTTATTTTGTTACTTGACAGTCTACCACTAAAAATCTTTAATTAATATATATTTGTTCCTATAATTCAGGATTGTGATATACCTATATTAAAGAATAATATACCTATATTAAATAAGTTATTTATCTTATTATATACAGTATGTCAAGAACTATCCCACCTCCCCGATGTGGCGCAACTGTGAGCAGGGGCGCCGAGAGGGGGAGGGAGTGGGTACAAAAGTCTCCGGGCTTGCTGGAGGGGCCCAGCGGGGGCCTGGGTCCGGAACAGCTCCACCCCCCCTCTTACACCACAGCAGCCCAGCACACGCTGCTGTGTGCTGGGCTGCACTGGGAGACTGCTCGCAGCTGCTAAGAAGCAGCCACAGCAGTCTCCTTTGCCTGTGGGGGGAGCGATCAAGCTGATCACGCCCCCCACTGGTTATGCGCCGGGCTGAGGGGGCTCACTGTGCCCCGCTCGCCAGCGCGCAGCGGCGCTGAAAAACATTTCTTTTACTTTTTTTTACCTAAGGAGGCGTGGCCACACCTCACGCTATTAGGCCATGCCCACTTTTACCCGGGCGCGGCGCAGCTCTTTGGCGGGCCTGACCGTGAGTGTCCTATGTACAGGAACCCTGCTGTTTCTAGCAAGGAATTTGGGGCCTGATTCATTAAGGATCGCTAGTGCTAAAGTGTATGCAATCAGACAATTGTTGCGTACTGTGGAAGCATATGCATCGCAGTACGCGTGAGCGAACTAGCCACTGCGATCAGGACTGCGATCGCAAAGGCTACCCAGACCGATGGCGGAGTGATTGACAGGAAGTGCCGTTTGTGGGTGGTGATGGGGGGGTGGTCGGGCAAATGCTGACGTGCCAGTTCTCTGGGATGGCGGTTGCAGGGACGTGCATAAATTATCCACAGCGATACCATATGCAGCCTGAGGCCTCATAGCGTGCGCTGAAGTAAGCAATTCCTGAGTGAGGTCTGACCTTCCTTAACTGTGCGAATGTTACTCGATGTTACCGATTGTTTCGCTATGTTGTCCACAAGTATACGGATGTGAGTAAGGGGAAGTGGGCGTCCTTATGTCAGGCTGCGATTGCAATGCGAATGCAAACATTTACATAGCACCGCTGATATTAGCAATGCAATTGCGTGTGTATAAGCAGAATTTGCGATCCGTAGTGAATCAGGCCCTCAGTCGCTTCTCACCAAAAGCTGAGTGGGCATTACTGGGTGGCAACTGCATGGCAACGGTGTTTATGCATGTAAGAGGAGCATCCCATGGGTATGTCGTGAGCATGTAGCCAGAGTTTTGACTCATTCTGAGTTGTGCGTATGGAGTGGAGTGTGGAGTCTCATCTTCTGTACCTAGTATGGAGTAGGTGTAAGTGCTACTTGCTGGTGATGACAGCTGCTCTCACGGCCAGAGGTGACTGTTTGATTGCATAGATCTATGACTCAGGATACAGGCGCATAGTTGCATGACGTCGTATAATCAATGTAGGCGTCCAGAATTGCAGTGCATTAAGCGCGACTCAGAATCAAGCCCAGGGAAATTACCACTTTATATGTCTAGTTAAACCAAAATGTCTAAAAAGACGGATGTATCATTTAAACCAGGCATGTCAAAAAATGCGGCCCAAATAAACATTTTATGCGGCCCGACAGTGTGGGCCAAAATACATATGTTATGTGGCCAATCGTGCAGTGTTACTAGTTTTTTAAAAAATGGCCGACGGTGGAGCTGCTGCACATGCCCACCTGCAGCAGCTCCTCCCATAAGCCTTTGCAGAACCGTCGCCACTGATTGCACCGCCTCTAGCCCATCCATGGCCCGCCACCAGCCCATCTGCAGCCTTACATAGACACAGCACACACAGCAGCAGCCTTACATAGACACAGGACACACAGCAGCAGCCTTACATAGACACAGCACACACAGCAGCAGCCTTACATAGACACAGCACACACAGCAGCAGCCTTACATAGACACAGCACACACAGCAGCAGCCTTACATAGACACAGCACACACAGCAGCAGTCTGCAGCCTTACATAGACAGTAATTTATTTTATTTATTACCAGTTATTTATATAGTGCACACATAGTCCGCAGCGTTTTACAGAGAATATTTGTCCATTCACATCTGTCCCTGCCCCAGTGGAGCTTACACTCTATATTCCCTACCACATGCTCACACACATACACACTATGGTCAATTTTTGTGGGGAGCCAATTAACCTACCAGTATATTTTTGGAGTGTGGGAGGAAACTGGAGTACCCGGAGGAAACCCACGCAAGCACAGGGAGAATATACAAACTCCACACAGTTAGGGCCATAGTGGGAATCGTACCCATGACCTCAGTGCTGTGAGGCAGTAATGCTAACCATTACACTGTCTGTGCCAAGAACAGGTGTCAGCGCTGTCTCGCCAATTCCACAGCAGTGTGGCAGTCAGTTAGTAAATGTCCCGCGCTGTCTTCCGGCTCCCGCGCCTTACTCCTCTCTCAGGGCGGTCTCCTCTGTTCTCCTCTGGAAGGTCCCGCTGCTGTGCTGCTTCCACGCCGGCTCCTGCTGATCGCTGGTCCCCGCTGGTTACTTCCAAGAAGCGCTGTCCTCCGGTCCATGGGTGCGGCCATCTTGGATTGCCCATGTGACTCCACTACCACCAATGAGGAATCTTCTCCTTCTCTCTCAGCCTGTCAGCTTTCAGCGTCTACTATAAAAGGATCCCCAATGCTGATACAAGTTGCCAGTGCAACTAGTCTTAGTTTTGCTAAGTGAGCCTTTCCACTGTGCTCCAAGGGTGTTTCCTGCTATCCAGATTAGTATTCACCTCACGGCTACCTAGCTGCTCCACGTAGCGTCCCAGCTACCACGTCTCCACACGGCTACCCAGCCACTCCACGTAGCATCCCAGCTACCAATGTCTCCACACGGCTACCCAGCCGCTCCACGTAGTGTCCCAGCTACCAATGTCTCCACACGGCTACCCAGCCGCTCCACGTAGTGTCCCAGCTACCAACATCTCCACATGGCTACCCAGCCGCTCCACATAGCATCCCAGCTACCAACGTCTCCACACGGCTACCCAGCCGCTCCACGTAGCGTCCCAGCTACCAACGTCTCCACACGGCTACCCAGCCGCTCCACGTAGCGTCCCAGCTACCAACATCTTCACACGGCTACCCAGCCGCTCCACGTAGCGTCCCAGCTACTAACGTCTCCACACGGCTACCCAGCCACTCCACGTAGCCACTCAGCTACCAACGTCTACCCACGGCTATCCAGCGGCTCCACGTAGCCACCCAGCTACCAACATCTACCCACGGCAATCCAGCGGCTCCACGTAGCCACCCAGCTACCAACATCTACCCACGGCTATCCAGCCGCTCCACGTAGGCACTCAGCTACCAACGTCTACCCACGGCTTTCCAGCCACTCCACGTAGTCACCCAGCTACCAACGTCTACCCATGGCTATCCAGCCTCTCCACGTAGCCACCCAGCTACCAACGTCTACCCCCGGCTATACAGCCGCTCCACGTAGCTTCCCAGCTCCTAACGTCCACTCAAGGCTATCCAGTCTTTCCAAGTGGCTTCCAAGCTACCTCGCTACTTCTACATTACCCAAACTCCCCATCAGTTCACTGCTCCCTCTCATGCGGAGGAACTTTATTAAGCCAAGTCTCCTCCAGCGAGCGTCTGCGCCAAGTAGTACAGGTCCAGGGCCCAGTCCGGGAACACAGCCTCTAAATCCCACGATTGTGACAATGTGTGGATGGGGTCTGGAGCAGTTAATGTTTTTGTCCCAATACTTGACATCTCTTTGATTAAACTTTATCGTTGTTTTTCTTAATAATAAACCTTTCAAAATTGCGTATAAGACTTTGTTTTTTCTTGTGGCTCACACACTCTTATGGTGCATACACACAAGTCAGATTTAGCAGGACGATATAAACGATAACGATACCGTTTATCGTTAGATCATTTATATCGTCCATTTTTTAGCCCCTTCCAACCCCCAAGTGACGGACGATGCAGGGGCATGGATGGTCGATAACGTCAATCGCCCGTGCATGCAGTCCAACCTGGTCGATATCGACCAGGTCACTATGGGGACCCGCGATCGTTGATATCGTGTCGTTTAGTCGTTTGGGGGTTGGTGCTGTGCTGGATGTTCGATAACGATCATCCAGGACATGTCGGTCGATCAGACGATATCTTTATCGTTGTCTGATCTGACCGTTCGTATGCACCATTAGACCTTGAATATTCGGCCCGGTTGGGATTTTGAGTCTGACATGCCTGTTTTAAACTGTCGGAGGATTCCAACGAGAGTTTAGTTTTAATAAACAGACATGTCCTCTTTATTTGTGTCACTCTTTCTTGATGTGATAAGGCTAGGCTTCTGTCTTTTAAAATCCTAGTCATAGACCCTTCCAATACTTGCGGCAAGTTCTCCTGGTAGGCTTTATCATACGGGAGAGAACTGATCCACCATAGTAGATTAACGCTGAATTAAGAGAGCTGCTGCAGCCTCCACAGTCAGAATGGAGGAACAAATTGCTTTTCTTTACCATTATTAAGTTCTGGTTTGTTAAAGGTTCAGATCTTATGATTTCAAAGGACAACCCAAAACAAATAGACCCCTATGCAGGTACTGATACAAACAACACTTATCTGAAGCAACATCAAAGGATGTTGTAATTCAAAGAATGACATCATAAAATGTAGTATTCTTGTATGTACTATTCAGCCCTGCCATCCTGGATCCAAGATAGCCTTACCAAAAAAAGTTATTGTACAGTGATTAGAAAGTGTTATTCTTTTAGCTGGAGTCAGGGTTTGAAGGATAACCAAACCCCAAAATAGGAAATTTCCAATATATACCATGAAAATAAAATACATTATTTAGTGTTTGTTAACCTGGACATTCCACTTCAGTTCTGTTAAAATAAGTTTTACCTAACCTATCACACCCCACTCACCCCTCCCACAACTTGTCATAATAATGGGTGCAGGGTGTGCCTTGCACATGGGACTTGGGTCCAGGAGGGCCCACACACGCACACAATGCACCCATTACATTTACCTGCTGCTTGTCCTGCCAGCTGACCATTCAATTATTACATTGTCTTTGTAATCTTCTGCCTATGTGTCGATGCCTTTTTTCAAGAGGGGGGGTGACCACAGACATTTACACATGGGCTCCCTCCAGTCTTAAAACATCCCTGCTAATAGGACCTGGTGCAAATAAAAAGGACTTAGGTAATTAGTGCCCTGCTACATCATCCGTGGTCCTGCCTCTGCATGGGAATCTACCGATATACACAGTGCATTTCTATAGGGTTGGTGGCAAAAGTTAGTGATGTTATATTGTGGCCTTATTTCGGCAATTATGCACCTAAACCAGAGCATGTCAAAGTGGCCAACTAATCTCAGCTTTTGTGGGAGACGCCTACACGAACAAGAATATATACAGTAACGTAACATCAAAATCTAACCTCCTACCATGTTAGAAGCACGCCTTAATTTACACTTTTCCATTTTTCTCCTAAAATGCTGCATAGTTTAGCCTAATTGATGGCCTAAAATAATCACAGACACCAGCAACACACCGCACATACTGACATCGGCAGCACACCTCACACACTGTCACCGGCAGTACACCTCACACACTGATACCGGCAGTACACCTCACACACTGATACCGGCAGAACACCTCACAGACTGATACCGGCAGTACACCTCACACACTGATACCGGCAGAACACCTCACAGACTGACATCAGCAACACACCTCACAAACTGACATCGGCGCACACCTCACACATTGTCACCGGCAGTACACCTCACACACTGATACTGGCAGAACACCTCACAGACTGACAACAGCAACACACCTCACACACTGATACCGCAGCACACCTCACAGACTGACATCGGCAGTACACCTCACACACTGATACCGGCAGAACACCTCACAGACTGACATCAGCAACACACCTCACACACTGACATCGGCAGCACACCTCACACACTGACACCGACAGCACACCTCACACACTGATACCAGCAGAACACCTCACAGACTGACATCGGCAGCACACCTCACACACTGACACCGACAGCACACCTCACACACTGACACCGGCAGCACACCTCACAGACTGACATCGACAGTACACCTCGCACACTGACACCAGCAGCACACCTCTCACACTGACACCCCTCACAGACACCAGCAGCACTGCTCACACACTGACACTGACACCACACAACACACACTGACACTGACACCACACCTCACACACTGACACCCCTCACAGACACCAGCAGCACTCCTCACACACTGCCACTGACACCACACAACACACACTGACTCCGACAGCACACCTCACACACTGACACTGGCAGCACACCTCACACATTGACACTCCTCACAGACACCAGTAGCACTCCTTACACAATGACATCGGCAGCACACCTCACATACTGACATCCCTCACAGTATTTTTATACATGTTAGTAGAACATTGGAATAAACACTTTTACTTCTCATCTGCAAGTCCAAAAACCCCTTTCCCATCAATACAACACCTCCACATACCTGTCCCACATAATTTACACCTCCACATCCCTGTCCCACCTAATTTACACTTCAAAATACCTGTCTGGGGCCGTAACTAGGGTGGTGCGACATGTGCCATGGCACAGGGCACCACAGGGCAGGGGATGCTGCTCGGACCTGTCAATGTTCTGTTTATAATAATTCTTACTTATAGTTTCCTTTTCTTTTCTTTTATCTATGACATCTCCTTTTGTAGAGGGTGTGGTTATGCCTCCCCATATTTGGTTACAGCCCCACTCCCCAGACCCTTGTCCCCTCTCAGTGGCCCTGTTCCTGATTCCACCCTCCCTCTCTATGATGCTCCAACATTACCTAGAACTTACAGTCTATAAGGTGGTTCTGCTTTACATATACATAAAAAAGTTTTTAAAAGGTAGATCCACAATCTCTGCCTAGAGTCTGGAAGGACATGCTGGGATGTGTAGTTCTGTGACAAGAGATTTGCAGATTGAATAACTCAGATTTAGGTGTTTCCTTAAATATACTACCTATGTAAATTTTTGTTTTATGAGGAGGAGTGTGATATGGCAGATCACATTTATATTTAATGTGAACATTAGCAGTATCACCCACTCTCACTAACATCTGTATTGAACAGGACCCACATTACACTAAAGTCCTTTCCTATTAACAACCCTAACGACCAACCACTGCTTTCCATTCACAAATGTAATATACCAAACTTTTATCTGTACCACGACAAACACACAGCCACCCCCTCCACAATCAGTGAAGACTATTCATCATCACTGTCCATATACTAAGCCCCTCACTCACCAGCTGCACTTTGCCATGTAACATTCACAGCACTCCGACTCTCATGTATACATCTGAAACCAAGCGTTATGCACATAGGTGATGATCATGTCACTTCTGCTCCGGTATCTCCCGCGGGCCGTTTCGGACCACAAAGCAGCTGTTATGCTGTTGGATTACCCAGCTCCAGAGAGATCCTTAGGATCCATCTCCATCTGCCCAGAACTGATACATCACTGGGATGGACTCTAATTGGAACCCATGCCCGGGAATACAAAAATAATTTACTACAACTGCATTAAACAAAAACAGATTGTGATAAATAAGGCCCTGTTACGATCCGATGCAAATGTTCCTCTGTGGGGGACGGTAAGCCGGGGGGTTCGGGTGACCTGGGAAGTGACCGGACTAGGTCTCCTAGTTGCGGCCGAACACAGGTTTGGCTAGACCTGCCCAGAGGCGCGGAGTCTAACACTTGGTGGTTTTCTCCAGTGACCCCTCCAATTGGGATTTGGTTTTCCGCTGCACCAAGTGAGCAGGTCGCGGCCCTCTGGACAGGTACCTGGGAATGGCAGAAGACCGGAAACTATATTTAATGAAGCAAATGCTAGAGCACAGGAGGTAAACTGGATGCTTAGATATTGAAACGCTGTTTAGGGATCCTAATCACAGGCTAGCATAGGAATACTGGAAAGTGTACTGAGAATCACTAAGAAATCCAAGTGCTGATTGCACAAAAAAACAGAGGCATATATTGGGAATTGCTAGATATGTTTAGAGCTGATTTGCAGAGACAAGACACAGAGAGAAGTGGACACAGGCACATGTAGTAATCCCAGTCGCAGGCTAGCTTGGAAACACAGAAAAATGTACAGGAACTGCAACAGATTCTGGAGCTGATAAACACAGTAAAACACAGAGGGAAGGCAGGAATAAACTGGGGAAGCTAGTAATGCTGGTACTGGACAAAGGCAATTACTAGGAGAGTGCTGGAGGTCCAGCTGTGAGCTAATTAGTACTAGCAGGTAATCTGACACCTCAGTGACACAGGGTAATAGCCACAGGAAAGCTGCAATAGAATTAGCAGCACATATACAAAGACACACAGGGAAGGGACATTAAACACTGAAGTACTGTGAGAAAGCTAAAGTCTCAGAGTAAGGGTTAGCATGGAAGCTAATACAGGAAACTGGAAAACTGTGAGCAGGCTGAAGCAACACGCTGAAGGATTTAGCACAGAGCAACAGTGGGAGTAACACAGGCACTTTGAATAACGAAGTTGAACAGCATCTTCCTGAAGTTCTGGGGGCGGATTTATACCCAGAAGTAGCAGATTATTGGAGCACAGCGTCAGCTGACTGAGATCATGCTACCATTGGTTAGGAGGACTGTCACATGAGAGGAACTGTCATGGCGGCGCCCATGATGGGAACTCCGATCCCCAAAACACACAGCCGACCATGGAAGTCCGCAAAAGCACCTAAGGTAGAATACTCAGCATCTCACCCCTCACTGCACCAGGCATCTGACCACAAGGAAGTCAGGGGAAGCCAGCACGGAGGTAAGAGATAGCCGATCCTAGGCTGAACCCTGACAGTACCCCCTCCTTTTAGGGTGGGCACCGAACATCCATAAAAGCTCAGCTGGAACTCCTCAGAAAGACACAAAAAATACTTGAAAACACAGGAAAGTCAAAAAATCTTTGAAGACATAAGATGTTTTTGAAGATTAGAAGAACAAGATACACAACTACCAGATGGTCTCTCAAACTTCAATTGGGACTAAATAATTGGAAAAAATGGTCAACTTGTCATAGAAAGGTTGGTCACCAGGAAGTCATCGACTCTTCTTCTTTTTCCGAGACTTTTTCGAACCACTAGAAGTAGAAGACTTAAGTTGCAAAGTGTCTTTCACGGGAACTACCGAAATTATTTTTTCATCGTACTCAGGATCGTAGTCAGAATCTGTATTATAATTCATCATCCTTATGCCTCCTTGAGTCTTATCCTTCGGGACAGGTTGTTCTTGTACCAGATCTATTTGAGAAGGACTCAAAGAAATGTATCTGAGCTTAATAGTAGAGGGTGGTACCTCAGAACTTGAGGCTTTGTTGAGATGAGTATTCCCGAGAGAACTGTCAGGATAAGTTGGACCAAATTCTTTAATGACTGCCGCAGAAAAGGCTACTAAATCTGACAGCATCGGATCCTTTGAATCATAAATAGGCTCAACCCAGTTCCAGGCTTTACCTCGGAAAGATGAAATTATAAATTTTACTACATTAGTAGGCTTGATTTCAGACCATGGTGAGGATTTCATAATAGCGATGAAATGATCCACAAAGGCATAATACTGCAATTATATCTCCATCAAAAAGAATGGGCATACAAACATCAGATGGATCCTGAGGGATACCTATAGATATAGTGGTAGCGTCATTTTGTGAACCTCTTAACTGATGGGGCACTAAAACGTTTGACTTTGACACAACACCAGAAGACTCTTCCTTGAGTAAAGAACCGGAGATCCTTTCTTGGTGCAAGAAATTTGAGATCTTTCCCTGGGATACGGATTTTGAAACTCCTTCTTGGGATGTTAGACTTGGGACTCCCTCCTGAGGAGTAACACTGGTAGCCTCCTGCTGAGGTATGACACTAGAACCCCCATCTTGGGAATTAACACTTGTAAACCCTTGTTCTTGGGGTACAAAACTTGAGACCCCCTCCTGGGGTAAGACACTTGCACTCTCCTTCGGAAATGTAATACTCGAAATCCCCCCATGGGGAATGGCACTAGGGATCCTATCTTGGAGTATAATTCTTGAAACACCCTTTTGGGGTAAAACACTTGGAAGTCCCTTTTGGGGAATAACACTGGAAACCCCATCCTGAGGTGAGACACTTGAAGTCCCATCCTGGGGAAAGACACTAGGAACCCTCTCTCGGAGTAAGAGGCTTGAAACCCCCTCCTGGGGTAAAGAACTTGAAACAAGGATTTTCTCTTGGGATGTAACACTTGAAATCCCCTCCCGGGATATAACACTGGGAACCCCATCCTGGGGTAAGACACTTGAAATCCCCTCCTGGGGTAGGATACTTGAAATCCCTTTCTGGGGAATAACACTTGAAATGAAGACCCTCTCTTGGGGCGTAAGACTTGAAACGAAGGCCTCCCCTGGAGGCGTGAAACTCGAAACGAAAGCCCCCTCCTGGGGCATGAAACTCGAAGCGAAGGCCCCCTCCTGGGGTGTGAAACTTGAAACAAAAGTCTTCTCCAAGGGTACAACACTTGTAACCTCTTCCTGGGGTAAAAGACTTGAAATTAACGCCCCCTCCTGGGGCACAAAACTTGTAACATCCTCCTGGGGTGAGAGACTTAAGGCCCCTTTCTTGAGTACAGAACTTGACACTCCCTGTTGGAGTATGGGACCTAAAACCCCCTTCTGGGGAAGCAGACTCGGCTTTTCCTTTCGGGGTATGGAACATGAAACCCCCTTTTGGGATGCGAGAACAGAGACTTCCTCCTGGAGTGAGTGACTCAAACCTCCTCTTGAGGTTTGAAACTTGAGACCCTTTCTTGGGGCGTAACACTTGAAACGATGGCCCTCTCCTGGGGCACGAAACTTGTAACCCCCTCCTGGGGTGAGAGACTTGAAACCCCCTCTTGGGGTACGAGACTTGAGACCCCCTGCTGGAGTGCGAGACTTGAGACCCCCTCCTGGGGTGCGAGACTTTAAACACTCACTTGGGGTAAGGAAGTTGGGACCCCTCCTGGGGCTACTGACTGGAGTCCCATATTGGGAAAAAGAGAATCTGGGCTGGGACTGGAACAGGCAGAATCCGGGCTGGGACTGGAACAGGCAGAATCCGGGCTGGGACTGGAACAGGCAGAATCCGGGCTGGGACTGGAACAGGCAAAATCCGGGCTGGGACTGGAACAGGCAAAATCCAGGCTGGGAACGGAACAGGCAGAATCCGGGCTGTGACCAGTAGAAATGGAATGAGTAGTGTCCCTGACTTTAGAAGGTTGAAATATCCTCCCAATATTTCTTAGACGAGGTTGAAGCATCTTGTAACAGGGCCCCAATCAAAAACTTGAACTTTCTTTTGCTTAGTGGACATCACCTCCTTATCTGTAACTGAAGAAATGGAAATCACTGATGAATGATGGGAAGAACTGAAAGCGCACATGTTGGGAGTCACAGACTTGCCACCACTTCTCAGTGGGCGCAGAGTACAGTCCTTAAGAAAGTGACCATCATAACCGCAATACAAAACACAGATGCAGTTCCCGGCATCGCTGACATTCAACCTCAGTAAGTTTAGGGCGCAGGAAACTTTGATGCTTTACTGTAGTTTGCTTGGAAGGGCTGTTAGTCAAGTCAGGAGTAACACTAAAAAGCTTGGGAATAACTCGAAAAATTTTGGGACGGAGATTTTGTAGTTGTTCTAGAAGCCAGTAGAAACTCTTGAAAGGTTCAGGGTCAGGAATATCAGAAAATTGGGGAACCAGAGGACACTTGAGAGGTTCACTAGTATACATGGAAACATTTTCATCAGTAGAGGTAATTGGAACTTCAGAACGAAGCTGTGCAGAATTCATTGGCGGAACTTGTGGTGTGTCTAGGGACAAAGCAGCTAGAACCAAATGAAAAACCATAATTTGACTAGAGAGTTCTTGCAGCTGCTGTCTGACGGATTGCAGAGCTGTCTCCTGTGCAGTCACATGAAAAAGTAAATCCTGAAAACCTGCTTCACCCTGGAACCCGGCGGCTTGCATATTTTTGGGCTGTTCAAACTGTCACGATCCGATGCAAATGTTCCTCCGTGGAGGACGGTAAGCCGGGGGGTACGGGTGACCTGGGAAGTGACTGGACTAGGTCTCCTAGTTGCGGCCGAACACAGGTTTGGCTAGACCTGCCCAGAGGTGTGGAGTCTAACTCACTTGGTGGTTTTCTCCAGTGACCCCTCCAATTGGGATTTGGTTTTTTCGCTGCACCAAGTGAGCAGGTCGCGGCCCTCTGGATAGGTACCTGGGAATGGCAGAAGACCGGAAACTATATTTAACAAAGCAAATGCTAGAGCACAGGAGGTAAACTGGATGCTTAGATATTGAAACGCTGTTTAGGGATCCTAATCACAGGCTAGCATAGGAATACTGGAAAGCGTACTGAGAATCCAAGTGCTGATTGCACAGAAAAACAGAGGCATATATTGGGAATTGCTAGATATGTTTAGAGCTGATTTGCAGAAACAAGACACAGAGAGAAATGGACACAGGCACATGTAGTAATCCCAGTCGCAGGCTAGCTTGGAAACACAGGAAAATGTACAGGAACTGCAACAGATTCTGGAGCTGATAAACACAGTAAAACACAGAGGGAAGGCAGGAATAAACTGGGGAAGCTAGTAATGCTGGTACTGGACAAAGGCAATTACTAGGAGAGTGCTGGAGGTCCAGCTGTGAGCTAATTAGTACCAGCAGGTAATCTGACACCTCAGTGACACAGGGTAATAGCCACAGGAAAGCTGCAATAGAATTAGCAGCACATATACAAAGACACACAGGGAAGGGACATGAAACACTGAAGTACTGTGAGAAAGCTAAAGTATCAGAGTAAGGGTTAGCATGGAAGCTAATACAGGAAACTGGAAAACTGTGAGCAGGCTGAAGCAACACGCTGAAGGATTTAGCACAGAGCAACAGTGGGAGTAACACAGGCACTTGGAATAACGAAGTTGAACAGCATCTTCCTGAAGTTCTGGGGGCGGATTTATACCCAGGGGTAGCAGATTATTGGAGCACAGCATCAGCTGACTGAGATCATGCTACCATTGGTTAGGAGGACTGTCACATGAGAGGAACTGTCATGGCGGCGCCCATGATGGGAACTCCAATCCCCAAAACACACAGCCGACCATGGAAGTCCGCAAAAGCACCTAAGGTAGAATACTCAGCATCTCACAACTCACTGCACCAGGCGTCTGACCACAAGGAAGTCAGGGGAAGCCGGCACGGAGGTAAGAGATAGCCGATCCTAGGCTGAACCCTGACAGGCCCTTTCTGTTCATATTTTCTGTTTGCTTCCCATTTCAGGCTGCCCAGTGTCCACTGTCTGGCAGGGCCAAATTAAGGACCACATGCGTCTGGGCCTAAAAATGTTCAAGGGCCTATACGGAGAAGCAGAGGAGGTATAACCGGTGCAATGCTGGTGTGGCCAGTGCCATGTGGGCGTCAACACCCTTACACTATCAGTCCCAATGCATCATTTTCTGAGGAAAATAGAAATTCAATGTCAATATCTATGAATAATGTCAGACCGTAAGGCCAACTGGTGGCCGGCCATCATCATGCTGTCATGATTATGCTCCTATTTTTATGTAGAGGCCTGGAGCTGTAGTCCCTTCTGCCAAAATAATAATCTGGCTTCGTTGACTGGGACCACATAAATGTACTATCTATGTATTGCTTACACGGGTTGGGTATGAAATCCCAGCTGTGGGGATGCCGCTGGTCAGAATACCGACAGCGGCATCCCAACAGTCAGAATCCCGACACCCATAGGAACGAATGGTAAGTGTTTTCCTAACTCCTACCCTAACCCTCCCTCCCGGGTGCTTAACCCTAACCTCCCCCCTAGTGCCTAAGCCTAACCTCCCCCTCCCGCACGCTAGACCTAACACCCCCTCCCTGGTGCCTAAACCTGCCCTCCCCCTCTAGTGTCTAAACCTAACCTCCCTCCCTCCCCCCCACACCCTAATCCTAACACTCCCTCCCCGGTGCCCCGCTGACACTACCTTTACAGGTGGGTCTATGACTGCGCTGCCAGTGGGGCTTTCTCCTGGCTCCAGCTTAGATTGTGGCTGGAGCCCACTGTAAGATGAGGAATCTGTGCTGACTTAACAACATGTTGCGGTGCATGATGGGAGTAGAGGAGTACAGATCAACAGAGTAAGGCCTACGAAAAAGTGCAAAAGAGAAGCTGAAGTCTCTTTTGTAAGAAGTCACATGCCTAGCTTTGGGCAACTACCTCCACTTTTATGGGGTAGAATATGAACTTGTAGGCCAAGATTGTTTGTGGGTGTGGAAAAGTTTACAGCAGGCATTGGCAGGAGTTTTACAATCGTTGGATTTAGGATGTTGCCTACTACGTGCAGAAACAACATTTACTTTAGTGGAATGACATTATTTAATTTAGATAAATGAGTGAAGAGGGCGCATTTACAGGAGCCTTTTTGCAGTGGGTGGCTCATCATTCTCCTTTCCACAAGGAACTTGAATTGTACACCCCGTCTGAGATGGTGGGGAACTAGTTGTGCCCTATACTTTAAATGAAATGTACTTTTGCACCTTCAAATTGCACATTTGTGATACTTCAGGCAATGTAATAGAAAGCTTCAGGCACCAAAAAGAGACAGTTGTTGTAATGCTAAAGCCAGTCGTTATGGTTCCTCACTTTCGTGATTAATTTAAGACATGGACGAGGACAAGTCAAGCAGTATATTAGGAAAAAAACAGAAACGTTCTGTTGAATAAAGTCGGTGAGCCTAAAATGGTTTCAGTTTTGGACTTTAGTGTGTAGTTTAACTGTTCCCACGCATTTCTGTGAAGTAGGCATACACTGTGAAATGCTCCAGCACTTTAGTGTTCATACAGATTTATTGCAAACTTTGTGATTCATAAATGGGCTCAGATCTGCATCACCGTTACACAACTATGCTCATTTATTAACTATTTTTCTATAAGATGATTGTTGAAGCGTATGGTGGTACCCACAGGCCAGGAGACATGAGGAAGTTTATGTAGTTTATTAAAGCAAAGAAAATCAACTTCAACAACCAGTCTTCTGTATGGTTATAACAACCCACAACACATGGAGACCATAGAGATATTAGTTGTGCCCTAGTGATCTGTCTTGGAAACCTCAGATATTGTTTATCCCAATTAAATGGTTCCTTTCTAAATGTCATACGATAGCTGATTGAAAAGTAAGGAGACTGATTTTTTTATTTAGAATCATAACTCCACTGGATTTGAACATTTTTCTTTTTCAAAGTAGAGTCCTTCACATTCAATACATTTTATTGCAGCATCTCAACAATGATTCAAAGACGTGCAGTAGACTGTTTGTGACATCACTGTTAGTGTTGCAGCTGTGGTATTTTTCACTTCATCTGTTGAGAACTTCTTTCCGCACAGTTGTTTTTTCCGGGTTGGGAATGCCCAGAAATCACAGGGCTATATGGAAGTGCTGTCCCACTAATTATAAATAAATGATAGTAATAATAATTAATTTCAGTCAGTGCTGCCAATGCAACAGCAGCAACAGTGGTTGGGGCATTGTCTTGGAGCAAAAAACACTGTTTCTTTAGCAAATGTGGTCTTTTCTTCCTCATGGCTCCACGCAAATGAGGTTTTCAGGACGTTTGTAGTAGTAGTCACCATTAATTGTCTGTCCATAGGGAACCTAGGACCTTATTCAGAGTCGGTCGCGAGCGCCAATGCCTTGTAACTGACTCGATGGTTAGGCCTGCGCATGCTCAGCGGCCGCACTGCGCGTGCGCAAGCCCCGGAGCTTGCTACCAAAGGGGCGGCTGTCGATGTTGATCGACAGCTGCCCCCGTTTGGTAGGCGGGCCAGGGGGTTGTGGTTTCCAAAATGGAGGTGTTCCTTTACAAATGCATACCGTTTTGTGGGCGGCCGCACTGACATCATCAGTGATGTCAGTGGGGAGCTTCCTGCTCCATCAGAGCAGAAAGTTCCCTGGCGCTTACGAGTGCCCAGACCCAACCTCAGGGTCTGGTCGTAAGCCCCGATGGTTGCGATGGTGATCACCATCGCGACCATCAACCTGTTCGGTCGTTAAGCTGTGGGTGGTAACCCACAGCTTAATGATCGACAAGGGGGTGGCCGTTCAGGATGCAAGCGGCCGCCCTGATTCAGTGCGACCGCTTGCAACTAACGACCGCCTCTGAATGAGGGCCTTAGTGCTTTAGGCTCATACCATGCGCATCAAAGAACAGCAGAAGCATGACTTTACACGCCAAAGGAATCACACAGAATTTTTTGAGCGGAGGTGAATTAACGTGTTTTCATACACTGGACTGTTGATTGGATTCCGGATCATAATGACGAATCCACGATTCGTCACATGTCACAATCGATGTCAGGAGATCAGGTATCCTCTCCGACATTCGAATGGTGTTCTTGCATGATTCAATTTGTTGTCTCATCTGCTCTTCTGTGAGATTTCTGGGTACCCACCTGGCAGAGCCGTAATTAGACTTTTTGGTGCCCTGGGCCAGAAAGAGCATTGGCACCCCATAATTTTTCAAATGGGGACATAAGATGTGCGTCCGGAAAAGGGGCATGGCCTCATGGGGAAAGGCCATGACAAATCTGATTTGTCCTGTATGATGATGAAGCAATATCGATCCCGTTGTTCAACTGTTATCCAGGTGCCCCTGACAAATACAGTGTGAATCCAGTGGCTGCAGTGATGATACACAATAATTATACAGTGTAACTCACCAGCTCTAGAGGTAAGAGAGCGCTGGTGAAGCTGCACCTACAGCAGGATTTGTCTATCAGAACAGGTATAGAAAAAGTGCTACTTGTAGTGTATATGCAGAAAATGTCAGCGATCTGTGTATGTACCATGAGTCAGCAACTGAACTCTCTTGCAAGGGTACTCGAGGTGTGCTGGTAACACCTGGGTCGGGAATCAGTGTCTGTGGTCATGCTGCCTTCAGAAATGAAGGCAGTATGAATAGAATAGATGTGTAAAGTGTCTGACTGCCATTTGAGAGGTGATGGGCTCAAGGAGGGAGGAGATAGAAGCATCCAGGAGATGCCGGGGAAAAAAAAAGTAGAGGAAGCTACAAGTGAGAATGAGTATAAACAGAAAATTGACAGCCCTGAACAGTGCCACCCTGCCCTGCGGTGCCCTGTGCGGTGGCACATGTCACACCACCATAGTTACGGCAACATCTCCGCAGATGTGGCAATGTTGACATCTGTAACCGCGGTGGTTTGTCTCCCAGAACGTGCTTCATCAGTCACTCGCATATTACCCTCTATGAAGTGCTTCCACCACTGAAATACTGCAGTACGGCTAATTGTGTCTCCGCCGTATGCGTGCCGTAACACTTCATGAGTTTCATTTCAACTTTTTCCAAGTTTAACACAAAATTCAATCACATATCTCTGACATAATCTCACAGGCACGTCTTCCGCATCCGCCACAACG
Source organism: Taudactylus pleione (assembly GCA_031769625.1). NCBI lineage: Eukaryota > Metazoa > Chordata > Amphibia > Anura > Myobatrachidae > Taudactylus > Taudactylus pleione. Next base: position 26,641,281 of record JAUIMM010000113.1, on the reverse strand, counting down.
AAACATACGAAGATCTTCCACTTGCTGTGACCAAACAAAGAACATTACGGCAGTCCAACTGTAGGTTGCCACGTCTACCTATGGGAAAGAACGACAGAGGCAGTCTCATTACTTTTCAATCAGACCTCGTACATTTGTCATTCATAGTGGACCTTTCTGCATTTGAATCCCCATAATTTAATGTATATAGGTTATTTTCATATTAATGCATTTTTATTGCTTACACCCCACCCTCGCGAGTCCCTTCCATAGACCCCTTCTTGTGGATTATTGGGGTTCATCATTCCAGATATAGTGGTCAGAGGTGGAAGAAGGCAGGAACCGAGCCCGAGGTCTACCCTGCCTTCTACTATTATTATGAAAGTTTACGCCTGAAGAGACACAATTAGAAGATCAGGAGGAGTATGTGATATTGGAGACAGCTTGCTGCCAATCTGACCCTTAATTAAAGCCATGGAAAGCAAGGTGGTGGGAACTATAAAACTGCTGTCAGACTTTAACATGCTGGAATACTTATACATTTAAAATGTTCCATGTATATTCACTTGTACACCATAAAAGAATTTGAACAGAATATGAAACATGTATTCAATATACAGAATAACCGAAATTGCACTTAATAGACAGAATAACAGATGTTCGATGTTGAAAAATAGGGACCTTTCTATGGACCACGATTTTAAGGGACAAATTCGTAGACATAGTATTGTTACTTAAAATAAGGGACAGTTGACCATGAAAATGTGATTGTTCTTCTAGCTCTCATTCATTATGATCCAAATGCTGGCAGTATTAGCAAAACATTTTATGCAAAATCTGCATTTATTTTTATATCCCATACTGGCTTTGTGGTATTTATCGTGATGGTATGCAACTGAAAAAGGATAAGTCTGTTATTGCTTCGAATATAATCTAATATAATTGGTAACATACAATGACCTGCTTTGTAGAGAACTCATACAAATAAATATACATCAACATTGTATATCATATCATAAAACTTAGTAAACTAAAAAAATATATATTACAAAACATATTTGTTAAAAAAAACATTGCTACTTATATTCTGAAAATTAAAAAAAATCATATCAACCTACTTACATTATATAGCCTCAGCCTTTCCTGAATGGGAGCTGCCATCTAAATCTCTCTCCAAGCAGTGTAGTAAAAAGAATATTAATTGTATTTATTATGTACAATGATATTTTTTATGTTTGCTATATAATACACAAAAGGTGCCAGACTAGACACCGGGACTAGTGCATTGTATTAGGACAGCAATTTAACAATCCCTTCAGTTGTTGATTTATCAGCTGTTCTGTTTCCGTTGGCACATATACATATTATATATATATATATATATATATATATATATATATATATATATATATATATATATATATATAAAGTGTGAACTGCCCATCTCCAAACAATAAAGAAAAAGGCAGAGCAATACAAAGCTAAAAAACAAGAAAGAAAAAAAAGATGTAAAAATCCAAACAGCAAAGTGTCTTTTTGTCAGCTATTCCAGGAGTTACGGAGTTATATATATATATATATATATATATATAAATATATATATATATATATATATATATATATATATATACCAAATATGAAGACACAGATCTTTTTGGATTGCGCATACACATGGTGAATTCATAAGCACACAAGCCCATAAATAGGTTTGGGTGCTGTGCTTTAAATCTTTAAATGTTTTTAGTTATATTTATAGAAATGTGCTTTCCATGATAAAGTGCACCTGGTAGGTGCAAGGTATAGGACAACCAATTGTGAAAGTCCTACTGCAGGGAGAAACATGCTTGGCACCTGCCCACTAGATAGGGAATGCCCCAAATTGTCCTTCTTCTTTGGATCTCATTTAATTAATCTTGTTCTAAAAACTATTTTATTTTGCATGCAGATGCATAACTAGGCACAATCCTGCCACTACACTGCACTTAGCAAGTTATGCCTCCGATGTGCCCAGCTTTTCCTATAGTAGATGTTACATTTTAAATCTTTCTATCACCCAGGGCAAAGATTCAACACGATGGCCCCACTCCCTCCTAATGCCCGCCTCCATAACTCTCTCATTGCCTCCTCCCTCCATATCTCTCTTGGCCCTTCCCTACATATCTTTCATTGATCCCTTCTCACTGTCCCCTTCCTTAAATTTCTCTTTCATTTCCCCCTCATAGCTCTCTCACTGCCCCTCCATATGTCTCTCATTGCCCCGTCCATATATCTCACTGCCCCTCCATATGTCTCTCATTGCCACCTCCACATCACTCACTGACACTCCATATCTCTCTCACTGCCCCTGCCATATCACTCACTACTGCTCCATATCTCTCTCATTGCCCCCTCCATATCACTCACTGGTGCTCCATATCTCTCTCATTGCCCCCTCCATATCACTCACTGACGCTCCATATCTCTCTCACTGCTCCTTCCATATCACTCACTGCCCCTCCATATGTCTCTCATTGCCCCGTCCATATATCTCGCTGCCTCTCCATATGTCTCTCATTGCCACCTCCACATCACTCACTGACGCTCCATATGTCTCTCACTGCCTTTCCATATCTCTCTCACTGCTCCCGCCATATCACTCACGCTCCATATCTCTCTCACTGCCCCTTCCATATCTATCACTGCCCCTCCATATGTCTCTCATTGCCCCCTCCATATCACTCACTGATGCTCCATATCTCTCTCATTGCCCCTCCAAATATCTCATTGCTCCTCCATATGTCTCACTGCCCCTACATATGTCTCTCATTGCCACCTCCATATCACTCACTGCCCTTCCATATCTCTCTCACTGCTCCCGCCATATCACTCACTGACGCTCCATATCTCTCTCATTGCCCCCTCCAAATCACTCTGACGCTCCATATCGCTCTCATTGCCCCCTCCATATCACTCTGACGCTCCATATCGCTCTCATTGCCCCATCCATATCACTCACTGACGCTCCATATCTCTCTCATTGCCCCCTCCATATCACTATGAGGCTCCATATCGCTCTCATTGCCCCCTCCATATCACTCACTGCCGCTCCATATCGCTCTCATTGCCCCCTCCATATCACTCACTGCCACTCCATATTGCTCATTGCCCCCTCCATATCACTCACTGATGCTCCATATCTCTCTCATTGACCCCTGCATATCACTCACTGCCGCTCCATATCTCTCTCATTGCCCCCTCCATATCACTCACTGACGCTCCATAGCTCTCTCATTGCCCCCTCCATAGCACTCACTGCCCTTCCATAGCTCTCTCATTGTCCCCTCTATATCACTCACTGCCCTTCCATATCTCTCTTATTGCCTCCTCTATATCACTCACTGCCCTTCCATATCTCTCTTATTGCCTCCTCTATATCACTCACTGCCCTTCCATATCTCTCTCATGGACCCCTCCATATCTCTCTCATTGCCCCCTCTATATCACTCACTGCCCTTCCATAGCTCTCTCATTGCCCCCTCTATATCATTCACTGCCCTTTCATATCTCTCACTGCCCCCTCTATCACTCACTGCCCTTCCATATCTCTCAATGACCTCTCCATATCTCTCTCATTGCCCCCGCCATATCACTCACTGACGCTCCATATCTCTCTCACTGCCCCTTCCATATCACTCACTGCCCCTCCATATGTCTCTCATTGCCCCCTCCATATCACTCACTGACGCTCCATAGCTCTCTCATTGCCCCCTCCATAGCACTCACTGCCCTTCCATAGCTCTCTCATTGCCCACTCTATATCAATCACTGGCCTTCCATATCTCTCTTATTGCCTCCTCTATATCACTCACTGCCCTTCCATATCTCTCTTATTGCCCCCTCTATATCACTCACTGCCCTTCCATATCTCTCATGGACCTCTCCATATCTCTCTCATTGCCCCCTCTATATCACTCACTGCCCTTCCATAGCTCTCTCATTGCCTCCTCTATATCACTCACTGCCCTTCCATATCTCTCTCATTGCCCCCTCCATATCACCCACTGCCGCTCTATATCTCCCTCCTTGCCCCCTCCATATCACTCACTGCCCTTCCATAGCTCTCTCATTGCCCCCTCCATATCACCCACTGGCGCTCCATATCTCTCTCATTGTCCCCTCCATATAACTCACTGCCCTTCCACAGCTCTCATTGCCCCCTCCATATAACTCACTGCCCTTCCACAGCTCTCTCATTGCCCCCTCCATATAACTCACTGCCCTTCCACAGCTCTCTCATTGCCCCCTCCATATAACTCACTGCCCTTCCACAGCTCTTTCATTGCCCACTCAATATCTCCAGATTCTCCCTCATATCTCTCTCATTGCCCCTTTTTTCATTATTGTTATGTGTTAGGTCTGGGAACTTTTTTACCTTTTACCCCAAAACATATTTAGATATGCCGACGTTACCCCCTTGATTTGAAAGGAAGGAAATCATAGAGTAGTACCCCAATATAATGCCCCTGTACAGGGCCGTTTCTAGGGGCAGGCGACCCGTGCAATCGCACGGGGCGCGCTGCCTCCTACCCCTGCTGTAGAAACAGCATGTTAACTGCCGGGCGCCCGCTGAGATTCAGTTACCAGCGGGCGCCCGGCAGAGCAGAGCAGCCGGAGACGGAGACGGAGACGGAGGGCTTCCGGCTCCCACAATGTGCACTATGGGAGGACGTCATGACGTCTTTCCCATAGTGCAGAGAGAGGAGCAGCCGAGCGGAGCGGACGCCAGAGCTGGGGCCAGAGCGGGGCTGAAGGTAAGTGTTACTGTTTTGTTTTTGTTTTTTGTGTGTGTGCAGGCAGCCTGGACAATACTTGGGGGGAGCCACCACTACTGGGGGCACCTGGGAACAGCTACTAGGGACATTACTCTGGGGGCACTTCTACTGGGGTTATTGCTTAGGAGGCACCACTACTGGGTGCATTACTCAGGGGCCAGGGGCACTTCTACTGGGGGCACTAATACAGGGGCATTAATACTGGGGAATTTATAAAGGGGACACTAGTACAGGGGGCATTACTATTGGGGGCAATACAACTGGGGACACTACTACTGGGGCACTACAACAGGAACCATTACTATTGGGGGCATTACTGATGGGGGCATGACTACAGGGGACATGACTACAGGGGGCACTGCATAAGTTACACTACCACTGTGGGCACTGCATAAGGGGCATAAATACAGGGGACACTGCATATGGGGACAACTACAGGGGGCACTGCATAATGGGCACTTTTGCCTGAGAGCCAGTGGGGGGGAAGCCTAAGACCTGTCGGGATGGAATGGCAAGGGAGGGGGCTGGAATGGTAAGGGAGGGGGCTGGAATGGTAAGGGAGGGGAGAGAATGGTAAGGGAGGGGGCTGGAATGGTAAGGGAGGGGAGAGAATGGTAAGGGAGGGGGCTGGAATGGTAAGGGAGGGGGCTGGAATGGTAAGGGAGGGGAGAGAATGGTAAGGGAGGGTAGAGAATGGTAAGGGAGGGGGCTGGAATGGTAAGGGAGGGGGCTGGAATGAAGTGTGTATTATGTGAATCATGTTTTTTCAATGTGTTTTATGTGGTTCTGGATTTAATAATGTATTTGAGGTGGATGTGGTTTTAAAACGTAGTTTATGTGCCTCTGGCTTTTCCAATATATTTTATGTGGAAGTGGTTTGTTGCAGTGTATTTTATGTGGATCTGGCTGGGCTCGCTCCCAACGCGACTAAAACCGGGTGTGATGCAAGGTCATACTTCTGCAAATGTCACACCACAGGCATGCACACAGAAATGCGGCGTGGACTTGTGACAGCTAGGCCACACCCCATTTTTGGAGCGCGCGCCTCCGGCACGCGCATGCTGTCTATCTTTTATTTAGCTACATATATTTTGCAGCGCTTTGCCTCTGACAGGTTAGACACCCTTGTACTCAGTAGTCACGGTGGCTGTCATTCTGTGGTCTTTCTAGATCACGCTCCCTTACTGTGATACCACACCCCCTCATGATGACGCCACGCCCACTCCACAATATTACTGCTTCGAGGGGGGGGGGGCGCATTTTGACTGCTCGCACTGGGAGTCTCAGATCCTAGAAACTGCCCTGCCCCTGTAGTAGTGCCCCCATAGTTATGCCCCTGTTGTAGTGCCCCCATATAATGCCCCTTTAGTAGTGCCCCCATATAATACCCCTGCAGTAGTGCCCCCATAGTTATGCCCGTCGTAGTGCCCCCATATAATGCCCCTGTAGTAGTGCCCCCATATAATGCCCCTGTAGTAGTGTCCCCATAGTTATGCCCCCATATAATGCCCCCATATAGTGTCCCGTAGTAGTGCCCCCATATAATGCCCCTGTAGTAGTGCCCCCATATAGTGCCCCTGTAGTAGGGCCCCCATATAATGCCCCTGTAGTGCTGCTTGTAAAAAAAAACACTTACCTTAATCCCCGCTCCTGCATCCGCCGCCGTCCTGTCCGGCCGGCTGCTCCTCGGAACTATGGCAGAGACGTCATGATGTCTTTCCCATAGTGCGCATGGAGAAAGCCGGAAGCTGGAGTTCAGAAGAGAACTCCAGCCTCTGGGTAACGCGGCGCTGCAGGGAAGGAGCCAGGCGCATGCTGGTAATAACATCTCAGTGGGTGTCCGGCTTAGAGCCTCCCTGCGGCACAGCCGGGCATACATATGAATCATTCTATATTAGAATGATTCATATGCATGCCCGGCTGTCCGTCCATTACCCCCAGGAATGTCATTTTTACCCCATGTGGGGTAATTTACCTCTATTCCCCGACCACTGTGTTAGGTGCATCTCAGGGTTTGTCATCAAAATATTATGAATATTCAGCTAAAGAGTAAATTACTAACCAATGATTTTCTGTTATTTACCATTTAGTTCTCTTTTATTACTAACAAATATAGTGTTAGCACACTCCACAACCCCTTACAAATGGGAACAAGCACATTAATACAACAAAACTGGGCATTACAATTCTTACTGGCAGTTGTATTTTTGTATAGTACATAAGGTTGGTCCACTAGTTACACCTCCATAATTTTACCAACAAAGTGAGGTAGTTAAAGTTGAATGGAACACTTGCCGGGGTCTATAATTAGAATTATTAAATATGTCCAGCTCAAAATACTGGCACAAAGCCACGTGCATGCGTAGTGAATCAAACTGTATCCAATATGCGTATCATGTAAAGGAAATGCACCTGTGTCGAGATAAAATTGGAGATAGGCTTATTATGGTTTATAACCAACAATAACTCATAATATACCCCTCATTGAAGCTAATCTAAATTCCTAATGGTCAAAGATAAATTTCAACAAATGTCTCTTAAATCACTTTTCTATATGTTGATTGTGTCTGATATATATATATATATATATATATATATATATTTTATTTTTTTTGTTGTTGCCTTATTTAAAACTACTTTGTCCATAGGTACTCTCAACATTATGCGTGCATTGCATCCCTTTAGTATCTCTGTACATATAGCTGTAGGATTATGAAGCTACACATAAGCAGCTTCTATACAGAAACAGCCAGTTAGCATTGAAGTATGAGAAAACGCTTTAGAAATTGAATGAAAAGCAGAGATTCAGTTGGGCTGATGTGAGATCCCAGGATGGGCTTGTCCAGCCCGCACACATCACCCAAACCATTCACATCTTCATTGCTGCTTGAGCATGCTGCACAGGGACAGCAGACAATAGCAGACAGCGGGATCCCATGTAACAACACATGGCCGGTGTATGCAAGTTCACAGTTCAGCTCATTGAAATGATGGGGGAGTTTTCATTTTTACAGAAACAAAGATGCAGGGTTCCTAGCCTATAATAAGCGATGACTTCCCCGAGTCCTGGGGGATACACCAACATCCAATCTAGGTCCCCATTACATAACACATTGGGAAAACAGCAAGACCATGTCACCGGGCACTTTCTCTGCATCTGCTACAAGATAAACACACAGTACTTTCCTTTTCCCCAGGAATGCTGGTAGCAGCAGGAACAGACACATGGAGCAGGGGTGCTGGTGGGCTGCAAACAAAATAAACTCAGTTAACATTTCAGTGCAAACTAGTTGTACATTAGCACTTTATCAGCCCCCTTTAAAATAAATAAATGAATTGTCTCCTTTAGAAAGCGTGTCTCCCACAGGAAATGACCCTTCATGGCAATAAAACCATTATGTTTAAGTGGGATGTTTCTTGCTTATGTGTATCCCCCACTGTGTGAAGATCCTAGTGGTCCCTGAGGAATCGGGATTGCAAGGGGGTTGCTGCAAGAATTAGCAGCACAACTGGTCATCAGACCTGATCACACCCTCTCCCTACCTTCCCCAGCAGCACACAGCACCTCCCACTTGCACTCTTTTTATAGCGCTCCCCTCTCAAAATCTCAGGTTACTCGGGTAAGAGTTTGCAGACCTGCAGCTTCTTTCTTTTTACTTTTTTTTCATTTTTTTTTTTATTTTTCTTCCTGTGCCTGCAGCCTGTGCAGAGATATCCAGCCCCAGCCATTGGATTGGGCAGCCTGTCCTGACACACAGCACTGTGCTGCTGAGTGCTGCGGGACGTGTTGCAACAGATGGTTGGGGTTAGAGTGTGTCATCACATTGGAGTGGGGATTAGGGCAGAAAGGCTGCATTGCTGGAGCTGTGTGGTCTCCTGCAAGTGATCTGCAAGGAAGAGGAGCAAAGGGGGACAACAAGGGTTCCTCTTGTCTGTTCAGGTATAGTCAAATATGATACTATTCTGCTTGCATGTATGTGTGTGCTTGTCACTGACCGCTGCCTTATCAATGCTGTTATTGTGCCTGTTATAGATAACACTGAGGACTCACTGGATGTTGTTCTGCATGAGAGAGAGAGGGGTGCTGAATAAACCCTCACTTTGGTGAGCATAAGCTAAGTTTCTCGTTTTTGCTTAGGAGCTACAAGCAGAGCTTTAAACTGAGTCTGGCTTTACCTGTTCCCCTTATGATGTAGCCTCTCATCCAGCAGCAGGAGAGTTAATTCAGGATACTGTACTAGCCTGATCTGATTTATAAGGGGTTAAATAAGCACTTGTTTCAATTGGAAACGTTGTATCCAGGAAGAAATGAATTGCTGTGGATATATCTGGTACTTTCTCAGAAGACTTTCTAGGAAATACTGTACCTTACCTTTTATACATGGTTGGATTAAACCACTGTAAAGGAAAGCGCAGGTTTAATGCTGAAGGGGCAAAGTGAAGTAGTACACATTTTAGAAAACCCCAATTAAAATTTGTGAAGATGTATTGAAACCATTGCACAGGTATTAGAACTTTAAAATATGCACATCATGTCTTCATCCACTGAGCTTGCACTCTGTTGGATTGCTACAGTATGTAGTTGGGCATGGATGTTGGCTTGGCATTTGCTGTTTAAATGATTATTACTTCCCTAGAAAGAAAGTTCACAGTTAAATTCACCCAGAAGTGACATTTGGATAGATAAGAAATACTTGCTGGTGTCTAAGCATTGCACGTCATTAATAGTATTATGTCCCAGACCACAAATAACTAGACACAAGTGGCGTTACCCCTAAGTAGTCATCATGTATTTATTTTTTCCTGTATAGCACAAACAAGATTTATTACAATGTCAGTTGCTTGTTTCCTAATTTGATATCAGTAATTGAGGCTCTCATATCCTTGATTGCTATGCTGATTGGCTTGCTTTGATGGGCCTGTATTGTATGCATTCTAACAATGTTACCTGACCTCATTCATTTTAAAAGATAATGTGTACATTATATTATTGTTGTCTTGCTATTCAAGATATGTTGTTTTTTTGTGGGAGTAGTGGTACTAAATCCCTAAGGTTTCATTATCCAAAAATAACATTGTATGAACCAATGGACCGTGGCACATTACCTAAGCTTTGTAGGTAATCCAGTTGTATTATTTATGCCTGTCATTGGATATCTCTGCATGTGCTCCTTTCTGTTTGTCAGGGCTTGTTTCACTATTGCTTAGGGGCTCCTTCTGATTGTTGTGCAAGTAAAGATTAAAATATAATGTTATTAGTATTTTAAATAAATATATTTATATAAAATTATTTCGCTACATTAGGAACAGGAAACTGATCCACTAATGTAACAGTTGTGGTAACTTTTTATTTAACATGATATATGTGTAATGTAATTTGCATGAAAATTCAATATACAGTATGAACTTGTGAGTTTATGTAACGACGGTTCTTATTCCTAAAGACCTAGCAATCACTATTGAGTTATTACAGGATTTTAAACCTGGTGACTAATTTTAAATATTGTGCATTAGTTTCTGTTACGTACTACTGAATGCAGTACTGACCATTAATGATAATTAGCTAATGTCTGTTGCGTCTTGCATGGTGAGCCTAGGTGTTTAATTTCCTCCAGTAGGTCTGTAGAATTTTGGATATACAGGGTGTAGATAGTCCCACACTTGTGCACTTAGAGTGACTCTGGATGTAGGTGGCTAATATTAGATGTAGTAGAGCCATTCACGTAGTGTTAAAACTTGCCTATCCTATGAATTGTACATATTAAACTGTGCACCTACTAGAGCAGTAACCCGAAATAATATTTACAAAAATACAGCCTATCAGGTTGTTAGGAACTTCTACTTATTTGAGGCATTTCCAATTATACTCCTTTGACAAAGTGCAAAACTCCAGTTTTTTGCATGTGAATGCACATTGAGCCAGGTTTTGCTATGCGTGAATGCAAACGACCCGGGTTGAAGTCCCATGTCCAAGATCCGGCTCTTTACCAGAGTTGGGGACTGAAACCCGGGAAATTCACAGGCTGATAGACGTGTGTATTTCCCGGATCATCGGTCTGAAAGGGGTATTAGTGACATCACTGAGGCAATGTGCCTCATGCCTCAGAAATTCAGAATTAAAAATATTTCCTACTGATTTAATGAATTATCATGATTATTTGTTCAGCGTTAACATTCGCTGCCACCTCCACTGCATGTAAGCCATGGGCACACTTTAAAATGATTGCATAGTAAATGCATCTTTACTGCTCTCAAAACACACTGCTCATGCCTCAAAGTAGTGTATGAGTTCTTCCACTTGTTGCTCTAGTACAACCCCACATTCCATCCTAGGTAGCTCTGTTGCATACTATGCTCACCAAGGCAAGGTTAGGACGTGTGCCAGCATGAATGATTTTGATTGATATTTCAAAGTGTGTGGATTTGTCGATGAATTAAAAAAAGAACAGATATATATATATATATACATATATATATATATGCACACAAATATTTAAACACTTGTTAAAACAAAGATCTGAACTTGAGTTATCACTGGTAACACAGCACAGACGGTGTAATGGTTAGCATTACTGCCTCACAGCACTGAGGTCATGAGTTCGATTCCTACCATGGCCCCAACTGTGCGGAGTTTGTATGTTCTTCCTGTTCTTGCATGGGTTTCCTCCGGGTGCTCCGGTTTCCTCCCACACACCAAAAATATACTGGTAGGTTAATTGGGAGGACCCAACAAAAAAATTTACCTGTGTATGTGAGCATGTGGTAGGGAATATAGATTGTGAGCTCCATTGGGGCAGGGACTGATGTGAATGGACAAATATTCTCTGTAAAGCGCTGCGGAATATGTGTGTGCTATATAAATAATTGGTAATAAATAAATAATCATCCCCGTGGTCTGCTATTTGCTAAATACCAGACCACAGAGAAATGTCAGATACTCAGATGCTGATTTAATGGAGTTTGTTTTAAAGTGTAATTAGAAGCACAATATACACGTTCTATATCTTGTATAAAAGATCAACTGTTACTCTAGATCATTTCTCCCTCTCTTATATTTTGGATATTTTCAGAGTTACGATGTATTTTGTTACTGCAGTCATTTGCATATATAAAGAACATAGCCATCAGTAATCAAAAGATATAATTATCAGTTTCTGTGGTATTTCAATTCGTGATATGGCGTTATTATCGGTTAAGACTCTGTCAGTCATACTTAGGAAGCACAGATTGGATTTCAGAAAGCGCCCTGCAGTTCTGTAACACCGATATATGACACAAAATATGGATATGCATAGCATCAAGATCAGCAAGATTATGTATTTAATACAACAAAATACTTCATGGATTCTATTTATGCCTTAAGTCAAACTTTTGCAACACAGCATTTGGTCTGTGCTCTATATAGATGCATTCAAAAACTGCTACATTATTATCAATCTACTATGTCATTTATAGAATGTGTGTAAAACTCTGAATGGTATATTTAGTTCATTTCTATGCCATCCTAGAAGGCTCGAAAGCCACCGACAATGCTACAGTACTAGTAAATAACAGCTAGTAGAATGCTAAAATCTAGGGGTATATGGTATGCTGCCTTTTAGAATAGGAGTTGTTGCCCATAGCAACCATTCAGCACTTTCTAGAAGAAAATAGCTAGAATTTGATTGGTTGCTATGGACAACATCTCCACTTTCAAAAACCTGCACTTTATTAAATATACCACCTAGTAGAATGCAAAGTGCGAACAGGATGAAAGATCATTTTGATGTATAGTATTTTCCAAATTTGAGAGCGACGATTTAAATGAGAATTTGCCATAGATCAGTGCTAGTCTGCCTTTAGTTTTTAGCTGGCACCTCAACTATCAGTGTGCCATTGTTGTGGAACTACACGTGTTAGTGTGCAATTTAATTGTGAACACGAATACCAAGATCGCCAGCAGACCCCAAAAACAGAATCTGGGACAACAATAGCAGTCCAGACCATTAGGTTGGACACCACAACATTAAAGCTTGGCCATAGTTTGATGCCAGCAAATAGGGAAATATCGCACAGTGTGCTTACTGCTGCTCCAGTAACATAATAGATATGATACAAATGTGGAAACTCCCGTTATAACCAATCAGCAATGAACTTTGCTTGATCTACACCAAGTTATAAAATGAGGGCTAGTTCACACACATATGCACTGGGAAAATGGATAAATAATACTCACCAAAAGTAAGGTGCAGTTTAATGATGTATTTGTAACACATTTCCCATGCTCTATTAATTAACTTATGAATTGCTCCTTTACCGATAGATGCATTGTGCTAGTAGTGCACCTGATCATCATGTTAACATGCTGCATTCAAATTTTAGACCTCAGCGATGGGAATGGCATTTTTTTTTTTTACTTTTGCACTGATTTGTGGTATTTGTGGAATTCTTAAACCTGGATGTGAGAACAACTATGTTGTATGTATGAAAATTATCTATTCTGTAACGTATTTTGCAGCTTTATTTTAGTCACAGCGCATAATAATGGTGGATTTAAAACAAGCTGTTAGTTAAGCACGTGGGACCTTAGGAAAGATTGGGCAGTAGTATGAGTGCATTAGCAGGACTACCATGGTATAGATTTTGATTGATAGTTAGCTAACATGTGGGTGCAGTAGTTTTACATTCTCTCATAAGCCCCCATGAGAGTAACATTGATCAGACCATATGGAACATGGATGAATTGGATTGACCCTACTATCCCTCCTCTCACAGCCCTGGCAGCAAGATAGATATGAACTAAGAAGCATAGATCACTATATCCAGTCAAAATATATTTGTGAAAATGTATATATTTTATTGTGATCTCATTTTAGCAGGGCCAACGTGCAGCAGCACAGCTATGGGGGCTGGCGGGGCAAGTGCCCCCGGTGACAACTCCTGCCTTCCTGAAGCTATTCCTTCTGTGATGTGAGGCCAGCGGGTCATCCAAAGTCTTGAGGAGTTGGACTTCACTGTACTGAGTGTGCATTGTCAGCAGCAGCTGCTTCTCTCATTAGAAGGCCCACCCTCAAATTTGTCTGCAGGGTCAGTCTATGGGGGAGATGTATCAAACCTGTGAGAGAGATAAAGGGAAGAAGTTACCCATACCAACCAATCAGCTTCTAACTGTATTTTTTTAAACTGTGAGTTAGAAGCTGATTGGCTGCTATGGACAACTTCTCCACTTGATCACTCTCGATAGTTTGTTACATCTCCTGTGTGTATGTGTGTGTGATGCTGGGCAGACAGTTTTTGGAGCCATATGAGGTAAGCTGCGCTATAGGTGACCATGTGTCTCCGCTCTCTACACCCTGACATGTTTGAAGATGGCAGGGCAGATTGTGGCATTTCTATAGGTAGCCTGGTTCACTATAAGCCGCTCTTATAAGACCTTCCTGTCCATAAGGGCCCCCTTGATAATCCTCACCTGGCCAGATGCACACTATAGGACACAGGCTGGGCAGATTATTGGTTCCCATCCCTCACTGCTTCAGCTACGGGTGTTACAGTGGTACAAAAACAAAAGTGCAACTTCTCTATTTGTCCACTTATCCACTCTTTAGAAGGATTGGTACATCTCCCCCATAGGAAATCTACTAACTAAATAGAATTTCCACATTTTGGTTATGTCTACAGTGAGGAAAGCAAGATCGCCACTAAAGAGGACTATTAAGAATAAACACAGCACAAAGGGGGTAGATGAGCTATTAAACTTTCTAGGGGTGCAAAGCTAAAGATATTTGTGAGAGTATCAGGCTGCAAAAGCTTCTGAAAGTGCTCAGAAAATGCCATTTTATTTAAAGAAATGACAGTGAGGGGCGCTGTGCTCCAGGCCATGAAATAGTGTGAGGTCCCTAACCTAATTGTTTATGTGAGGCTATACCATTACAATGGCAGCCATTTGCGTTTAGATCTGGGATGAAAGCTGTAAGAGGGAGCCAAATGCAAAAAAAGTACAGTTTTTAGAAGCTTGTCAGCTAGATACCAAAAGCATTTATAAAGTATATAAGAGAGACAAATTCTGAGGGTGTTTTCATTTTATCTTTATATAAATAATTAAAACTGTAAGGCATGAGTTATTCTTTTCCGAGAACCACATCCCTCTTCCTTGAAAATAAACTCCCTAGTGAGAGCTGTCAAGTGAAGCAAATGGTCCAACAAAAATCAAGTTTTTATTCTATAGCTGTTCATATTACATATTATAGGCGGGGCTGAGGAGTCTGAGTCATGGAGTCTGAGTTGGTAGAAATGTACCGACGGCACAAACCCAAAAATACTGAGCGTGGCATATCAACAAGGGGGCGTAGCCTCGTGAGAAATGCTATGCCCGCGAGCCATGTCCCTGTTTTGCCCAGCGCTCCGGGAACTGCTAGAAAGCCTCATCCAGATCCGACAAAGTGTATATGGGTGACGCATAGCTGAGCAGTGGTGTGAGAGTGTCCTCCCCAGCTTCCCCCGCACGCGGGACACTGCGGCCTGCGGGTGGGACAGCGGGACAGTGCCAGTAAAATATATAAATCGTTAAACAGTTAAAAACAACTATCCTAAGTTTATGTTAAAACCCTATTATTTATTTATTAAATACATAGAGAAGATTTATCAAAGCTTGGAGAGAGATAAAGTACCAACCAATCAGCTTCTAGCTGTCACTTTACAGCCTGTGTTTGTAAAATGACAGTTAGGAGCTGATTGGTTGGTACTTTATCACTCTCCACTTTAACTCTCGCCAAGCTTTGATAAATCTCCCCCCCATAATTTGATGCATATTTACTTTCCTTGGAATTTAGCAAGTTTTCTTTATTCAGAAATTTTCATAAAATGAATATATATATTCTATGTGCAATCATTGTAAGTAGCCTGACAATTTACGCGGTGGTGATGAAAATGCCTTGCGCTACCTTTTTACTACATTACATTTGTTACTACAATATATACATATATATACATTTGCCACTTATGTGGGAGTCAGAGTTGTACAGTAGTAAAATAGAGAGGGAGGTGACAAAGGTTTGGCGTACCTACTCCACAGCCCTGCTTGTAGGGCTAAAGTAAAGTGCGCTATACTCTATAGCCTTGAATGGAATAGCGCCTCTATTGGCCAATTTTATATGGAAAATAACAGAATAGAAGCTGTACATGTGAATTATTATATATGATTAGTAAATTTTTTACTAAGAAAAAAAAACTTTTATTTTTAATAGGCACAAGTGGGCCAAAAAGTTAAAATCAGTATTTTTAAAGAGCTCAAACAGAGTTAAGCACATTATAATATACTTTAACTTTGCATGTAACATAACAGTGAAGTTATTCTGTTTCCAAGTGTGTGTTCTAAAATAGTATTGTTATAAACACATGTCCCCCATAATGTAGCCAGTGAACTCATATCCAGTTTCAAGGCCTGAGAGAATAACAAAAAAAGGACGTATATGAGATTTATTAATAGAATTACAGTAAAGATGTTGTGTGAACTTAAAAGAAATCAAGTAATTGTCCTCTGTGCAATAAATAGAGCAGTTAAATACCTCTCTGCCTCTGGGGAAGTCCAGCTTGTTGTCAAAGTATAATTTACTGTTCCAGGTGGTGAACACTCAGGCAAAATATTTATGGTGGGTTCAGCATTCCTTACATGTGTTCCATGTGCTACCGCTGGCAAGTGTGTAAAACGGCCTATGCACATGTTCATAAAATGCTATTTTGATGTCATTACAGTAAAAGGTTCCCAAACACATTTGCATTTTGTATTTCAATTATTATTTACATTGTTATTTAAATAATTTATCAACGGCCTAGATGAATTTCATTTCCACACATTGACAATGGCAAGTGATTGACAAGCCCAGGGGCAGGCTTGTCAGGGGGAGCTAAAAACCAGCTAGCTGCACACTTTCCTAGTGCATCAAAACGCTGGTCACATCTCGCTGGGTGGCTCTGGTCTGTGACTTGCTGCGCTTAGGACTGCGGAGCCGGACACATGATCTGACAGCTTACTGAAAGAAAAACAAGAGGACATTAAAAAAAGACAATCATTTTATAGGCACCACTGATGACGAGGAGCTGATATTTTACACATTGTAAAATATATATTTTATTTTTTTTTAAAAAGGGAGCTTTTAATATTGCATACAAAGGTGGTTGGTAGGTACTGTAGCAGCAGTGTAAGGCAAGGTAATGTAATATACAAAATGTGCAAGGGAACGTTAACAGTTTTACAGTATCTTTTCACATTTTATCAATGGTTGGTGTTAGTACAGTAAGGAATACAGCCAGAAGAGCTGGAAGGGTTAATGTAATTGTAAAATAAGAGGTGACCTGATGAGTAAAGAAAAACAAATGGATGGTACTTCTTTAAAGTTTGTGGAAAGATACTACTGTAGTTCTTTATATCTGTTAAATAAAACAACATATTATTAAGCAGATTCATCAAAGAGGAAACCTAGGCCCTCATTCAGAGCCACTCGCTAGCGGCAGTACGCTCGTTCCGAGCGATGTTCGCACATCTGCGCATGCGTACGGTTTTTAGTACGCATGCGCGAACCAGTCAGTGCGGCCGAAAATCGTTGGTACGCAATATATAGCGAGGGCCTGCTATTTTGAGTGACAGGAGGAGGCGTATGTGGGTGGTAACAGGGGAAGGTGCTTGAAAACGGGGAGTGGAGATCCGAACGCAGGCGTGCTTAAAGGTCAAAACGGGCGTTTTAAGGGAGTGCATAATTAATACAGCAGCGTCATTGACCACGTCACTTGGTTTTTTTTAACTCAGAACTGCTCGCAAAATAGCGGTTGAAAACACCAACCACAAGAATAGCGAGCAGTTCATACGCTGTACGATGTACTCGATTAATCTAATAAATAGCGGACATGACGTATGGTGCGTGCGGCCAGGGGGCGTTTTTATCAAATAAACGAGCGTATGTTTTGCTCGCTCGTTCAGACTTAGAGGTGGGAACAGACTGCAATTTGCGAACGGATCATTTGAATAGCCACCCCTTGTTTTTGAACGAACGACCACAAATAGCGAATGGCTCTGAATCAGGCCCCTAGTTTGTCACTGAAATCACTATGGCCAAATACATACCTGTTACATCGACTCACTTGATTTCCTAGAATGAGTGACTATTGTCCTCATAGATGATGCAATGTATCACTAATGGTGCATACACACGATCAGATTTTTCCTTCAGATATGAACGATAACGATTTAAAAATCGTTCAGTCGTTCATATCTGAAGGAAAATCGTTCATATCTGACATGCCTGAACGATGGACGATCAACGATGCGCGTTCCCGTTTGTCAGATAACGATATCTGACATCTGATGGGTTTGCAGTCAGACTTGGACGATTCCATTCATTTTAATGCAGTCAAAAATCGTTCAATCGTTCAAATCATTCAAAACTTTGGTAAAATCGTTCAAATCGTTCAATCGTTCAGTCGTTCATCTGACAAGTCTGACAAATCTGACCGTGTGTACGCTCCATTATTTATTTTGTTAGAAGCTTTTTAGATTATGATTTGTATATTACTGACCTATAGTACCCATGCATGCATGCTATAAAGACAGTGCGCTTAGATATGGTATTATCTGTTTATATATTGCATTCACATTATAGATACTTGTAAAATAGATAAGTTACAGAGAAAAATTATATTAACAGTTTACTTACAATAACTTGTTGTCATATTAATGTTACCTATGATGGGTCGTTCAATTATATATCTGGAAATCAGTTGTTGAAAAAATAACATTGGGTCAGGTTCAGGGCACGCAGCTGGTGGCCATGGGTAGTGTTTGTGGTTCTGGCTTGTGTAAGGCTTTTATTTGCACTTATTTATACTTATGATGGAACTGTGTGTGATAGGAGTTGTATTGCATGTGCTTGAAATTCTGTAGCATATCAATTTATGCAGGTGTACCCAGGGGCGGATCTAGACTTTTTTTTTTAGGGGGAGCGGTTTACGAATTAATCCTGACTCCTCTCCTCATATACATACATACATACATACATACATACACTGTGAAATCATATAAAAAAAGTTCAACTAACTGTATACATTCACACAAACACTGACTTGAAAACCACTGGCTGCAGGGGTTCCAGCACCATTGGCTGATCCAATTCCTTCTTTTGTTGAACTCTGTCTTGAGGTTCTGTATTATTACGCCAGCGGCTTCACGTATATGCATCCAGGACTCTCACTCAAACCCCCCCCAACCAAACAGAAATCCCCCCTCTCCTATGTCCCATGTGCTCTCTCTTCCATGATTTAGCTTTATCTCCTGCTCTTTCCCTTATATGTCTCTCCTAGCTTTCCCTCTTATTGTTATATTTCCCCTCTCTCCCTTCCTCTAACACTCTCTCTGTTCTGGCTAATGCTCCCTCCTCACCTGTCACCCCTCCCACACACACCTTTTCCCTTTTTTCCCCTGCAGTCCCTGTCTACCCTCAAACTGATTTCTAAATGCTCCTTTCCTGTACATTAAGTGGCAAAGCTGCTTAGGCATATCACAGCAGCTCCAGGACAGCAGCCAATCATTAGATCCTGGAGACGAGCCCCGGCCAATAAGATCAAGCTCAAAATACACACTCATTCTCATTGGACACTGCTAGTCTGCCAGCTTCTGATTGGTCCTCCTGTGTCCATGACAGAGTAACTGCCATCCCTGTCAGTGGGCTTAACAGCTGCAATTTATTTGTGTGCTACTGGGGACACCCTGTATGCTACCGCTGTGTGTGGCATTGATGAGGAGACCCAGCCTCCCAGCTGTCTGTCCTGTGGCGGCCCACCTGTCCCACACCTCCTCCGGTCCATCTCCACTCTTTCTCTGGCCCGCCGTACTCTCCTGCAGTTTGCCCCACTATTCCACTGGCCTTCGAAACTCCTCCTCAGGCCCGCCCCGCTCTTTCTCTGGCCCATCCATGCTCCTCTTCTGGCCCGACTCCACTGCGCCTCCGGCCCGCCGCCCACCGCCAATCATGGGGCCGGGAGAATTAATGTGCGCTTGTGGGGTGGGGGGGCCGGAGACATGTGCCTCCTCCATGCCTCCCCTTGATTTGGCACTGTACATATCACAAGCTGCACTGCAGGACGAGCACTCATTCAACTGCTCTGCGCTGCCGCAGCTGTTTAGCTGTTAGGGGTGTGCCCTGATCACCCCCCCCCCCCTGGATCCGCCACTGGGTGTACCTAGTTCTCTGTAAAAGCCCACAGTTTATTGGGTCCAACATGGTGCAAAAGTTTGCTGAAGTGCAATGGCTTGCACCGGCCCATGGGAAGAGTTGGTTGGAGTTTGAGTGTTCCTTACTAAGGCCTGTTTTCAATTTGAGGCGAAAAGTCCAGACTTCTCGCCTGCTGGACTTTTCGTCTCCTTCACCTGTTTTCCAGACGGAAAAGTATAGCACACGTGCCCGCTATTCCCTGTATTCAATTTCAAAGTAGGCGAAATCGGGAACCGGCAAAACTTGGATCAGCGAAAAAAACCTGGAATTTTCAGGAAATAATCCTAGGACCTTCCTAAAGATGTCCAGACATGGGGGTTCACTATGGGTACCCACGTTTTTGCCTGCAGAAGAAAGTCGGGTTTTTAAATAGCTGTGGCAGGTGCATAAATGCGGCTTGGAAGAAGGTGATGCAGAAGAGCATTTAGAATTTTTTTGGGGGGGGAAAGAACTATGCCCATCAAATTTGGGGTACAATGGGTGCAAGCATATTTTTAAGTCCCTTAAATGATTTTTAAAAATTCTGCAAGAATGCACCTGCCGCTACTCTGGCAATGAAGAAAACATCTGCAGCATATAAGGGAACCCGTCTGGTCTCCATTCCGCTAATTTAGAAGTGTGTTCCCTATTTTTATTTTTAAAAACAACAAAATTTAAATACATTTTTTGGGGTGTCTAGTGTTATTTTTTTTTACTTTTTCTAACAGATCATTTTTAGGGACCATTCCCAGGGGTGCAGGCTATTTTTTTTAAGCCTGCACCCCTAAACCCCAATTCTGCCCTTTTTTTCGCCTGCTAAAAGCAAGCTAAAAATTATACCCCTATTTTTTTAACTTTGACTTTTCGCACCAGCGAAAAGTCAATGAAATTGAATACGGGGATATTGGAAATAGACGAAAATTACGGACTTTGATGGATAACAGACTTTTCGTCCCATATTGAATTTGACCCTAAGGCGGACCAGGGCAAAAGTGAGAGTTAGTTTTGCAGCTTTAGTTTTCAATAACCTGGACGCGGGCTTCCACCCTGAAATGGGCTTGAGGATTCAATATGTGCACTTATAGAGAATTTAAATAATAACATAAATTATATGTAAAGTGATTTGAGATATTTAGTGCTGAGGTCTTCAAAAATTTCACACATGATTCTAATAACTACAAATCACTGTTCACAGTGAGGTACATGTCTTCAAAGTATTTTTCATTTTGGAAAATAATTAAGTTGTGCTAAATAATAATTCTCTGAATAATATAAAAGATCTTTTATATTATTATACTCACAGTTCATCTGTGAACTGCCTATGTAATGAAGTGATCAGTGTTAAGTGTATATGTACCTGTGGATGTAAGTTTCCCAAAATGTACAGCGCTCTCGTCTCACATTAAACAACTCCACCCAACTTTATCTTTTTGAGTTCCCATGTTGAGGACAATTGAGGTTCAGCCTGCAGTCCACACAGAAAAGTGTCCGTCACAGGAATGATTTGAATAGCTCCCAGGCACTTAGCCCGGGAGCTAAATTCCTGTGTTAGTTGAATTGCCCCCTAAGAGCCTATGCCTTTGTAACAGACAGTCTGACGGTGTCTGGCACTCAGACAGTGGGGGGTTATGTAATAGGTTCCGAGATGAACAGAGCAAAATGACAATCAGTTTTAATGCTGGTTTTACCTAACAGCTGATTGCCTAGTTAAATTTAGCTGAGAACTCTCTGAAATGACGCCATTTCCTTAATCTTGGAATCTATTATATAATGCCAAATGTGTGTTGTGTCAGCTTTCTGCTCTGTGACATATTCCCCCTCAGTCACCTCTCTCTGTTATCACTTGACATGCTGTAAACTTATCTACTCTCCCAGAAGTTGCGGGAGGCTCACAATTTTTTGGGTAGTTCCCCACACCCATGGAAGAGAAGGCAGATATCCGGCATCTCCTCACTTCCCAATGAAGTGGATAGGATGGGGAAATTATACAGGGAATTTGCAGGTCTTCATGGAGGGGCGGGGCTAAAATGATACATGGATCATGGAAACTACACCAAGTTTGGTCCACTTGCCAAACAAAGTGAATGGTCCTGACACCCCCCTATTCTCTCATTTATAAAATGGCCCTGTTCTTTACATGTCCTCGCTTATGGCTGACCAAGTCCCCATCTGGTGGTTGGCTAAATCCTCATCTGGTGGCTGTCCACACCTCTTAAGCTTGGATCCCCACCACTGTATTCCCTGATGGGCTCTTCATGCTCCAATCCTGCACTGTAAGGAATACATTTAACAGAACAAATATTTCTATCCTGGGACTGTCCCAGGAAGGTGGAAGCTAGATATTACACTTTCAACTGTGAGAATGCCAACAAACAATATTTCTCCTTATATACAGCACATTATGCCCTGTAATAATTCAACTAGGACTTCAAAGATTACAAATACAAAAATACATTTTATAATGTTAAAATACAGTATGAAATATTTTATCACTGTCAATCAGTTTTAATGTAAATAAGTTTCTCTTACATCATTGGTAAATGCTACTTGTCAGGATACGACCTGGGATCGGCCGCTACTTACCTCCGCGCAGGCGTCCTTGAGCTTAGGTGTTCAGTCGCTGGGAGTGGAGGTGAGTGGTGTCTGAGTATTCTCCCCGGGGTCTGCTAGGGCTTTTGAACATGCGTCCTGGTTTCCGGTGTGCCGGGCATGGGCGCAGCCATGTTGGTCCATGTCATCTCCCAATGGTAGTCCTGTAGTCACTCAACTGATCCTCTGATCCAATGACCAGCTACCCAGGGGTATTTAAGTCTGACTCCAGGAACAGGTAACTGCTGTTCAACTTCGCTGTTCCAGTGACTGTGAGACTCACCAGTGTTGCTCTGTGTTATTTCCTGCAGAGTGTTGCTTCAGCCTAGTCACAGTTTTCCAGGATTACCTGTATTAGCTTCTATGCTAATTCTCAGTCTAAGACTTTAGTTCTCTCTCAGAAATCCAGTGTTTTATGTTATTTTTCCTGTGTGTCTAGTATTCTGCTAGCTCTACTGCAGCTTCCCTGTGTTACTGTGGTGTCCGGTTTCCTGCTAATTTCTAGTTAGTTCTCAGCTGGATCTATAGCAATCCCCAGTACATGCCTGTGCCCACTTCTCTCTGTGTCTCTCTGTGCAAATCAGCACCTGAATCTGTAGCAGTTCCCAGTACATTTCCCTGTGGTCTTAAGCAAGCCTGCGACTAGGATCTCTTCATTCTCAAGTTCATTTCAAGTGCTCGAGTATTCCGTTCATCTCCAGTGTTCAAGTATTTAGTTCATCACCAGTGTTCAAGTTTTCTGTTCCTCTCTAGTGTTCAAGTATTCCATTCATCACCAATGTTCAAGTATTTTGTTCATCACCAGTGTTCAAGTTTTCCGTTCATCACCAGTCTTCAAGTATTCCATTCATCACCAGTGCTCAAGTATTTAGTTCATCACTAGTGTTCAAGTATTCCGTTCATCACCAGTGTTCAAGTATTTAGTTCATATCCAGTGTTCAAGTGTTCAGTGCATCTCCAGTCTTCAAGTTCCGTGCATCTCCAGTGTTCAAGTATTTAGATAATCTTCAATATTCAAGTATCCAGCTCATCTTCAGTATTCCAGTATTAGTTTATATACTATTCATTAATCTAGTTCCGGTCTTTCTGCCATTCCCAAGTACCTGTCCAGAGGGCCGCGACCTACACACTTGGTGTGGCGAAACCCATATCCCAACTGGAAGGGTCACTGGTGAAGATCACCAAGTGGGTTAGACTCTGCGCCCCTGGGCAAGTCTAGCCAAACCTGGGTTTTGCTGCAATATGGCGACCTACCTGTCACTCACCTTCTTGTTCCCTAGTCAACCTACCCCCTGGCTTCTACTCTACGGTTCGTGACACTACTGTTGCATTAGCAGTGTACTAATAATAGATGTCATAAGGAGTTAGCAGTACTTGGAAGCAGTACTTTCTGACGCTTGAAACAGGATTGTTGCTAGGCAATGCATCATTAAAAAGTAGTTTACATTAATGCTTTAATGCTTAATAATGCTTAATATCACTAAACCCTTGATCTCTTCCAAAGTTTGTACAATGTCTTTGGTCATTTGGGAAAATATCTTTCATTTTCCAATCATTCTAAATCTCAGCGAACAAATCTATATTGGACTACATGGGTATCAGTTTATTCCAGGGGCTTCCCAAACTCTGTCCTCAAGGCACCCTAAAATTCCAGGGGGTATATTTACTAAAGATCGATTTTAGATTCTGTTCTATTTGCCATTCGATTTCGGTTTGATTTCCAATTGATTCTGATATTGTGGATTTACTAAAGCCAAAATCGAATGTCGAATCGAACAGAAAACAGAATTTCACTAATAATCGAATCTAGGCAAAATATCACTGTTTTCCAATAGTCAAATATAGGATCCCTTCATTTACTAACATTCAATTTGCAAATCGAACGTAAATAGAATTCAAAATCGAACTTCAAATCCCCAAATGAATAGAATAATGAGAGACAGTCGATTTGAGCTTCTAAACACCATTCTGTTGCCTAGAAATTGATTGTGATGCCTTTAAAAGTTCCCAAAAGCATGTGGTGCAGTCTGGCTGTAGGAATAATGGCTGCTCAAGGCTAAGCTATGCTGTGCACCTACCTGCGGTATCAGGGGCATAACTAGCTCTTTGGGTGCCCCATAGCAAAGGTGCATACAGCCCACCCCCCTCTCCCCCATGGTGGGATTCAGCTGGCAAAACCAGGCGAACAAAAAAAATTTTTTTTTTAAATTATATGTATATACACATGTATACAGTATATATCCATATAAATGTATATATACACATGTATACTGTATATATCCATATAAATGTATGGATATATACAGTATATATTTAAGATGAGCATATTATATTTATGAATAAATTATAAATCACTTTCACTTTTCTAGAGTGTGCACAAGTGTTTCCAAATTTTTCCCCTGTTAATTAGTGTGCATGTGATACATTTGGCCCAATAGGAAGTAAAGAGTAAGTTGAGTTCAATTTTGCATTCTATTTTGCATTCGATGTCAATGGGAATTGGAGGTTCGATTTTAGAAGGGATTTCATAAACTGAACACAAAATCCCTTTTTAAAATAGACCAAAATCGAATTTGATTTTAAAATGGAATGCAAAATAGATTATTAGTAAATGTGGGATTTTGCAAGTTCGATTTAAATTTGATTTCAGTCAATTTTATAGATTCATAAAATCAAATACCAAATCGAACTTTAGTAAATTTACCCCCTGGATTGTTAGGTTGTCTTGAGGACAGAGTTTGGGAACCTCTGCCCTATTCAACAATTCCCGCTATGCAGGGCCAATGAGGGATGTCGTTAGCGAGGGCCATGCTGCCATCGCTCCATCGCTGCCCGCTTCGGCAAGTGTGTATGCACTTGCGGATGCCGGGTCACGTCGTTCCTTAGCTCGGGCTGGGTACACATCGTCTAATATGTACCCAGCATGAGAGGTAGACTGGGTCTGCCAAACTTAACATTTTATCAGGTTTCCCATATAATAGAGCTATCTCCACTACATGCTAAAGCTGGGTACACACTGTGCAGATCACTCTGCAGATCAGATAGCTGCTCAGATTGTTGAGCCGATTATCTGATGAGTGTGCTCCCCGTACACGCTGAGCTATTTTTAGCTCAATGTGTACTTTCTTCAAGGGGAACAGGAGGTCGGGCATCTCAAGTTTTAAGCAGCTCATAAAATGCGACCTCCCAATCCGACCATTGCAGGAATGTGTGAATCAGTTTATTGGCTTTATCCTAGCAGTCTCTGTGTCCTTTTTACTATTTCTTGCCTAGTGAGAATAATAGATAATCTTAATTTCACCCAGGTTTCGACTGAAACGTTTTGTAGAGATATATTATCTTTCCAGATTTAATATAAAAAAATTTTTTTTCCCCAACTATATAATTAAATAAAAAACAACTTCATATGAAAATTTCCAAATAATGTTAATGCCTTGATCAGGGATCGTAAGACATGCATTCCATAAGCCACTCCTCAGTCTGTAGGTCATTGAATGCCTATTTAGCGGCAGAGCATAGTAAGGCTAATGGCTGTGTAGTCAATGTGTAAGGTGTTATCCTGTTACCTAATTCCAGCTTGGATAGCCCATTATATGCCCAATAACTTCAATTCTTGCTTTAGGTGCTGTGGGACAGTGGTGGTGTTCTTCAGATGTAGTGGTCTTGTACTAGGGACCATAGATTTTGGGCTAGAATGTTCATCAAAACAACAGGGATGGTTTATGAAACAAAGAGATTCCAATTTTCACCACATATAGACCACAATGTATTTCTGGTATATTTCTCACCGCTCAGCGAACCATAGCAATGTTTGGGAGACCTCAGCATGCGACAATATTGATGTATACAGGGATCAGTTGCTAATGGCCAATGAAAAATGTAACCTATACTTTCTCTGAGAACTTTAATAAAATGGCATTACACATATAATTCAGTATTTCAACAGCAAATTTGATTTGAGTTTATTCCATGACTGTCCTGGTGTGACTCCCTCCGTTCCCGTGTCCTACCCTCCTCCCCCATTTTATTATTATTTTTTATTTATTTACCTGCTCATGCCACCTTTTTTTTTTTCATTAACTTTCTATTTGTTTTTCTTACCTTTG
Organism: Taudactylus pleione; assembly: GCA_031769625.1. Taxonomy (NCBI): domain Eukaryota; kingdom Metazoa; phylum Chordata; class Amphibia; order Anura; family Myobatrachidae; genus Taudactylus; species Taudactylus pleione. The sequence goes on along the minus strand of JAUIMM010000113.1, from coordinate 26,614,578 downwards.
GGATAAAAGGCTCCACATGTTTTTTTTATTTGAATTTAACTTTTGTTTTTGGTAGCTAATTGCTATTTATTTTGTGAATGTTGTATTCTTTGAAAACTTTGAGTGCCCTGAAAAAAGTAATGTTAGCAATTTGTAAATTTTAGTTTTTTAACTAGTATAGTTCTTTTTTGCAGCCTACTAGTCTACAGATTTTGTTATCTCTTCCAAGACAGCTGTTATAGCAGTAACATCTGCAAGCTATAAGGAAGTACCATAATACACCAAGTCATCCTGATGGAACAAAATTATCCAAACTATGAATTATATTTTTTAATTAAGTTTTGTATTGATAAATATTATTTTTAATTGATTTCAACATATTAAAATATTTTTTCTTTTTTTTCTCTTAGCCAATTGCTTTCATATTTTACCTATTATACATCAAATAATGATTTACCATAAAAGTAGATTAGATTGTAAAAATATAAGGATTATTTAACTAACATTACCATAACGTATGGAATATTTATGCATCCATGTGGGAGGTATAAGATTTCAAGGAAAACTGCTAAGTGCAACTTATAAACATTAGTTAAATATTTAGTTTGGCTATACTAACTCAAGAGGGAGCTGGTAGAATTATAAACAGATTCATATAATTAAAATCCAGACATCCTTTTTACAGCAGAATGCACTTGTTTGTTTCACAGTTTACTGCTAGTATGGAATTTAACAGTTTATGTTGATGTTTAAAGAAATACTCTTAGCAGTTGCCAGTTTTTAATTCTAGAAAAATTGCTTGCTCCTGTTTAGATTTCTTTTTTTTAATCCCATTATTTGTTAATTTGATGATACTAAAATGTATCTACCGTGTTTCCCCGATAATAAGACCTACCCCGAAAATAAGACCTACCCTTAATTTTGTAACCCGGTCCAAATTAAGCCCTACCCCGAAAATAAGACCTACCTGAACTCATTTTGAGCTGGGAATGCTGCAGAGACCAGTGTTCCCAGTCATGCAGTGCGCGGGTGACGTCATGATGTCACCCGTGCGCTGAGGATCCTGTGCGTTCGCGCCTGCTGGATCATGTTAGATCCAGTCAGCGCGCAGGTGAGAGCGACATCCCGGACGGCGGCGAGTCAAGTAAGTGCACTGCAATAAGGGACCCTGCTACAGGGGGGGGCCTGCATAAGCGGCACTTCTACAAGGGGGCCTGCAAGGGGGGGCATGCATAAGCGGCACTTCTACAAGGGGGCCTGCAAGGGGGGGCATGCATAAGCGCTGCGGAATATGTGTGCGCTATATAAATAACTGATAATAATAATAATAATAATAATAATAATAATAATAATAATAATAATAAGGGGCACTTCTACAAGGGGGCCTGCAAGGGGGTGGCCTGCATAAGGTGCACTTCTGCAAAGGGGGGCCTGCATAAGGGGCACTTCTACTAGGGGGCCTGCATAAGGGGCATTGCTGTCAATATTAATTAATATAAGACCTACCCCGAAAATAAGCCCTATGGTGTTTTTTTTAACAAAAAAAAAATAAGACAGTGTCTTATTATCGGGGAAACACGGTAGTAGTAAGTAGACATTTTATTCTTCTAGAAGCATAGTGGCAGCATTATTACATAGTTGCCAAATGTCTCTAATTCCTAGGGACAGCTCCAGATAACATTCATGCCTATAATTGTCGCTGGATTATAGCATTGACCACCTGCATAACTGAATTCCCCGTTTCCTGCCGCTAGATGTAATCCTTACCATCAGCTCTATGTTCTGAGTTGTATAAATTCATATTTATTGAAGAGGCGTAATTAAATTATATAAAGTATGTTATAATAAAAATATCAGGAAACCTGAAATGGCAAGGATTGTAGTACAGAGAGGTCCGCTGAGACAGGGCGCCTGTGATGTGCTTCAGTTCGCTGGCTCTGCAGTAAAGCACCCATGGAAACTATCTGAAAATGTTTGCAACTATGTTAATGATAAATGTTAATAACTTTTTAATGTCAGATAATTATTTCTAAACGTGTTCAATTCAACATGAAGATTGACAAGCGTTTAAATTTTCCTAAACTTTCAGGATTTTCCTAAGCTCATTGTAAACAAAGGGTAGCATTTAATCCTGGAAAAGTGGATCTCCTGGATTTTCCAAAGTAGTCCCTGGTTTCGCCTATAACATTTGCAAACTTAGAAAATTCACTTTCCCATAATTCAGACTGTACAAAATTGTTGGATTAAAAATATATAGAGTTGAGTCATATAACATTTTTGATGCATGTGTTATTAAAAAATTAAACATCATGTCAAATCTTTAGGCGTAAATAAACCAGTGATATGGCATTATTTACACCTTGCCATATGCATCAAAGGATATATTGTCTTTGCATGGGTGAAACAGTGCGTGTTCTGCTGCGATTCCTGCTTTGTAACACCAGTTTAGGAAGGCCTTTACAAATAGAATTTTTTTTTTAAATAATTGGTGCTATAAATAAGTTTTTTAGGCTGTAAGTTTTTTATATGAATTAGCTCATTTCCACCCCAAAAAAGTTTTCTTTTTTTTTTTGAGGGCAAAAGCATTTTGGGGAATGGTCCCGGACTGCCTACAGAGTAGACCAGCGTCTCAGATCCAGCCACTTCCCCAGAGATGTTTTTGGTCTGGGGGCTCGAAGCCTCGATTTGCTATGAGTTGTGTTATTGTGACCTAGTGCACTACTCTGCAGTGCCATGAATTCAAGCCATGGTGACGAGATTCACAGCGCCACCCCCGCACACCTCCCACGGGCCTGTGGCTTCTCCCGAGCGGCTTGGGTAAAAAGCCTTTATTTCCATGCATGCATCAGAGCCAATTTTAAATTCAGTTCTACTGGAAATCCTATATTGCATGTGTTTTGTGTTAATTTATGTTAATTAGAGTAATCCTCGTAATATGTGAAAGTTACCAGGTCGCTGCATACTATGTTCTGATATATATCTTTATTTTTTATTTCTCTAGGAAAATATTCTACTCATTTGGGGATATACTTGTGCCAGACGTTATACAAAAATCATGATTATTTTTTAAAGAGTTCACTTGTCAGTAGGCATCTCTAAGCAGGTAAGTCTGATTAGCTTTGTTGTCTACAATAATAATTAAGAGGCTTTCTACCATTGAATAGTGAGATCATATAAGATAAACGAAATGACTGTATAGGAGTGGAGAGGGTTAAACTTCCTAGGCTGGGGGCAGACCAGTGTGAGGAATCATGTGATAATTAGGGCCAATGGGTTTTTAGGGTTGTAGGTTATAGCAGGGATATTAGAGATTGTTGGAGGCGGAGTCAGCCTCTTTTGTTCCTGTCTTCCCACCCTCCCTCCCTAAAGTTTATTTTTATGGGCTCTTTTTGATTTGGGTTTGGTGATTGTTTCGTTGGCTATTTTAGGCGGGAAAGAACGGCAGGTTACCTATTAGCACTGTGAATATTTGTTTACTCATTGTTTTGCTCACCTTCGTTGACTCATAAAGTCTGCTGGACCACCCTGCCGGGGGCAGCATCATCACCTTACCGGGTGGGTAGTCAAGATAGAAGGCTTGAGCGTATTGTGTTGTGGTTGGAGTGTTTATAGTGTTAGGCTTGGGCTGTTGTTAGCCGTTCTTTCTTTGCCACCATATTTAAATTAATTTAATTAATATAGTAACTAATTCATTATATGTTTTTAAATAAATAGCTAACAAATTCTGCCAAATACAAGTCTCCGTGTCTTTATTTCAATTAAGTATGTTATTGTCACTGATTCACACGCAGGTCAATCCTCAGACGATGGGAAGTTTAATGTGTAAATAGCCACAGATCAGACATATCCATAATTTACCAACCAAGATCAGCGATACAGCTAGGAGTATCTAGGTGTTTGCCAAGATGCCAGGGTATAGGAGGCACCTAAAACAATGAATGAAGGACATGTCACCAATTCACTGTAAAGCTGGGTACACATTATATGACGGTGTGACCCAGCGATGCGATATAATGATACATTTCATCACCGTACACACTATATGATCCGGCGTACAGTGGACGCAATGTATAGCTACATGCTGCATGTGATTATACCGCATCAGCCGTGGAATCACCCCATCTGATGTGCAGTACAGCAAATGGGATGATTCAATGAATCACAGATTTGGCATACACACTATACGATGTGTATGATATATCGTTCTGATCAACGTCGGGAACAATATATCAGATGATAGATCGCATAGTGTATACCCAGCTTAAGTGCTGCCAGCCTGGTAACATAAAGGGGCAACATCTGGTAGCCTCTTAATTGTGACGCTGACGTCTGTGCCCCTCCATGTTTGTATTGGGCTGGAGGTGTGTGGCTGGGCTGTGATGTCACTAGAAAGGGAAGGGGCATCTAGTGAGCCAAGAATACCTGTATTGGTCCTATTACCAATGTAAAACTTCAACTTGGAATGCAGAAAAGTTTTGAGTTCTGAAAGAAAGGGGATTTGAGTAAATGATTTTATGAAAGTGTTCACATATTCCAGATTAAAAATGGCGAATGCGACGAACATCTCATCTTTTGTTTTCCTGCTATATATAACAGAAGTCTGACACATGATACAATCCAAACTGCAATCATTTATTATTTGTCACAGATTTATGTCTGTAGCATAGGTCAAATAAATAAGTCCCATTTCAGAACTTCTCTCTGACTCAGCAATATGAATCTACAGTTCATTTCTTGCTATAACACATAAAAGTCAGCATAAAGGTGAGCATACATGGTTAATATATACTGTATGCTAATTAGCAGTAGCGGAGGCCTACAGAAAGGGGAAGATGATGGATTACCAGAGAATAACCTATACACCAGTGTGTTGAATCCTTTTGTCATGCTTGCTTACAAAGAGCTAGTCAGTCTGGTCAAAAAGAAAAAGGAAGGAAATAGCCAAATAGCAGAAGTATTGATAATGATATCAGCAGAAGATAAGAGAAATGTCTGTTGGCTTTGTCATGGCAGAGGGACGCTTATTATATTTGGACAAATTACATCCTATTACAGTGTACGCATAATATAAGGTGTCTTATATCTATGTAACACTTCCATTTACCATTTATCAGACTAAAAATCTATTTCACAATAATACATTCATAACGTCACTGATTGGGAATAACTATTTGCTGTATTTGTATAAAATGAATATTATGCTATCTCTAAACCGTTGTGTTGTCTGGTCTCTATAAGGATCTTCAGATTAGCGAGATATATATATCAATATATATATATCAATATATATATATATATATATATATATATATATATGGCAATTGATAAAGAATGCACTCACCAGGACTTCTCTCAGGTTCCAAAAAGTTGGAGAAAAACCTACTTTAATGTTCACAACATGGTAAAATACATATAGTTGTCCAGATAATACTGTGCAACTGATTTGACTGACATTTGAACACATATTAACATAAAACAAATCTGAAAAGACCACTCAGCAATAAACACACAACAGCATTGAGTGTGGATATTATTTTCTTGAGTGTATGATCCAGGCAAGCAGTTTTGGGAAAAAAGCTATGGTGTACGCATAAAAATCTATAGGAAATAACTAAAACAAGGGCGCATATTAAAAAGACTATCTCCAAATTATTTCTTAGAAATAAAACCATTCATAATCCAGACAATAAATAATCTGAATGAAAGTGGATATGTGTCCGAATGAGATACCATCCTTAAAGCTGTGCTACCACCAAAATGTTGATAACTTGCTGGTTAACCTAGCCATGGAGGCTGCTCTATGCAGTCATTTGTCCCAGAGCTCAGTGATTCTTATCACAGTGCCAGCTGTTTGGCACTGCAGAGTGTGGGATTTTGTCAGTTGGAGGACCAATTATTGCGGACACAGTTAAGGTGGCCCACACCCAGGCCAAAGCTTCCAGGAGCTCAGCCACATTCAGTTAGTGTCCAAATTGGACATGATCTGGCAATTCAAGAGCACAGCCCTAGCGTCTGTATCACTGGTGCCTGTTAGTACAGTATGGTGGCGTATCTATAATGGGCCCCCAAGTCCAGGGGGGCCCCGCACCGCACACACTGCACCCATATTCTTTTTAAACTTACCTGTCCGAGGTCCCGCGTCGGGTGTCACTGCTGCTCAGAACACCGGAAAAATGGCCGCCGCGGCCATTTTCCAGCATTCTGCGCATGCGCAGTAGACTCCGGGCACACTCTAGTGCCCAGAGTCTACTAATGCTCCGGTGGCTGGCCAGCCGCGTCAGTCGGCTGCCAGCCACCAGGGAGAGAGGAGGGTGCCCCGCACGAGGAGTGCACACGGGCCCCCTCCTCTCTTAAAACGCCCCTGCCGTGGTCATCTTCTGAATACATTTACCAACATCACTGTCTTATCAATTTATTTATGCCAGATCATTATTGACCAAGCTTGGGCCACACATGCCACTATATGTGTGGCTAGTTTTAGGCAGCATGACAAGAGTAAATATTTGAACCCTCTGGATAACTAATATTTGCTCAACATATATTTGGAATGTCTCTACAAAGGGTTAAGCATCTTTCGGGAGACATCATTACTTTCATAATCAGCTGAGTTATGGCTGTCTGTGATTTTATGAATAACTTTTCTTGTTAGTGCTTTCCAAGTATGTTAGTGGAGTCAGACTGCGTTGTTCTTCAAACAGATTTCTGAATGTTAAGGTCTAAATACTACTGTTAAATAAGGATAAATTACTGCTTTTTAAAAATATAGTGCAAGAAACAAAAAATGTCCTGTTAAGTTTACATGAGTCATGGGAACTTTTCTCCTTGGCTATATCCCAATATATTCCCAATATAGCTAGTACTGCCAAAATCAAGAACTGGATGAAAAGTTGGTTGTGGGAAATATGATTTGGGATGCCCTTATTAATGCAGTGTGTTTTTCGGTTTCTGTGGTGACTCCTTCTTGCCCTTCTTGGAACAGAGAATAATAATTAGAAAACAAATATAGTCAGTCAATAGCTTCCTACGTTACTGTTTAACGCTTTTTCTCACCTGTTTTTATTTTGCTTGAGTGAAACAACAGGGACGCCCAAGGTTCATATATATTTCTGACTAAGCATGATGAGAGATGAATTGCTTGAGCTGTTTTAAATAGGATGTAGTTATGAGACCGGCGTACCAGCATGAAGTTAGCCATCTTCAGGTCAGCTCTAAATATTTGGGAGAATTGAAGCGACAGTGAACATTGATGTATTGGCAAGAGCATTCTCACTGCACTCCCGAGACATATTCTATGACATCTTCAGACGCTATAAGTAGATTGGTTCTGAATGATCACATGTGATCATGACCGAAGAAACGGCTACCCACACCTACAGAAGTTCAGTTAATGTCTAATTCATGTATGACACAGAGAGGGACCGAAACATTTTAAGAGCTTATTTATTTTTCTGAAGAATGTCTTGTGGCAAATAAGATATTGCTCAGGGTGTACTATAATTGATACACTGGTCAAAACCGAATGACAGGTGCAGCAGCTGACTCTCTATGGAGAATGCAGAGTGCCATGCTGTTGCATTGAAAAGTAAAATGAAATCCAATTGCCAACACTGCACAGAATTGGTATTTAATGCCGGCGGCTGAATAGCTGCTGGATCAAATACCGACAGCGGAACCCCGACGGACCTAATTCCTGACTGGGGCTGGTAAGTAACCTAACCCTCCCCTCTCCCCTCTAACCCTAACCCTCCTTTAGTGGTCCCTAACCCTAACCTCCGCTCTAGTGCCTAACCCTAACCTTCCCCTCGTTAGTGCCTAAACCAATCCCCCCTTCCTGCACTCTAAGCCTAACCCTCCCTGGGGGGTGCCTGACCCTAACCCTGACCCCCCCTTTTCCAACCGTAACCCTCCTGGGGGTTGCCTAACTCTAAGTCCCCCCGGGGGTCCCTAAATGGCTACTTAAGGCTTTGTGTATAGAATAGATACACCCTTGTGGTAATGATGATGGTCAGCAGCATCAGCACATGTCTTCATGTTAAAAAAAACACCCCCACCCCAGTTCACTGAGGCTCATAGTCCGAGTGAGTTACCACTAATAAGGAGACTAACAGCGTGGTGTCCATGCGCAAAAGCCACAACCAGCACCAGTCTATGTTAGACTGGGCTAGTCACACTGTAACTGGGAGACTTGCATTATGTGCTCCCCCATGTCCCCATGCTGGGCAACACGGGGCTAAATTCCCTAGGAGAACATCTACCATCTTTATTTTACTTTTGCATACTTTGGGACCTCCTTTTCTTCTATCCTGAAGTCATTCATCAGTAAAAAAAAAATAACAACCCTGTCAGGTGATGCAGGACGTCCTCCTAACGATGCAAATGAATGAGAAGGTGCTTATTCGCGAATCACTGCAGCTTGCTTTTGATTGGCTAGATAGTGAGACAACTGCCACTTATACACCCCACATGGGCTGTGATTGAACTACATTGCAGTAAATTACTTTATATATCTTACCCATTGGATTACTTCAAGACGTAACAAAGAAGATCCCATTATTTTTAGGAGTAAAATAAAGATTAAAGCATTTGTTGTACAGTATACTGTATATGTGACCTGTTCCTGTTGCATATTTATATAGAACTTCTGGAGTCAGCAGAGGTTGCCCACACTCCTTCTGCTGCCAATTTAAAATAGATTTGACGGAGCCTGAGAAATGCTACTGTATGCAGCAACCTTTGGGGTTCCTACTATGGGACACACCAGAGACAGAATGGGGCTCTAAATCAGCCCTTGCATTCTCTTCTGTGTTCACGGAAAAGCGGGCGTGGCCTCATCTAACGGGGCGTGGTCTTGCCTCACAGGGTGTGGTTACATTCGCTGCGAGTCATGGGGGCCTGATCTCACGCCAAGCTCAGCCAAGCAGAACGCAGGGAGGCGGAGCTGCTCGGCCAGGCTTTCAGAACGAACCGGCCCATCAGCCCTTCTGACATTTGCCAGAAGTGCCAGATGGCCAGTCCGATTCTGGGACACACCAGGTTACTGAATTGTATATTGTAAGTGGTAGTGCAGCTTTAACAGACAGTTATCGATAAGGGGTCAGGAAACATCTCACTGACATTGTAGCTCCATGATACTTTATGCCAAGCCCCTGTGAGTGTGGTACAGTATAAAGGTTTCCATGTTGTAACATGTGATTTTGATTAATTGTGACCGCATCACTCGCATGTTTCATGTATCTAAAAACCAGGTGAAGTACTGTAGTCATAGAAAAATAAAGCATCAGCCAAAGACTAGCAGTCTCATTCTTCAGCAGTATTGTCTATCAGAGACTTGTCCTACCTATATAAAGCAAATAGAATTCATTTAGTCAGGAGAACAATAAAATATAAAAGAAAGTGATTAAATAAACTGTGATTTAAAAAGTGACCTTGTATAATGTCTCGCACTGTCTATACTACTGTCATAGGAAGCGACGCACAAAAAATACTTAATAATAAAGAGTTTATCTTGACTGTGTAACAGCAGGATGCTTACTGAATGAAAGGATTTTCTATAGAGACATTTCTTAAGGTTTTCTAAGTTTAAACATGTTTCTTTTTTTAATCTGAAATTACAAAGATAACATGTATTTTTCAGTCAGGACCTTACTGTTATCATTTGCATTCATCTTTCTGTGCTACTGACGGAAGGATATTATTTGTTTGCACATGTTTTAAGTAGTTATTGCTAGTGTAAGATTAATGTGCGCATAGACTTTGATAGCAGTTGTTAAATCAGTGTTTTCTTTTAGCCAGAATGACAAGTTGGTTTTGTGTTTGTGACTCAGCTGAATAGTGTCTGTGCTCTGGGTTAGAATATCTCCCATTCATTGACTTGTTACATAGTGTACGTTCTCTACTTAGGGAGCAATTAGTGATTGTGCAATAACCTGAAGCCATTTAAGGGCATATGTGTAGCCACATTGATATGGAATATGTACAATTACGGACATGAAGTGAAAGTGCTGGGTCATATTTTGCTATATTGCATATAGCTAAATTAAATTATAGGTAACTTTATATGTTTGCCGCTGATATCAATTAACTTAGCATGTTAGCTGGAGCTCAATTAAATAGTGTTTTGTAAAAATGTATGCATGCGGTGTTTCAAATGGTACTTGAAGATCCTGATTCTGTGCATGTGCCAATGCTTTTCCGTTCACCCATGGCATTCTACTTCTGTCATCATAATATCCACGCGACATTATAGGTGCAAAAGATCTGTCAGAAACAAGTGTCTTATCTCCATCTGAACGCTACGATCACACGTAGAAGTTAAATTACCGCCCAAGACACTCCAATGACTCTCCCACAAAATGGGGCTGTTCCTGCGAGCACTTGGTCGCAGCCCGGTTACCACCCAGAAATGCCAGTTTCATGGAAAGTGTGATCCGTTCAGCAGACCGATCAATCCAATATGGCTGATCTAGCACATGTGCACTCACCGATTTCTTTCTTCCGCACCTGTGTCTGACTCAGAATCAGCCACGACAAGAACAACCTGCTCTGTAGGTCAGTCGCACATAGGCTAACTTAGTGTAGGCTAAACTTAGTTTAGTGCGTGCAGGCAGCATGGCGGGCTTATCTATGACGCATTGTGAATACTCACATCCTCTAGATTTCAGACAGATCTCTTGCATCAACTATAGGGCTAGTGCAAGTGCATGCTGATCGTGATGATGGCACTATGAAGAAGCATTAATGTGTGTAACTCAGCATACGGGAGAATACCCACATTCAGTTCCAATACCAGGGGGTAAATTTAAAATTTTTTTAATTTTTTAGAAGTGGAGATGTTGCCCATAGCAGCCAATCAGATTCTAGCTATTATCTTCTAGAAGGTACTAGTTAAATGTTAAGTAGAATATAATTATTTGCTATGGGCAACATCTCCATTTCTAAAAACTCTCACTTTAGTAAATATACCCGTCGGAGTGCGAGTGCAATTGCGGCCGACTTGCGTGCCACACTGATCCGGCCCTTCTATTAACATACATCTTGTTGCCTACGCTGCCTGCTTTGTGCAGGCAAATACAGCATTTAAGTGCATATGGAGCACTCTCCTTTATAACACCACTCTCATTGGACACAAGATGTTTTCTGATCATTAATTTGATCCTAAATTGCTGTTTTTATGCAGCCACTCTTACTGTAACCCCAGTTTGGGACCATGACTTAAGATGGCCTTTTAATGAGTAAGCAATGTACTTTATTTACATAGAATGATTTCATTCATGCTGCCTATGCATCAGACCAAGTGAATGTATTAATATTAGTTTACACAAGGTTAAAAGGTTTCTTGTGAATAAATGGTCAGCTTAATCTGCCAGAGACTACAAGAACGGATTTGTGATTGTACAGACCCTACCTTCTGGATTAATGTCTGTGTCAGACTGATTCTGTGCAAAGTAGATTTAGTGTAACTGTGGGCTTGTAAGGTGCTATTCACCAGAAGCTAAGGTCACATGACTTCAGACCCTGACAGTGCATGCAGTGACAAGTTGCTTCTCTGTTGAGTAAAGGACTTTGTAGCATTCATCCAATAAAGCTGGCAAACTACAGTGTCTGCCCTGAGCAGCAGTATCCCTCAGAGTATTCTGCACAGAAGTTTGAGTAACCACCAGGCTTCAAATCTATAGCTTTATTTAGTTCAGACCCTAAGAGGAGTCTGCGTGCTGCTGCCCTAACTAGAAAACTAAAAAAATCCTTAGTTGACCACGTGCACGGTGGATTGCTGTTTTCCCGCAGACTTGTTAAAGTTACTGCAGAACATAATGATGGTAACGGTAATGTTGATTATACAGAGCTAATGTTTTGTCTAGTCAGTGTTAATGTGGAAAATGTAGGATGTTTTTTGTAGAATACCTATTTATCTTTAACAAAAAAAAAAAAAACAAGTAGGGTTTTTATTCTATTTAGGTGTGCTTGACTGGGGGTCATTGTATTCATTCTGCAAAAATATGGTTCAGATATTTGCAACTATTGCAGAATTGCTCCTGTCACTCGAGAAATTAACAGTCTTCTGTATTGACCCTGGAAATATGATTAAAAGACTGTGGAGCCTTTTTTCCCTCCTTTTTGGATTTAAATTTCAAATTTCTGATCCCCCATAGACACTTTTATCAGTTTTTACAACTCAGACATTTCCACAGCAAAGTCAAATACCAATTATCCAGTTGAAGTAAGCATCATGGGCTAATATCCACTTTATTTGCTTTGCAGAGCTTCAAAACTCTGAATCCACCCCAAGGGACCCTCACAAGTTAGCATGAGTGTCAGATATGGGAACATCTTTGGTTGATGAGGATTGGCAAGAAATTCAAACAAACACTTTTCCCAGCTCATTTTAGGAGAGATGTATCAAACCTTCAAGAGAGTTAAAGTAGAGAAGTTACCCATAGCAACCATCAATATAGCTATTATTTATCTATCAAGGTCTATAAAATTACAGTTAGAAACTGTTTGGTTGCTATGAGCTTCTGTATCGCTGGTACTATGGGGGTTTATGTATCAAGCAGTGAAAAGAGTGGAGAGGTTGACCAGTGGAGACGATGCCCATAGCAACCAATCAGCTTTGAGGTACAATTTATGAAGTACATTCAATAAATGATAGGTAGAAGCTGATTGGTTGCTATAGGTAACTTCTCCATTGGTCCACTTTTCCACTCATTTCACTCCTTCATACATCATTCCTCGATATTTGGTGGCTTTGTCCTAAATTACAGACCATTAGTAATGGCATTAAACATCTTTTCATGACCGGAGCTATACAATTAATCAGCATTCCGTGCAAAGTGCTGGAATCTATGAGTTTCCCTGAGTGTTAAATGTAGAGTCAGTATTTTAACGCAGATTTTTCCTTGCATCTCCTAAGACTGTGACGAAAAATGTACTCTCTGGGGCTTACCGCGCGGGGTTCCTGCAGCTAATTGAATTGGACAGCGTGTTCAATTAACTGCGGGGAAAACCCCAGCGCCTAATGCGCCTGAATATCCCCCATTATGTTTGGTTTGTGGCCCTTTTTGCCAGTGTTTTTCTTTATATGATCTATCGATTTTTTGGCTCTTTCTGTAAGTATGTCTATTGTACCTATGGATCTTTTGTTAAATAAAGTTCTTGAACAAAAAAAGACTGAAGAGTTATCTAGAACAGTTGTGAACATAGTTCCCGGAACCCCAAAGAATTCCCCATTGAATGTATTTCATATCTGACCATTGTAATACCCCAAAAACTGATTCTGGGCCAACTCTTGTATGTGGGAGGCAATCGGGAAGCCGACTGCCTAAATACCATCAGCCGGCTTCCCGACTGTCTTATCCCGGCAAGGGTGAAATGCCGGACGTCCAGCTGTCGGGCTTCCGCTGCGTCGCACTCTGCTTCTGTCGGGCTGCCGCTGATGGGAATCGAACCGCCGGCCATGCGGCCGACAGTATTTCATACCAATTCCCTTGTATTTTTCTGCTCTAGAACCTCTATGCTTTAGAAAATGTAATAGCTTTTTTTTCATTGCATATTTATCTGTGAGCTAGGATTAGCTGACATCCCCATTATGATAATTCCTGACCTATGGTCTGTGCTGTCTTCTTGTGGATCCAAAGCTTGTGGGCTGTATGCCTCTAAAGATTTTTCTTTTTTGCACTGCAAAATGTGACCTTAGGCTGAAGTATAAGCTACTTCAATTGCAACCCAGCTGTCTATGACATGCTAGGAGTCCAAAGAAACAGGAAATCAGCATGTTTGTCTTTTTTTGTATAACATCCAAATAACCTTTAATATTCTAGGCAGAACACAAATAAAGATGGCCAGCAGGGGTGGAGCTTTACATTGCCGAAAAGATCAGAATGGTCTGCCAATGCATGCATCCACTGCACATGTTCCACTCAGTAGAGGCATTCACTTTATTTTATCTTGAGCAGTGGTAGTTTTGGAAAGACTGTGATGCAGAATCTTTTGGCAACCCTGCATCTGGGTCCCCCTTACCTTTGGGTCCACCCAGTGTACCCACTACAGTTCTGCAACTGGTAGCAACATATGGGATGATCCTGCTGCTCAGTTTAAAATCTGTGCGATGGGATCAGTGCCCAGTTTGGCCACACTTTTGTGGCCAGATCACTTTTGGAGTAATTGCAGCTGCAGGATTATGGCGCTAAATGGCCTTATTGATAGCAATCTTACTAATATTGATTAGGTTATTATTGGGCATCAATGTTGGTTAGAGGACCTGTGATATCAGGCCAATTGTCTGAGATCTTTACTGAGATATTCTGAGTGGCCAGTAAAAGACAACATTTTTTAAAAAATTGCAGTCAATCGGCATCTCCTGACTTTGATTGGTGCCAGATGCACAGAGATATAAATGTAGGACAGCCTATTACCAATGGGTATGGTTTCATCACAAAATGGGCCTAGATCATGGCTGTGCTTGGGTGGCTCATGTGATGTTTTTCAGGATATCGGGTACATGGCTTATTTTTGTCCCAATTTTTTTTTTCAATATTGGAAACTGACATTGAGAGAATGGAGAACTCAAAATGTTTAAGCGTCCTTTACTTGTAAATATTTATTTATGATTATATTTTTGTTAGACCTGTGTGAACATATACCTTTCCCCACCATACTTGATACACTGTTAATTTTAAATTGCAATAACAGGATCTGAGTGTGAATTTAGCCTCCAAGTCAAGACTGGGAAAACACATTCTATTCTATTTTTTTTTGTTATTTTTACATTAAATACCAGAACCCAGGGGCTGCTAATTAATGTGCAATTTCCAGTTCCTGACACTCTGCTGTGTACACTGTAAATATGTTCCGAGTGAAAAGATTTGTTTGGAGACCCCCAGGGTCTACTGAGGGGGACATAACGAACTGGTGACATGCTCAGTTAGCAAGTAGCTCACCAATGTATATAATGTAGCAAGTTGCTATATAAATTCTTTGCCCACGGAATTCCTGGCTTTGATCATTCCAGGCCTGTTGGAAAGCAGGAATACAAAACAAATGTGGGCGCATTCATCTTTAAGAAACATGTTGCGGCCTTTCTAATGACTGCAAACTCTGATGTTGTTTTTAAATTGTCTCATCTTTATGCATGAGTTCGGCTTGGGCCTTGTGCAGGCATAACCCATGTGCAACACAATGACCCTACTAGGAAATTCTGCACAAAGGAAACTGGGCTAGTTTATACATATATTACATGTTTTGTGAATGACGGTTCGCTTCCTTGGTCTCTTCATGGTTGTTTCACAATAAAGAATGCAAAATGTATCTCTTTAATCCTTAATTATCCTTGAAATACACCTAAATAACCACTTTCTTCTAAACCTAAACATTGGTATTACTTTGGTATTACATGGCAATGTGTATATTGCACACCTCCACAGCCACTAGATTAGAAGCCATCGGAATGTGCATCCAGAAGCAGATGAATTTAATGATAATTGTACCTACGTGGTCAGGGCTGCATTCAGAAATCGTGGGGCCTGGGACTGAGAAAATAGGCAGGGCCCCCTTGGCAGAGGTGGGTGGAGCTACACCAGAGGATGGGACACCAATTCGTGCATAAACCAATTTAAAAAGCAATAAAACAGCGAATATATATATGTATGTATATATATATATGTGTGTGTGTATGTATATATGTATGTATATAAATATATATATATATATATATATATACTGTATATATAAAGAGAGGGTCACAGGAGTCACCCGCAGGTCTTAGTAGCAAACTAGCAATAGTAGTAAATGAGGAGACTCTCTTATTTACTACTACTGCTATTAAGACCTGTGAGGGGGGGGGCAGGACAGGGAAGGCTGGCAGGACTAGGGGAGAAGCACAGGGCAAATAAGAATGGCTGGAACAAGGGGAGGGCAGGGCAGGGACGGCTGGCTGGACTGGGGGGGGTGGAGTAGTAGTAGGGTAGCTGCTGTAGAAATCTTCAATTGGCTGTGCTGGTGCAGCCAGCCAATCAGAATCATCGCTGAGAGAGGGGGGGGCCCTGGGGGTTTTGGCAGTAGCGCTGCATCCATGCATCTGCATTTCAAATATGGCGCGGCTGTGAGCCAATCACAGCTGGCGGACTAGCAGCCAATCAAGAGCGGCTGCTCCTGATTGGCTGCTTGTCCGCGAGCTCCGGCTGGCTCGCGGTGGCACCATAAATGACATGCAGCCGGCGGCATTGCATTTCAATTGTACGTGGCTGCCAGTGCAGCAGTGCTGCACCCGGGCCCCCTCTTTGTCCGCTGTCTCCGGGCCCGGGATGCGAGGCCCGCCAATCCCCCCCTGATGGCGGCCCTGTACGTGGTCAGCCACTTAATGTGAGATTGAACGATAAAGATATCGATAATCGTTTGAAAATAGATTGCAGATTGTTTAAAAAATTGGTCTTTAAGACATCTATCATCGTGCAAACATGCTGGTCAACCTGACGATAACGTCAGGTTCAGCATGTTGCAGATGATTGATGAGCCTATACTGAACAACTGCTCGCTCAGTGCAGGCTCATCACAGACTGACAAACGACTGCACGATTATAATGTCATAATCGTGCAGTCTTTTGCCTGTCTTCTAGCGGATAGGCACCTTTAGGGTAATGGGGAGTAGGACAATTGTCAGGCACATCAAGGAAGCAAGCATGTTCCAAATAATATATATTTTAGGAAACAAGGATGTGTACAGTCCCAATTTAAGTGATCCACAGTATAACTAATAGTAAATAAAAACTTTACATCCAGACATCTGTGTTTTGCCTTTGATACCAAGGAATACTTCGATGCACTCCATTATAACGTTATGAATACTCCATAGTGACCAAACTTTGTGAAAACTGGGAGCATCCCAATTTTTGGCTTCGAGATTGGGACTTTGGGTGTTCTAAATTTTTTCTTACAGCGCTTCAGTGGTGTCTAGCATCAATATTGCCTAGTCTCCGAGAATGCTGGAATAATCCTAGTAAATTAGGCCTCCCTACCAGATCCCGCCCAATCATTGCATCAAATGACATCAATACTGCGCCGCTGGAGTGGACATTCATGCAAATTGTTGCATAGAACTGCTGGTTGCGGGGCCCACATACTCGCCCTTCTGTACCAAACTGTCCACAGATAGCCTTTTGTTTAAAGATACAATGTTACCATAGGCGTGTGTAGATGCTGGCAGAGCGGGTGTCGCTTCCGCACATCCCCCTCCGCCAGGTCATGGACAACCCCACCCGTCCTCTCCCCGGGACATACACTTCGCACCCGGACTCGCCTGGCAGTCCAGGTGAGTAGTCTATGCCCTGTTTGGATGTGTGGACGGGGAAGTGCCAGGGCAGCTCCTCCTGTGCCGGCATCTGCACACACGCATGTTACATATGTTACACACGTATTTTACAAGAATGCAGTATACATCTGATGTGTAATGTAACATTTCTCCAATTGCTTTGCAATTACAATCTCCCTTAAATCTGCTAGTGTGCCAAGAATATTTAAATTTGAAATTACAGCAGAACCTGGATTTATTATAATCTCCTATATAACATGAGGGTTTAATAAGCCTCCGTTTGCTGCCCACATGTTCCTGAGACAGCCAGGAAACCAAATCAGTGCAAAGAGGGGATTACTTCAGATTCCTCTGAAATATGCATTGTTTGAAATGGCCTCTGGTGACCAGCATTCATGAATGGCTGATTTTACTTCAGTGACAAATCATCTGTTTTAATTATATCAGACTTTATTATGTGACAAGTATAATTTTAGCTGAATATATGATGTGGAGTTTAACCAGGAGCACAAAACTATGTGCAAATCATGTCTCTCAGGCGGGAAAAATGATTTACTGTGAAACAGCCTTTACATTTCTTAGTGTAATATTGACAAATGCACTATCAAATTAACTTTGAAAAATGATTGTAATTAGCAATCGTCCTATTTTCTTAAAGAGTCTGATATGAAGAAGATTTGCGAGTGATATTTTGTCCAAATCAATTTTCATGGCAGAATAGGTAATTTTGCAGAGTTGTAAAGATCCGATGATACTATCTACTGTTTCTAAAATGAATAGTCATTTTTATGTTAATTTATATACCTGTTTTCAAGTGCTACTTCATGGTTACAGGAGCTCCATTCCCACAGCCTGATACATACTTGCCGACCTTTTGACTGCCTCCTCCAGCAGGGGGCAGCCTGGTCAGTACTGTGAGGGCAGGACTCAGCGGAAGTGGGGCGGTCTGGTGTAGACAGCTACAGCAAGGATCTGAACTATAATACAGACTTATAATGAAGTCTGAATCTAATCTGTTTCCTAATCTATTCTGGCCTAAGGTGCATATCCACTACACGAGATTACAACATTGTAATCAGTCAATCGTTCATCATCCTGTGCGGTGGATAATGTGCCTACACTGAGTGATATGTCATTCAGTGCAGGTCCTCCCTCATCCCCGAACATGCACAACCTGTCGATATCGGCAGGTTGGCCTGCATGTTCAGGTGATGATAGATGCTGATAACGACCATCGGGAGCGCGCATCGCTGGTCATTGCCGGCATATTCACTGCACGATTAATGAACGATTGATTGATAACGATGTCATAATCAATCGTTCATCATCCTGTGCAGTGGATATTGTGCCCACACTGAACGATATGTCATTCAGTGCAGGCACCCTCCCTCATCCCCGTATATGCACAACCTGTCGATATCGGCAGGTTGGCCTGCATGTTCAGGCGATGATAGATGCCGATAACGACCAGCGGGAGCGCACATCGCTGGTCATTGCCGGCATATTCACTGCACGATTAATGAACGATTGATCGATAATGATGTCGTAATCACTCAATCTTATCGCATAGTGGATATGCGCCTTTGGACAAACAATCCAACTCTGTATTTGTACAATTCTAAAACATAGACAAGAGCCTTATACAAATTGCCAAATTGGCCACTTTAAAGGATGTAACATGCAACTTACGTGATTGACATTTAATCCTAATTATGGGCCTGATTTAGAGATGGATGCAATGCCAATATTTACGCACACTGAGCGATTGTTTGACACTGCGCATGTGCGTAAGCCGCACTGTGCACACGCAGCTATTGAATTGAGAATACGCTCACATAGAGGATTCATGTGCAAAGTGAGTGACAGGTAGTCAGCATTTGGGGCAGGTAACGGGAGTGGTTAGAAAAACACAGGCCAGTCACTGTTTTCTGGGCGTTCATAAATTAGCCACTGCTTTTGTACTCACAGCAGGAGAGCCCTCTGTGTGTCTGGAGACCCGCTATGTCTGCGACAGCTTAGATTTACTCAGAAGGCTGATGGCCGCCTGATCTGCGTTTGATGTTTCCGGTTTTGTGTGTTAGTGGCGGATGTGAGATGCTTTCAGTGGGCGTCTCTAAGCACTGGACAGTGAGTGAGTCCTTACCATATCTTCGCAGTTGCAGCTGCAATGGCATTTGTGTCCATCTCTGACTCAGGCCTTATATTAGCTACACAGTTAATAGCCTTTGCCAGCTCATGGTATACTAACCTCTTTCTAAAAGCTATTCCTGGGTAAATAACCAAGGGCTCCATTTACTAACGAAACATAACCCCTTTAGCGCTCTCTAAAGGGGTCATGCCACCTTTCTGCATTTAATAAACAGCGGTAATGTAAGATTACCGCTGTTTTCACTGCGTCGCTCTTGCCTTCCAGGCACTGCCGGGTCACCGTGTCATGCACGTGCGCAAACGGGCCATCGCGCATGCGCCTAACATTGGAGCCGCGTTGCTGGCAGCGTTGGGCTGCCAGCAGAGGACCTCGCCGAGGACGAGACCTTCGCGGGACCTCGTCGGAGGGGTAAGTATTAATAAATACTATTGGCATTTTCGTTTGTATCACAGTGATACTAAACGAAAATTGACACTGGTATTTTAATTTGTTAGTAAATGGAGCCCCAAGTTGTTAATTTTGTTCTGTTATAAGATTTATATCCCGCATGGAAAAAGGATTAAAGTGTAGTTTAAATAGTCAAAGTCAAGGACAGGAGTGAAAAACATCCTGTAACAAATGTAAAAGAATTTAAGCTATAGATGTTATTACTCTCAGATAGTTGTTATATTACATTAGGGCATTGAGTATTGTTTCATTTCATGTGCTCTTTAAAAACACTATGCTTGGAATCTAAGGACAGTGTATTAAAGGAAAGATTCCTGCTTTAGTATACATTTACTGCGCTCTCTAGCCTTCAGCCTGCAGACTGGAAATCCTCCCGGAAATTGAACTGGGATTTGTTTCCATTATTTTGGATGTTCTCAAGGCCATCCTTAATCTCCTGTGATCTAGTCCACAGTTATTAAGCCCATGTCAGTATTTTTCTATGTGACACAAAACACAACACATTATTCTGACACCTGGCACTTATATGTGGCATTATTAAAAGTTTTAATATATATATACAATATATATATTTTTATATATATATATATATATATATATATATATATATATATATAATCCAGATTCATGTATTCTTTATTGTAGCCAGATGTCCTGCAAACAGTATTATAAATATAAAATTACAAGTGAAAGTCTAACCCCGGCCAAATCTAGATAATCAATTTTAGGTGGAATTAGGTGACCTTCAATGAAATACAAAGTTTTACTTATAAACACTATCAAGCAGTTGAGCCAGTCCACGAATTGTATATTAATTTTAGCATTTTGGAAAATCTCACTCCTTGCTGGGACTGGCCTTTTAGGTTTCTTATAAAAGTTAAGGAGGAATAGTTTGGACCAGTGTTGGCAGTATGACTATGGCAGTTGATTGGATTTTGAATAATGTTAAATCAATAATCAATGGGTCTTTCGTGATGGAATTAAATATATGGAACAAAGGAAGCAGTGTCTGAAAATATTTGGGAACCACTGGATTTGACATCCCTGAACAAGCCTCACTGAACCAAGAGTAGGATTATCAGCTCAGATCATCAGACACACACTAACAGGGCCGCAACTAGAGGGTTGCGACCAGTGCCATGGCACAGGGCACTGCAGGGCAGGGGGCGCTGTTTGGGCCTGTCAGTTTTCCTGTTTATTATCATTCTCACTTGTAGCTTCCTCTTCTTTTATCCCCAGCATCTCCTGGCCTCCCCTATCTCTTCCCTGGCCCTTCCCCATGAAGCCATGGCCCTTTTTCAGGTGCATCATCTTATGTCCCTATTTAAAAAATGGGGGAGGGCTCCATAGCTCTCTCTGGCACAGGGCACCAAAAAGTCTAGTTATGGCTCTGACACCTAATAACCTCATTAACTAAGCACTGTTTATAAAAACATTGTATCTTATTTTAGGTCACTTATTTAATTATGTGTTTATTGTAATTTATTTACTCCCCCCCCCCTGTTTTATTAATTTGTAAATGCTGCTGCGCATGCTCCAGTGTGCCTTTCTAAAAACTGTTTATTGAAGCTATATATCTCTTAGGCAGACTACACATGTGGTGATTTATGGAGGTCTGATCATTCAAGTCATCTGTCATAAGGTCGCCCTGTCTCTGAAGGTCAAATTGGGCAGATGTGGTTGCTTAGTGGACAGGTGGAATAAACGGGACACTATGTTATCTGGCAGATATGAATTCCATCCTGGGTGATCAAGTCTAATAATATTCAAGTCTGAGCTTATTAGATGAGATTCTGATAAATTAGGACAAGTAGTTTGGTGCTGTCATGGTGCTTTTTGCACACTGGAGAGAATCACTTGGCTACAGTAAGTATCAGAGGCACACCACTACTGGCCAAGCTGCTTTGTTCAAAGGGGACAGGTCATGAGGGACAAAGTTGAAGTCTTTGGGTTGTAGAAGGTAGAAAGGTGAGGGACAAAGCCAATGTTCTCGCAGGAAAAAAAAAAACTTTTAGGGCACCAGCAGAGAAAATTAATTACATTTGCTTATGCCAGACGTTCCCATGCTTGGTCCTCAAGGCACATTAACAGTCCAGGTTTTAAGGATATCCATGTTTGACTTAATTAGTACATCAGTCAATTTGATTTAACCACCTGTGCTCAACCATGGATATCTCTAAATCATGAACTGTTGGGTTGCCTTGAGGACCAAGTTTGGGAACCTCTGGCTTATACAAAGATTGGTAGGAGTGAGAGCCTTATAAAGGCTGAATAGAGGTGAGGTTTCTCAGTTCTACTTGCCCTGACCTGACTTTTAGTAATGTGCTGATTGCAGGAAGTAGAAATGAGCATTTGCCAGTGGTGCCATCTGTCCTTGCAGCGGATCGTCACGTTTGCGCTTGTTAGTGTTGACCGTGCACTGTCATCTGTTTCTGTAGCTGCTAGTATTGAGGCAGAGCCTCACATGCAACCACATATGCCTGCAAGTTTGGTCCTCCATTGGTATTGACTTGTTATCCTTATAACAAGAAGAAAGAATATTGGCTGATTTTATGTGAGTGATCATTACTGGCATAAATTATGTTGTTGTTTTATTTTATTTGACTTCCCTGTCGAATAATGAAAAGTAAATACTCCCCCTGGGAGGAAAATAAACTGTAAATCCAGCCCCAGCCAGGATAAACGTATTCACACAAAATTATTAACAGTCTTGCAACCACATTACCACAGGGCAGAGCTTATTTAGATCAATTGGGCTAATAAGTAACCATCAAGCACGGAGTAAAGGAACATGCGAGTGCAATTGCAAACTCCATGCATTGTGTATCAGTGAGCCTACAGCTGTTTTGTAGATCACCTCTGCTTCCACAAGGTCTGTATTCATTTTAAAACTCCACAACTTTATAGATGAGCAGCCGATAAAGACGCACAGTGTACTAATGTACTCATGTAAACATATTAGTTCTGCATTAACCTACATAAATGTTTGCGTCAGATTAATGTCAAATACTGGTGGTCAGCATTTTACAAACATATTTATAGAAAAGTATTGTATGTATTGTTTATTTTTGAAACCTATATGAATGCACAGCAATGAATACAGAAGAAAAAAATAAAATATTGTAGATATACTTTAATCTTATTAAAGTCAAATGTTCCACACTATTCAAGCTCATCGTCCACTTTGATTATGATTGTACCAAGATAGATTATAGATAATAAAAATAATAATAATAGTAATAATGTTATTTATATAGCGCTTTTTCCTTTGCATTTATAAACGCAAGATACTAAATAAGCTTAACACAAAAGAGAAGTAAGCATTTGGGTTGTATTTTTGTAGGAACTAAAGGGATATTGAGCCTGTATTTGAAAGATTCTAGAGGTCAAGATGTATAACTTCCTTTAGTTAATGAGATATATTTTATGCGTTTCCTGGTCACTGTGTGCTCACATACTATAATCTGGGGTATTTTATCTGAAATGAGCTTCCGAATGTCTGTATGTACAGTTAGTTTTATCTTTAAGTACTGGATAAGTAATACTTATTGTAAAAAAAAATTGATAAAAGCTATATTTTCTGTTAAATAATGTAATATGATGTAATAGCGTTTTGCTTAAAATAATACTCAGGGACAAAGCTCTAATTAACCTGTTCGATATTATTTAGGATGTCATAAATTAAACATGAAATTAACTTTTGTTTTACCCATTACCTACCATTGGGATGGGCATGGGATGTTGGCGCTCGGCATCCTGACAGGGTTAAGATACTGACACCTGACAGTAGGTATCCTAACCTCCCCCTCTCCCTACCCTAATCCTCCCTCTTCAGTGCCTGAACCTAACCTCCACCCTAGTGCCTAAACCTAACCTCCATCCTAGTGCCTAACCCTAACCTCCCCCTAGTGCCTAAACCTAACCTCCACCCTAGTGCCTAAACCTAACCTCCACCCTAGTGCCTAAACCTAACCTCCACCCTAGTGCCTAAAACTAACCTCCACCCTGGTGCCTAAAACTAACCTCCACCCTAGTGCCTAAACCTAACCTCCACCCTAGTGCCTAAACCTAACCTCCACCCTAGTGCCTAAACCTAACCTCCACCCTAGTGCCTAAAACTAACCTCCACCCTAGTGCCTAAAACTAACCTCCACCCTAGTGCCTAAACCTAACCTCCCCCCTAGTGCCTAAACCTAACCTCACCCTAAACCTAACTCTCCCCCCTTACTGCCTAACATTAACCCTCCCCCTCTCTCTCTACCCTAATCCTGCCTCTCCAGTGCCTAAACCTAACCTCCCCCCTAGTGCCTAAACCTAACCTCCCCCCTAGTGCCTAAACCTAACCTCCCCCCTAGTGCATAAAGCTAACCTCACCCTAACCCTAAACCCTTAGTACCTAACATTAACCCTCCCCCTAGTGCCTAACCCTAACGCTAACCCTCCCCCTAACCCCACTACTTATCTTTGGGATCAGAATGGTGGCGGTCGGGATTCTGACCGCTGGAATCCCCGCAGTCGGGATATTGACCGCATCCCATCTAAAAGCCATTGCTCTATGTTGAATTAGAATAAACTTATACCACATTGATTGTTCTAATAGAGGACACCAACCATAGGTGAAACAATAAAGCAGCAAGAGAATGGAGCTGAGAAGATCAACATATGTTTGGCTATAAGATCCATATAATACACTCATTTGATGTCATCTTCGGCCAGAATACCCAGTGTCTCTATACATTATGTGATTGGAACGCTAGTCTGACTCCTTTAATTTCAATCCAATATTTTTGAAAAATGATCCAATTAATGAACAGATAGTAGTATTTATGTTTCTGCCAAGAGACTGTTTAAGTTTTCATTAACTTTTTGGAATGTATTCCCACATGAAGTACAAAGCTATTTTATAATAAATGAGAAGTCGGTCATTAATTAACCCTATATTGTGAAATGAAAATATCTATTAGTTAATGCAGGGAAAACATGTTTATATTCATATAGAGATGTAAAATGACATCATCACGTACCATTTACCTTGTTGGTGGTAGAAGTTTAATCCTTTGTCAAAACAGCTGTAGGTCTGTTGAGGGGTAACTCATAGCCCTATTTAGAGGTACTTTCTTACTCCTCTTTGTGTTTGGTGGTTGCGTATCAGCTGACTGAAGTTTAGCAAGAAATCCTGTATCAGATCATTCCCTCTAACCTCCTCCTCTACGTGGTGATACAGAAGCAGGATTGGGAAGTACTGTCACTCCACATCAGTACACTTCCACTGACCTGTGCACACTCTGGGTCTCATTCAAACCTGCTCGCAAGCGCCGATGCGCTCGCAAGCGGGTCGATGTAGAGGCCCTGCGCATGCGCAGCGGCCGCACTGCGCGTGCACAAGCCCTGGAGCGAGATAGAAATTATCTCGCTTCGGGGCTTACTACAAAAGGGGCGTCTGTCGATGGTGATCAACTGCTCGCACCGTTTTGTAGGCGGGGTGGGGGGGTGGCTTGCCAAACGAAGGCGTTCCCGACGGAACCTCTGCCGTTTGGAGGCGGCCCCACTGACATCACTCGTGATGTCAGTGGTGAGCTTCCGGCTCTAATAGAGCCAAAAGCTCACTGGGGCTTGCGGCAGACGAGACCCTACCACAATGGTCTCGTCGCAAGCCCCGATGGTCGCGATGGTCACCCACAGCCTAGCGAGCGGCCAGGAGGCCGGGCCGGAAAATAGATGCGGCCGCCCTCATTCAGAGCGAGCGCCTCTGAAAGAGGTCCTCTGTGTGAGCTTTAACATTATATTATGAGTATGGGGGGGAAACTCTAAAGAACAATATGCAGAACTACGGCTGGTTATGTGATAGAACATTTGCACAAACATCATTAAATACTGTATTGACAAAAGCAGCTGTAATTATTCTTGTTTCTTACTTTTGTGAAATTATTTTAACATAAAGAAAATATCAATTAAAAATAAATTTAACAGGTAAAAATAAAAAAGATGATCATTATCTGTCTACTGCAGTATCTGGCAGTAATAGGGCGTATGTATGTGCTCACACATGGTGAGCATGGGAAAAATGTATATATTTGCCCATACACAGAGTTGTGCACATCTTGTGGTTACTATGCTTACATCAGGCCGCACTATTGTAGGTGCAAATAATACAAGTCGCTCCAGGTGTATTTATGCTTATTAAAATTGAAAAAAATCCTATATTTGGATGAAACATGTTGGGCCACGCCCCTTAGTTTACAGCACATTGTAAACACCAGTTTGTGTTGCCTAAAAGCATCCTGGAACTTTTTATGGACAACCTAGTATCTATTAGTATAGATGAACTTTTTTTAGACTAATAGACTCTGATGAGTCATACTGGATATATATACAGCAATACAAGTGTTGAATTAGAGGGTGGTGAGGGTAAATTATGACTGCAAATTCAGCACTATATAAATAGACACTAGTGCAGGCCTGGCTAACCTGTGGCTCTCCAGCTGTTGTGAAACTACAAGTCCCAGCATGCCCTGCCACAGTTTTACAATTGGGGAATGCTAAAACTGTGGCAGTGCATGCTGGGACTTGTAGTTTTTCAACAGCTGGAGAGCCACAGGTTGGCCAGGCCTGCCCTAGTGTCTATTTATATAGTGCTGAATTTGCAGTCATAATTTACCCTCACCACCACCTCCGCAAAGCATCGGGACTAGGAGTACTAGCAGGAATCACATTGCAATATTTGGTAAGTACATGCATTTCTTACCTATGCTGCACTATTGTGTTAACCTAGTTCCTGATACTGTGCAAATGTATTATATTTGAGGTGGAGAGGAGAACAAAGAGGGCCACGTTATCACCAGCTCATATTATAAGAACACAGACACCTCAGGAATATCACAATAGATGATAACTGTGTTATCAAATGGAGCGCTGTTATGGGTGTTTGACTCCGGTATCAATTAGAGCAGCTGGATAGGAAGTGATAGTCAGTCCCTATACAAAATAAAGAACCAATAATATAATGTACCAGTGTTCAAAATAATATAAATACAATCTACATAAATGAAATGCATATAATTTAATCACATACTTAAAATGGACAAATAAAAATAAATATAAAATGTGTATACAAATAATTGCACAAATTTCAATGATATCAAGATGCACGCTAAAGTCACAATAGAATCTCAAAATGATCCACCATATGTTACTGCATTCGCAGTATATAAATGGTAAAATGTCTCAAATTAATGATCCACCATGTACTACTGCAATCGCAGTTGTAGATAAATGTGAAGCAACTGTCTCATGGAGACTCCAAATCACAAAAATCCTATATGGTGAGAGGGGATGTGCACTCCCGTTTGGGCTATAGTTACTAGTTCCAGTGTCCGTATAGTATAGCAGGGTCTTTATTAGCAACGCTTGCAGAGCTATCGCATAGGTGGTAGTCCCTTGGGCACGGTTCCTGGTCCAAATAGCAATTTCCAACAATTGAGAGTCTCACCAATATGTGGGAGAATGGGTATGCTCCTGACAGTCAACGGTGGTCACTTAAGAGCCAGTTCCTCATATTATAAGAACACCCAGCCTACAGACACCTCAGGAATATCAGTTGGGAACTATCCATGAACTGTCCTTGAACTTTATGTTTAAAAATGTATTTCCTGGGACATAAATAGAGACATTTCTTTTATCAACACCGGGATCAGATACAGACTTTATGAAGAAACATTAAGAACACCGTACCTACAGAATACAAGTTGGGACTATTGACAGATTCCATTTCAAGTAATTTAAGATACACATAATATTACATCTAGACAAAATATAGGATTGCCCCAGAGCGCACATAATTATTTTTATTTTTATGTATTTATGCTTATGTCCATCTCTACATAGCCCACTGTTCTGTCGGCACTTCTTACTGAGTCATGTGCATTTATTCAGCTATCTTCCATAATTGCCAAAGACCGTTTTCAGGGCATGCACAGTACAAGAACACACAACATACTCTACGCAAGCCGGGGTACATTCAACTCTGCATCATGCTCTTTTTTGTACTTTAATACAATGGGGGAGATGTATCAAGTCTTTTAAAAAGTGGAGAAGTGGACAAGTGGATAAATTGCCTATAACAACCAATCAGCTTCTACCTATCATTCTAAAAAATGTTCTTGATAAATGCTCTCAAAACTTCTTTACTTGTCCACTTCTTCACTCTTTAGTTGGTTTGATACATCTCCCCAAATTGTGATAATAGTGCCCCTTTAATTTTTATATCTATACAATGTAATTTCTAATTTGTCTACTGAACTATGGAAATAATCTAATATTACTGCATTTACAAGATTTGTATTTCTATGGTCACCCGAATGATAGTCTAATTTTGGGTACATTACATTCTATACAATATGTTGTTCAGTCAGCCAACAAACGGCATATTGCATAGCGCATCGGCGGATCTGTGCAGACGACATCGTTCACAGACATCTCGCATCGGCCTTGCAGCACAGCAGATGCCGATATATCTTGTAGATGTATCGGCACATCTGGCTGTGTGTACGGGTGACCCGCCGATCACCTTTATACATTCTGCAGGGACCCACAGTGACTGACATCTCAACTGGGCAGGCAGATTTAAATACTCACCCAGTTGTGATGTCAGCGCAGGCAAATCGAGTGGAAGATTGGTAAGCGTGTATTGACTTACCAACCGGCCACTGAGTCTGCGGATCCCTGGGTCGGAGGACAAGTCGCCCAGGTGTGTGCCCAGCATAACACTGTGAAATGGAAAAACATTTTGATTGATAAGTAACCTTACAGTATTAAGAGAGGAGGGGGCCCACGTGCAGTTTCCGTCCAGGGCTCTCTCCTCTCTGTCTGGTGGCCAGCAGCACAGCGCCCCAGAAGTAGGCTCTGAGCATTAGTCTACGTGGCAGCCATTTTCCTGGCAATTTCCCTACTGCGTATGTGCAAAACACCGGAAAAATGGCCGCGGTGGCCATTTTCATGGTGATTTTTACAGTGCTGATTGTGCCGACGTGGGACTCCGGAGAGTTGTGTATTAATATGGGAGCATGGTGTGCGGTGTGGGCCCCCTGGACCCAGAGACCCTGCACCCATTATAGATACATCCCTGTAACCTTATCATACATAACAAAACCACTTCAAAGTATAGCGATAACAGCTACATGCCCAAAAAGAGTAAACTTCACAAAATGTACCAACTTTAAAAGAATAATGTATAATATTTAAATAAAGTGTCACAGATGGAATCCATTACATATCACTGTTGTTATGTAATGTGATAGGTCTCATTTCAAACTTCATTACTTTTTTTTTTTGACCATGTGGCCCAAACCCCATTAATTCTATAATACATCTGCGACTTTTGTAGAATCTTGCCAATATTCCAGAGCAAGTATTACATTATTGTCTTGTTCATCAAGACCTGCATTATTCCTGCCATCCTTTCCCTGGAAAGCAGATCAGGAAGTCAGGGTGCAAGTGAGACAAAAGGTCATTGGGACATAAAGAATTAACTGTATGAAAATTGATCCAGTTCCTGGAATTGTAGAATGAACAACTTGTAGGAATGTCCCTGAATTTAGCACCATATTCCGAGAAGGAAAAATGTCATGTTCAGTGGTCGTTTAGAATTCCATGCTGTAACATCCGGCTTACACTAACACAAAATACAGTATATGCACCTCACAATATGCTCATGCACTAACTAACTCTCATTACTGTCACCTTAAGGATAAGTCAGGAAAGTAACGTCTGTGTGATAATGAAGTCACTGCTCGCATTCCTATTATCATCTGTTAAAATGATAGACAATAATTGTTGCTTAGATTAGTGACTTTAAAACTTGGTAATATAGGTGACTTATTATTACTGGTCAGTTTTCTGATATTTTTTTGGAGCCATATTAAACTCCTAGGGGTCTGTTCATTATCCCTTACTTTGTATATGAAAGTTTAAAACTTCACGTACTTTTGTTGATATTAAGTATCAGGGCCATTTATTATAAAGCTAAAACAGGAGATATTGCAGACGAAATCGGTATGACATACCGCCGGACCTAAGTCCGGCAGATGAAGATCCCGACAGCGCCTAGTAAGTATCCTAACCCTCCACTCTCCCCCCCTATCCCTAACTCTCCCTTAGGGGTGCCTAACCCTAACCTCCCCCCAGGGTTGTCTAAACCTACCCCCCTCTCCCCGGTCCCTAAACCTAACCCTCCCGTGGAGGTGTCTAACCCTAACCTCCCCCTGGGCGTGCCTGACCCTAACCCCTCCTTTCCCGAGCCTAATCTTAACCCTCCCAGGGGGTTGCCTAACCCTAGGTCCACCCGGGAGTCCCTAAACCTAACACCCCCTCCTGCGGCTAACAGGTCCCGACGCCCGGCTTACCTACGTTCGGTATGCCGGGCGTCGGGATTTCAGCATGGGGCTGATGATAGGCGCCGGTATTTAGACGCCTATCATTAGCCGCATGTGGTCAGCATTTTGACCGCCGGCTTCGTGACTACATACCTCGCAGACATCTCCTGCTTACATTTCAGTCCCGATCTGGCCTGCTGTCCCCATAGAATAGTATGGGGATCTAAATTCATCAAGCTAAATTTTCGAAGCTTGACAGCGGGAACCTTCGCCATCTTCAGATGACGCTGATTCCCAGGTCCCTAAGCACCTGTTTGGCTCCTTACACCGGATGCCAGGTTCTTTGTGCGCATGCTTGAACCATAACACTGCCCAGTCAGACTCAGCAGTGCTAAGTTTCGCCACTACCACAGTAGCGGTGATAGAAATTGCAGCGACACCTGATCTTCGGATTCTTGTATCCACTGCTGCTACTCGCAGAGAGTTGAATACTTAAATATCTGGGGCCTCCCGGCCCGTGATGATGAATTGGTCCCTTAGCAATATACTTAATTAGAAAAGAGAAACTTCAGATAGATACAAAGAGCCAAAAGCATAGTATCCATGCAGCGGTTTCAATCAATGTGCATGAGCCAGTTCTTTGTAGCAGCACGTGATTGGAATATACTGTATTTGGAGATCTAGGGAGTTATTTTCTGAAGATGTAGCATGAAACGTTTACATTTAACATACTGTATGTTTCCAACAACTGCATTGGTTAGAAATGTACATTTTCTCTTATCCCAATTGTCTGTTGGAAAAGAACACAGATACGTCAAGCTAGGTTAAAACTTATATTTTACATTTATCACCCTCTTGGTATTTTTTGTGCTTGTGTGCCACTTACTTATTTCTAGTTTTTAATGTGGAATTATAGATATTTTTTTTCTGTTCACAAAACCCTTTCATTTAGCTTATATGTACTTTCTTGTATGACATATGTCATGTGATTGTTGTTTTCAATATGTGCCATAGTAAATGTCCAAACCGTATAATTTAGCCATTTAGAGGGTGAAAACTTAAACAGCATATAATGCAAACCCCTGAACCAGAGACAGTTTATGTCAAACCACATGGGGAAACCAATAGTGTAGCATTCAATCTTCTCTATCTATGTGGAGGGGATGTAGTTAATAGACCAGCGGACGAAATGCAGCTGGTCTAAATCCCGACACTACCTGCTTGAAATACAGACGCCTATCTTAATCCCAACGCCGGAAGACCGACCCCCACCATCCCGATCGTCGTGTGCCGGGTAAGTATAACACTTAGCCCGGGGATTGGCTGGTTAGGTTTAAGGACCCGTGGGGGGACTTAGGGTTAGTCTAGGGGAAGGGAGGGTTAGGGTCAGGCACCACCAGGGGGGGAGGTTAGGGTCAGGCACCCTCCGGGAGGGTTAGGTTTAGGGTACGGGGAGGGGGGGTTAGGTTTAGGCACCCCTGGGGGGAGGTTAGGATTAGGCATTATGGGGGAAGGTTAGGGTTAGGCACCCCTAAGCAAGGGTTAGGGGGGGGGAGGGTTAGGAGATTTACCACCGGGCGTGGGGATCTCCTACTGTCATTCTACCACTGTCGGTATTTGAACCAGCGGCTGTTGAGCTGTCGGTATTTCAATCCCATTCCATGTAGAGTGCCTGGCAAAGTGTACTGTGTCTGGCTTTATAGGCCAGGCGGATGCCAGGCTCACTTGAGTAGCCTAATTTTTAACGGCTATCCCATGCCTCAGGATTGGGACCAGAAAATCCAGATAGGCTATTCTGGATCCCCTCTGGGTCAAATCGCTTTGGCCATGTGTGGACTTAAGCCTTGCATGCCCGTTTCAGTTTAACCCTTCCCAGAGGTAGGTAGCCTAGGTAGCCAATCCCTTGCTGTGGAGTGTGGTTTCCAGCCTACATAGTAAATTGCTGCAGTAACATTAGCGTCATAGTAAATAGACCAAACAGTATGCAACTGCAACCTCATAGTATATCTAAAGGCCCCCATACATCAGCAATCTGAAAACCACAATTGAACAATTTGAAGATTTGTTGCCCGATGTTAGGATTTCCCAATCTAGCAATCTGCACCCATGCATTACAGATCTTTTTCAGTGATTTGCAGATCGATTGCAGCAAACACAGATCTGCCAATCTTGAAAGACCCATCATTTTACCAGTAACGGTCTGCAAATCTGCTGATCATCTCCATACACTAGCAACAGGGGCGTATCTATAATGGGGGCAGGGTGTGCGGTGCACACGGGCCCCCGCACACCCTGCACCCATATTACTTAAAACTTACCTCTCCGAGGTCCCGTGCCGGGTGTCAGTGCTGTACAAAAAGCTGGAAAAATGGCCGCAGAGGCCATTTTTCTGGCGTTTGGCACATGAGCAGTAGACTCCGGGCACACTCTAGTGCCCAGAATCTACTAATGCTCCGGTGGCCGGCCAGCCACTTCAGTCGGCTGCCGGCCGCTGGGAAGAGAGGAGGCGGCCCCGGACGGGGAATGCACACGGACCCCTCCTCTCTAAAGACGCCCCTGACTAGCAATCTACAGCCCCATGCGATCTGTTGAAATCCATCATGTTGGACAATCTGATTTAACAATTCCAATCACTTTTTGGTTGCAATCTGCGATCTGTGAAGCCCATACATTACAGATTGTTATACACAATCGATTGCAGAATTGCCACAATCGATTGCTGATGTTTGGGGGCCTTTAGTTAAACCAAACTCTTCCATCAATTAATATAATGTAAACAATACAGTTAGCCCCCCGTACAACATGTTTTCAAGGTTTACTTTTACTTACACATCATCATTAGCTAAAAGTGCTTTTGTAACACATGATTCCTTGATCCAATTGTAAGAAATAGCTGTAACAATGAAAAGCCATGAATGATATAATTATTTCTTCAGATTGTGAGTTTTGAAATGTAATAGTATAATTAGCAAGTAAGGGAACTTAACGACATAATTAGAGTGTGCCTCTGTGAACACTGATTGCTGAATAGAAGAGAGGGGTAATATATTTAGCAGTTAGTGTGGTGTAAGGGTGTGAATTTTATTAACACTGAGGTGTAATTGTCAGCTGTCTCATATGTGGGTGGGGGGGTATTCAAACACTTCCCTGCCAATGTTTACTCAATGCAGTCAGGATGACTGCACTTTCTGGGTCAACAATGTCTGAAACGTTTTTCTGAACTGTGTAACAGAACGAAGAAATGGTGTGGGACGTTTCACATGCAGTTTTACTGAGGTGAGTTATAAACTCTTAACTTTTCCTGTGGGAATAATATACAGTGTGTTTACTTTTAAAATGTGCGCTATGTTGTGGGAGATGTATATAAAGTGACTTATTGGCTCCTTCCTGTGAAGCCTTAACATGTTTCAATTCTGCTGAGTCTATTATATTTTATAGAGCATCAGAGGAGCCTTGGTTTGTATTGTGACCAACATATCCCGAGCTGGCTTTTTCAAGGAGAGCACAGCTAGGAGCTAGACGGTTTCTGTTAATGTCAGTGCAGGCCCAGAGCAGATCTCTGGCAGTTAATCAGGAATATATGGAAGAAAATGTTGTTTCTCTGACTTCTTCCTTTTTAGAAGTATTCATATGTAATAGAATTTAGCAGCAGTGTTTGATGTTGACCCAGCAATATGATTACCATGCTCTTAAATCTGCTTATGTTATGATAAATAAATAATTGGCCGGCTAGATTCAAAGAGGGACATTTATCAAAATCTGTGGCACACTGTACATAAAACTGTGCCGGCGACTTTGATCAATGTTTCTTGCACTTTGTCCACACTGACTTTTTTTTCCCATTCGTTTTAAAAAATGATGTGTGATGCTTCATTTTTTACATCTCGGCACTCCAATGTTGCCTGATGGCCCCTCACAAACAGCTTTGTCCTGTGCTAAGTTGGCCAGATAATCTCATAACATAACAGAACAGAACATAATAAAAACCTGCAACAGCGCAGTGTAAAAAGTTGTACATACTTCATGCTAGATGGGCCCTTGGGCTCTGCTATAATGGGGCCCTTGACAAATCCCTTGCTAATCTTTTCCTTCTGCTTCTTCTTGTTGAGAGGACCTCTTAGTCACTTTTTGAGGCAGAGCCCGCTTGCAGCTCTTCCCATATATACCCTTACTAATGTATATGCTTTCTCCTTGACTGTTTGGCCCTTAACGCAACTTGCCTCAGACTTTAGTTTATAGATACTGTATTTTTAAAAAGCCAGTTGATTGTAACATTTACTATGTTATTGGTCTGAATACTTTATTCCTATTCCCCAACCAACTCTTTTTCCCTTTTCTGTATCCCTGTCCCCCAAATATATGTTCAAGATTCTTATTAAATTGTGTGTGTCGTTTTTGTGTATGGTAAATACAGTAAAGGTGTACTCGATCAGTCAATAGATCTAATAAAGTGGCAGGTAATTCAGAGGGGAAGTATAAATGATTTGGTGATTTGGTCATGGTTATGGTCATGTTGAATTGCTGCCATTTAAGCATGGACATGTTTTGAGAAAGGGGATGAAAGGGGATGTTGCCTCCCTGATGGGAGCGCATATGGGTCGACATAGTGCGTACACACTGGCTAGATGAGTCATGCCAATCTTTCTTACAGGGCTGGACTATGAGCGATATATAGTGCTTCAATATAATTCTGTGGAAGAGCTTCCATGGAGTCTGTAGGCTATTTGCTATAGGTGGGTGGCATATTTCTATCTTGGGAAGGATCACTTGTGCGTTGTCGAATTATGCTTATTATAATGCACGTCATATAACAGTGATGAAATTAGGATATACCAGTGATGATTACAAGTACCATCTGACATGTCAGTGATATATTATATACAAGTTAAACTAAAGAACTTATAGCTAAAATATCACAGATAATGCCCAGCAAAATATACTGCTTAATACTGCTGTATGGAAATGATAGGCATGATGTACATTGCTTACCATAGAACAGTTTAATGAACACAACACCTATAAACTTCATATATGAAAACAACGGGATGTAGTTATGTGACAAATCCCGATGGCAGAATGCCGGCTAGGGATTTATGACAGGCGTCGGTATCTCGCTGGAATCCAGGACGACGCGAGGTGAGTACCCCCCTTCCGTCCTGTTAGCAGCGGAAGGGGGGGTTAGGTTTAGGGCACCCCGGGGGGACTTAGGGTTAGGCTAGGGGAAGAGGTGGTTAGGGTTAGGCAAACCTGGGGGGAGGTTAGAGTTAGGCACCTCCCTGGGAGGGTTAGGTTTAGGGTTCGGGGATGGGGGATTAGGTTTAGGCACCCCCGGGGTGGGTTAGGGTTAGGAACTAGGGGGGGAGGTTAGGGTTAGGCACCCCTAAAGGAGGGTTAGGGGGGGGAGAGGGGAGGGTTAGGGTACTTACCTCACGCTGTCAGGATTTCCATCTGTCGGGCTCACAGTGTCGGGATTTGAACCGGCATTACAATCCCATTCCGAAAACAACATACACAAACTGTGCATAGAATAGACAGCACAGATTTGCATGCCTCCTAACTTTTAACTTAATGAAAGTGGGACACAGACAGAAGGGGGTGTGGTCAGGCCACACTGAGGGTGTGGCCACATCACAATGAGGTCATGATCACTCCTCTTGTGGTGTGCCTAATGCTTCTACAGCGCTAGGCGACCCGTGTCCCTCCGTCAGTCACAGACAGAACATACACATGCCGCATATCATTTTAATCAGCTATGTCTGCTTGTGCCTCTTATTCGCATCACATTGCGAATAAGACGTATTTGCGGTGAAAATACGCACAAAAGTCACTCTCCATGAGTAAACACACACCGGACTAGGCGCGACTAGTAGGGCTGTCTAACGCGACTACAGCAACAACTACGGAGGGCACATCTGTATGCACCAGTGGCAGGCGGGTCATATTTCCCCGCTCAACAGTTGGGACAAAAGAGGCGATTGTTGGGAGGGCAAGGGGCAAGATATATGATGGTCCTACTTTTATTCTCTGAAATTGGACTGTGCTTGATAATGCAATTTACATCAAGTGGACTGAGCCAGGCTTATCATGGAGCTATAATTAATTCACAGAAATCAGTTATATAATGTTTATTTACAAATTACTTATATCACACGTCAGATTGGTATGTGACTGGACGATGATGTTTTTTCACTATCTTAGCTTGCTAATATTGGGTCACAGCATAGAACCTGCTAATTCAGCTATATATGTGATCACATGCTGGTGCTTTCATTTAATTCAAAGGTAACAGGCAGTTTCCTTACTGAGTCAAGGAACACTTTTGAGGCCCCTGAAAAAAAAGATGTTGCCCAACTCTGAGTAAAGCTGGGTACACGTTAGCCGACCTGTGTACCCAGCCGACCCACGATACAACAGACTACATATCGTGCGGTCCGAACAGACCGCATGATCTAATGGACGACTGCACGTTATGTTGTTCACCAGCCGAATCCAAATGCATGGGGTCGTTCATCAAATTGACAGGTTGAGCAGCATGTACGGCAGATCTGTCGATGCTATGAACGACCCTGCGGGTGCGCATATGGTCCAGTATAGTGCGTACACGCTTGCTGATGTCGACGATATATGTCTGCCCAATCCGCCGTATTGGGCGACATGTCATCTAATCCAATGTGTACCCACCTGAAGAGTGAAGTATAAGCCAGTAGCCTGTAGCAGATAGTAGGAGCAAGAGTTTGAATCTAGGATAAGTTTAAAAAAAAAAAAATTTTGGTCACTGGTTGCAACTCACACAGATTTTTCAGTTTCCAAAACACCAGTGCTTTTTTTTGTTATTATAAGCCAACTCTTTTTTTAGTCATATAAGGTAGCACTTCACAAACCCATCATTCCCCTTCTAACCTTAGTTAAGATAGGATTGGAATGTGAATGAGCATCGTTCCCATGTATCTAGACCTGCTTGTCTTGTATCTGGAAGCCTACAATGCCTTGCAGCAGCTCTCTCCAGTATTATATGAAGCGGTAGGAGGTTCATTGATGTGTCCAAGCAGTTTGAGAGGATTATCTTGTTTTTAATGAGTGAAACCTGGCTTTTATGTTTGAGTGAAACTTTTCAGTATTACAGCAATCTTTTTATGGCCTTCTTTGTTAATTCTGTTGAGTTGTGCTAATATTTACATTGAGAACCTTGTGAGGGCTCATGCACACAGGCACTGAAGAACAAGGGTACTGCAATTTGTCCTGCGCTTACATGTAATCTGCTGTTTTCTGCCATGGAGAAGCTCTAGGTTCCTGACACACAAACACTGTTTTTTGTTTTCATTGAATGCATCCAGCAGCAGTGCTGGTTTATTAGGATACAGTGCTGGATTAACAACAGGGCGGACGGTGTGGTCACCCAGGGGGACCCCCACACATAGCTAAATCGCCAGTGTGGGGGTAAGGTGGCATAATGTGAATATGGGAGACTACAGTGTGTTTAACACATTTGTTGCGCACTGGGAGTTTTTAAAAAATTTTATATTTTCGCTAATATATCATTTTGACAATGTTATTGTTAGAGGCCCACACAAGCTAGTTGCCCTGGGGCCCCTAAGCTTTAATATGGCTCTGCCACGAATTTAGCACCTGTTCGGAGCAGGAAATCTCAGCGCAGAGATGCCTAGTCTTATATATAGATGTAGGCGTAAAACATACATATACCATCAGCCTTAGGGCCTTAAATCTCCCAGGGCACCCGTAGCTCTTGTGTTGGCTAGTTTAGGCCCATCTGTATTAAAATAAATTGGGAATGTTTGTATGAACATTTAATTAAGTTATTCTTGCTAGTCAGCTGGGGTGAATATCAATGTTAAGAGTTGTTAGTGAACAATAAAGATTTCCTTTACAGAAATATAAATTGATAAAGAAAAACTATGTCAGTTTCATGGCCTTCCTGAATTTTAGATTATAACTTAATTAAAATGAATTTTCGCTGGAAGTTTAAGGAAGACACCATCATTTTTTTTTACCCTTTTTTTTTTTTGGCGTCAGACTGACAGAAATTACCCACACTGATTTCTAACCCACCCTGTCTAATAGTGATAGATATTCTCACTTAATTAGTTCTGCTTGCTTGTCTGATTCAGGTTAATGTTGCATGCCTAAACACTGCTTTGCTCAATGTTCCAGGTGCCAAACTGCTGATCATGTAATAAACCCTGTTCAGTTTATTTTTGTATTGAACGATGTATTTCTCATAACATTTCTCCACACTTCATATACACATGTAAAGCGTGCTAGCTGAAGCAAGAGCCAGGAATGATATACAGGTTGAGTCTCCCATATCCAAATATTCCAAAATACGGAATATTCCGAAATACGGAATTTTTTTGGCATGACTGAGATAATGAAACCTTTGATTTTTGATGGATCAATGTACACAAACTTTATCTAAGGCACAAATTATTACAAATATTGTATAAAATTACCTTCAGGCTGTGTATAAGGTGTATATGAAACATAACTGAATTCCATGTATGTACACAAACTTTGTTTGAACCACAAAATTATTGAATATATTGTATAAAATGACCTGCAGGCTGTGTGTGTAAGGTGTATATAACACATAAATGCATTCTGTGTGTATATTTGGGTCCTATTCCCAAGATATTTCATTATGGTATGCAATTATTCCAAAATACGGAATATTCCGTTATCCAAAATACCCCTGGTCCCAAGCATTTTGGATATGGGAAACTCAACCTGTACCCGATTCAGGTTGATGCAAAAGCTGCTTATAACTATTGTATTTTTTCTTTTAGCGTATCGTTTAGCAATGTGAAATAAATGTTTTCTATGAACTGACTAGCAAATACATTTAGCTAACCACCATATCCAAGACTCTCCTGTCACATCAGATTATAAATCTTCTTGAGTGACAAGCACCAAAGTATCTCTGGAGAGAAATGACGGGTTTGTAAAGACAGCAGAGAGAGACTTGGGATCATCTGGGGCTCAGTAGATTATGAATAGAGCAGAGTTTCTGCCAATGCTGATTGATGAGAAGCAGCTCTGGAACTTTGAGCTTCATACAGTGCTAAACCTGATCATCGATACTGTCACTCATTGCTAGGGTCGCAGCTTTTCAACACAGGCATAAAATTAAATTAGCAGACTTTTTTCCCGTCTTTGAGTCGTTCACATGTGATAGCTTTCCATTATACTTGTAGTTGCTTATTTTCTAAACTAAGCATTTCTTCATTTATATCTAAATCTAATTAAAACTAATTATGTAGAAAAAAAAACTCTGTTGTGCATTCTGATTTTCAATATTTGAAAATGTTTGGTTGCATCAGATGGAAGGGTTATGTCATGGACACCAAAGAAATTTAAAGTGTTTGAGGAATATTACTGAGTTCTCACAAAGGAATAATGGTGCCAAAACTGACATATGTTTGCTTTCTCTTAATGAAAATCCCTAGAACAGGGGTAGCCAACCTCGGTCCTCGAGAGCAACTAACAGTTCAGGTTTTCCAGGTCACCTAGCTGGTACACAGGTGTATTCATTACTCACTAACACATTTGAAAAGATCCACAGGTGGAGCTAATTATTTTACTTGTGATACTCGAGGACCAGGGTTGGCTACCACTGCCCTAGAATAATATCAGACTCTATTTGGCCTATGGGTTATAGCAACTTTTTCTTGTGCATTAGTTTTCTTTTGCTGATTGGGCATGCTGCGCAGTGAGCAAGAATACTCATCTTTGCAATCTTAATTGGATGCATCTCGGTTGTTTCACTTCGTCCATTAAATAGGTTTAATGGCAGCTATTTGGCGTATGCACTCCTGGGCGCGACATGGCTGTGTACCCATGCGCATGCAGAGTAGAGGCCTATTGGTATCTCTTGCACCTGACATGGGGTACTGAAGGCTGGGATTGGTGCAGTTGCAGAGATCCCTGCGGAAACTTGCATTAGCCTTCCATTCGCAGCTGGCGTATGGAATTTCGGCCGAGTTGTATGTGAATTAGAATCAGGCCGTCTATCCTCTCCTCAGAAGCAAATGTGACGTCAGCCACTGCTTCTATTTATAAATATGTGTTATACGGAGAAATCACATAAAATATATGAGAAAATATATTCTGCTAAAGAATGGTTTTCATGGTGTTTTTTTTCCCCTCTCCCCATTGTGGAAGCTATCGCTCTAGCTAATCATTGCAGATAATTATTTACTGGCCTGGTCTGGTGCAAGTCATTTATGCTTCATCTTAATGCATGTAAATTTATGCTGGTATTAATAGGCATATTAAAGCATGAAATTACTTTCTAATAATTTTGTTGCAGCCACGGGATTGCCTACATATAGCAGAAGCGACATTGGCCCCATCTGTTCGCTTTGCAGGCATCGGGAGACCGACAATGAAGTATTATTGTTTTGCCCTCGTTTTCTTACTACTGGACATGGAACTGCCTACAAGTTATTGTTCAACACTAAAAGCGACCAGATTTAGAGGACGTATACCACCGGACAGGAAAAATATTAGACCGAATATAATACTTGTTCTCACAGATGATCAGGATGTGGAGCTAGGTGAGGTGTATATTTTGAAAAAGTGTGTCCACCAGGTCTGTTCACTTACATTATGTTTTACGACAATCACGGCTAAAGAACATTTATGAAAAGGGCACCTGTTGAATTAATGATTTCATCGCCCATGTG
This sequence comes from Taudactylus pleione, assembly GCA_031769625.1. Lineage (NCBI taxonomy): Eukaryota > Metazoa > Chordata > Amphibia > Anura > Myobatrachidae > Taudactylus > Taudactylus pleione. Next base: position 26,573,631 of record JAUIMM010000113.1, on the reverse strand, counting down.
TACAGACACTTTTGTTTTATATACTGATTTAGTTGTTTCTACTGTAGTTCTGTAGTGTTTTCTACATAGAAGTGTTTTGTATATTCCCCCAAAATATCCAGAGAAAGACCAAAATCCTTTTACTGAAAAATGTTTTTTTTTAAGGAGAAACGAATATCAAATATATTTTGTTAATGTGTAAAATGTAATAAACATAGTTAATGTTCATTTACTATATTTAAGATTTTCTATTACTATCATTGGAGAGTTCTAGTCAGTGAATATATATCAGTATACAACATATTGACCAACAAGATAGCAATGGTGAATACCATGTCAAAATAATACATGGGATCCATGCCTTTATAATACGGTCTGATGAGTAATGTTTTTGTTGTTGTATCTACAGTATATATTTGCAAAATAATAGTCCATTTTTTGTTTAGTGTGAATGCTGAAACACCATTCACTAGCAATCTCTACCATGAAATATGGTTTCAAATAATCTGCACAAAATTTCGAGCTTCTGTCATTTCCAGTATTCACCTTTCAACTGCCATTGCATTCATATAGTCCATATATGTCATAGATTTAAAGTTTTAAAATACTATTTATTTTCACAAAATTTGTATCCGTCCAAATGGGAAACTTTATTTTTTAACTTTGTATGTGTACCCAAAATATTAGTAAAAAAAGAGAAAGTGGTAATTAAACAGTTATGTAATAGAAAAATGTTACATTCTTAGACAGATTTTATCAAGACTGAGATAAATTACTTTAATTTAATTACTTTAATTTTAGGGGTAGTGGCACACCTGCCAAATATCCCCAGATCGGATTATCAGGACACTTTATTCAATGCCCCTGATAAACCCAAATTACTTGTATATGTTCACAAAACATTTCCATTAAAACTAGACCACATCCATGTTATCCACGGAAAATCTGACTGTTTAACAGGTATGCAACCTTGGGAAGATGTGACATCCAAATCTCATAGGCCAAGTTATGTTGTACTTCTTAATAGGTGATCCTTCTTATGCTGGGTACACACTTGGCAATGTATTGCTCATTCTATCAACGATTGCCGAGTATGTACATCCGATATGACTGTGAACGACGTCATTCACAGACATATCATGTTGGCCCTGTAACACAGCTGATGCCGATATATCTGAATGTGTATACGGGTGACCCACCAACTGCCCGTACACTGGCTGCAGGGACCGCCGACACTGACATCTCAACTGGGCAGGCAAATTGAAATGACCATCCAGTTGTGATATCAGACCATATATATCGATTGGCCAATTGGTAAGTGTGTATACGTAGCTTACCAATAGCCCGCTCTCTGCTGACCGATTCATCATCTAAATGGGTGCCCAGCATAAAGCAGCTAAATTGTAATGTCATTTTAAAAACCAGAATCAGTTTTCCGCAGGACCCTTTCTTTCCACAGCAACAAAATGTCATTGTAGTCCCCTCGTTCTAGAGGCTCTGACATCCCATCTTCCACTGAGTGTTACCGGACCATTACATATATCTCAGAATATATATAAACCAGAAGGTCCATAGTTCAGTCTATGAAAAACATGTTATGCTACTTTTAATACTTGGATCCTGTAAAACAAATACTGGAAGCTATTTGCACAAATTCTATTAAGCTTGGAGCAACAGGAGTCTAATAACAGTTCTGTGTTACAAGTTTCCATCAAGTAAAATAGGGTAAACGGGACACATAGGAACTTTAGTACAGTCAGACAAGTGGTAGGTAAATTGGGGAAACTGAAGGCGTATGTCTGCTTTTTGTTTCATCCCTGTGTATACACTTTTTGAAAGATAGCATTGTGATTAGGTAAAGTTATTTATTAATCTGTTTTGTTTCTTTTACACGTAAATGACTTAAACATTAGCAAAGAGTATTATTTATTTCAGGTTCGTTGCAGGTGATGAACAAGACCAGGAAAATCATGGAAGAAGGAGGTGCTCATTTTATCAATGCCTTTGTGACCACTCCCATGTGTTGTCCCTCCCGCTCGTCCATGCTAACAGGGAAATATGTCCACAACCACAACATTTACACAAACAACGAAAACTGCTCCTCTCCGTCTTGGCAAGCCATGCACGAACCCCGCACCTTTGCCGTATACCTTAATAATACAGGATACAGGACAGGTCAGAGGCATTACATCATTTACTATTGATATTGGTTTGTAAGCATCACAGTAGAAAAATATGTATTTTGTTTGATAATTATAATTTATTAGATTAATTGTCTCTAGTTTTCATTGCTGAATTGAGGCTATAATTAGCACCCAGTGAATGGGACTTACCACCTCGACTGATGGGAGCAATGCCCTCCTCAAATCGGGACCATCTCGTCAACACTGGGACAGTGGGGAGGTGTATTATAGTGAGATGCCGTTTGCCAGATACAAAATCCTGCTTGTAATTGTTATAACCAAATAATTGACAATATAATAATTTATATGATCACGTATAATAATCAATGTTAATTATTTGCAAACTGCAACTAATTCTCCCAATTGATTCTCCTGCTAAATGTAATCTAAAGTCATAAGTATTAATTTAAGCAACTTGTGCATCCACTGGGCTTGTCTGCAACTTGTCCCCCACTGTCTCCGTCTTGTCCTGAACTTTGAACCCTCCACAGAGCTTTCATTCTTGAAGAGATAACATTCATCAGTGAAATCTGCATTCTGTCATTTATTGCTTCAATGGTTCCCTTGGTACAATATTGCAAGGGGCATTTAATAGACCACTAAGTATTTTCAATGCTGAATAAAACAGGAAATTCCTTGCTAATTGCAAATGGTTTTATATGGTTTAGGCCAGCATATGTTATGATCTAAGGGTATTCATATAATATTGTATATATTTTATTGGATTTGGTCTAAAATACAAAAAAATATGGCAAAGATTCAGTCCTTGTAACATTTAGTTAAATTAGTTTTCTTTTACATAATAAGTAGGGGCTTTTACCAAAGTGTTTAGTGGTATATTTATTTAAAAAGTAACAAGCGTTTATTTATTTCAGCAGTAAAGAACTGCACTATACCTGCAAGCTAGTACTTGTTCAAGGTTGAGATATTATTATTTTTGTTTGTGATGATTTAAATGAGTAAAATGCTTGAAACCCCATTAAATCTGAAATACAGGTTACTTTATTTTAAAGACACACCAATGATATAAATATATATTCCACAGTGATCATACTTGGGAAAGTTTTGGATGTTTAATATTGTGTTTACATTTACTATTCAGAAGTAAAAGCTATGTTTATGTTATCAGTCCTTTCAAATTTATTTGGTAGTACATAATAGGTTTTCAAAGAGAACGCCTGGGAGCAAATCCCAAATAACATGACAACCCACTGGCTCTTGGGCTTGAGATAATGACCCCATGTTCAGCTGGTAACTAAAGGTTCATATTCTCTGATTGGTTACTGTTCATGACTAATCCTACCCATTGGCTACTGAGGGGAAAATTCATCAAAGCTTGGAGAGAGATAACGTGGAGAGAGATTGAAAGTACCACCCAATCAGCTCCTAACTGGCTTTTTTCAAACTCAGGGGTCTATTTACTAAGCTTTGGAGAAAGTGGACGGAAATAAAGGACCAACCAAGCAGCTCCTAACTGTCATTTTTCAAACACAGTTTGTACAGTAACAGTTAGGAGCTGATTGGTTGGTCCTTTATCTCCGTCCACTTTATCCCTCTGCAAGTTCTTAGTAAATAGACCCCTCAGCCTGTAAAATGACACTTAGAAGCTGATTGGTTGGTACTTTATCTCTCTCCATTTTATCTCTCTCCAAGTTTTGATAAATCTCCCCCTAAGTTTCCTGGTGATCAACCTGTGTCATAATAAGGAAAAGTGCTACAGTACATGAATTACATATTTATTATTACGGGATATCACATTGCACTTTCTAAGTATATAACATATACACAATTATTCACCCAATTAATCTCCTACAAAGCATACTGAGATCCAAAGTGTCATTTACCAAAAATGCTGAACAACCACCGAATAGCAGGAAATGTAACCTGATCACTATTTGACATTAATGTGCTTTTTGGCCTGTGAAGAGGAACATGTTCTTACCCCTTGCTTATAGTGTATGCTTTTCCTTTATGCAGCATTTTTTGGAAAATACCTGAATGAGTACAATGGAAGTTATATCCCCCCAGGATGGAGAGAGTGGCTGGGGTTGGTGAAGAATTCCCGCTTCTATAACTATACTATGTGCAGGAACGGATACAAGGAAAAGCATGGGTTTGAGTATGAAAAGGTATTTCATTTGGAATTGACAGTTTGTTTGGGTGAAAACACAGTCGGTGTACAGTCATACAGAAAATCACACAATCATAAAGGAAATAACATTGTGGGGTGAGATGTACCAAGCCGTGGAGAGAGGTAAAGTGGAGAAATTGCCCAAAGCAACCAGTCAGCTTCTAAATGTCATGTATCTAGCACAGTCTATTAAATGACAATTAGAAGTGGATTGGTTACTTTGGGAAACTTCTCCAGTTTATCTCTCTCCAAGACTTGATACATCTCCCCTTGTGACTGAAATAAAATAAATATATGGAGGGTTCCAATGAGATTACAGCATTCTTGCCTGCTCTCCCAAAATGTCCAGGAGACACCCTAACCTCTGGCAGTTCTCTAGGACCCTGGGAAGACTAGGCAAGTCTCCTGGAATCAGTGCCCAACTGTCCGCCCCAGTCCACGAATGAAGTGGGCAGTCCAGACTGCTTGATGACACGATTTGTGCTGAATCGCATCATCGTGACCCCTCACCTCTCTTTATAATTCCAGAATCATGTCATTGAGGTACCATGGCCCCTATACCGCCCACTCAGCTGCGCAACACCCATCGCACCACACACCTGTCTGGTCCCTCCTAGGGTGGGAAGCTGAAAAATTGGCATGTATGATTTACAGAAGCTGTAAGGAGCAGATTTTCAGTAGGAGCCACTGGGAAGGGAGGCACTCCACATACTGCCTCAGCACAGGTCATCCTTATCGTATAGATATTTCTGTGTGAGCATAACAAGTGCTCTGATCTGTGATCTTTTTTTATTTTTACTAAGTGGTAAAAACCTGTAGCAGGGAAAGTATGTGAAGAATTTATGTGAAGTGACTATGTGATATGTGACTCTTGAAGTAACCAATGACTAACCTTTAATGATACATCATACATATAGAATTGTTGGTCATCATTGTCCAGTATATCTACATAAAATCCATTGGTGTTGACAATATCAAGAACAAAGTATATTATGCAGTAATAATTTCTATAATTACATTTTATAGTAGGATCTTTACTTTAGATATAATCTAGAAATTATCTAGAAGATATCTCTTTGCTCTGCATTCTGGAATCCTTAATAATAAGTCAGGCGTAAGGGATCTCTCTTTGTGTATATAACAGCGTGACAGATGATGCCCCAAAATCTTTCCATAAAGGTCATAAATTCCAGAAAACCTCTATGTCCTTTACTGCAGGCAGGGGCATATCTATAATGGGTGCAGGGTGTGCTGTGCACATGGGCTCCTGGGTCCAATGGGGCCCACACCGTCTACCCTTCTCCCACTTATTCAATACTTACCTCTCTGGAGTCCCAGAGGTAGCAGAGCTGTACAAATCACCGGCAAAATGGCACGGCAGCCATTTGCAAGGCATTTTACGCATGTACAGTAGGGAAATTGCCGGGAAAATGGCTGCCGCACCATGTCCCCAGTGACCTGCGCATGCGCAGTAAACTCTGGCGCAGCGCTAGAGTCTGCTAGTCCACAGAGTCTTCTGCTGGGCTCAGTGTGCTGCCGGCCTCCGGGTAGAGAGGAGGTGGCCCTGGACGGAGACTGCACGCGGTCTCCTCTCTTAATATGCCCCTGACTGCAGGGGTGAATAATGGTGGCCTGGGGGTCACGTGAGGTCATCAATAATGTTCCTCTTAGTCCTTTTTTGTCCCAGATTTAATTCTGATTTTAAAGCAGCAGCATGTTGGATCTGTAGATTGGTTTAAAGTATCTTGAGACAATTTATAAGCCAGTGTCCAGTGACTAATAATCACAGGTGATTTTAACTACTATATATAATATAACTGGTATATAAGTAATGTATACAATCCTAACTGTTGATAATCCGTATATTTAGAGAGCGTGGTTCCACTGAGAAACTGAGTTGGAGTCTCTAAAATATATCACCCTGTGATGTCTGCAGTGAATTAGTTGGCTGGTATTTTTCTTAATATGTGTGGGAGTTCACTAAAACATTGCATTTCTTCTAGTTAGTAAATGAATGCACTCTCAGATATGGGGGACTGTAAACGCAGGGAAATATATAGGAAAGAGCGTACAGTTACACTTTCCTCCATATTTGCATCCTCTCTTACACTTTACGAGACCATCAATATGGGTCGTGCCTGGATTAGGAGTCTGAGTGGACCTAGGGCACACACGCATGGTAAGAAGATTAGCCGTTAGTGTTCCACCATGTGGAATCTTCACCCCCCACTCCTCTGTGGGCATTAAATTCCTGAGCTCTACTATAATTTTTTGAACAGAGCTGTATTGTATGCAATAACCAAATATTGTAAATGGGGCTGCTCGGCTACAAAAACAGGGCACTGTAAATTACTATCTGTGGATTAGTACATAGAGCCATAGAAACCATTTAGGTTTTCAATTTTATTGAGGAGATCACAAGCTGATTATTATCTGGAATAAGGTTAATATTATTATTATTAGGTCAGTTTGGTGGGTTGTTTTAGCCAGATGGGTGCACAGGCTCATATTTTTTATTAATATAAATAAGATCAGGTTGGTCTATATTGCATGTTTGATTCAAGGGTTGCATGGGAACTTGACTTTATTACCCTCTGATAACTTAAAATCATTAACCAATGTTTTTATATATTAGATTAATATATATTTAAAAACTAGCTGAAGTACCCTGGGTTGCCCGGGTTTAAATCTTGAAGTTATTAAGTTTTATTATGTGATGTCGTCCAAATACATCCAGTAAAAGGCCTAGAACAGGCTCCATTGGTCAAAGTTCTTCCCGATGCACTCCGCCGTGAGGTCTGACCGAGACCCAACGACTCCATTAGGCATCCCAGATCATTTACTGCCCCTCTGTGAAAATTTAATCCAAATCCATCCATTTGAAATATCAGAACAGGCTCCCCGGGTCAAAGTTATGCCCATCGTACACCAATGGGAGGTCTGACCGGGATCTCAACCCCCTAGTAGGTCTTCTGGAATCCAATGTTACCACTCTGTGCAGTTTTTGTCCAAATTATGTGATGTCATCCAAATCCTTCCAGTGGAAGGCCCAGAAGAGGCTCCCTGGGTGAAAGTTCTGCCTTGCGAACTCTGCCGTGAGATCCAACTGGGATCCCAACTACTCCTTTAGCCATCCCATACAAATTGCCATCCCTTTGTGAACTTTCATCCAAATCCATCCAATTGGAAAGCCCAGAACAGGCTTCCCAGGTCAAAGTTCTCCCCAGCGTCCCAGGGTCAAAGTTCTGCCCAGCATACACCAACGGAAGGTCCGACCAGAAACTTAACCCCCCTAAAACCTGGCCAGCATCCAACTGGACCACCTTGCATTGGTTTCAAATAAACAAACAAACAGACCAATGAATTTTATACAGTCAGGTGCATAAATATTGGGACATTTACAGAATTTTCATATTTTGGCCTCTATTCACCACCACAATGGCTTTGAAATGAAACAAACAAGATGTGCTTTAACTGCAAACTTTCAGATTTAATTTGAGGGTAATTACATCCAAATCAGGTGAACGGTGTAGGAATTGCAGTTTCTATATGTGCCTCCCACTTTTTAAGGGGCCAAAAGTAATGGGACTATCAACTCAAAAGCTATTTCATGGACAGGTGTGGGCTATTCCCTCGTTATTTCATTATCAATTAAGCAGGTAAAAGGTCTGGAGTTGATTCTAGGTGTGACATTTGCATTTGGAATCAGTTGCTGTCGACTCTCTATATGAGATCCAAAGAGCTGTCACTATTAGTGAAGCAAGCCATCATTAGGCTGAAAAATCAAAACAAACCCATCAGAGAGATAGCAAAAACATTAGGTGTGGCCAAATCAACTGTTTGGAACATTCTTAAAAAGAAAGAATGCACCAGAGAGCTCAGCAACACCAAAAGACCCGGAAGACCACGGAAAACAACTGTGTTGGATGACAGAAGAATTATTTCCCTGGTGAAGAAAAACCCCTTCACAACAGTTGGCCAAATCAAGAACACTCTCCAGGAGGTAGGTGTATATGTGTCAAAGTCAACAATCAAGAGAAAACTTCACAAGAGTGAATATAGAGGGTTCACCACAAGATGTAAACCATTGGTGAGCCACAAAAACAGGAAGACCAGATTACAGTTTGCCAAACAACATCTAAAAAAGCCATTACAGTTCTTGAACAACATCCTATGGACAGATGAGACAAAGATCAACTTGTACCAGAATGATGGGAAGAGAAGAGTATGGAGAAGGAAAGGAACTGCTCATGATCCAAAACATACCACCTCATCAGTGATGCATGGCGGTGGTAGTGTCATGGCGTGGGCATGTATGGCTGCCAATGGAACTGGTTCCCTTGTACTTATTGATGATGTGACTGCTGACAAAAGCAGCAGAATGAATTCTGAAGTGTTTCGGGCAATATTATATGCTCATATTCAGTCAAATGCTTCAGAACTCATTGGACGGCGCTTCACAGTGCAGATGGACAATGACCCGAAGCATACTGCAAAAGCAACCAAAGAGTTTTTTAAGGCTAAAACGTGGAATGTTATGCAATGGCCAAGCCAATCCCCTGACCTGAATCCGATTGAGCATGCATTTCACTTGATGAAGACAAAACTGAAGGGAAAATGCACCAAGAAGAAGCAGGAACTGAATAAATTTGCAGTAGAGGCCTGGCAGAGCATCACCAGGGATGAAACCCAGCGTCTGGTGATGTCTATGCGTTCCAGACTTCAGGCTGTAATTGCCTGCTAAGGATTTGCAACAAAGTATTAAAAAGTGAAAGTTAGATTTAGGATTGTTTAGTGTGTCCCATTACTTTTGGCCTCTTAAAAAGTGGGAGGCACATATAGAAACCGTTGTAATTCCTACACCATTCACCTGATTTGGATGAAATTACCCTCAAATTAAATCTGAAAGTCTGTAGTTAAAGCACATCTTGTTTGTTTCATTTCAAAGCCATTGTAGTGGTGAATAGAGGCCAAAATATGAAAATTCTATCAATGTACCAATATTTATGGACCTGTCTGTATATAAGATATTATTTCCAACTCTATTGTAGGCACCTGTAAGTAGACTTGAGCGGAACTGTGGGTGGGGTGCAGCAGAGCCCAGAGTTTCCGCTAAAGGTGGTGGCCTACGCCGATGATGTCACGGTGGTTCTCTCCTCACGGATAGAGGCCCGTGATGTGGAACATCTTATCTGTGAATACTCTGAAGCCTCGTGCTCCAGGGTAAACCATGAAAAGTGTGAAGTTTTCTGGATGGGGGAGGAGGGTGATGAATTTTGCCTTCCGGACAGCTTCCCTCGGGCCAGTCAGCAGATTAGAATTCTAGGCATAACATTTGACCATGGTGACTATGCCTCCCTAAATTGGGATAAGAAGCTTGAAGATGCTACCAAGAAGGTAGAGAGCTGGAAGAGATGGAAGTTATCTCTGAGGGAAAGGGTTGACTTGTGTAAGACTTACTTGATTCCGATTTTTTTATATGTCAGTTATGTGTGTTTTTTGCCTCAATCTATGTGGTCCAGATTGAATTCCTTGTTTTTCCTTCTTTTGTGGGGAAACGGGGTCAATATTGTCAGGAGAAACATCACCTACAGACCGAGGAAAGACGGGGGTTTAAGTATGGTAAACCCCGTTGTTTTTTTTGTAACAGCCTTTTTAAAATGTAATCTTGGGAGTTTGATTTTAGATGCTCCCCCTCAGTGGGTAGAGGGATTTAGATTCTGGATGTTCCCCTTCCTCAGGTTGTGGCTAGAGGGTGGCCAGGTGAAAAGCTTTCGGATTCGGTGTGGTTACCTCCCGATCTACGTCATCCAGAGTTTGAAAGTGATGAGGCGTTTTGGCATGGTGGTGAGTGAAGTAAAAAACTTCTCTAGAAGGGAGTTGGAGAGAAGAATTTTGCAGACTCACTTCCATGACCAGCTGTCCCTGAGGGACTGTCCGAATGATGTCGCTTCGGCCGGGTTAGCTCTGTTAAATTCACAGAGGATACCGCAGAAGTTTAGAGACATTGCTTGGCTCTCTTTTCACGGAAGACTTTATGTTGGGGAGAATCTCAGGTGGAAGAGTGTCAATGATCGTGGTTGCCCACGGGAGGAGTGTCCATGGGTGGTGGAGACGATGGACCACTTTCTGCTTGAGTGTCCCTTTAATGTAAAGGTTTATGAGGAGGTGTCAAAAGCCATTGGTATTCCGTGCCTTTCGGGGCTTAGTTACCCTGAGTGGGTTTATGGGGTAGTCAGAAGATACGGTGGATTTAATTTAGTCACGATTTATTTAGTTAGTTTAGCAGTTAGATTTCACACGTGGAGCGCACGGTGTCAGGTGTCCATAATGAAAAAGGTCCTCCCCTATAGGAATGTGGAGGGTTTGATTCTTCAAGAGGTGAGAAGGATGATGGATCTGGATAGGGAGGGGTTGGATGCTGTCGGCTGGTCTCGTCGGTGGGGCCAGTTGAAACCCCCTTGAGTGGGTGGCAAACAGTCTCTCTGAATTCCAGCTTTGGGTTTTCTTTTCTCTTTTTTCACTCCCTTGTAGATGGTTTTTTGAAGTATTTTGTTTTATTTATGGAAAGGTTTGCATACATCTGCCTGTAGGTGTTGGTGATGGGTAATATAGTTTAGGGTTTGTTGTATGATTTAGATAGTTTCCTTTTACTTGAAGTGGTTTCTAAATCCTTGCTTAGTTTTCCCTTGCAGGTGGTGGATTGTATATAGGTAGTAGGGTAGATAAGTGTTTGTATTAGTATAGGAAAAGTATAATATGAAGTAATATTATGTATTTTTTTTGCCTTTTTTATTAAGTTTTTAATTTTATGTAATTATTTATTTACATTTTATGTATTTATTATTATTATACTTGTTGCAAGTTTTAATAAAACGAAGTATGACCTGTAAGTAGACTTACAGGAGGTCTCTGCTTTTTCCAGTTCAGTCCAATGCTGTTGACATGCGACCCCCATGCTAACATGACATATCTGTGTAAAAAAAAACATATGACTGGCATCAATGTGATGAATTGGTAGTAGAATGCAAATATCGGTCTACATATACTGTGCAATGATAACTGTCTAAATTTATAACGCATCTCTGCATTAGACAACATTAGAGGACGATGTAAAACAGGGAATGATACCTACAGTAACTTCCAGACTGGTATCAAAATGTGGATTAAGGGGTAATTATAAATAGTGAACACATTCTCCTGTAGATTGCAACAATATATAGATACAAAACATAAAAGTCTGTGAAAGTGTTTCTGACGTTAATGTGATCTCATAAATTAAATTTCTTCTTGCAAGATTTGATCTCCCTTTGATGTTATTGATGTGCTTAACGCCCCCTCTCCATATTTTACCAGATGTTGCTAAATCTCCGTCATAGATGTCTACTTGGAATGTAATATTTTTAGAAAGTTTGTTGTCATTAAATAAGTTCATTTCAGTTGTGTAAATCCTGGCCCATTCTGACGTCTGGAGAAAAAGGTTTCTGAGAAACTTCAGTCAGAAGAGAAAGGAGCGGGCAACATATGGTGTCCTTTGGAACTGTAATCCCGTGATAAATGATGTTACCATGTATTTCCATCTATAAAACGCATAAACAGGACCTCAGCCTGGGCTGTTTTTCATTATGCTATGCTCGGCACTGTCAAGTCTCAGGGTATTACAATTGGAATGGATGTGTAAGAAATAACAGGGTTTTGGGAAGACTTTAACTTAGAATTCATTCCTAACAATAGCGAGGAATGTGCGCCAAGGTGACCTGCCCTCAGCTGTGAGATTTCACAGAGGCACTAACTGCTGCAGACCATGAGCCCTTTCAGTGTGATTACTGCATGCTGGGATGCCGTCAGAAAGCCATCAGCCAGTGACACAGATGTTCCAGTTATGGCATTTGACCCATGTAATGGGATTGCACATAAGATTACAAGCTTAGTTGTGCTCATCCCCTTAGGTCCTGGAAGATATATGGCTTTAAATTAATTCAGCATAACCTCTCCTTAGTGTTTCTTGATATATTATATACATGATTTAATTTTTGGTTATTATTTTTCTTTTTAGATTTATCCATAATATTAAGGTGTTTAATTTTATTTATTATTTTACCCAATCTCTTTTTACTGTTATGCTGTTTTTATTGTTGTTGTTTTTCCATCCACTTTATATATTTTTTGTATCGTGGGGGGAGTGAAATTCTTGGCAATGTAAAGTCGTGATGTTCCGCTGCACACATACCCAAGATTTACTGTAGCCCAACATCACACACTTTACTGTGCAGTCACCTATGAATTCCTCCCTTAGTTTGATGAAGTTGAATGTGTCCATTTCTAATGATATGGTTATACTGTGTGTGGAGCTTTTCCACATCTTTGATTTTTAAAGGGCGTAAACAAGGGCACTGATTCTGTTTCCTTCAGGAACTAATCATAGTGGTTACAGGTGTTCAGAAATGTAGCACTTGGACTACACTGGCCGCAAACATATTTGCAATGTAATTGTTAACAGTCCTTAAGTAGAAGTTGCAGATTATATTTTGTGGCTCATCTTCACAGTTCCAAGTTCGTGGTTCACCACTGAAATAAGCACTTGCATTAAAAGTGATGTTTTTTGCTGCAAACAGCGACATCACTTTATTGTTGAATTGGGCAGGATCCGGGAGGTTGGTCCACTCTCCCTAAACACCAGGAGAACTCTATAGAATTCGGGAGACTCCTGGACATTCCAATAGAGCAGACAAGTATCCATCTTCGCTGAAGGATTGATTTTTGCACATCTCTACCAAGTTTTATGCATCAGAGCATCCCAGTCTGGATCACTAGATATTAGATTTGAGCAAACTGCTGCTACTCTAGCAAGTAAAACTATCTTGCTCTGCAAATCACTGCACTTCCCGCTTAGCGTGTTGTCAGTGAGGTGCATTCTATCCGGTAAACATTCGGGAAGCCGGCTGCCTTAATAGCGACAGCCGGCTTCCCGACTGTCATATCCCGGCGAGGGTGAAATACCGGGCGTTTAGATGTAGACGCCTGACATTTACCCGACGCCGGGAGACCGGCGCCCGGCATCCCGATCGAAGGGATGCCGGGCACCGCGAGCGGACAGCCACGGGGGGAGAGGGTTAGGTTTAGGGTACCCGGGGGGGACTTAGGGGTATGGCACCCCCCCGGGAGGGTTAGGGTTAGGCACCCACGGGGGGGACTTAGGGTTAGGCAGCGGGGAAGGGGGGGTTAGGGTTAGGCACTTAGAGGGGGGATTAGGGTTAGGCACTTGGGGGGGAGGTTAGGGTTAGGCACCCCTAAGGAGGGTTAAGGTAAGGGGGTTAGGTTAGTTTATACTTACCTTAGGGACGATCGGGATTTCCAGCGCTGTCGGGCTTCCGCTGCCGGGAACTCTGTTTTTGTCAGCCAGGCGCTGCTGGGAATCGAACCGCCGGCCATACGGTATTTCATACCGATTCCTTCTATCCTGTGATGAGCTGACAGAGTCATGTTTCTTGCAATCAACTAGTTTGGTTGTCCACAAAATGTTTGAAACTTTCCAATTTACCATCCACATGTACCAAACACTCAGATTGTGGTAGCCTTTGCCCTTATGAATACCTTGATAATGTTTATTGTACTTCAATGATCATTTAGTTATTGTGATCACAACGGCAACATCAATGATTTGCATTCATAAATTTATAGCAAAAATCAAGGGACAGATTTAGAAAAGCCTCTTCTCCCTAAAATGATGCAGAACTGACAGTATGATTTAAGTATCCCGATCTAACAAATGCCTAATGCTGAATATAGAAGCAATATCCCTTGCGCTAGACAAACTACGCAGGATATGGCAGGATATCACAGTTCCCATTAGCCACAATTTAACAATAGTTTGGCAATGTTGTCTCTTTGTCCCTATGGATGCTTTATCGAAGGAGATGCTCCTTCCATCCAGGTAACCTTATTATTGTGACCCTTATCAGTGGCGTAACTACTGCCCCCGCAGCTCCCGCGGTGGCTTGGAGGCGCCGGGTAGCTTGGAGGCGCCGGGGGGCAGTGCTTACCCCACTCCAATTGTGAGCGCTGGCCTCTGAAGTGATCGGAGGCTAAGGAAGCCTCCAACCACTTCGGAGCACAGCAGGGCCAGATTTTTTGGGTGGGCGATAGGGGCGGTCGTCCCGGGGCCCCCACACAGAATCAGTCTGCAGAGAGTAGGTGTGCAGCTATGGCACCTGTTCCCGGACGTCAACTCACAGCCGTGCCGCTGCTCTGTAATGCAGCTGTACTGAAGCAGTGGTACGGGCAGCACTGTCGGACTCCCAACTCTCCGCTGGCTTCTCCTCCCCGCTTGATTCCCTCCTCCGTTGATGACGCCGCCGCGCTACTGACACTGGGGGATGAGACGTCATTATGTCTTTCCCACAAGATGTTGATGAGGAGCAGGATGCGGGATGCCGGGATCACAACTCAGTTGGAAAACTGTGACAACAACTCACCCTCCTTAGCAGGGGTGAGTAAAACTGTTAAGGAGTAAGAACATAATGATATATTTTATCTAAGGGATGGGGTTTGAGGGCAGAGAAAAAAATTAAATATATTATATTAAGTGTGGGGGTGAGGTGAGAGAGAATGGGGACATTGCGTGGCATAGTGCAGTTTTGGGCATTTGTCTTATTGGGGGAAGCATTGGGCATATTTCTGGGGACAATGTGGGAATAATATTTATACTGGAGGTATTGTGGGGCATCATGGGGGCACTGTGGGCATAACATTAATGCTGGAGGCATTGTGTGGCCTACTGGGGGAATAGTGTGTCATAATACTAATAATGGGGACATTGGCATAATGTGAGCACTGTGTGGTATACTGTGTGGCACTGTGCAACATACTGAGCACACTGTGTGGCATAATGTTTATACTGGGGCAGTGTGAAATAACATTGATATTTTGGACATATTGTGGCAAAGTGCCATTTTATTGGTTAAGGCCATTTCAAATTAGTTGCCCTGGGCCCCCAACAAACCTTAATCCGGCCCTGGAGGCCAGCATTCCCAGTAATGTATTGCAGTGAGGAACATGAGCGGCTGCATCTGCTGGATCAATTGATCCAGTCAGCGCGGGAGTCGGGATAGACAGCCTGGATGACATCTGCAGCCTGCACGGTGTCAGGTAAGTAGAGGGGAACAACTAAAGGCTGCACTAATTGAAGGGGCACAACTACAGGGGGCAGTGGGCACTACTTGAAGGGGCACAACTACAGAGGCACTACTTGATGGGGCACTATTCGAAGGGTCACAACTACAAGGGGCAATACTTTAAGGGACAAAGCTACAGGGGGCACTGCATATGGACAAAGCTACAGGGGACCCTGGATAATGACTACTACTACAGGGGGCCCTGGATAATGGGTACTACTACAGGGGGTATTGCATAAGGGGCACTGTTACAGGGGGCATTGCATATGGGGCACAACTACAGGGGGCACTGTATAAGGGGCACTAATTTAATAGGTTATAAACTTTGTTCCCAATAATCTGGTTTTACATGGACTTAAAAACTGTGTAACCTGTCTTGAGCTGAGGAGACAGACTGAGAGGAGGGTTGATGAAGTAGATCTGTCTGGGTGGTATGTAATGGGCATTATTGTGTGGCATAAAGTGTAATGGGCATTACTGTGTGCACAATGTGCTATTAAGGGCATTACTGTGTTGCATTATGTGTTATAAGGGGAATAATGTATAAGGGGCATTACTGTGTGGCATAATGTGCTATGTGGTATAATGTGAAATAGAGGCTTTACGACATGGCATAATTTGTTATAAGGCATTACTGTTTGGCATGTGTAAGGTGCATTGCTGTGTGGCATAATGTGTTGTAAGTGGTATTATGGTGTGGCATAATGTGTTATTGGGGCATTCTGGTGTGGCATAATGTGTTATAAAGGGCATTACTAGTGTGTCATAATGTGTAAGGCACATAACTGTTTCATGAACATGAAGCCGCACAAAATAAACGTCGTATTTGGGTATGTTTGTTTTTTTGGGGTGGGGGGGCGCCTTGAGTTTTTTCGGCTTGGGGGAGCAAAATTTATAGTTACGCCACTGACCCTTATGACTGCGTATGTGCAGTGTCAGAACATGTCAGGACACCCTCTGATCGGTGCTGCTGTCCTGGCATGGGTTTCTTCATAAATAACCTTCATACCTCAACTGTCATCGCTGCAAACAGTGTTATTACACGACTGCACATATTAATAAATAGGTCCCTTAGAGCATGCTTCATCCTTTAATATTAGAGAGTAAGGGTACCTATCCTATAATATATACTAAGGAGAGTGTAATGAGTATTTTCTTTTAAAATATATACAAAGCAGGCATTTGGTGTTAACTAATGCAATTATATATATAGCTAACATGAGGGTGTATGTCGCATTTTATAGCCGGCATGCAGGAAGGATTATTGATACATCCTGTGGTAGCATACTGTGCAGTATTATTTTTTATTTATTATTTATTAACAATTTCTTATATAGCGCAGCAAATTCCGTTGCGCTTTATAATTTGAATCAACATCAACATTAACATTATACTGGGTTGTAAAAGACATACATAAATGACATACATAAGGGTAAGAGGGCCCTGCTCGCAAGCTTACAATCAGTAAGAATGGGGTATGTCTCATCATATAGCAGCATACTGTGCAGTAAGAATGGGGTATGTCTCATCATATAGCAGCATACTGTGTAAGATTGGTGTTCCTATAGCAGCATACTGTGCAGTAAGAATGGGGTATGTCTCATCATATAGCAGCATACTGTGCTGTAAGAATGGGGTATGTCTCATCATATATCAGCATACTGTGCAGTAAGAATGAGGTATGTCTCATCATATAGCAGCATACTGTGTAAGATTGGTGTTCCTATAGCAGCATACTGTGCAGTAAGAATGGGGTATGTCGTCCTATAGCAGCATACTGTGCAGTAAGAATGAGGTATGTCTCATCGTATAGCAGCATACTGTGCAGTAAGAATGGGGTATGTCTCATCATATAGCAGCATACTGTGCAGTAAGAATGAGGTATGTCTCATCATATAGCAGCATACTGTGCAGTAAGAATGGGGTATATCTCATCATATAGCAGCATACTGTGCAGTAAGAATGGGGTATGTCTCATCATATAGCAGCATACCGTGCAGTAAGAATGGGGTATGTCTCATCATATAGCAGCATACTGTGCAGTAAGAATGGGGTATGTCTCATCTTATAGCAGCATACTGTGCAGTAAGAATGAGGTATGTCTCATCATATAGCAGCATACTGTGCAGTAAGAATGGGGTATGTCTCATCCTATAGCAGCATACTGTGCAGTAAGAATGAGGTATATCTCATCATATAGCAGCATACTGTGTAAGATTGGTGTTCTTATAGCAGCATACTGTGCAGTAAGAATGGGGTATGTCTCATCCTATAGCAGCATACTGTGCAGTAAGAATGAGGTATGTCTCATCATATAGCAGCATACTGTGCAGTAAGAATGAGGTATGTCTCATCATATAGCAGCATACAGTGCAGTAAGAATGGGGTATGTCTCATCATATAGCAGCATACTGTGCAGTAAGAATGGGGTATATCTCATCATATAGCAGCATACTGTGCAGTAAGAATGGGGTATGTCTCATCCTTTAGCAGCATACTGTGCAGTAAGAATGAGGTATGTCTCATCATATAGCAGCATACTGTGTAAGATTGGTGTTCCTATAGCAGCATACTGTGCAGTAAGAATGGGGTATGTCTCATCATATAGCAGCATACTGTGCAGTAAGAATGGGGTATGTCTCATCCTATAGCAGCATACTGTGCAGTAAGAATGAGGTATGTCTCATCATATAGCAGCATACTGTGTAAGATTGGTGTTCCTATAGCAGCATACTATGCAGTAAGAATGGGGTATGTCTCATCCTATAGCAGCATACTGTGCAGTAAGAATGAGGTATGTCTCATCATATAGCAGCATACTGTGCAGTAAGAATGGGGTATGTCTCATCCTATAGCAGCATACTGTGTAAGATTGGTGTTCCTATAGCAGCATACTGTGCAGTAAGAATTGTGTATGTCTCCTCATATAGCAGCATACTGTGCCGTAAGAATGGGGTATGTCTCATCATATAGCAGCATACTGTGCAGTAAGAATGAGGTATGTCTCATCATATAGCAGCATACTGTGCAGTAAGAATGAGGTATGTCTCATCATATAGCAGCATACTGTGCTGTAAGAATGGGGTATGTCTCATCCTATAGCAGCATACTGTGCAGTAAGAATGGGGTATGTCTCATCCTATAGCAGCATACTGTGTAAGATTGGTGTTCCTATAGCAGCATACTGTGCAGTAAGAATGGGGTATATCTCATCATATAGCAGCATACTGTGCAGTAAGAATGGGGTATGTCTCATCCTATAGCAGCATACTGTGCAGTAAGAATGAGGTATGTCTCATCATATAGCAGCATACTGTGTAAGATTGGTGTTCCTATAGCAGCATACTGTGCAGTAAGAATGGGGTATGTCTCATCCTATAGCAGCATACTGTGCAGTAAGAATGAGGTATGTCTCATCATATAGCAGCATACTGTGTAAGATTGGTGTTCCTATAGCAGCATACTGTGCAGTAAGAATGGGGTATGTCTCATCCTATAGCAGCATACTGTGCAGTAAGAATGGGGTATGTCTCATCCTATAGCAGCATACTGTGCAGTAAGAATGAGGTATGTCTCATCATATAGCAGCATACTGTGTAAGATTGGTGTTCCTATAGCAGCATACTGTGCAGTAAGAATGGGGTATGTCTCATCCTATAGCAGCATACTGTGCAGTAAGAATGAGGTATGTCTCATCATATAGCAGCATACTGTGTAAGATTGGTGTTCCTATAGCAGCATACTGTGCAGTAAGAATGGGGTATGTCTCATCCTATAGCAGCATACTGTGCAGTAAGAATGAGGTATGTCTCATCATATAGCAGCATACTGTGCAGTAAGAATGGGGTATGTCTCATCCTATAGCAGCATACTGTGCAGTAAGAATGAGGTATGTCTCATCATATAGCAGCATACTGTGTAAGATTGGTGTTCCTATAGCAGCATACTGTGCAGTAAGAATGGGGTATGTCTCATCCTATAGCAGCATACTGTGCAGTAAGAATGAGGCATGTCTCATCATATAGCAGCATACTGTGCAGTAAGAATTGTGTATGTCTCATCATATAGCAGCATACTGTGCAGTAAGAATGGGGTATGTCTCATCCTATAGCAGCATACTGTGCAGTAAGAATTGTGTATGTCTCATCATATAGCAGCATACTGTGCAGTAAGAATGGGGTATGTCTCCTCCTATAGCAGCATACTGTGTAAGATTGGTGTTCCTATAGCAGCATACTGTGCAGTAAGAATGGGGTATGTCTCATCATATAGCAGCATACTGTGCAGTAAGAATGGGGTATGTCTCATCATATAGCAGCATACTGTGCAGTAAGAATGAGGTATGTCTCATCATATAGCAGCATACTGTGCAGTAAGAATGGGGTATGTCTCATCATATAGCATCATACTGTGCAGTAAGAATGGGGTATGTCTCATCCTATAGCAGCATACTGTGCTGTAAGAATGGGGTATATCTCATCATATAGCAGCATACTCTGCAGTAAGAATGGGGTATGTCTCATCCTATAGCAGCATACTGTGCAGTAAGAATGGGGTATGTCTCATCCTATAGCAGCATACTGTGCAGTAAGAATGGGGTATGTCTCATCATATAGCAGCTTACTGTGCAGTAAGAATGAGGTATGTCTCATCATATAGCAGCATACTGTGCAGTAAGAATGGGGTATGTCTCATCCTATAGCAGCATACTGTGTAAGATTGGTGTTCCTATAGCAGCATACTGTGCAGTAAGAATTGTGTATGTCTCATCATATAGCAGCATACTGTGCAGTAAGAATGGGGTATGTCTCATCATATAACAGCATACTGTGTAGTAAGAATGGAGTATGTCTCATCATATAGCAGCATACTGTGCAGTAAGAATGGGGTATGTCTCATCATATAGCAGCATACTGTGCAGTAAGAATGGGGTATGTCTCATCATATAACAGCATACTGTACAGTAAGAATGGGTTATGTCTCATCATATAGCAGCATACTGTGCAGTAAGAATGGGGTATGTCTCATCCTATAGCAGCATACTGTGCAGTAAGAATGGGGTATGTCTCATCCTATAGCAGCATACTGTGCAGTAAGAATGAGGTATATCTCATCATATAGCAGCATACTGTGCAGTAAGAATGGGGTATGTCTCATCCTATAGCAGCATACTGTGCAGTAAGAATGGGGTATGTCTCATCATATAGCAGCATACTGTGCAGTAAGAATGGGGTATGTCTCATCATATAGCAGCATACTGTGTAAGATTGGTGTTCCTATAGCAGCATACTGTGCAGTAAGAATGGGGTATGTCTCATCCTATAGCAGCATACTGTGCAGTAAGAATGAGGTATGTCTCATCATATAGCAGCATACTGTGCAGTAAGAATGGGGTATGTCTCATCCTATAGCAGCATACTGTGCAGTAAGAATGGGGTATGTCTCATCATAAAGCAGCATACTGTGTAAGATTGGTGTTCCTATAGCAGCATACTGTGCAGTAAGAATTGTGTATGTCTCATCATATAGCAGCATACTGTGCAGTAAGAATGGGGTATGTCTCACCATATAGCAGCATACTGTGCAGTAAGAATGGGGTATGTCTCATCATATAGCAGCATACTGTACAGTAAGAATGGGGTATGTCTCATCCTATAGCAGCATACTGTGTAAGATTGGTGTTCCTATAGCAGCATACTGTGCAGTAAGAATGGGGTATGTCTCATCATATAGCAGCATACTGTGCAGTAAGAATTGTGTATGTCTCATCATATAGCAGCATACTGTGCAGTAAGAATGAGGTATGTCTCATCATATAGCAGCATACTGTGCAGTAAGAATGGGGTATGTCTCATCCTATAGCAGCATACTGTGCAGTAAGAATGAGGTATGTCTCATCATATAGCAGCATACTGTGTAAGATTGGTGTTCCTATAGCAGCATACTGTGCAGTAAGAATGGGGTATGTCTCATCCTATAGCAGCATACTGTGCAGTAAGAATGAGGCATGTCTCATCATATAGCAGCATACTGTGCAGTAAGAATTGTGTATGTCTCATCATATAGCAGCATACTGTGCAGTAAGAATGGGGTATGTCTCATCCTATAGCAGCATACTGTGCAGTAAGAATTGTGTATGTCTCATCATATAGCAGCATACTGTGCAGTAAGAATGGGGTATGTCTCATCCTATAGCAGCATACTGTGTAAGATTGGTGTTCCTATAGCAGCATACTGTGCAGTAAGAATGGGGTATGTCTCATCATATAGCAGCATACTGTGCAGTAAGAATGGGGTATGTCTCATCATATAGCAGCATACTGTGCAGTAAGAATGAGGTATGTCTCATCATATAGCAGCATACTGTGCAGTAAGAATGGGGTATGTCTCATCATATAGCATCATACTGTGCAGTAAGAATGGGGTATGTCTCATCCTATAGCAGCATACTGTGCTGTAAGAATGGGGTATATCTCATCATATAGCAGCATACTCTGCAGTAAGAATGGGGTATGTCTCATCCTATAGCAGCATACTGTGCAGTAAGAATGGGGTATGTCTCATCCTATAGCAGCATACTGTGCAGTAAGAATGGGGTATGTCTCATCATATAGCAGCTTACTGTGCAGTAAGAATGAGGTATGTCTCATCATATAGCAGCATACTGTGCAGTAAGAATGGGGTATGTCTCATCCTATAGCAGCATACTGTGTAAGATTGGTGTTCCTATAGCAGCATACTGTGCAGTAAGAATTGTGTATGTCTCATCATATAGCAGCATACTGTGCAGTAAGAATGGGGTATGTCTCATCATATAACAGCATACTGTGTAGTAAGAATGGAGTATGTCTCATCATATAGCAGCATACTGTGCAGTAAGAATGGGGTATGTCTCATCATATAGCAGCATACTGTGCAGTAAGAATGGGGTATGTCTCATCATATAACAGCATACTGTACAGTAAGAATGGGTTATGTCTCATCATATAGCAGCATACTGTGCAGTAAGAATGGGGTATGTCTCATCCTATAGCAGCATACTGTGCAGTAAGAATGGGGTATGTCTCATCCTATAGCAGCATACTGTGCAGTAAGAATGAGGTATATCTCATCATATAGCAGCATACTGTGCAGTAAGAATGGGGTATGTCTCATCCTATAGCAGCATACTGTGCAGTAAGAATGGGGTATGTCTCATCATATAGCAGCATACTGTGCAGTAAGAATGGGGTATGTCTCATCATATAGCAGCATACTGTGTAAGATTGGTGTTCCTATAGCAGCATACTGTGCAGTAAGAATGGGGTATGTCTCATCCTATAGCAGCATACTGTGCAGTAAGAATGAGGTATGTCTCATCATATAGCAGCATACTGTGCAGTAAGAATGGGGTATGTCTCATCCTATAGCAGCATACTGTGCAGTAAGAATGGGGTATGTCTCATCATAAAGCAGCATACTGTGTAAGATTGGTGTTCCTATAGCAGCATACTGTGCAGTAAGAATTGTGTATGTCTCATCCTATAGCAGCATACTGTGCAGTAAGAATGGGGTATGTCTCATCATATAGCAGCATACTGTGCAGTAAGAATGGGGTATGTCTCACCATATAGCAGCATACTGTGCAGTAAGAATGGGGTATGTCTCATCATATAGCAGCATACTGTACAGTAAGAATGGGGTATGTCTCATCCTATAGCAGCATACTGTGTAAGATTGGTGTTCCTATAGCAGCATACTGTGCAGTAAGAATGGGGTATGTCTCATCATATAGCAGCATACTGTGCAGTAAGAATTGTGTATGTCTCATCATATAGCAGCATACTGTGCAGTAAGAATGAGGTATGTCTCATCATATAGCAGCATACTGTGCAGTAAGAATGGGGTATGTCTCATCATATAGCAGCATACTGTGCAGTAAGAATTGTGTATGTCTCATCAAATAGCAGCATACTGTGCAGTAAAAATGGGGTATGTCTCATATAGCAGCATACTGTGCAGTAAGAATGGGGTATGTCTCATCATATAGCAGCATACTGTGCATTAATAATGGGGTATGTCTCATCATATAGCAGCATACTGTGCAGTAAAAATGGGGTATGTCTCATCATATAGCAGCATACTGTGCAGTAAGAATGGGGTATGTCTCATCATATAGCAGCATACTGTGCAGTAAGAATGGGGTATGTCTCATCATATAGCAGCATACTGTGCTGTAAGAATGGGGTATGTCTCATCATATAGCAGCATACTGTGCAGTAAGAATGGGGTATGTCTCATCTTATTGCAGCATACTGTGCAGTAAGAATGGGGTATGTCTCATCATATAGCAGCATACTGTGCAGTAAGAATGATGTATGTCTCATCATATAGCAGCATACTGTGCAGTAAGAATGGGGTATGTCTCATCCTATAGCAGCATACTGTGTAAGTTGGTGTTCCTATAGCAGCATACTGTGCAGTAAGAATGGGGTATGTCGCATCATATAGTAGCATACTGTGTGGTAAGATTGGTGGTTGTCCTTTTCCATTGCAGCATACTGTCTAGTAGAAAGGTGGATGTCTCATTCTATAGCAACCACATGCTGTGCAGAAAGATTGGTGTTTGTCTCATAGTTGTAGTCTAAGGGGGTCTATTCATCATCACTTAATTTCTATAAAAGCAGGAGAAAATAACAATTTTCACCTGCAATTGTAGAAATTAAGTTATCGGGCCATTCGTCAAGAAGGTGTAGCAAGAGATATCACAATTATCTCCTACTTACCTTCCTCTTGCAGAATGGCCCAGGGTCCCCATATACTAGTATGGGGACAGAATTCATCAAGCGCCAAAAATACATTATTTTCGGAGTTTGAGTGCGGGAGAATTCGCCATCTTCAGATGGTGTTTGCTTCCGCTCCGGGCTCGCAAACCCACTCCTTCTCTATAGGAAGGAGTCATTATCGTTCATTGCATTCAATATCGTCCAGTCTGTATGCAAAACATTGTTAACAATGTGCGATCGCGCGGATCGTTAACGATGTCTTTCATCTCCTGTACTTGGAGAGCAACCTGACAATATCGTCAGGTTCTGCAAGTATGGGGATGAGGGAGGGTGCCGTCACTAAACAATATCGTTAACGATATCGTTCAGTGTGTATGCTCAATGTAGTTAACGACATTGAGCCGGCAGTGTAGGGGAAACACTTAACGATATCGCTCATGGAGCTTATCGTTAAGTGTATGCAGCTTAAGTTGGGAGCAAAGCAAAAAAAAAGTAAGTCACTTTTTATCTGCAACAAGTCATGTTGCAATGCAAGGGGTGCAAAATACGTTGATTTTTTCGCATGCAGGGTAAATAGTTTGCATGTAGCCCACTTATGCTGGACTGCTGTATTTCTACACAGCAATTTAGATTTCCATTTGAACACGCCCCTCTCAAATCTAAATCTCTGCACATTTTATATCTGCCCCACCTGCAGTGCAACATGGTTTGTTCTAGATACAAAGTTCAGGGCCGGATTATAGGAGGGGTGAATAGGGCGGTCATCCAGGCACCCCACAGTCGAAAATATTGTCTGGAACCTGTCCACTCACCTGGCCGGCTTCCGGTCCCAGCAGCATCACAGCACAGTCTCACTGCCACTGATTTACGGACCCAACAGTGGCTTTCTATGGAAGCCCCGTCCCCTTGTTGACATAATGCCGCGATTCGCGGGTGCACGGGTAGGGGGCGGGCCATAATGCAGTGAAGTGCCCGCCCCCATCAGAAGGCTGATTGGTTGCCTGCTTCAGCTGCCAGAGGTTTGTGTGCGCTCCCTTCCTCCCTCTCTCTCTCCCCCTCTGTCACCTCCACCCCCGCTCTCCCTTTCTTTCTCTTCCTCTGTCCCTATTTGTCTCCCTCCCCATCCCTCTGTGTCTCACTCCCTCCCCCTCTCTCTCTCCCTTTCTCCTTCCCTCCCTCCCTCTCTCTCCGTTCCTCCCTTTCTCTCTCCCCTTACTACTTCTTTGCCCAGATTCCCTCTCTGTCTCCTCCCTCCCTGTTCCTTCCTCCCTCCCCTTCTCTCTCCCTCCCTCCCTTTCTCTCTCCCCTTACTCCTTCTCTCTCTATCTCACTCCCTGTCGCTCCCTCTCTGTCTTCCTTCTCTCTCTCTCTCTCTCCCCCTCCCTCTCCCTTCCACCTCTCCCTCCCTCTCTCATCCTCCCTGTCCCTTCCTACCTCCCCCCCTCTCTATCTATACTGCATGTATATATATATATATATATAAAAAAAATATATATATATATATATATAAAAATATATATATATATCTTTATAAATATATCTATATAGGTCTATCTCAATTTATATATCTATCTTATCTATCTATATCTATCTATCATATATATATATATATATATATATATATATATATATATAATCTCCCCACTCTAAACCATGCGTTTTACCATGGCAGTAGCCATTTTTTATGGGGCCCCCACAACTTAGTTTCCCCGGGGCCCCCACAATCCTTGATCCGGCCCTGACAAAGTTACATACTTTTTTTGCTTTGCTTCCAACTCTGAATGAACAGTCCCAATATGCATTTCTAAAAGAAACTGACACTTGTAAAAGCATCTTAATGTGTTGATTTTACAGTGTTCACAAATGTCATTTAATCCTATAGGATTCTATTCTACCTGGCTAAATAGTAGCAGTGGCAGCTCTGTAATATAAAAACACCTGGCTCACAGAACACAGCAGTCATAGAAATCCTGTCTCCTTGGCTCTGCTTTTGCAGCTGTTGTGAGGAATAAGTACACATCATGCGACCACTTGTGTTTTGCCGGCTTCCAAATGAGGCTTGCATGAGACCGACGGCCAGCAGTAGTAGCAGGTGGTTTAATTTAAAAATTCATCTTCATTCCCAACCTCCTCCGCTTTTGTTCCATTTCCTCAATTTCCCTGAGCCCCACAATTTCCGCGAGCCATCTTGGCTATAGGTTAAGTCCACTTATTTGCAAATCAGCTTTCCCTTTAATGTGAGTACTGCAGCTGTGTGAGCGCAATGATCGTGCCGGCCTTAACGATCTTAGCTTGTACACTAGTGACGCTTTTACAAGTCCCATTGGTAGTGCTAAGGTTAAAAATCCAATTATCCCTAGCTGTTTAAACCGTTAAATCTGAAAATAATAAAAAAAAAATATAGAGCTGCTATATAAATATATTAGTACTAGCATAAAGTTGATATATTAGTGTTTGTTTTGTCCAATCCACTGCACTTGCTTTTATACTGTTGCTGACTATAGATAATAAAACTGAGGCATACACCTATATTCTATGTACTTTTTCTTCAATATATCATAATTTGGATTAGTTCATTTATTTACAGTGGAAAATAGGTTGTGTGTCTTTAATTGATAATCCTTTCCGCAGATTAAATTGCTATAATTCCATGTTCCACAGCAGTTTATAATGATCGTAATCTTTTGACGTTTGCACCCTAATGCTGTGAGGTTCTCATGTAAGGCAGGTTATTTTGGTCTGAGAACTTGCTTTTAGAAAGTAGGGTTGAATGAAAGAAGAAACTATTCTGACCATTAATCAAAAAGCTGACATTACACTGAAAGCTTCTAAGCATTGTTTATAGCACTTTGCAGGATATCAAAGGTTTGACTTGGCACATTATATAGGTGTTGCCCGGAAAGGTATCTGGAAGTAATCAGGGTGGCATACATCCTTTCTTGTTAGTGCTAGGATTACACTCATTTGTACGTACAGTATGTGTTTTTCTATTGTGATACCATTTTTAAAGTGAAAGCAAATGGCTAAAAATATTTTAATTATTTTCTAGAGAAAAGTGAAATGTACTATTTTGCATTTCATGGAATGATACAACAACTCATGCGTACTGTTTAAAAGTTACAAGTTCTGCAGCGAAGTGTGCATGACTGTGATGACATGATTCACAGTGCCACACCCTCTGCAGATGACCCTGGGATCACCCACCTCCAGATCTCCTGGAATACACCTGCTGAATCACAATGCCAGTACTTGCTGCATTGTACAGCAGGGGCGGGACTACAAATATGTCAATGCATCATCACGACGCGCCCCCCCCCAGTGTCACCTACTTCTGCTACCCCACCCTTGGTGCCGACCTGACTGAAGCCCTGCAGTGGGGGCAGACCAAAGGTTGGCAAGTATGATTTGCACCCCTTTGCATTGCAACATGATTTGTTCCAGATACAAAGTTACTTCTTTTTTATTTTTGCTTTGCTCCCAACTCAGAATCATCTCCAATATCTACTATTATATCATAATTTATTATATTATATTATTATATATTATATTGTATATTATATCGTTATAGAAGTAAATTATATTTTATGTCTGTATACTTTTAGTCTATTAATATCTCTTGCTGCTGGAGGAGAATTTAAAAAATCAATAAAATTAATCGCTCTGTTTTTTCTCTATATTCTAGGATTATTTCACAGATCTAATTACCAATGACAGCATTAGTTACTTTAAGATATCAAAGAAGATGTACCCTCATAGGCCAATAATGATGGTCATCAGCCACGCAGCTCCACATGGTCCTGAGGATTCTGCTCCACAATTTTCAGAGCTCTTCCCAAATGCTTCCCAACACATGTGAGTAGAATGCTGGAACTGGTGAATCGTGACTTTTACTGTCCAAAGAAGTTTGGAAATTAATTTCCTGGATCAAATCCATTGATCTAGTCATTTCTTATTCCACACTGAATCCGTTTCTATTAAATTGTTTGTCTGTAAATTGTAGAATTGTTTAAACTGAGTCATAAGGATTTAAACTGAGTCATAGGGATGATGTGTATATATATATATATATATATATATATATATCAATTGGGCTTATTTTCTATCATTGCACTGTGATAATCATCTGTTCGGCTGCCTTGGAAATACCACTTTACCAGGCCAGTCTAAGGGGTATGTGCATGGCCAGCAAGTCCCGAGATTTTGCCGATTTTACCACAGCCTATTACATTTGGCCCTATGGGGGAGATGTACTAAGCTCTGGAAAGTGATAAAGTGGAGAGTGATAAACTACCAACTACCTACTGAGCTCCTAACTGTCATGTTACAGGCTGTGTTTGAAAAATGACAGTTAGGAGCTGATTGGTTGGTAGTTTATCACTCTTAAATGTATCACTTTCTAGAGCTTAGTACATCTGCATCTGCAAACATTATTAGAAAAGAATAATTGCTTGGTTAGGTTAGGTGTTTAGTACTAGAAAATAGGGACATTTCCAGGAATGGGTAGAAAATATACTAGTATTGTCATGGTTTTCACCATACATTTATCAATAAATTACATTTACTCATATTTAATTGTGCTTTGAAGACATCCTTAGAATGCCAAGCAGGGTAAATGTATATGAGTAGTTGTATGTGGTAGAAGTGGCTCTTGTCTAACTTACATATCCTATACATGATCTGCTAACTTACAGAAAATCTCATATGGCTTTGTAACATGAGCGTACACAACGTCCTGTATCTTAAACTATGTTTGTATGAGAACTTTTCTATAAATAATTGTGAATTTTATAAGATGATTATTCATATTTAGATCACTGTACATTTCACATTTCCTGTCCCTATAAAATATTTGAGATGAAAATAATACTTCTCCATCCTCTATATAGATTATTTTTTTAAGTAAATTAGATTGAAACATTTGAAAGTGCATGAAGAAAAATAAGGCATCGGTTGATTTAATAAGATCAACAAGAAATAAGCATCCCCAGGATGAATAAAGGGGGACCCCAGCAGATAAAAGAGATACAGTATCTACAATGGTCCGTCCATTTTTATTCACAAAATTAACCCCCCATAGTTTTCTACAGGGGTTGCTAAAATGTGAAATTTACCCTATACTGTATGTGACAATTGCTCGATTTAGAGAGTTATTACCAAAATGTATTTACTTCTGTTGGAAAAGTGCAGATTTAGTTCTACTATTAAATATAATTTGATAAAAGCAAAGCCCACTGTTGACCTTTCTTATCAAAGTTCATTGAATTATTGGCATATACTTTTCAGCACAAAGTCAAATGTATAAAGCTGGCCATATAGTGCGTACACACGGTCAGATATTACAGTATGATAAGAACGATAACGATATCGATCATATCGTACTATTTTTGGGTCCTGCCAACCCCCAAACGATGGTCGATGCGCGGGCATGGCTGGTCGATATCGACTATCGCCCATGCATGCCGGCCAACTTGGTCGATATCGACCAGGTTAGCCTGGTTACTATATCGCGGGTCGTTATAGTCGTTTGGGGGTTAGTGCATGTGCTGGATGTTCAATATCAAACATCCAGCACATGCAGGACGATCAGACAATGATATCTGATCATTGTCTGATCGCTCCGTGTGTACAGAGCTATACACCAGACCAACAATCTTCCAACCATCCAACTAGTTGGTTGGTTGGAATGAAAATCCGGTAATGCAGGGGAGCAAATAACAATTAGCAATTTGCTCCCAAACACTAGGAAACACGAGAGAGGTCATCCAGGCAAGTTGTTTGATTCAAACAACTTGTCTGAACAACAGCTTTCATCCGTTTTACAGTGTTTGGGAGCAAAAGGCTGATTGTCATGTGCTCCCATGCATTACCGGATTTTCATTCCAACCAACCAACTAGCTGGATAGTTAAAGGAAAGTTGGTCTGGTGTATGGCCAGCTTTAGTCAGTTTTTATAATAACTATTTAACTTGTGATTATAAAAACCCATCCCTCCATGTGAGCCGTGAAATTGTTCCCGAAGTTTTTGGAAGATTTAAAAAAAAAAAAAAAAAAAAACATTTCAAATGTCATTGGCTCAAAAAAAACAGGAAATAAATAAAAATTAGTTTCCAAGAACACTTGTCCAAACGATAATATACTTGGAATCCTGGGGCACGGGTGGAACTACTTCAGGGTTCCAAAAGATGTTCCCTTTAGATTGTTAAAACAAACACATTCTTAAGATGTTCTCATTTATTCTGCAGGGTCATCTCCAATTTTCTCAATTTAACTTGCAGATTATTATTCTCGTCACCAAGGCAACGAGGTTTACATCATATAATGTTTTGTATCACCCATACGCCTTAGTATTTCTGTACAGGCCACTCAGGACATTTGAAGTGTGTTTTGTGCAATATGAAAACAGATTATAAGATGCTCATTTTTTAACTATAATAAGAGTTTGGGCTACATCTGCCACAAGCTACTACATGTATAATGCCAGGAAATTGGACATTGTTCATGTTATTTTCAGTTACATTTTTACAAAAAGGCTTTTTGTTGTTCTGATATATATTTTACTATAGTTTTCCAACTTGATATCAACAAGCACAGTTTTCAAGCTTGCCCTCATCAACATAATGAATGAACATTGATCTAATGAAATGGGTTATGTAACTTTCAAGGCTCACCTGCTTTCCTCCATCTAATGTATAAATCATCACTACATGAAAACTGTCTGTGCCAACACAGAAACTAGAGATAGGGGAATATTCTCTAAATTAACAAAGATAATTTTTGATGTGTCAGGCTATCTGTCATTAACAGCAGTTCCTAAATAAGATAGGATAGATTATTTTTCAGTGATAGCATAATGCTACCTTACCCTTCCATAGGTGTGTAGCCAAAGTCTGTTATGATAGATCTGTAAATATGTATCAACAAAGGATTTCTAATAACAGTTCCACATGGGAAAGTGCACTTGACTTTACACACTTTGGGCTTTATTCAAAGTTGAATGTAAATGTAATTGCAAAATACGTCTAGTAAAAAATATGTATTTTCCAACCTATTCAGAAGCAAAATCTGGCCAACTCTGACTAGATAGCAATTGGGGCTTCAATGCAAGTAACAGGGGCAGATGCGCCAGGAATACGATAGGAAGCTTGGCTTAGCTGTGAGTACAAAAGATGCACACAATCACACAATGCATACTCACTACAATAAACACAATGCATACACATTACAGTGAAAGGACGGAAAATGCAGACCCCAGTTCGATTGGAGCATAATGGATGGTAATGGAACAAGAGAAAAATATAACATTATATCTGTATTTAAATTCAACCCTAATAGCAATATATGCAGCCTTCCTCTTCCCAAGGAGAATAGGAAACATACTTTATTTTTGAAAAGCGAGTATTCAGTACAATGTAATCTTGCTTCTAAAACACAGTTGCAGCATGCTAACTTTATTTGCATTTATGGGGTGACTTAGACACATTCGACAATTAGTTGAGGGCAGCGGCCGTACCAGCTTGCATCTTGCTCTGGGATTTCAGCACCTGTAAATCCCGTCCCTCCAAACAGACTCAATTGCATCTTTTCAGCTGACATATTGGCCACAATTCACATCAACACACCCATAACATGCCCTTATTGTACTTCAGCCACATCTACATGCCCCTGCAACCCCCGGCCTGGCCCCCTTGTCATACAGAGAGACAAATGCATGTTTCTTGGGAAATAAAAAGACGCACACTGCGAGAAGACGTGTAGGAGCACCGAGCACTAAAAAGAAACAGCAAGTTTCGGATGAAAAAAAGGCACAAGCCGGAACGAGGCAAAACATCATCCTCGCGCTGTCGGATTCTCGCAGATTTTGGATTGTATAAAAGGTCCCCGTGCTGGGCTGTGTTGTGCAGTGCTGGTGTCCCATAAAAGCTGTGTTGTCCATAGGAGCTGTGTGCAGACAGAAGGGCTTCAGTGGCTCCTGTGTCACTGTAGTACTGAAGGGGTGCTGTAGTGTTGTCCAGGGGGTGCTCTGTCCATCAGGGGTGCTCCCACCAAGTGCAAAAAATATATTTTTTTTTTCTGTGTTTGTGTGCGCGTTAAACGCACGTGCATCAAAAAAGTAGCAGCGCCAAGCGTGCGCCTGAGTCATGAGTCAAGGGCCGGCTGGTCTGTTGAAGGGTGGTGTAACCCCCAAAGTGCCCCAAAAAGTAAAATATTTAAAAATTGTTTATTTTTCTGTTTGTGTGCGTGTTAGCTGCATGTGCATCAACAAAGTAGCAGCGCCAAGTATGTACTCTTTGGGGCCTAGTTTTTCAAACTGCTATCCTGTCTGCCACTGCAGTGCCACTCCTAGATGGGCCACGTGTTTGTGCCACCCATTTGTGTCGCTTAGCATAGTCATCCAGCTACCTCGGTGCAACCTTTTTGCCTAAAAACAATATTGTGAGGTGTGAGGTGTTCAGAATAGACTGGAAATGAGTGGAAATGAATGTTATTGAGGTTAATAATAATAATAGCATAGGAACAAAAAAAAAAAAATTCTGTGATTTTAGCTGTTTTTATGCTTTTTTCCAAAAAAATACAGATCCAAAACACAAAACCCAGAACCCAAAACACGGAAGGGTGGTTTTGGCAAAACCAATCCAGATCCAAAACACGAAGAAAGATCCAGATCCAAAACCAAAACACGAAAAGTGGCCGGTGCACACCCCTATTAAAAACCAATGAATGTAAAAATATAACAATTTAATTAGAAAAATAACTTAAAAATTATAATGTGAGTCACAAACAACCCTATGCAAATAAAACCAATAACAAAAAAAGAACTACGATAGAACTAAAGCGAGCCAATCTGTATATGCTGCCTATGATGAAGACAGACACAGGGCCTGATTCAGCTTTGGGAATAGAGTAAGATATAGCAAGTTACTGTGCCCCAGGGCATAACCAGGCTGCACTGCAGGTGGGGCAGATTTAGATTTGGGAGGGCCATGTTCAAACTGACAATCGAAATTGCAGTGTAAAAATAAAGCTGTGCAGTATTTGTGGGCTACATGCAAAAGCAGCCAGTATTTACCACACATGCCAAAAAATGTATGTATTTACACCCCTTGCACTGCAATATGGTTTGTCCAGGTTCACAGTTACTTGCAATATCTTACCTGATTCAGAGCCGCTCGTAAGCGGCCGCTCGTTCGCTCCGAGCGATGTTCGCACATCTGCGCATGCGTATGGGTCATAATGCGCATGCGCCAACCAGTCAGTGCGGTGGAAAACGTGTGTTCGCAAAATTGCGAGTGCCTGCTAATTTGAGTGACAGGATGAGGCGTTTGTGGGTGGTAACAGGGGAAAGTGAGATCCGAACACAGGCGTGCCAAACGGTCAAAACGGGCGTTTTAAGGGTGTGCATAATTAACAAAGCAGCGTCATCGACCACGTCACTTGGTTGTTTCTTAGCCTGAACTGTTCGCATGATTGCGGTATGAAAATCCAACCACAAGCACTGCGAGCAGTTCAGACGCCTTTCGATGTAGTCGATTAATCTAATAAATAGTGGAGATGACGTGTGATGCGAGCGGCCAGGGGGCGTCTTTACAAAATAGCGAGCTCGCTCAGACATAGAGGCGTCAACAGACCGCAAAGAGCGAGCGCTCAATTTAAATAGCCGGCCCCTTTTTCAGAACGAGTGAGCGCAAATAGCGTCCGGGTCTGAATCAGGCCCTCTATTCCCAAAGCTGAATCAGGCCCATAGTGGCTTGCACAAGGTCACAAGTATCTGACATTAGAGTCTCTAAATGGTCTCTTTATGCTTCTATGTAATAAGAACACAATACGTTTCCATTTAATATGCCTGTAACCAGAAAAACCTGTGTAAATGACAAATGTTTATTTTGCATTGTTCCTCAGAACTCCCAGCTATAACTACGCACCAAACATGGACAAGCATTGGATTATGCAGTACACGGGCGCCATGTTACCTATACACATGGAGTTCACAAATGTGCTTCACAGGAAGAGGCTGCAAACACTCATGTCTGTGGATGACTCAATGGAGAAGGTAACTTTTTCCTTTAAAATAATGATTTACTTCTCCCATCATCTCCACTCAGGGCCGGCTCTACCATTAGGCAGCTTTAGGCAGCTGCCTAAGGGCGCCAGGATCTGGGGGGCGCCACAGAGTCTGCCCATGACAATATTAAGGATGTGTCTGAGAGAGATATTATTGTTGTACTAAAAGCAGATGTTGCCTTCTCACTTTCACCTAATGGGTTAGAAAGTGGGGAATTGGTGGTGGTGGTGGGGGGCGGCTCAGTAGGTTGCAGTTTTGCCTAGGGTGCCGAGAAACTTTGCCCTGGCCCTGTCTCCACTGTGGCATGTGACCTGTAGCACACATGTGCACTAGTCATGAGACATAAAAGTTTTGAGATCCCCTTTTGGGAGCTCCCATGAAGGCTTTACATTGGTGGTGTCAGGCTTTGGGAACCTTTATGTATGTACGGGATACTTTCATTTTGTAAATAGATTTGGATGATAAATTATAAAGGGCAGATTCAAGTTGCCACAAGATTCCATGGTCACCCAGACAGGAAAACTATGCTTGTTGTTGCTCACATCCCATAGACGTACAAGCAAATACCAAGGGATCTTCCTACTGTAGTCACCCGTTATCTCTGCAGCCGCATGTCGCGTATTAGAACCTCACACTTAATTAAATCTGCTCCTAATTACGTCTTCTACATTGTAACACATACAATTCTAAATCCCAATAATATGTAAGCAAGTGTATAAAATCTTTAAGAGTTTCACAGAGGCTTATACACAATCCAGCGATTAATCTGATGTTCTGCTTGTAGATTTTTATAAACCAGACAGTTTGTGAATGATGATGTTGCATTGTAATAATCTAATACCTGTATTTAATTGTATCATCACCAGCTTTACAACATGCTGGTTGAAACTGGAGAACTGGACAACACATATATTATCTACACAGCTGACCACGGCTACCACATAGGACAGTTTGGGCTGGTGAAAGGAAAGTCCATGCCGTATGACTTTGACATCCGAGTCCCCTTCTTTGTGCGTGGTCCGAACGTGGAGCCAGGATCAATGTAGGTTCCCCCATCTAGTTCCCAGCTGTGGCATCTCTAATATGTTTCCAGATAACATAGTTATCCATCACACTCTCTGGCCTGGACCGTATCAAGAACAAGCTACATTATGAACTTGTTTAGACAAAGACATTATTTTTTTCTTTTGATTTTGTAAACAAAGGTTAAAATCAGCAAAAATTATAAACCATGGGGCCTGGGAGCTGGCAGTGCCTGTGGTATAGACACAGCTGAGCTCTGTATTCTGAACTATGGATGTTGAGAACAGTGTATCAATGGGTTTTAGTTACATTACCAGGGCTGCTTTCAAGATAAATAGCTCCTGAATGTAACCAACCTCTCAGAGTATAACACGTGTTCACATTGATTAGTTTGCAGATTATACAGTTTGTTTCTTCACTATCAAGCTGGCCCCCAACTTAACTATCCTGAGTGTAGTGTGTATGTTCCACAGTTGTATATAATTTGTTGCTTAGCGGAAGTGTGTGCAGTATGTAATGAAGGATACAGATAGTGAGGGACAACATGGGAGTATTGTAGCTCTTATGTGAAGTTGCTGGAAACTGTGGGAATTGTCATTCAGGGAACTGTAATGGGTGTATTTCTGGGATGAGCAGGATCAAAATCGGAATAACCGCTACTAATATTTTGCTTTTCTCAGCGGACAATTATATCAAAAATTGTAGAAGCTTTATGCTTGGGGAGATGTATATTATTGGGGGTGGGGTTATGCAATTTTTAAAAACACCATCAATCAGATGCTGTCCTACAAACACAAAGAAACCCAGTATTTATTAATCTGTGATTTGCATAAAGTCACATCCAATGTGTGTTTTTAAAAGACATGGTTTACACATTACATGCAAACCGCATATCAGGCAAAAACCATCCGCTCTGGACTTAAGTCTTTGCTAATATGTATATTAAAGGTAGTCCTTTTAGAGGGCATTTTTTATGCACCATGTTTATGGTGATGATTGTCACATCTGTCAAATATAAAGTTATACATATAACAAGCTTAGCGATCATCTGTAAATGAATCACCTTTGTATTGGCATCACATACAACATTCATGTGTCTTGACCAATCTCAAGACTGAGAGCCACAAGTTTAAAACACTTTACAAGTGTTTGTGCCGTTTAACTTATGGTATTTGTAACCTCCACTTGATACATTGCACCATTTGTACGGATCCCAGGTCACAAAGCGGCAGTGCAGCTTACCATTTGCCAGTTATGATGTGCAGGTGTTACTCTGATAAGTCGTATGGTTTAAAAATCGCACAAAACAATGCATTATAAATTGTTGGTTTGGAAAAAAACACACTTTTCTAATCACCTCCATGATGTCTTTACAAGAGTAAGAACTGTGCTGTCATATAGGAACAACTAATCCTGAGCAGGATATCTTCATGAGAAGAGTCAGCTATCGCTTGACCTTTAAGAACTATGGCCCTCATTCAGAGCCACTCGCTAGCGGCAGTACGCTCGTTCCGAGCGATGTTCGCACATCTGCGCATGCGTACGGTTTTTAGTACGCATGCGCGAACCAGTCAGTGCGGCCGAAAATCGTTGGTACGCAATATAGCGAGGGCCTGCTATTTTGAGTGACAGAATGAGGCGTATGTGGGTGGTAACAGGGGAAGGTGCTTGAAAACGGGGAGTGGAGATCCGAACGCAGGCGTGCTTAAAGGTCAAAACGGGCGTTTTAAGGGAGTGCATAATTAATACAGCAGCGTCATTGACCACGTCACTTGGTTTTTTTTTAACTCAGAACTGCTCGCAAAATAGCGGTTGAAAACACCAACCACAGAATAGCGAGCAGTTCATACACTGTACGATGTACTCGATTAATCTAATAAATAGCGGACATGACGTATGGTGCGTGCGGCCAGGGGGCGTTTTTATCAAATAAACGAGCGTATGTTTTGCTCGCTTGTTCAGACTTAGAGGTGGGAACAGACTGCAATTTGCGAACGGATCATTTGAATAGCCACCCCTTGTTTTTGAACGAACGACCACAAATAGCGAACGGCTCTGAATCAGGCCCTATGTGGTCTATGTACTAAGCCTTAGGGGGGGTATCCAATTAGCCTTGGTAAATTACCGCGGCTAATTACCTCGCCCAGGGCTACCCAATTAGCCCCAAAGTCGGCCCGATGCCGGCACTTATCGGGGGTGTTTTTTTCGGGACCTGATGTGTCCCGAAAAATAATCCACGATAAGTGCCGTTTTTTCACCAAAAAAAAAAGCGAAAACACATCGGTCCACGAGCTCCTATGTGTTTTCGGGAGAACTATCCTATTATTTCAACTGAAATAATAGGATAGGGTGAAAAAAAATTCGGCAAAAATTAGGGATAGTCAGCGAAAAATCCCCGTTTTTCGCCAATCACGGGGATCAATTAGCGCCGAACAATGTTCGGGGCTAAATGGATACCGCTCATAGAGAGAGATAAAGTGGACAGAGATAAAGTACCAATCAAACAGCACCTAACTGCCATTTTTCGAACATAGCCTGTAAAGTGACAGAGGAGCTATAATTTAATAAATATATTTGATTAACAAGGAGCTGATTGGTAGGTACTTTATCTCTGTTCACTTTATCTCTCTTCAAGGCTTAGTGCATAGACCCCTGAACTTGAAACGGGTGAGGTACAGGATGCCGGCGCTCAGGATCCCAGTGGTCAAAATCCTGACGTCAGCATCCTGTCAGGTTTAAAATACCGCACCCTAAACCTAACCTGCCCCCAGTGCCTAAACATAACCCTCCCCCCAGTGCCTAAACATAACCCTCCCCCAGTGCCTAACCCTAACCACACTACTTACCGTCGGGATGCTGGTGCTGGCATTCTGACTGGTGTTGGGATTCTGGTGCCGGCATTCTGAGCGCCGGCATCCTGACAGCCGGGATTTCAACTACTGCCCCTTGAAACATATCACATATACTTGGATGAATATTGTAACATTAACATTTAATTAAGTTGGAGGTTAAACTATCTATGACATATACATGTGCTAGGGCCACATTCTAACAAACCGATGTGACATCAACCTTAACAAGGGCTCCGCTCTAAACTGCAGCCATGGGCCGGTCATGTTTAGTGCTGCAGTACAAAAACATCAATACCATAAAAATGTAAAAATTATATTAATTAACTGTTATTGTATGTTGGTCAACTTTAGACAGAATTATAACAAATGCTATAGAGAAAGCAGGAGAATGTCAGCTCTCGGCTACTGGTAAAGCCCAGATAAGAGAGTAGACCTTGTAAGTGCTATTGTTTTACATATGAAATGACCGTGGTCCGTGTTAAATAAAGATATTCTTTCATTTACCCATAATAATCACAAACCTTTTTTCCTAATTGTAATTACAGGATGTAGATTTTTTTTAGATATGTAATAATATTCCAATCACTTTCAGTATTTCAATATAGCAGTGTATAAGAAAATAGAAGGGAGAAGTCAGCAGAATATACCTGTATGCCTCATTTTAGCGTACAATGATAGCACATAACATCTTCCTTATATTTGCAGTGTGCCTCAAATTGTGCTGAACTTGGATATTGCGCCAACTATTCTGGATATTGCTGGGCTGGACACGCCCCCAGACATGGATGGGAAGTCCATACTCACTTTGATGGATATAGAAAGACCAGGAAACAGGTTGTTCTCTATTCTTATACCAAAGATGTGATCTGCGTGTTGTAATGGGGCTGATTCTCGGTTTGTCTCATCTGCGGCTGCTTATCTGGAGATCCGAGGAGTTCTGCTTACTAGCTTATGCCAGAATTTACCCGCATATGTAAAAAGTCCTTTTGACTGCATGTGTAGCTAATCCCCCCATCCCGCGGCCATTATCACTAGAATCTGGACTTGCACTCACCCCATGCTAAGTGCAAAGGACCTATCTGAAACCGGCATCACACCTCCGTCCGCACAATGCAGTCGAGCATAGAAGTTGGTCTACACATCCACAACACTTCTATGACTCCCCCATGAGTTGTAACAGATACTTTGCATTCACAAGGTCGCTGCCTTGTCATCGCCCAGAAAGGCCCATTTCACGCTTAGTAATCCATCGAAGGACAGATCAATCTGTACACACAAACAATCTCCGGCACTTGTGTAGTCACCCATTTCTCTTTGGCGTATGCGCAGTATGCTGAAATCCGCAAGATCCATCCGCATTGCCAGATTCAACTCCATTATTTATTTATTTATTAGCAGTTTCTTATATGGCACAGCAAATTCCGTTGTGCTGCCAGTGAAGAGGATTGGTCATCGGACACTACTTGTCCTATTAGATTTTTTACAAATTTACAGATGATGTCAAAGTTTACCTTGTACGTTAGCCGGAGCTGCCCGGCAAGGGTGGTTATCTCTTAAGCCACTGGGGTTGATTAAAGAAAATGAACTAGATTTCTCCTTTTAATACGATTTTTAAGTTTTGTACTTATAGTACATTGTGTGACACGAATAGAGGTGACAAATGATCCAGATGGGGGAAGGGAAGTTCTGCGGGCTCTTCCGCTAATCACGGATCAATTACAGGAGTGGCAGGTTGAATAGAGGGTATACCACTCTAGAGCAAGTCATTAAGGAGAGAGGCTGGGAATGAGTCCTATGATAAATGGCACCTCACATAAAGGTGAGACGCAGCCCATACATGGGAAGAGGTGATGGTGGAATAGGAGAGCAGGTGGTGGAAACAAGGGTAGTGTATTTAGAGGAAAGGCTGCATTTGGTAGGTAAAATGTTACATTTGTGATTTTTGCAAGATGCCACTATGTTATAGAGAAACGTACTAAACGGGTCAGAATATAACAGGCTGTTGTACATAATACTAAGTGTATATGATCCATAGAACAGCTGGTTCTCACTTGTACAATCTCCACTTTATTTCAGATTACGGACTCATAAGAAACACAAGATTTGGAGAGATACATTCCTTGTGGAAAGAGGGTAACTTGATATTTTTGCAATTTTGTATTTAGTTTGAGGCAATCGCTGACATTCATTTTATCATGCGTCAACAATAAAAAAAAACATGGCGTTCTGGCGAAAGGTCGGGGAGTAGATTATTGCCGCTTTCTGGAATCACTCTTTTTATTCGACCTATGCCATGCGGGTTTTCCAGATTACAAAATGTAATAAGAGAGCTGCAGGGCCAACCCTACCATTAGGTGAACCAAGCTGTTTGCCTCAGGCACCTTGGGTTAGGAGGCGCACGGATTCCGGACACCTGGTTCTTTTTTAAATACCCCCGTTCCTCACTGGCTGACAGTAGGGGAGAAAGGAATATGTTTTAATTGTGTCAAAACTTTTTCCAGCCCTTATCTCCTCTCACCTACATTGTAAAGCAGTGACAGAATGACACATCACATTGCGCCTTCCCAGTGTCAGCGACAGGCTTGGAGTATGCTGATGTCACCACAGTACCACATTCCAAGCCTGATATAGGGGATCTGAAGTATATAAATGATAATGCCATTGTTGCTGTTAATCATCAAATTGCCTAAAATGGTAACTTTTAGTCCCAGACTATACCAAAATAAAATATTGCTTCGGCCCATGGAGCTAAATGTTTCCCCACCCTTCAGTTATGTACAGCCCTTTATCCCATCTCAACTTTTCTACCTGACAGAAAGTTTATCAGAAAAAAAGAGGAACCAAGCAAAACGACTCCGCAGTCCAACCACTTGCCAAAATACGAGCGTGTGAAGGAGCTCTGCCAACAGGCACGATACCAGACTCCGTGTGAACAGCCAGGGCAGGTAAGGAAAAAATGTGTTCTCTCTCTTTTATTGTCATGCTGGTTGTGTTATCCTCATCAAGGGGAAGAAAAAAAAATTCCTCCCTTGATATCAATAGTAACCGCAACAAGATCACAGAAATGTTCACTGCAAGACAAAAACCATTGAACGTCTTTCAGTAAAGGACATTGTTAGTTTTATGGCGCATTCAGATGCATGCTACCCACATGTGGGCAATATCCCAAAATTGTGTGAGATCAAATTGTAACATAAGAAATGGGGTCTATGTACAATGGTGCCCACACACATAGCGATTTTTTTTCCCGATCTGGCCGATTCCGACAAATTGGAACGACAGATCGGGTAAAAAATGCCCAAATCGTGAGTCCCCACTCACGATCACGATGCGACGCGCGCCCCCGCAGGTCGCACATCGCATCTTCAGATCTGCCGTGCAGTACGGCAGATCTGACAGTCTAGGACACAATGCACTATAAAAAAGTCTGGCTGCAGGAGATCGTATGAAGATTGGATAGCATATAGTGTGAATATCATGTGCTGATCGTGTGCTGAGCTGCCGGGGAGAATTTCAAGGAAAATCGGACACATCGTTGGATCGTAAGTATATCGGTATGTGTGTAGGCACCTTAAGACTTGGGGGTCTATTCATAATGTTAATTATCGGGGTCTGTCCGGACCCTGATAGTTAACATTCTAACTCGCCACGAAATCCGGAGCAATTCAGCATTGCTCTGGCATAGTGACAGCTGATCCATAAATCAGCTGTCCCACGTGCAGCTTCACTGTTCCTTTTCAAACTGTTGCCCTGTTTATGGGGTATATATTCCTGTCACACAGCTCGTACATTTAACACATACATATCTGTGGGCGTAATCGGTATGTAATCGGGATGCACAGGATGCTGTCAGGATGCACAGGAATATATACACCCTATAAACAGGGCAACATTAAACCTTTTGCCCATAGCACAAAGGTTCCCAAACGCGGTCCTCAAGGCACCCTAACAGTCCAAGTTTTTAAGATATCCATGCTTTACCACAGGTGACTTGGTTAGTACCTCAGTCAATTTAATTCAACCACCTATGCTCAACCATGGATATTTCTGAATGTTGGGGAGCTTTGAGGACTGCGTTTGGGAACCTCTGCCATAGCAACCAAAATACTTTAATAGCATGTACTATGGGTAACTTCTCTATATGCCCTCTTTAGAAGGTTGGATACATATTCCCCTCTAAAAGAATAATAAAAAAAAAACCACTGATTGACAGACACTTTTTTTTTCATATATTTCTAAATAAAAATTGTACACGTATAAACAAATGGCCTTTTGATCTTAGACTCTCTTCTGCATTAGAGAAATGGTCTGTAAACTCTAGAAAATTAAGTTTTACTTATTGAACAGTTACCAGCTGCAGAATCTAATTTCAAGTTGCTGTATAGTCTGACATACACCATTATTAATATTTCCAGCTTTTGCTTGTTCTTATAAATTCCTGTGCAGATTAACATAGGATTGCATTCCAGTGTCCAATCGTAAATTTATTGCTGAGCGCAAATCTCCTAGCAAAGAATTTCCTACTTGCCACACAACTGATTAGTTGTTAATCTCTGTGAAAGTGCATACATTGTAATTTCTCCCTAAACCTGAGAGATAAATATGGTCTTTGCTGAATACAGGTTTCCGCTGATGATTGATCCTTATTGGCATTGGAAAGTCTTTGGAATACAAAAATACCAATACATCCTATGAGATTAAAAGTACCTTTTATGTGTAATATTAGGGGAATACATGTTAAAAACAGCATTAAAAGTGCACTCTGCCTTAATATTGTTTAGTTCAACTGTATTCAACAAGCTAAATACATATATGATAACAGCTACTGTATAAAGCAAGAAATATGTATGTACATAAGGTAGAAATAGTATGTATGATATGTAAATATTACATTATTTTATATACACATAGAATTGTGTGAAGATGACAAGGGCTATTCAGATATCTGCAATGCGCAGTCATGGGGGTGAATTTACTAAAGTGAGAGATTTTTAGAAATGGAGATGTTGCCCATAGCAACCAATCAGATTCTACTTAACATTTAACTAGCACCTTCTAGAAGATTATAGATAATCTGATTGGTTGCTATGGGTAACATCTCCACTTCTAAAAACTTGCACCAGTTATGATAACCCAGTATAGCAGATTTTCCTGCACACCTTTATGGAGTGCGTGGAATAATCTGTGCTGTTGGTGGTCACTTGGTGTCAGAGAAATGGCTGTAGCCTCCTAAAATTAATAAAACCCTTATTTGTGCCATTTAACACTACAAGGGTATGGCAGGGCTTCCTATGCATACTAATAATGGCACATACCTATTAACTGGTAAAAGAGTTTACTATTATGTTAGCTGTTGATTTGTAAATATAACAATCACCGTATGTATTATCATCTTGGCAAGGCTCACCTTATTAGAGTTTGAAGTTGACTTCAAACTATCAATCTCAAAAATGTGACTGTCATACTTATTGCACTGTGCTTGTACACCCTAGTGCCAACCTTAAACATAACACTAATTACCGTGACATCCACGGAATGCCACGAATGTGCACTCCCGCACTCTGTCTGCTCCCCACCTACAGCCAGGACCTTTCCCCGCCCCCCCCTTTTAGCCACAATTGGGTGCTCCCACGCTAGGTGAGCCTGACAGCTTTGTGTGATGGTAAATAATAGCATATTATTAAAACTGGAATGTTTCCCATGAAAGGTAAGGCATCTGTATGTACTGCATCAATGCCTGTGGAAAGTGTCTATCCTATTCTTTTCTGTTGTATAAAATGGAACTTTTCCGCCTTTCATGCAAAGCTTTGAATAATGTAAGGCTGGGCGCTGTAATTGCTCAGTAGAATTTCATTTCAGCAGAGAAACGCAGTCTTTCTAATAATTTTGACAAAAGCTAATGTAGTCTGGTTTGGCTCAGCAATATGATTTTCTCATAAAATAAACATCTTTCCGACCATACATTTGTAAACTTCCAGTCTACGGCCAGCTGTGGATTCTGAATGAAACCACACACGTCTGGGACTGCGAGGTGGAGGTGTCAGATGGTGAAGCAGATATTGACAGCCAAATACCAGACATATATTCAGGTCTTATCATGACTGTAATTGATCCTACACAGAACTGGCTGTTTCTGATCCGTTCACATTTTTATGATTGATTCTTTGAAAAAATAAAATAAAAAATAGACTCACATATTACTTCCAATTCTCTTGTACCAGTTGTGATGTTTGGCTATTCATCTCTTGCAAAGAGAATCTGTGCTTCTCATCTTGTGGCTCCTGATATTTTACAGGTGTATTCAAAATTATATGCTGGCGCTACATAAGGAAATGTTAATAATAATGATACGTGACACAGAGGTAGATGTGCTAACCCTTAGAGAGAGGTAGCATGGAGAGAGATAAACTACCAACCAATCAGTTCATGTCATTTTTCAAACACAGCCTGTAAAATGAACGTTAGGAGCTGATTGGTTGGTACGTTATCTCACACCAAAGCTTGGTACATCTTCCCCACAGACAGAAACCCGCAGTAGACAGGAGGTGGGGAGGGTTTAATTGAACTAAAGCTGGGTACACACTGACAGATACATTGGGTGATCAACTGATCGGCCAGTATATCTGCTGCCCTGTGTGTAACCGCGATATGTAGGTGAACGTCATCGTTCACCGACATATCGCATTGGCCGTGCTGCACAGCTGATGGACAGATATGTCTGCAGACATATCTGTCCATCAGCAGGTGTGTAGGGGCGGTCTGCAGACCGCCCATGTACACACAGCGGTAGCGTTGGGGAGAG
Organism: Taudactylus pleione; assembly: GCA_031769625.1. Lineage (NCBI taxonomy): Eukaryota > Metazoa > Chordata > Amphibia > Anura > Myobatrachidae > Taudactylus > Taudactylus pleione. The sequence goes on along the minus strand of JAUIMM010000113.1, from coordinate 26,528,663 downwards.
GGGCGGGACACACCCCCGACACGCCCCCTGGTCCCCGGGACCCGACACAGATGATGGCTGTTCAGTGTGTATGAACGACCATCCTCTGCAGATCACTCAATCTGCAGATATATCTGTATAGTGTGGTTAGAAAGTTGGTAACACAGAACATTTTGGTAAAATATTGTAAGATTTTTTTTTAATAAAATAAAAATATAAAGAAGGTGCAGAAACATTACAAGAGGTGCACATTAATGTCCAACTACCGTCCACCTCAGCAGCGCCACTTTCAGTAAACAAATCTTTTCATTTTTGTCACCTAAATTGCCACTAGGTTTAGTGGTTTTTTATGGCTTCATTTAATCAGGGTGTGGGGCTGTTTTTTACATGTGGCTAGGGGTCTCTGAGACATATTCCCAGTGTGGCCGGTCATGGAAGTGTGGCTGCAACCTGCTCAGCATATTATCTGCTGCTACAAATGTGCTGGCTGGGGCTTCCCGCTGCCTCCCTGGCTGACCTGGACACCCCAGACCATACTTGCCTACTTTTAAAATGCATTTCAGGGACATTATGAGCGCGGAAGTAAAGTGGCCGTGTACTGCTACATCAGAGAGGTGTGCCATACAATTAATTTAGGTAAAAAAAAAATGTGCCCAAAAGCGTTAGTAAGATCTATTTGTTGATGAAAACACACTAATACTTTTCGGAAAATACATGTAACCATAGGGATCATTGGGTCAGATGTATGAAGCTCTGGAAAGTGATAAAGTGCAGAGTGATAACCGACCAACCAATCAGCTCCCAACTGACATGTTACAGGCTGTGTTTGAAAAATAACAGTTGGGAGCTGATTGGTTGGTCGTTTATCACTCTACACTTTATCACTTCCCAGAGCTTCATACATCTGCCCCATTGTGCCTTATAGCCAATGCAGGGAAATTACACTAATGATCACATTTGAATGTATATATCTCTGTTTTATTTGTAATATAACAGCTTCATAATGGGGGTAAGGTGCAATCAGGGAGATTGGCAGACTCTTCTGGGAGACAGGGAGATTGCTACTATTTCAGGGAGTCACCCTGACAGTGAGGGAGAGTTGGCAAGTATGCCCCAGACCAGACCAGGGCCCAGGTTATCTGTGCCCGCTCTCAGCGCACATGAATGAGGTAATTTCCCTTGTGTGAATTTTGTTATTACTTTACTCAGAGAGTACCATTACAGTTTAGGACAAGACCCAGAGGACGTCACCTTTCATCTGGTGTGAAACTCAACTGGGAAATTACTGTCAAACCAGAAAAGTGCCGTCTGCAATGTCACCATTTTGCTCCATCAATCCATGTGCCTCTGCAGAATTGTTCGATGCATTCACAGTGGACTGCACACCTACATTTCCAAGCATGATGTTTTTTTTTAAAGGGGATGCTGCAGCAGTGATAAATATCAGCTATGGAACACAGCTTGCACATTTTTGCTCTGCACATGCACCGAAATCAGGCGAACGCAACTATGATTTAGTCATGCGCAAACCGAGTGCATCTCATTTTTCAACTGAAAGGGCAGTACTGGGCTGTAACTGGGCACTGGACATTTAGGCAAAGTTCACTGAGGGCATGTCGGTGGCTTTGCACTCACGTGGTCCATTGCTTCAGGTCTTTCATGTTTAAGGTCATTGCTTTATGCACAACGCTCTCAATGGGGTTGAGGTCTGGATTTTGACATGGCCTTTCCAAAAGCTTCATTCTTTTCTTTTCATATGATGCTGATGGGTGTAAAACCAAGAACATGGATAGTCCGGCCCTAAGTCTGCAACACATAGTAATACCATACATGAGTTTTCATCAGGTTTTCATATAAGTAGTACAGCTTTATTTCCATTTACTTTTGCTGCAAAATAAAGTGGGCTACTTAAAGCAGAGAGGTGCAATTTGCGGGAAGTGTTCTTGAATCTGCTCCATTAGTTCAACTCCAGCTGAGAAGAGATGAGAACATGTGTCTGATAGTCACTGATATACTAGAAAAATGGTAGGCACATAGGCATATTTATAATGTATGCAGGTTGTGCAGTGCACACAAACCCCTCGGTCCAAGGGGGTCCCGGCACCGCACACCCTGCATCCATAGTATACTTACCTTGTGCCGGCAAGTAGATCCCTCCTCCTCCATGGCGCCATCTTCCCAGTGATATATTCAGGAAGACGGCGCCGTGCAGCCTGCACGGTGCAGGGAAAGCAAAGACTCTGACATTGTGCACACGGGCCCCTCGGGGATTAATATGCCTTTGGATAGGCAACATGGGCACTCCAGCTTCTGTGGAACTATAAATCTTAGCATGGCCTACCACAAATTTAGCATGTCCTAACAACAAATGTGTAGCAGGGCATACTGACATGCGCAATTCCACAACAGCTGGAGTTGCACATGTTGCCTACCCCTGTACTAGATAATATATATATATATATATATATATAACTATATATATATATATATATAGGGCTTGAGCCAATTACATGCGAAAAGGGCAAATTATCATTGCAAAGGCATAGGAACGCCAGCAACGGCACTGCAATTCGCCCTCTCGCTAGATCTCACCCCAGACAGGCACATTTTTGGATGTAGCCCTATGTGCAAGTCTAGAGCTACCGTAACCGTGTCATACAGCCGCACGTACTCATGGGCGCGAGTAACTCGCACCTAATTCGATCAAGGCCATAGTATGAAAACTGCTAATAGGTCTATATCACGGGATGAGTACGGGATACCAGCGCTCGGGATGGCAGTCAAAGTCCAAGGTTAGGATACCAATACCTGTCAGTAGGTATCTTAACCCTCCCCTCTCCTAACCCTAACCCTCCCTCCCCAGTGCCTTAACCTAACCTCCCGCTTCCCGCACCCTAAACCAAACCCTTCCCCTAGTGCCTAACGCTAACCCCTAACCCTCCCCACAACCTTGCTACTTACCTTCGGGATGCCGGTGGTTGGGATGCTGGCGCCGGGACTCTGACAGGTGTCGGACACTGAATGTATCCCCATATCACCATTTAATTGCAAATTTATGATCCAAGTTGAAATTTGACTTCCAAACCGAATACCGTCAATTTCTAATATCCCCTTCAAATAATTTCCAAGTTGTATCTAAGGCCCGTATTCAATTTGGAGCGAAAAGTAATTTTCGCGTGTTTTTGGCAAAAACTTTTCACCAATGACGTCATGCCTGTTTGGATTTTACTCAGTATTCAATTTGAAAGACTTTCTGCCTAGGCGTAAAGTCAATGCATTGTAATAGGCGGAATGAATAGCAGGCGGAAAAAAGTGCAGCATTGCGGGAACCCCCGTGCAGCCTTCAGACAGTCCCCCAAAGGTAAACTGTGTCAAAAAATAAAAATAAAACACTTAAGGACACCCCAAAAAATCACTTTGAATTTGGGGGCGAAAAAAAAATGTTGGGGAACAAAGATAAAAACTAGCGAGCTTGACTCTGGGGGAGCCCAAGTATGCCCCAAGTGTTTTTTTCATTGCAGGTGCTTGCGGCAGGTGAATTTTTTCACGATTTTTCCAACTTCACTTTAGCAACTTTAAAATGTGCTGGCCCCCATTTTTGCTAGGATAAGTTATTTTCTGCAAAAAATACTCCTGAATACTATTCTGCATCACTTATACAAAAACACTGTTTAGCAGCTATTGAGCCCGTTTAAAAACACCAAATACCTTCAGCAAGCCAAATCACCATAGCTACCAAATACCTCCAGCAAGCCAAATCACCATAGCTACCAAATACCTCCAGCAAGCCAAATCACCATAGCTAACCCCCTTCTCAGAGCATCTTTTGGTGGGTGTCAGGCCGATTTCCCCAAATCGGACAGGACTTTCCGCTTGTTTAAGTTTCGCCGGGTGCCGTTTTCGCGTCCTTTGAAAATGAATACGGTGAAAAGCCGGCACGCGAGCGGAAAGTGTTTTCTCCAAAAACACGTGATGTAGGCGGAAAGTCCGGCAGGAGAAAAGTCCGGGACTTTTCGCCTCAAATTGAATATGGGCCTAAGTTACAAAACAGGGCATGGCTATGCATTTACTATTCATATTCACATTAACTTCATAATTATGGAAACGTGGCACTTAGATTAGAATCTGCTGTGATCTCTTTCTTATTTTTCAAATTTTTTTCTTCTATATAATGGGCGGTGTTCACATTTTCTAAGAAATCTGTCTGTTTTAAAGAATGTGTCCTGTAGCCTGCAGTCTCTCCGACATCTGTTCCATGGAATGAGTGTGTGTTGTAATTCATTCATCTTTGTCGCAGTCCCAAGGTGTAGCAGAGGAATAACTTTGTCCATCCTCCTGAAAATGTTTCACTGCTTAATTTTTCTATCAACCCCTTAAAAGCAAAACTCCATAGCCTGGTTCCCTGAGCTGGGATAAGTTGAGATAAGATGTATCTTTTCCGGCATTCTGTCTTGTTAACACACACTTCTGGGAAGCAGCGTCAAAGCTGGGGTGTATATATGTAATGTTAGGCATGAGGATTCCTACGCTGAGTCACCTCTCATTGGACATCTGGTTACTAGACACAGGGTTTCTGTTTTTTTTTAATAAACCACATAGATTATGATCGCTCAGTTTCCAGATACTTTCTCTTTAGTGCTAACCAATCTCTGTTGTGGGTTCAAATCTGGAAGAAAAAGAGGCTATTAACAGCTGATTCACTGCAAGCAGAATGCTGTACATGTTAATCTGTCCATCAGATTAAAGTGTCAGCTGTTGAGTTGTCTGTCCCTGTCTTAAACACCATAGATAAATATATCATGACTGGCCAACACTTGATCTGAATAGGGTAACATGATACTGAACTGGAAAAGACACTTATCTGCTGTAGTGTACGGTAAACTGATATTCCCTCTGTCACATCTATTTAGGAAACATCTATAGGTATGTAGGTATGCACACCATTAATAAGATGTGACATGAAAGTGAATTATCTCCATTTTACATATATGGAGAATATATATATATATATATATATATATGTGTGTGTGTGTGTGTGTGTATGTATATATATATATGTGTGTGTGTGTGTGTGTATGTATATATATATATGTGTGTGTGTGTGTGTGTGTGTGTGTGTGTGTGTGTGTGTGTATATATATGTGTGTGTGTGTGTGTGTGTGTGTGTATACTGCATACACAAAGACGCCTTATATCTAAAGGGAAACAAGGCTATTATGTTACCTCTCTATAGTGTACATTGTGCTTTCCTGCAAAGATTATGGAGGTAGTTTATCATGTGTTTGCTTTGTGCTTTGTCCATACTTGCACTGAGCTAAAAAGTGAGTGAGACTCCCCAATTTCAGGTGTTCTCCTGGACTTCTGGTTGAGTAGACCAATCTCCTGTATACCCATACTTTGCCATTGAAGTAGGCAGTTCAGGTGCTTGATGGGGTCTTTGCAGCCCTGCTCCCTGCACAATGTCTATTTGGTGCTGTATCTGCCGGCCACATTGGTTATGTGATTAACCAGTTAAAGCTGTGTGCCACAGAGAGAAAATGGAACATGCTTGTTTAATCCAAGTCTTGACTTTGAGACATCAGGGTAGATAGACTAAACTTTCCAAAAAGAAAACATTTGAGGTGTTGCCCATAGCAACCTATCAGATTAAAATATGATAGAACCTGATTGGTGTGACCCACAGCAAACTTCACCTTCACTTTTTAGACGTTTTCGTAAATCTACCCCTTATATTTGATTTTTATCAGCACCGTGGTATTACACAGTGGGCTGGGTGAGCAGGTGGACTTGTAGCAATAATATATATTGACAATATTTGTAACGAACATCTAAATATTCCATTCATTTGTCATTCCTCTTAGAAGTGGCAGTGTATTGAAGATGTGTCTGGAAAACTACGGATTCATAAGTGCAAACCATCCACAGACATTGTGTCGCTGAAGAAGAGAACACGAAGCATAAACTCAAGGGGCTATGGGAATAAACACAAAGACTGCATCTGCCCCGATACGGATTACAGACCAAATAGGAATCAGAGGAAAAAACAAAAGATTTTCTTAAGAAATCCCAGTTCTAAAAGTAAGTGCTTTACTTCTTTAATCTTCTGAAGTTAATCTTAAACTGTTAATCTTAAACTGTCTTATAAAGCTATTTGTTCAAATTTGTTTATTAAAAAAATAAATATGTATTATATAAAATAAAGTGTGGTTCAGAAGCTTAGTAAGTAGTGCAGATTAGTGTGTGAGACTAACGCACAACAGGACACAAGAGTGCTGCATAATGTGGCTTTACTCAAACGTCACTAACTCTAACCACTAAACATGGCCACCAGAATACTGTACTTCCTGAAACTGCTGGCTGGCGTGATGCAACTTCCGCCAACCACTGTGTCATCCAGACATCTACAGTTAGCATGCCTCGTAAAGTAACATAATTGCGTCTATGTATGTATTAATCCGGCTACTTTGTGTTATGGACATTTAATCTACGCATACATGTAGGAGGCCAAGTTTCTTGGATCTCGCTATTCAGGCAACAGGTCCTCCTCACCATGAATAACAGACGTACATACAGAGATTGGCATAGCCAAGATTTATATAAGTGGTGCTGTTCCAGAATACAGTGTAAGGAGCGCAGAGCCATGTTAGATGCCAATTGTTATTCTTCCTAAGCATTTGTTTTATAGTTTAGGGATGCCACATAGATTATGATGCAAAACCAACTCTGAATATTTACATAGATCTGTATGAGCGGGTGTTAACATTCCTCTTGCTAGTACAAAAGAAAATGAAATGATATTCATAGAGGGCAATAAATGTTGAGCTATGTGCTGTCATACGTCACCGTGATGTCAGGCTGGGCACATTACCCTTTCATATCATAGATAATCTTTGCTTTTTTTTCCTGCAATCTATACGGTGCTTAGGGAAAATGAGGTAGATACCATTACAGCAGCACCCTGCGCATTACTCAGAATTTAAATACCTGCATGCAATCAAATAGTGTCCCGAAAACAGCTGCTCTACCAGGGAGTAACTTTTGAACAAGCCTCTCTCTAGAGAACTGTTAAAGAATTAGACAGGAATATAGCATTAGAGAGCATAGAGATCAGAGATGAACGCTGTAGCACAGCCGCTGTGTCTGTGTGTGCAGCGCGTGTGCTACAATATGTAAAGGCGGAGATGCCATCGGTCATCTGAGTAACCCCCAGGTAAATCAGGCTGCCAGGGCCAGGGAAGCTACACTCCATGTTCCTGCCCCTTCCCTGCCCCAAGTGGGGGCAGCATGCAAATCATGGTGCAACATAGGGGGCACTGCAACCGTAGTCGCAGACACAGATCTGTACGTGAGCAGTACAGATCCTGCGCATGCGCAGACCGCCAAACATTGGAGTTGTACATATACCACCGGGTGTGCATACGACACAGGCCAGTATAGGTAGGCGTGTGTTGGCATGTGTGCGACGTGTATCACTAAACTCTATTATTATAACTATAATTTCACCAACTGTTTTGCATAATACATTTTGTACACATAACTGCTGAATTGTAGTATGAAACGGTGTTCTAGAATGGGGACTAGAATGTGAGAGATTTAACGTTGATTTATTACAGCTGTATTGGTGTGAAAATAAGCCATATTTGTGTTCCTTTCATAGCTTTTATTACTGCATCTAAAAAACACATTTTCTAAATCCCATAAATTTATTTGTGGAATTGTTATATATTAAACCCAATTAATCCTTAATACTCTGGGAATCCATAATCACCAATGTGTTAAAAGTCTTTGGTTAAATGAATTAAACCTGGAAGGAATATGATCAAGTGTCACTTGTTATGCCACAGCAGCCCCTAGTGGATTTCTAGATAATGGCAAGTTAAGAATGATTAACATTTTCTCTTAAAAAATGTAAATGCTAATTAAAACATAGAGGGTAAGTTATTCAGCAAAGAGCACATTCTCTTCTTCATATATATCTATATATTCATATGTATTTTAAAATAGGAATACATCTTGCTGTGCTGGTGAAGAATTAATATTCATCTATACCCGTATTCAATTTAAGCGGACCCGCAATACTTTTTCGCCTCCCAGGACTTTTCATCTACTTCGCCTGTTTTGCAGGCGGAAAAGTATCGCTCGCGTGCCCACGTATCAACGTATTCAATTTGAAAGTAGGCGAAAACAGGACCCGGTGAAACTTAAACAAGCGGAAAGTCATGTCAGATTTGGGGAAATCAGCCTGAGATCCCCCAAAAGATGCTCTGACATGGGGGTCACTATGGTACCCCCTGATTTGGCTTGCTGAAGGTATTTGGTGCTTTTAAACGGGCTCAATAACTGCTAAATAGCGTTTTTGTATTAGTGGTGCAGAATAGTATTCAGGAGTTTTTTTTGCAGAAAATAACATTCCAGAAAATTTGGGGTACTTGAAAATGGGGGCCAGCATATTTTAAAGTTGCTGAAGTTAAGTTTAAAAAAACGTGAAAAATCCACCTGCCGCAAGGCCCTGCAATGAAAAAACACCTGGGGCATACTTGGGGACCGCCCCAGAGTCAAGTTTGCGAGTTTTTAACTTTGTCCCCCAACATTTTTTTTTTCGCCCCCAAATTCAAAGTGATTTTTTGGGGTGTTAAGTATTTTTTAAAACGAAATTTGACACAGTTTATCTTTGGGGGACTGTCTGAAGGCTCCATGGGGGTTCCCGCAATGTTGTACCCCCAAACCCCAATTCTGCACTTTTTTCCGCCTGCTATTCATAGGCGAAACCTTTTCGCCTATTACATTGCATTGACTTTCCGCCTAGGCGGAAAGTCTTTCAAATTGAATACGGCGATACTTTTCCGCCTGGCGAAATGATGTCATTGCAAAAAGTTTCCGCCAAAAAGACGCGAAAACGGGTTTTCGCCTCAAATTGAATACGGGCCTTAACCTGAAAAGTAGAACACAGAATTTTTGCCTTCTGAAATGCAGATTGTTAAGATGAATGTTAACATTTTTGTATACAAATTTACATATTTCAATTCTCTGTGTATAATCACATCCAGCTAGACTCTAGAGTCTAGCTGGATGTGATTATACACAGTTTACCATTCAAGACATACATTTTATGCACAGTGTATTTTTTTAATTAAACATGTTTACATCAGCGCCAAGCCATATCTGTTGTCTTTTGATATCTGTTTAGCAAATAGCGGTAATAAAGGAAAGTGTAGGTGTTGCGCATGTTGTCAGTGGTGCGTACTACGCATGCACCGCAGTGCATGTGCGTGAGTGAGCCTTGCGATCGCTCTGTGATCACTCACGCAGAAAGAAAGCCATCGCAGAGTGAGTGACGGAACATGAGAGTTTGGGGGTGGTGATGTGGGAGTGGTCAGAGAAACGCAAGTGCACCTGTCCATTTGAACGCCTTTGCATAAATTAGCCACTGCGACGGCATACGCAGCTTGAGTACTTACTGCGTGCGACGAGGTTAGCAATTTTTGAGTAAGGTCAGACCTGCTGTAAATGTGCAGGAGGGGCCAATGTTACTTGATGTTACCGATGTATACTCAGGACTGCAAGGTATTACGGATGTGAGATAACATTAGTGGGCGTCTCTATGCTGGCTGTGCAATGGCTTTCCTATTGCATTCATTAGCATATTTTTGCAGCAAACCTCCGAGCGTAAGCGCAGCTGCGATCGTAATAGCGATCTGTAGTGAGTCAGGCCCCAATTTTCTATTACCGAGGGTATGCGCTGTCCCGATATCCACGGTATCCAATAAAAGAAATTTGGTTGCAAATTTTTTTTTCCGGCAATAACCTGTGGGAAATATAAAAGAAAAATGGGGAACAGCTTGTATCCAAAAAACAAACAAAATAGTGTACAACAGTCTCAAAGAGAAATATATTGTTCTTTAAAATGCAGCAAATGAATGATTTCTGCATTTTTTCTTAAGTAAAAGTAAAAAATGATAACAAGTAAACTTTTTTGTTTTATTACAAACAACTTAAAAAAGACGCAAAAAAAGAAGAAAAAAAAGGTAATTTGGGGGTAATTTTAGGCCAATTAAAAATAAATATAAAGGAATTATTTTTCATTTATATAATTGGTTTAATTAATTATAGGGTGAATACATTAATTAAAAAAGTTGATTTGTGGGTAAATTTAAGTAATTATTGGTTTTAACAACCAGTAATTACATGTAATTAGTGGATCAATTGGGCTAATTGAAAACTTCCAATTGTCTAATTAGTCATTGGGGGGGCTGTTCAAGGGGTTATGAAGTGGTCCCCAACATTTTAAGCTTATAATAGGGATTTTTCTATTTTTGTAGACCTGCTCTGGGGCTGCAAAAAAATATCTGCGGTAATTCTTATTAAATATTACAACAACTGATTTTCTACCTGGCAACTGAATATGAAAAACTTCACTGCTGCAGGAAAAACCCAGCACCGCGGGGGGTTTCAGAACTTCGCCTGCAATTGGATATGCCCCATAAGTTTGCAGCATCTGCTATATCTCTCTATGCAGAGCAGTGACTGTTAATTTCTCTCAGTTGTACATTATTTTCCGTGACAACATTATCACTGCTTCATTCTGAACCCTAAACAAAGCTATATACTGTATAAATAAGTATGTAAGGGTTGGTGAAGTATGTAAGGGTTGGTGAGTGTCCCAGAACTCCTGTCATGGTGGTTAGAAGTTAGCATTGCTGATTGCTCAGTCTTAACTAGGAGTGGGCTACCTGGGGTGCCGAGCATAGGGGACAGCACCATCACTCCAGAGAGTCAGTTACTACCTCATCCCCTAGTCATGACACCATGGGGGTCAGGGCCGGTGAATCGCCTTGCTATGGCCCTGGCATTGCTGCCCACATTGCTCAAGCTATATGTTTGATTCCAACCAGAGAATCAATCAAAATATATTGTTCTTCCCATGTTTACTTGGGTTTCCTTCATGTATTTTCGTTTTCACGATCTGAACACATCATTGTAGGCTAAATGGCTCTGACTGTACTGGACCTGGTTGTGTGTTTTCTAATTTAATTAGGCTATAAATTCCTGTGGTGCAGGGACTAATGTGCTTGAATAAAATTCTGTTGAGCACTCTAATGATAAAAGCATATTTAGTAAACGCGTAGTGACATGAAAAACATATAAAGAAACTCAAGATCACAGGGTTGGTTTGTGTGTATATCACAGTGTGCTTTTGATGCATATGGAAAAATTACAATCTTGGGATTGATATATGTAACACTATAGTGTGCCTGATTACACTTCATGTTCAAAACATGCATTATAGAAATACTTCAAAACCTAGTGTGCTCATCACATATAGAAAGCTTTCATTAATACTTGCATTGACCAATCATCTCTGAGTACTGTAATCTCACACCACAAAAAAAGCCAGGATATCTATAAGGGGGACTGATCAGTGAGAAATAGTTTGCTCACACTTATCTGGACTAATGTACTAACTATGCTTGAAAAGCGCACTAAAACACAACGAATACAGGTCTATTCCCACCACTGCGTTCGGAAATTTTAACAATGAGTTTAAAATACTAGATTCCAGCACAACCTAACACTTTACTGCATGCTAGTAGTACATTAGATTATTATTATTATTATTATCATTTATTTATATGGCGCCACAAGTGTTCCGCAGCGACTTACATAGTATATGAACAAATAAGTAGCCAGTGACTTACAATACAATACAAAGCAGGACATGGACATGTATAATAAACATTGCTATATTAGCGCCCTTTATACCCACATAAGCAGCCGAGTGTTGGTTGCCTAGTGGGGAGTAAATTACATTACAGTAGGGAGAAGCACAAGAGGGTAGAGGGCCCCGCTCGAAAAAGCTTACATTCTTTAAGGGAGGGGCAGACAAACAGGAGCGACACAGATGGGGTAGGCGGGGAGAAAGGAAGATGTAGCAGCAAGTTAGGATGAGAGCTGGAAGGCTTTAATGAAGTAGTGGGTCTTGAGAGCTCGTTTGAAAGATTGTAGAGAGGTGCAGAGTCTGATGGGGAGAGGGAGAGAGTTCCAAAGGTGGGGAGCAGCAGAGGCAAAATCTTGGAGGCGGGAGTGGGAGGAAGTAATCAATTGAGGCGGCGTGTATTAAGAACGAAGAGGGCGGACAGAAGAGATTGCATGTAGGTTACATTCTCCTTGCACGTATGTGTGAATGAGCCCTTAATGAAAGGAGTCATACATGTATCTGCTAGTACTGCAATACAGTACACAGATTCTGACCAAATTCATATCCTACTTTATGGAAGACAAAGAAGTGAGGACGAAGGTGAACTTTAAACTGTTTTCTATGTTCTCACTGTTCAGCTTCCCATGTTTGTCTTTCTTCTTACAGCTGACACCATAAATCACAGTAGGTCTTTAAGTTGGACACATAAAACTGTGTTTTATTGCGGCTATTTTTCAATTAGTGTAATTGCACCTTCTGATGTTTAGAGCATGGATGGGTGCAAAGTTTGGCCTGGCTAATGACAGGGCGACAGATGTTCTACGTTACAGACCTTATGTATACAGCATGTGAAATACTGGCACATGTAGGCAGATGGAAAAAAGTGACTTCTATCAGCCTATTTTACTTCAGCTCTGGCAGTATATGTAATGTATTGTACATCACAAAAAAATAGTGTATACTTCTATAAAACCTAAACCGGTATTCATTGCAGAATTATTTCTTCACTCGGTTATTTTTATTTACTAGGTACCTATAAAACACACACACACACACACACACACACACACACACACACACACACACACACACACACACGTCTATGAGAAAGAATGTATGTAAATTGTTTTGTAATACATTTCTGTTGCTTCCTGCAGAATTAAACCCTCGTTTTGTTCACACTCGTCAAACCCGCTCCCTGGCTGTTGAATTTGAAGGAGAGATTTATGATATAAATTTGGAAGATGAGGAGAATGTGCAGGCCGCGCGCTCAAGGGTTATCACCAAGAGACATTATACCTCTGAAGAGGAGGCAGGAGACGATAATGATGATGAAGACGATGATATGTTTTCTTCCCCTGATGGAGATGAAGTAATGCTGGGAGATGGAGTGATTGGAAGCAGCCATTCAGCATCTGTCAGAGTCACACATAAGTAATTCCTATTTTTATTTCTATTACCTTTTTTTTACGACAGTCTGTCTAAAGCTCCGTACACACACAGCGATCAGACAACGATCAGATATCGTTGTCTGATCGTCCTTCAAGTGCTGGATGTTCGCTATCGAAAATCCAGCACATGCACCAACCCCCAAACGACTATAACAGCCCGCGATCGACGATCGCGGGTCCCTATAGTAACCAGGCTAACCTGGTCGATATCGACTAGGTAGGCCTGCATGCACGGGCAATGGTCGATATCGGTCATCCGTGCTCGCGCATCGACCATCGTTTGGGGGTTGGAAGGGCCCAAAAACAGGACGATATGATCGATAACAATATATCGATATCCTTATCCTTCTTATTCTCCTGTTAAATCTGACCGTGTGTACGCACCATAATACATATGATCTGAATATAACTTATAATTGAAAATTAGTGTTTTGTTTTGAATTTTGTCAATAATTTAGGCTGTTAATACTCAATTTCCAAGTACTTTTCAAGGTAGAGCATGGGAATTCCACAGATCATGAACAGATTAGTTTCTTCCAATACAGTAACTCTCCTAATATTTTACTTCTAATATTCTAGTGATTAGTGTAAGATAATGCATCATTATGGGGGTGCAGCATTAGTGAGACGCAGGACCTAATTTGGAGTCTCACGCAAATCTGCCAGAAATTCCATATGGTGGCCACAAACTAAAATCTATTTCTTGTATTCGCTTGTATTCGGAGATGCACAATCCTGTGTACATTAGAGCTGCCATCATCCCTATTATCAGCACTTACACCTACCCTATGCTAGATGCAAGAAATATAAGCATCCCATTGGCATACGCACGACTCATAATATTGCTGCACTCACATGAGACTGTTCTCTTACGTACATGCGTACGCTCAATTGCTGCCCAGTTGACACCCAGTAACATCCATTTCATGGGCAGAGAGAAGCGTCCATGATGCGTCTAACTCAGAATCTTACGTTGATACGCAAAGATGCTGATGTTCGCTGTGACACATGTGCAGTCTGCAAAATAACCGCTAGATGCAGCCACCTTCGGCCTTGCGTGCAACTCAGAATGAGACCCACACTGATCTTGTCCAGGGCTAATATTTAGCAGAAGAAGCTCTGCAGTCAGGGCCGGACTGGCCATCTGGCACTTCTGACAAATGCCAGAAGGGCTGATTGCCAGATGAGCTAGCCCGAAAGCCAGGCCGAGCAGCTCCACCTCCCGACACCCTGCTCGGCCGTTGTGCAGAGAGACGAGGTTGTGCCCTGAGGCCACGCCTCTGTAACTTTTGGCACACCCCTGGGAGGCATGACCATGCCTCTGTAATACATTGTCACGCCCCTTCTATGAGGGATGCCGCGGCTGTTATACAGCCCCAGTCGATCCCTGTCTGCAGTTACTGTGTTGTTTTGTTTTTTAATATGTCCATAATAGTTGGTTATGTCAGCTGGATATCATGTAATTCATCTGATCATTTGTCTCACATAGGTGTTATATTCTTTCCAATGACACTGTGCATTGTGAGAGGGAACTGTACCATTCAAGCAGAGCCTGGAAGGACCACAAAGCTTACATTGACAAAGAGGTAACCTGTGGCCTATTCCCCTCCATTCCTGTCTGATTTTACTCTCACGCAACAATGTGTATATGTCAATATAGATACTGATTGTTACCGCTGTTTGTGAAAGACCCACTCAAGCTCTGACCAAGCCCATCTACACCTGCTCCTAACTACGTACATATGTCCCCTAAACTCACATCTTCACCATGGCACCGCCCCCCCCCCCCCTACTTATACGAATGGTATTTTAGGTGTACGCACTGTAATATGTGTGTGCTTGTTTCTATTGCATTGTCAGATTGAAGCTTTACAGGACAAAATAAAGAATTTAAGAGAAGTAAGGGGGCATCTAAAAAGGAGGAAGCCAGATGAATGTGACTGCAAAAAGTCTGGGTGAGTAATCCTTTAAATAGTTTCCAAGCTAGCAAAATAGGAGACAATAAAATTATCTAAAATCTATAATGTTTAGTTTTCACAGTATACAATTCTGAAGTCCAGTAATATAGTATAATATAGTGTAATGTATAATAGAGTGCTGGTTCTGACTCTAGAAACTAGGAAAGTTGTTCAGTTGTGAGCACTGTACTTACAGTACTGTACATTATGATGACTTTGGGGCAGATGTACTAAGCTCTGGAAAGTGATAAACTACCAACCAATCAGCTCCTATCTGACACTTTCCATACACAGCCTGTAACATGACATTTAGGAGCTGAGTAGCTGGTAGTTTATCACTTGACAATTTATCACTTTCCAAAGCTTAGTACATCTGCCCCTATATGAGTTATTAAGACTTGGGTGAAAACAGGGCTGCATGTTACATGCGGGAAGGCTGCCAGAGCTGGGCGCCAGTGGACGAACTAACGATGTTGTGGCTATGAGGCCGAGAGGTCAGGCCGATGGGCCAGTATCACAAGCCCCTGCTCCCCTAATAGTGAAGCCTCTTAATGGAAGAGTAGAGTTATGGCTTTAGGGGGCTGGTGAGGGTAGATGGACCCTCTTATATTTTTCTAGGGGGTCTAGTGATGCAGCATTATGCCCCTGCTGGGCACACTTACTGCATCTCCTTAGTTCTCTGTTGTGTGAAATCTCAGATGTCTCTATTTCTGAAGTGTATGTAAAGGTGAGCACTCACTAGACAGACTGCACGTGATGTAGAGCACAAATTGTTGTGGTTTTGCATTGGGGTAAATAGATTACCCACATAGCAGACTTCAAGGACCTCATCTACCCTCTGGTCATGGAGCCTATGATGTACTTTGGTATGCAGAGAGGTAGAAAGTTCTATAGGGGTAAATATTGCATAAAAGTCCAACCTCCTACCAACTTTACTACCATCCCGTTCACTAAAATAATTAAAATTTTTCTACTGCTTGGTTTAGCCCTATTTAATATTTATATTAGTAATGTGAGTGATTTTTTTTCTGCCACAGTACTTGTCAATAGTAAAATTAGCCTCATGGAATCATGTTGTATTGGAAAATAATATGTATACTAATGTATCGGACCCAGCCTTTGCCGAGTCACCTCGGTCCAGGGTTGGACTGGCCCACAGGGGTATAGGGGAAATCCCCGGTGGGCCCCATTGCTCTAGGTGTCAGATTCCAGACCTCACATCATACATTGTAACTCTATTAGATAATCAGGTACCTGGTGGAGTAGTAACACTTATCAACATGGGTTCTTGGTTCCTACCTATAAAAACTACACAGAGATTTGTTTTAAGATTTACTGGTTAGTCAAGCATCTGTGGTGACTGGCCACACCCCCTCTGATGGCTGGCCACACCTCTTAAGCTTTTTCCCAGCGGGCACATCATGTTCCAGTCCGACACTGGCTCGGTCCGCCCTGCTCCACCGCATCCTGCTGTTATGACCTGTCTCGCCCAGAGCGGTCCTCCATCTTAGGTCTGTCCCTTTGCTCACTGCCATGGGAGCCACTGGGAGGGTAGAGCTCGCCTGTGGTGCATACCCCGGCTCCCACTGTGCATGCATGCTGGACACGAGACCCGCTATAGGAGATTATTATATAAATGGGACAGGCAAAGTGGGAAATCATGTAACATATACACTAAATATAATTGTGGTGTTACTTGCTTTCCAACATAGAACTAGAAACCTATTGTTGTATAATGGTTACTTGTCTTCCAGGTTCTATAAGAAGGAGAAAGGAGTGAGGGTTCAGGATAAGATAAAGAGTCACCTTCATCCATTCAAGTAAGAATTATTAATATATATATATTATAGAAAAGGAATGGCAGCGGCACTCCCAGGACCTCTAATGCAAAGAATCACACCATACTGGGGTAGTTCAGTGGACTGAACTACCCCAGTGTGGTGTGATTTTTTGCATTAGAGGTCCTGGGAGTGCCGCTGCCATTCCTTCTCCATTTAAGTTGTCACAAACTACAGAGGGCACCCGGGCAAGTATTGTGGTTTATGTGGAGTGCTAGCTCTTGTATTTGTTCATTTTATATATATATATATATATATATATATATATATAGTATTACCTGGGGTGAGGGTTACAACATGTGTAATACTAGACACATGGGGAGTATTAAGGTTCAGTATATTATCTTTTATTTTATTGCATCAAAACTGAATTTCAAATGTTTTACCCTTTATTTATAAGTACAAGTTTAATGTGGTGTAATTTATTCTCAATGTCCCTACTGCCTGCACTTTCCTTTATGTAGGCCTATCAATAAATTATAGTTGGGAAGGGGTTCCTCTCGGCTTGTGTCCAATGACTGGTAGGGATGGTTTCATACAGTGCCCCTCAGCTGCACTCTCCTGGGGAAGGGAAGATGTGAAACAATGAAATGAACAAAAGAAATGGCGCCTCCTTCTGTTTTATTATTATTTAGAACACTGACGCTACCAGACGCAGAGATTTCCTTCATTTGCATTTCAGACTCTCTGGCCGTATACACAGCTTTAGATTGCTGCCATCTTTTCTATATAAAGACTGCTTTTCCATCTCACAGGGAAGGTGTTCAAGAGGTGGACAACAAGTTGCAGATCTTTAAAGAAAGCCGGAGGCGGAAAAAGGAGAGAAAGGAAAAGAAACGGCATAAGAAGGGAGAAGAGTGCAGCCTTCCTGGGCTGACGTGTTTCACTCATGATAACAACCATTGGCAGACGGCGCCTTTCTGGAACTGTAAGAGCATGTGAACAGCTGTTACTGAACCATTCACCATCCTAAATGACAGTAGTCACCAGTCCTGAGGATTACATGAACCCATAAAAACCTGCTATGTTTACATATTAATAAATCAACTATATAAATATCTGTATAAACAGAAGTACGCGTTAGGGACACGCACAGTACAGGTGATAAATAGCGCTCTCTCTGCTGCAGTTCTCTGTTTCCTCTATATTTATTTGTTCATTACCAGTTATTATTTATAGAGCACATATATTCCGCAGCGCTATATATGATCACAGAACTCCGTGGAGGCTTCCGACATTCTTATCATTTACATAAATGCTTGGTTTATTTAATTATAAAATGGATATATAATACAAGCACTTCTCAAGTGCAGAATGCTAACTACCCAGCCTAGAACGTAAAGCAGAGTGATCCATTACACTGATCTTATGACTCTTTGGCTAAGCTCTTCCTTAATTAAACACAGCAGAACTTGTCGGATTAAAATGACTTGTGACAGGCTTTTCCCCAAGTAAATCAGGTTATACAAAGTATGTGTACTTTACATGAACTTAATTAAATAAGAAATGAATGCAGTATTATTACATTTCCATTTAATACTTAATATCATTATCAAATATAATTTTTTTTTTTTTTTTTTAAATGTTCGGGAATCTGCAAATAATTTAAATGTTCGGGAATCTGCACATGTGCATAACGGGTCTGCGGTCACACATGCAGTTCTGCAGCAGACTGTTAGTGATCGAGAGTCTGCTGCCATTTCTGGGCTGGAGGGGGCGGCGACGGACTCAGTTTCTCAAATCGGCGTTGGGGGGTAGTGGAGAGGCCAGGATCTGCATCGGCTGACGGAGATTTCCTGGCCCCTTTACTCATCTGCGGCAGCCGGCTTGTGTTATGGTCACTCAGCCGGACAATGGTAGCAGAGATGATCCGATGCTGCATCCAAGGACGCAGTTAGGATCAATTGTCGTATTAGCAGCGTCCGCACCTGAATCACCCCCTATATCGCTTAAAACTTTTCTGCTATAATACACTTTATCAAATATATTGTTTTAGACTCCAGGGGGTATGGGTGCTAAAGTGTGGGTTTTTAGAAGTGGGCCCATAGCAACTGATCAGATTATAGCTATTATCTTCTAGAAGGTGTTAGATAAATGTTAAGTAGAATCTGAGTGGTTGCTACGGGCAACATCTGCACTTCTAAAATTAACAAATGTACCCCGAGATTTGGCTACTTATACCTGGGACCAAATGTAATAGGGTGAGAGTTTAGAAAAGGTGAGAGTTTAGCAGTAATCTCTCACATTGGTCAAGTTTTACCTTCAAAATGGGAAAACATCTGGATGAGAGTTTAAATCGTGAGAGTTTTTGAGCCTAAAAACGTCAGTCTCAGACTCTATTACATTGGCCGAGTTTAAAAAGTGTGAGAGCTTACTGCTAACCTGTCATATTTTCTACACTCTCACCCTATTACATTTGGCCTCTGGACCTTTTTAGTGGGACCTGGATGCCAAAGCCAGACATTGATCACAACTTATGCACAATTGTTCTGGAGGATTTCATTATCTTGCATTAGTTGCATTGTTCTCATGATATGGTTTGTATGGCAGAGTTGCGTATGCACCAGGGTAGGTTGGTTTTGGTATAATGTAAATTAATTTTGTTTGTAATATCACTTTTTCAGCTTACAGTTGTCTTCTTCCTTTACAGTGGGTTCTTTCTGTGCCTGTACCAGCTCCAATAATAACACATACTGGTGCCTGAGAACCGTCAATGAGACACACAATTTTCTTTTTTGTGAATTTGCCACGGGCTTCTTGGAATATTTTGACTTGAACATCGACCCTTATCAGGTAATCATATAGGACCAGGTTCTGAGCGGCACTTAATGTGGTTGCAATTTCCGGACACATACAGATGAGACTACATACGTCTTACCTCCATGCAGGCCCGCCAAGAGCCGAGGCGGGCCCGGGTAACATGCTGCATGGCCTAATCACGGGAGGCTTGGCCACGCCCCCTTCCCGGAATAAAAAAGCTTTGCGGCGCTACGAGCAGTCTCCCACTGCAGCTTAGCACTCGCTGTGTGCTGGGCTGCTGTGAGGGAGGGGGGAGAGCGGCGCCGGACCCGGGCCCCCGTCGGGCCCCTCAGGAAGCCCGGGCCCAGGTAATCTGCACCCACCCCCCCCCCCTCTCGGCGCCCTTGCCTCCATGTGCTACAAGTTGCATTAAACATAACGAGTGAGCGCCATGTAACTTGGTAGCGATGAGCGTCTTTTCGTGCAACTTATTAGCAAAGCGATGTGAATAGGACACACAAGCAGCTTCTGCTGATTAAAATGATGTGCAGCATGCCTATATTCTGTGTGTGACTGCAGGTGGGCCTGCATGTGAATTGCTACGTTACAGTGTCAATGGCTGTGGCAGCCAGGTTTTGTGGGCGGCCACAGTGATGTCAGTGGGGAGCTTCCTGCTCAATCAGAGCAGGAAGCTCCCTGGGGCTTGCGGTTGCCGAGACCCAACCTTAGGGTCTCGTCGCAAGCCCCGTCGCAAACCCTGGTCGGTCGCTAAGCTGTGGGTGGTAACCCACAGCTTAGCTAGCGACCAGGAGGCCGCACTTAAAAAATCAAGCGGCCGCCCTCATTCAGAGAGAGCGATCGCTTCTTGCGACCGCCTCTGAATGAGGGCCATTGACCCTCAGTTATATTAACCTGTTTGAGGTAAAGCAGTCCTGTAGAAGGGGAAAAATCTTGTTCATCAAACATTTTGACCCAGAGTGGCAAAGCTCAGTATACCTGTTCTTCAGGCACTCCGTGCTGCTCTGTCTCTCCTGTCGCTCTTCAAGGTGCAGCAGAGCCGTGGCAGCATCAAACCGTAATCACTCGGCCCTGCTGCCTGGGTAGTGTCCGGAAGGCTCATATCTGCGCATCTGTGGGAGGACCAGGAAGGATGGGAATCAGTCCCAGCCACGGCCCGCCACCTAGCGCTGTGACAGCGCAGCTCCATGAAGCACATACTAGCCCTCAGGGTGCCAATCGGGACAAGTGAGAACTCACTGTCCGCCACTGCCGCGGCACCCTCCTCATGCTGGCGCTCTACACAGCCGCGTTCCCGGCGTATAGGTCGGGCGTCCCTGACCACTACCGAGAGTTGTACGTTACAAGTGTATTGTCCATTTTCATGTGCAATTGAGCAATATAATATAATTGTTTTATTGTTATCTCTTCGCACTGTTCATACCTGTTAATTATTTTACACAGTTATCGAATGCTGTACATACTGTAGAAAGAGGGGTACTGAATCAGCTTCATTTACAATTGATGGACTTGAGAAGTTGTCAAGGGCACCGACAATGCAACCCAAAGCCGAAAGGAGTAGAAACAGGTAACTCGATTGCGTCAGCAAGTACATTCTCTTACCAATATTTGTTTTATCAATATCAACAATGTTCCTTCTAGAGTACCTTAGTGTCCTAGAGATGGTTTTAGGTTTTATAGATATTGCTACTATGTGCTTGAGGAAATTGCTGAGTGGAGGATAAAACTGCACTCTTCATGTGCTTATTGCAGCTGGGTAACAACAAGCACTAAATATTGAATTCCTGGGCTTATCAATTCTTCCTTATAGGTTTCATAATACAGACGTAGACAAAAGCGCTTATTTCCAGCATTGGCTTCTTAGCTAACCGCTACTAGGCTGAACAGCCAGGAGCTGCCAACTAACCTGCTGACACCTGTGTACAGTGCAATGTGCCCTTTTCAAAACCTTTTTTGTTTTCACTTAGGGAGACCCAAATATATTATTGTTTTGAGTAACCAGTACTTTACTGGTCACCATTGATCATATTTGGATTTTCAATTTGTTGTGCCTAACGTTAATACATATCATTATTTACCTTCCAAACTACATTTTTTTCAAGCTATTACAATCCAATCTACTCCCTTTCAAACTTTAAAGTGTACCTGCTGCCACCTACACAGCAGAGGCGGCCATATTGTCTACTGAACCAATCAGACGATAGTAGGTTCTCGTAGAACCAGTGAATTGATGGCACATAAATACTGGACTGTGCATAGGCAACAGGTACACTTCTAAACCCGTCTATTTAGAAGACTTGGCAATCAACTTTTTGTGAATGATTTCTCTTCTAGAAGTTAACAAACGTTACTCTTGTATTTTCCTATATCAGGAAGTAAAGATGGAGGAACCTATGATCCACACAGGTATATGTCATTTTTCTTATTTATCCTTCTCGGTGGCTTCTATCCAAATAATTGCATGATCCAGCCCATTCTGACTAATGTTTGTATCCTGTCATGTGGCACACGGCATAGCTTATGGTGCATGCAATTCTAACCATGGTTCCCTCTTATATTGGTCAGGGGTCTCAGGCCTGCCATTATTCACTTCTCATAGTCACAGCAAGTCCTCATGCATCTCATTCCATGCTTGTGATTTGTGGTTTTTCAACATCGGTTTCAAATAATAATTAGGAATTTATATGACTGATGCATTGTGTTATATTTTTGTGTTATGTGTTTGCATTTGTTTTGCATCTCATATTTTGTATTTGTGATGTTTTATCATGTCATATATTTCTATGATTCAAAATACTGCAAAAGAAATGTTTATTTACTAAAGGCACTTACTCCCAGCTATGCGATACTACAAAGATATGGACAGGGGCTTAAGCTGTCCATACGACTAATCACTCAACTCAACGGCTGGATCCAAATGAGTGTGAAAAATGCCTGAACACATGCAGTCACCATACAACTACTAGCCTTGATTGAAGAAGCTGGTCGGATATTGATCATATAGTCTAATTAGACCCATATTTGCTGTAATTTGCAGCCATTTAGATCTAAAACAACACAATTGATCTGCAAAATCAAATCATATATGGGAGGTTTAAATTAGGACCTCCTGGTCCTTGTGGTAGAACATATACCTTAGGCCAAATGTAATAGGGCGAGACTTAACTCGGCCAATGTAATAGAGTTGGAGAACATGAAAACTGACATGTTTTTCAGACTAAAAAACTCTTACGATTTAAACTCTCATCCAGATGTTTTCCCATTTTGAAGATAGAACTCGGCCTATGTAATAGTGTGAGAGTTTACTGCTAAACTCTCACATTTTCTACACTCTCACCCTATTACATTTGGCCCCTTGTGTTTTATCTTAATAGCATGAAAAGGGTGCCCTCCCCTGAGACTTTGCACTTGGCAAAATGCTTTTTATTGATGACAGTGCCCTCTATTGGTTAGAAAGAACTACTACACTTCATTAAAAATTAAAACCAAAACGAAGAGCAAAAACTAATATGCATTTTTTTTATTAAATACATTGCCACATTTACATATTTTTAATATTTGAATATCCCTTTATTTCTCACATTTTTTTTGTACTTTTTTATTGTTGTTATATTTTATGGATAATTTGCCTCTAGTGTTCCGAAGTGCTGTGCAGAGGGTATAGATCACATAATATAAGTACATTAGGCAATTTAAGAGTCCCATTTTTATCTGCTAGCCTGGTGAAATACCAGCTAGGAGACATTCTGGCCAGTTTACCATCTTCCTCACCCCTGAGTTTTGCTCTGTTACTTAAGGTCTCTGGCGCTGTGTTAGTGCTGACAAATGCACGTAAAGATGCAAGTGCTATCACATTACAAATGCAACTGTGTTCACAAATGTGTTCTATATTATCGAAAGCTCGGGTTAATGGTACCGTCTCCTAGGGGTTCAAGATTAGCACACCAGTCCAGGGTATTGGTACAAATAACTGCAGCTAGTTTTATTTGACAGCATAAAATAAACAAAACATAAAAACAAATCCTAGCCTGTCCAGCTCTAACTAACATAAAGTACTCTCTGGGAGGAAGGACCTAATTCCACCCAGTTTCCGCCAGGCAGTGAGAGACTGACCTAAGAAACTGATACACCCTTTATCAGCCTCTCACAGGTGTACAGTATATACTAAGTTATGAAAGATATCTAATCTATGCAGATTTCATATACTGGGTTTTCATTTTATAGTTCTAAGAGTCTTGTGACCAGTTTCTGTGAAATGGATCTTTTGCCAGCCCACAAAAACATGTATTGCCCAATTTGATAGCAGCATTGAAATGGAAATGTATCTTTCTTTCTAAAGTTGCTCATCACCTTCCTTATGGCTGTTTTTCTATCACCTCCCTTGTGATTGGTAATCTATCACCTCTCTTATGGTTGTTATTGTATTACCTTCCTTATGATTGGTATTCTAGCAACTTCAAGCTAATCATACTGCAGAAATGATACCAAACTTGCCAACTTTTTAACCTCTCCCGTCCAGAAGATCCCAGAGGAGAGGACCAAGTGGGAGCTTCAGGGGCGTGGTGCTACAAACTGAGTCATTTTGGCCACCTGCTGTGTAATGCCACAAATCGTGCCATGGCGGGGCTGTGATCATGCAATGCCCCACGGATCGTCTCATGATGCCCCCATTCCGCCAATTTCACTACTTCTTTCAAAACTGACTTGCTTGGGTTTATTTGGAAACATATTGCAAATAATGTAACAACAAAATGCTATAAATCACACCAACCAATCAATTCTATTTAGTAGTCTTACTTTAACAAAACCCATAACAATGAAAGTAGAAATGTGATTGGTTATACTTTGGTGAAGTATTTTATAGCTTTCCTAAACACCATTTTAAATAAGCCTGGTCTACATGACGGCACCACGTACATTCCGGTAATTATAGTCTGATATGAGACTTAGGGGGAGATGTACTAAGACTTGGAGAGATATAAAGTGAAGAGAGATAAAGTATAAACCAATCAGCTCCTAACTGTCAATCACAGCCTATAACAGGACTGTTAGGAGCTGATTGGTTGGTACCTTATCTCTCTCCACTTTCTCTCTCTCTGGGGCAGGGGAGTATCTATAATGGCTGCAGGGTGAGCGGTGCATACGGGCCCCTGGGTTCAGGGAGAGCCCAAACCGCACACCCTGCACTCATATTTTTAATACCTCTCCGGAGTCTCGTGTCGGCAGTAGCAGCTCCATAATAAATCGCCTAGAAAATGGCCGCTGCGGCCATTTTCCCAGCATTTTGCGCATGCGCAGTAGGGAAATTGCTGGGAAAATGGTGGCAGCGCCATATCCCTGTATATGCGCAGCAGACTGTGGGCACAGACTAGTTCTCAAAGTCTACTCAGGGATGTCATCAGAAATTGTGGGGCCCGGGAATGACAAAATAGGCAAGACATATTAATGTGACACCAGCCAGCTTAGCCCCCCTCTGTCTCTCCAGGCCCACTTTTGTCTCTCCAGTTCCAGACAATCTCCATACTTACCTTCTTCTTGTTGCTCCGGGTTCTGCTCCCCATGCAACGTGGCTCTGCTCCTCTCTTTCAGAGGCATGAGGACGTCATGACGTCACGCAGCGGATCTCAAAGAAAAAACTTTATTGCACGGTGGGCAGGCTGGTGAACGGATGGAGGGAGGGATGGTGGGCGGACGGCGGGCAAGAAAGTGGGGGGGGCAAAGGGATAACAGGCGGTCTTCCCTCTCTGTCTGGGCCCGAGACTCCAGTCCCGGCAGTCCCCTCCTGATGGCGCTCAGTGCAGTGATGTTGAGGATGGTTCCCCCATTCACAGCACTGGGAACTCCACTTGTGAGGGACATTACCAACACTGTGATCAAGAAAATGAGGATGGTGTTTTTTCTTGAAACACTGCAACATATTAAGGGAAAAATTAACATGCAACAATTTCCAAACAGACATTCCCTGGGAAAAGAAAAAAAATGCTCTCTAAGAGGCCTGTTTATCAGACTTCGCAAAATGTCCTCGTTAATTTCCATTTCTTATCGGCGCAAATCACAACAATAATAAATAATTTTTGGCCCTATTTTTCGAAGGGGACCAGGGGAACAGAAAACAGTAGAGTGATCGCTTTCACTTGGACTTTTCACTGCACATGCATGTTAGCAGGCTGCACATACGCAGAGAAAAATAGTGCCAACTGTGCTTTCCCCATAGGAAAGCAGGCTAGCGCCATCTTCAGGTGGCATTAACTAAATAGAGTCATTTTAATGATAGTTTAGTAAACGCCAAATATATTGTTGATATCTCTCGCATTGTGCCAGAATCCTGCAAAAGTGGATGTCCATGGCTTTACAGACATTAAGAAATAGGCCTCTAAATATTGTATGATTTATTAGTCTAATGCGGTAACCAAACATTGCTAATTTATCTGACTCTGGAGCAAGGAAAAATGAGTGATGTTACTGGTAGCGAAGGACTTTCACCCGACTTTTCCAAAGGCACCTTGCGGATATCTCGCTGGACCAAATTTCCATAATTTGTCCATAACACTTTAAACATTGTTCCAGAATTATATGGTTAGGGTGCCCACAAAACTAAGATAATGATCTGGGATGGGTAAAAAAGGAGCAAATATCATTCTAAACTTTATAAGGATAGCAGGATAAAGACGTATTTGATATTTTTCTCCAAAATCACCTAAAATAACTGAACATTATTATGGGCTTTTTTATATTGTATAAGATCACTGATTCAGGTCTTTTATGCATAAAGAACAGTAATAGTTAGACTGATGAAAAGCACTAAAACATAAACAAATGATGCCTATTACTGCAGCATGACTGCGTCTTTATGCTAAAGCTGCAGCCGATGATAATTGTGATGGATTAACTGTGCATAATAAGATGCTGCATCAAACATAGCACCAGCTCTATGGAGGCGCAGATTTCATTATCTATCTGAGGGCTTCACTTATCAACGATTGATATTCTTGTTATCACGCGTTACATGGTGACCCACCCAATCAGCTCTAAACTGTTATTTGTCAAACAGCTGATTGGGTGGAGCGCCATATAAGATTAGTAACAAGTGATAAGAATATCACTCGTTGATAAATGATACCCATAATATGGACATCTGTGTCAGTGCAACTGCGTCTTAAGATGCAGTCGCTGACCTCGACAAGCTCGCTTCTAGCTAGCCATCCCTGTTACCCCCAGAAACGCCCAGCAGAGTCTCTATCCGCGTCCAAATTATTTATGCAGCTCTCGGCGGTACCCATAGAGATGCATGCGCGGTGCGACTCCTAAGCATGCGCAGAATGAAAACATCGGCGACTTGCATGCGTGCACCTCTGAATGAGGCCCCATATGTTTACAATACACTCACCCTTTTATCCAGGTTCCCTAATTGTTATTAGAGTCATTTATTTATTAATAAACATCAGGAAACTGTAAAGCTGCATTACAAAATAAGACAAGATGTTACTAAGGTGCCCCTGCTGCTAGCTGCAGATTCATCGACTAATCCCTTCCCCTCACAGCCCAATGCCGCAACAAGTAGATTGCGGCTTCTGATTGGTCATCCCAGTCACACCAGGAAAAAGTGGCTGCATGTAACATCACATTAGTAAAAACTAATTAAGTTAAGTGTAAGTGAGGCTTTATCCCTACTTTAATTTTATTAAATATTGTTAGGAGGTTGGGATTCTTATTAGTGTGCATTACATATAGCCAAAGATTGCAGCTATTATTTTACATCAGGCATTATTATATTGATTGGTTAGTGACAAATTCATAATTGAAAATAAAAATAACATTATTAATTATTATTTGAAAATGTATTTTGTCTATTCATTTTTAGCACATTTTTCTTTCCACTTCCATAATGATACTTTTCTAGAAACCCATGTATTAGCAATGGCATTAAAGCTAAACAGAAACTCACTAATACAATTTGTGTTGTTGCAGAGGACAACTATGGGACGGATGGGAAGGTTAACTTGCCAAATTTCACAGAGGATGTAGACTTGAAAAGACTGGAAGATTTGTACAGCGTAAATGAAAGTTTTTATGGCTACAGAAACAACTATAGGCTTAGTCCGGATGACTGGGCTAATTACTTGAAGGATGTAGATAGAGTTTTTGCACTGCTGAACAGTATCCCTAAAAACGTTTCAGGAAATACAATTGCGGTTGCACGAACTTCTGAGTCTTCCGATACCCCAACTCTGATGGAAATATCCTCTGGTGACTCCGAAGACGAATTTAGCGGTGTAGTTGCAGAAGAAAGGGAACCTAAAATGGCAGCAAACTTCGGTGTCTTGAATTTGAGCACAGTACTATTTAATCACAAGAAAAAACTTGAAATAAATAACGATATTCCCGAGGGAAAAAAAATTAACCAGGCACACTGGAGCTACAGAAATACAGAAAGGTGGACTGACCATGTCGCTTTAGATACCTATGAAACGGATTTCAGTGGAAATGGATTCATGGAGTTGAGATCCAAAAATACTTTAAATATTCAGACTCTTAGCTATGTCCCTAAAGAAACTCAAAAACATCACAGTCATGCCAGCGAATATATTTTTGAAGATCAGATTTACCTTCCCACAGACTCCATGACTCATCAGATAGAACAAATCTCCACTACAGATCAGTCATATGACTCTGAAGACCAAGAAGGCCCAACAGTCATACCTACAGAGGATTCTCTAGGCGAGATTAACACAGACTTTGATGTAGAAGGCAGTGCCTTGTTCCTAATCTCTCCTGAATAATAAAAATGTGCACGACAATAAAAAATAACAACTGTGGCACTTGACATTCCAGATTTGGTGCAGTTACACCCTCTCTTTATCTGATCAGAGTTAATACTAATGGTCTTTGCATATCATTTACCATAGAATTCTTGTTGATTACATTAACACATCACAAAGTTTGGCATGGTGTTAACACAACGTTCTCATTTTTTTTCTTTCTATACCGTTTGGGCTCATACAAGTTTGTTTCTTTAAACACCACAGATGATTATATCCCCACTATTATTTGTTATTTTATTCTCTAACCACTGGAATTTCTTAACTAAACTAATGTTGCACTTTTTAAAGCTTTCTAAGCGTGACCACCATATTTATCCCTTTAATTTCATCTCTAAATCCTACTGGTGTACTGGTGCACAGAGAAAAAGCAATCTGTGCTAATAAAATGTGCCTTATAAAATTGCATAAATTTATTTACATGAATATAAATACATTGACAGTTAAGAGATAATTGGTAACCAATGTTAATTAATTACCTGTTAATATTGATTAGGTCAGATAGTTATTTTCAATAGCAGATGTGGCACATACTGTATTTAAATTAAAGAAAAAACCCACAGTAATTACAGATAGACTATACTGTTTTACTTAATTTACTGACCTGAAAAAATGCTCATTTACCAAATACCTCAAAAAATGTTTTACTAACCCTTACAGGAGAATTTTTTATTTTTTTTTGTCAAACTGTGTATTGTCTTTGTATTCCATATGAGCAATGCAGTTAAATCTTAATCACAATCGTCCTGACGTGGTCTATGTACATATACTAAAAGTTACTTGTTGTTGTGCACGTCATGTATGTGACGACAGTATTTATGGTCATGAAAGTAATTTTTTTTTTATTTTGTAAATAGATTTCAGATTAATAGGATTTGTTTTGTGTTTTTTTTTTTTTTAATCATGTATAGTATTCTGTTATACTTTTATAGAACAACTCTGACTTCAGGAAAGTCACGAAGCAACATTTCTTCAAATAAAAAAATGGGCTTTAATTTTACAAATTCAAAACTTTAATTAAATGGCTTCATTGTGTTGTTGTTTTTCCAAATTGTTGCCTTTATTTATATACACATACATTGTTGTTATAAACAGTAATGTGTTATTTACAATATAGCTGATATTTTCAGAGAAGCCTCTCTGCACCCTGCAACCTTTATCAATGCTGGTCGGATGGTATTACATAGACGTCTGACAGTGGCAGCAATGGGATCGGTGATACCAGTGCCACTAGTAAGCCCCCTGCGCCCAAAACAGGGGCATGGCCTCGTGGAGAGGGTCATGGCTAAGCAGTACACACCCGGTTTCATCACTCTGGGTGCTGCCACCAGAGTCTCTCCCTGCACTGCTGACTCCTCCTCAGTGACCGGGAGACGGGCGCTGCACTGTGATGTTAGTGTGCAGTGCCCGACTCCCTTAGTAACATCACTGACGCCAGCCACAAGTCCCTCCTTCACACTAGATGCTGCTAATCACTATGCTAATCTGCTTCTGTTTAACAAGTGGAATACACCACAGCGGTCTCCATGTGAAGTGCCATCTATGCTTATTACTAGGCAACAACCTACAACATTATTACATCTGACCTCCTATTCCCACTTCTTTTTTATTTGCAGAGCCATAATTTGGATCAATTTATCAAAATGGTGTTAAATACATTTTATAGAGTGATGTTCTGCAAGTTAGATTTAATGGTACAGCCTAAATAGCATCCATACAGTATGTTGCTAATTATTCTCACCAGTTAGGATGCGTATATCCTTTTCTGGACAGATGAAAATAGAAGCAGAAGGCTGTGACATTTGCTCTGTTTATATAGTGAACTTATAGTCATTTATTCTTAGTAGAACCACTTAACAAAATCATCAAAGATCCTCATCTACTGCCTTGGAGAAAGATAAAGTGGAGAGAAAGTACCAACCAATCAGCTTCTACCTGTCATTTTTCAAACACAGCCTGTAAAGTGACAGTCAGGAGCTGATTGGTTGGTACTTTATATCTCTGTACTTTGGGCCTGATTCAGAGCCGGACGCTCTGAACGAGCGCCCGCTCTGAATCAGGGCATTTTGGGTGTTTTTGGAGCGTCCTCCTGGACGATCGCATAGCTGTGGGTTACCACCCACAGCTTATGCGAGCGTCCATGATGATGGTCGCGATGGTCAAGACAATCGCGACCATCGGGCTTGCGACGAGACCCTGCGGTAGGGTCTCGGTGACCGCAAGCCCTGGAGTGATTTTGGCTCTATCAGAGCCAAAATCACTCCCACTGACATCACTAGTGATGTCAGTGGGGCCGGATCCAGACGGTAGGCGTTCCCATGGGAAGGTCTCCGTCTGGCAGCCACGCCCCCGGCACGCCCACCAAAGGGGGCGTGCTGTCACTCAACAGCACGCCCCCTTTGGTGCGAGACCCGGAGTGACAGCTTGGCTGTCGTTATCTGGGTCTCGCGCATGCACTCGACGGAGCTCCCTCCATCGTGCGCATGCGCAGTGGGGCACCATTGACCCACTTGCGAGCGCTCAGCTTAATCTGGGAAATAGTTGTTGGCAGTAAGGGGGAGATGTTTCAAACCTTCTAAAGAGAACAATTGGAGATGTTGCCCATAGCATCCAATTCTAATACTAGATAAATTATCTGTGCCATAACAGGGCTCTATGCTCCCCTGTGCTAAACTTGTGATGCCATGCCTGGGGGCGGGCAGCTCTGGTAAGTAGAGCACTACCTAGAGTATCCTTAGGAAGCCCCTGTCAGCACCACAGGCTGCCTGTCCGAAGTGTCCCTTGGAAGTTCCGGTTGGCTCTGCAGTAGCTCTAGTTGCTGCAGGGTGCCATTCCAGGGGAATTGGTATGATATACCTATGGACGTTAGCCCGGCGGATGTCATGCCGACGCTGGAAAGCAGACAGTGAGGATCCCAATGGAGGTGAGTACCCCGCTATCACTAACCTTTTCCCCCCGCTAACCATAACCCTCCCTGAGGGGTGCCTAACCCTAACCTCCCCCCCTAGTGCCTAACCCTAACCCTCCTGTAAGTGCCTAACCCTAACCCCCCCCTTCCCCTAGCCTAACCCTCCCGGGGGGGGGTGCCTAACCCTAACCCCCCCTTCCCCTAGCCTAACCCTCCCAGGGGGATGCCTAACCCTGAATCCCCCCCGGGAGCCCCTAAACTAACCCACCCACCCCCGCGGCTGTCTGCGCCCAGCTTACCTTCGTTCAGTCTGCCGGGCGTTGAGATTTCGACGCCTGCCATTAGACCCCTGCCGATTACACAGTCAGGAAGCCGGCAGTCATCATTTAGACCGTCGGCTTCCTGACTGCATCCCATTACAGGCACTCTGCTAGCCGCAAACAGGTGCAGTGGGGCAGCGATGGTGCCGCCAACAGGATACTTCGTTCTGTGCGTCTGCACAGGTTGCACACCCTGTCTAGTACCCAAACAGGGCATGTTTTCCAGGTCTCCTCACATAATCACAAGTGAAATCATTACCTCCACCTGTGAATCATTTTAAAATGTGTCAGTGAGTAATGAATACACCTGTGCACCTGCTGGGTGACCTGGAAAACGCGACCTGTGTGGGGTCCTGAGGACCGAGTTTGAGAACCACTGCTCTATAGTATGAGTCAGACAGTGATTCAGCAATCTAACCAGTTCTTAAGGATAGGCTGCAGATTGGTTCAGGTTATAAAATAGATGCCTCTATTAGCAAATGGAACCAAATATTCCGGGCATGGGAACAGTATTAGCTGATGACTACACTAAACACAGGCATTACGGCGACACTTATGCCTCCTTCACATCACTTGCAACAGTTAATAATTCAGCCCAGCTTTCTGCAATAAGAGAATAAATGGGAAACTTTTATTTAAAAGGTGGAAAAGGTTATGTTGCAACATCAGAAGACCTAAGCAAGTGGGCATATTGTGTTTCTCACAGTAACATATGTACATTTAAAACTTATAATATACTTCATGCTCCTACTGGTGATCTATGAAGAGTCTGGATTTTAAAAGCAATGTACAGTAATAGTCCAGTAATGTGCTAAGGCCAAAAGTAATCTTATATATAAAATTAATTGATCTGTTTGTCTGTCTGTCACTTATGCATTCGAATACCCCTGCACCAATTGGGATGAAACCAATGCAAGGTGGTCCAGTTGGATCCTGGACAGGTTTTAGGGGGGTTATGGTCCCAGGTGGACCTCCCGTTGGGCAGAACATTGACCCGGGGAGCCTATTCTGAGCCTTCTTCTGGATGGATTTGGACAAAAACTGCACAGAGTGGTAAAATTGGATCCCAGAAGACATACTAGGGGGTTGAGGTCCCAGTTGGACCTCCTATTGATGTATGCTGGGCAGAACTTTGACCCGGGCACGCTGGGGAACTTTGACCAGGGGAGTCTATTCTGGGCCTTTCACTGGATGGATTTGGATGAAAATTTCAAAGAGGAGTGGCAATTGATCTGGGATGCCTAATGGAGTGGTTGGACCTCAAGGCGAAGTGCACCGGACATAACTTTGAAACAGGGAGCCTGTTCTGGGCCTTCCACTGGATAGATTTGGATGACATCACTTATTAAAACTATACACATACATATTAAAGATACACTTCTGCACCAATTGGGATAAAACCAACACGAGGTGGTCCAGTTAGATCCTCAACAGGTTTTTTGGGGCGGGTTAGGGTCCGATTCGGACCTCCCGTTGGTGTATGCTGGGCAGAACTTTGTCCCAGGGAGCCTGTTCTGGGCCTTCCACTGGATGGATTTGGTCGACATCACATAATAAAACTTAATAACTTGAACATTTAATCTCAGGCAATGCCGGGTATTTGAGCTAGTATTAAATATATCTGAAGATGGTCCATCAGTCGGAATGTTTTACAGCTTGTTTATTTATTACCAGTAAATTATATAGTGCACACATATTCTGCAGCGCAGTACAGATGATTCAGTCATTCACATCAGTCCCTTCCCAAGGGAGCTTACAATCTGTATTCCCTACAACAGGCCTGGCCAACTTGTGGCTCTGCAGTTGTTGTGCAACTACAAGTCCCAGCAAGTCCTGACAGTTTTAGCATTCCCTAATAGCAAAACGGTGGCAGCAAATGCCAGGACTTGTAGTTTCACAGCTGGGGAGCCACAGGTTGGTCAGGCCTTTCCTACAACATGCACACACATGTACACAAGGGTTATTTTTTTTGTCAGAAGACATTTAACCTACAAGTATGTTTTCGGAGTGTGGGAGAAAAATGTGAAAAATGCAAATTTAGCGCTAAACTCGCACTTTTTACTCACTCGCAAATGTAATAGGGTGCGACTTAAGTAAAACTCGCATTTTTTGGACTTTACTAAAATGCTTAGAGGTCTCCTGTACCAGCACAGGGATTTTATGAGCTGGTCCTGGTTGTGGAAATACAGGGGACAAACCAAGTAGGGGTCCCCTGTAAATTCCATAACCAGCACCGGACTCTTTCTAGCAGGGGTTTGATGCCACAGACAGGGGAACCCTTTCACCAGGTCCACCGCCCAAAGCATTAAACCTGACCGCTAGTCAGCCCAGGCTGGGGAGGTGGGGACCCCCCCCCCATTAAAAAGGTCCCCCTCCAGGGCACCCCAGGCTGGGGCTGATTGCCCGGGCTATCCCCGACACCCCTAGGCGGGTGCCGGGTTGATAGTGTAAATGTTGCGTAAAAATATTGTCTTTTGCTGGTGAACTACAAGTCCCAGCAAGCCTCCCCCACATGCTGGTACTTGGAGGAGTACAAGCATGCAGGGCATTATGGGCCAGCTGATACCTGTAGTTCATCTGCAAAATAAATATTAAAATAAACACAAGACACACACACTGTGAAGAAGAATTTTATTTAAACATACATGCACACTCACATACACACTCACTATCACACATACCTTGTATCCCTGGAGCCATTCGTGTCCACTTCTCCATTTAGAAATCCATGGATACCTGAAAGAAAAAACCATACTCACCTCTTTCTATGCGTGGATCACGTCCTCTTCGTTCCATGTAGGCATCGAGGAAGTTAAAAATAACGCAAAGTACGGACAGGAGGAAGGGTATGTGTTTACACATACCCTTCCTCCGTGCAAATGACTGGGACCCACATGTGCCCACTCATTGCAGGAACCGCCAGCCAATCAGCGGTCACCTCCGTAGGAGCTGCTCGCTGATTGGCTGTACACGGTCAGCCTGTCTCCCCCATAGACTTCAATGGTGGGAAATCTCCATTGAAGTCTATAGTGGGAACCACTACATTGTAGCCAATGATGTAACCGCAAGATTAATTAAATAAACCTAATAGCAAAAAGCTAACAGGTGTGAGTTTACATAGGAAATACTTGCACACATTCACATAGTGTAGTAGCCTCGAGCTCAAAAGTTTGCAGGCAATTACATTTGCGCACCTTCAAAAAATGCGGGAAGGTGGGAGTTGGATTTTTAACTAAAACTCGCACCCTATCACATTTGGCTCAGGGATAACATACAAATGCCACACAGATAGTGCCCTGGTTAGGAATGGAATGTCCAGTACACCTCAGAGCTGTAAGGCAGTAATGCTAACCACTAAGGCAACTGGTTTTTTTTACAGCTTAGAAAATATTTACAAAGGATTAACCCATGGCGCTTTTCAGTGAGATAATACTTGACTTCTGCTTTTTACAATTGTTTTCCAACAGCAATCACCTGGGTACAGTTCATTATCTTGAATTAACAGCAATTTTTAAGATCAGTTAAAAACATTCAACTCCAGCTATTGCAAATGGAAAATTGGTGCGAGGAACAGAAACATATCTCATTGTAAAACCTTGTCAGGTTGTTCCAGGCTGTGGCTGGCAGGTCGTTCTGAGACTTCTAGTTCCATACTACCTGGAGAGCCACAAGTTTATTTATAGTTATTTATATTGTACATACATATTCTGCAGCGCTTTACAGAGAATATTTAGCCATGCACATCAGTCCCTCCCCCAGTGGAGCTTACAATCTATATTCCCTACCACATGTACACGCACTAGGGTTCATTGGTGCCAGGTGCCAATTGGCCTACCAGTATATTTTTGGAGTGTGGGAGGAAACCGGAGTACCCGGAGGAAACCCACGCAAGCACAGGGAGAATATACAACTCCACACAGGGCCGTGGTGGGAATTAAAACAAAGTTTCTCTCATCAATACACAAAGCCCAATATGAAATGACATAAAATAACATGAGTAAAACACACACAGTATAAAGAGTTTCTCTTTTATTATTATCTATCAATTATTGAAAGGTTTGTAAACAAACATTTTCAAAAAGATTCAATCAAACACACCACTGTGACCTTTTATAAAATGATTTCAAGGTCATCATAGAAATAAATATCAAGTAAAAACAAAATTAATTTAAGCAAAAAACAAGATTTGCACTACAAGTTAAACACGTTAATGGGAACAGTCTCTCAGGCCATACCCTAATGTGATAATACTTCTCTTTCATCACTGATAAGGGCCAACACATTCCACACTGCTCTACAATCAAAGTAATGGCATTAAATTAAATTGTGTCAGCGATTATGTACTGTACCTGGAAATAGAATTGACAGAAGGATTCAGCCATACATACAGTACAGTAAACGAAAACATGTGTACAACATATGTGCCTAATTTCTTCAGTATACATGAAGAATTATAAAGCTCACTCTTCAGTCCATTAGTCCCAAGCTCATAATTAGATCTTTACCTTAAATGTATACAATTGCTTTTGATAGAGGTGCAGTATTTTATATATGGCCATGTCCACTGTAATTCACAATACAATATTTCTATCTAGTCCACTGTTAAGACCTGTTTCTGTCCAGAAAATTACCTATTACTCATATTAATGCACTCATTCAGCTTGGAGCTACTAGATGCTGCACTCTCAAAATATGACACCACTGTTATAGTTATTAAATAGTGCAAAATAATAATAAACCCCACAAAATAAAGTGATTTATCGGGCAGAAAAAAAAAACTACCCTCTCCTCCATACAAACACATACACCTACCTCTAAGTTAAAAACATTGGAAATCATAGTGTTAGCAAACATTAATATAAACAATACACTATACAGAGTTGTACTGAACAGTGGATTATCATGGCTTATTTCCAGTGCCTATCTTAAACACTGAGCTCTTATGGTATTACAGTACGATAAAATCCTACCACTGCCAGAACATATGGCTAATCATGAAATAATCAACTTCTAAAGTTACTTGTGCCAAATGACCGGTCCTAATTTGGAATTCTTATTCCTTAATTCTAGTTACAAACTTCACTCATCTTTTTATATATTATCACTTAGTTTTATTTCAAATTTTATAGCTGAATATTTGAAATGTTATTTATTTATTTACCTTATGTTTCTTTTAAGTAATAATTTCTGTTTCCGAGCCTATTATCTTACCTTGTACAAAATAAAGTATCAACTTTAATTGTTTAATACTGGATCATGACAAATACTCTTTAATAATATAGACCAACTATCTCATAAATGTAAATCTAATTCATAATTCA
Source organism: Taudactylus pleione (assembly GCA_031769625.1). Taxonomy (NCBI): domain Eukaryota; kingdom Metazoa; phylum Chordata; class Amphibia; order Anura; family Myobatrachidae; genus Taudactylus; species Taudactylus pleione. The sequence goes on along the minus strand of JAUIMM010000113.1, from coordinate 26,491,617 downwards.
AGATTATGATGTTTTAAATTTAATTCATAAATGAGCGCAATACATTTATTTTCATGCAACATTTCCAAGTAACCATGCCTTATCCTATGGTTTTAAATATGTGATGAGTGAACAGCATTCTAAATGTTCTGATTTTATTATAACATTTGAGAGTAGTTTAGATTTTACTAACAATATAATGTTATATTTATCTACACAATCGTAAGCAGCAATTGCAATAAACGCTATTCAAACACTATCTAAAAGGCTAGGGAGATTAATGATTATTTAGTGAAACACAACATTACATTTGACATTGCAAAAATGTGTTATTCCTCTATGTAGAATAAGTGATGTTGTTTTTTTTTAACTATCATAAGCTCATAATTTATTGATTTCGGAATCAAAAATTCAGATTTGATTTAGAATTCAAATTTATTTCCGAGAAACACTGCATATCTTTCAAGATTATGTAAGTGAAAATTAATACTGGTACAATACGTGCCTGATATTAAACAAATTTAAAATAGGAGTAAAAAAGGAGCAATTTGCTCCTGGGACAAACCATGTTGCAATGCTAAGGGTACAAATGCATTTTTTATTATTTTTTTGCATACAGACAAAACACTGTACAGCTATATTTTTATACAGAAATGTAGAATGGTGTTCGCGCCCCTCCAAACTCTAAATCTCTTTGCACATTTTAAACCTGGCCGACCTACTGTGCAACATAGGTTTGTCAAAGTGCAAATTGCTCCTTTTTTATTTGCTCTGAACTCTGAGTCAAATCCTGCATGAATTAGTTTATAAATGGATCATAGTTGCCTAGCCCCCAAGATGTCTGGGAGACTCCAAAATTAAGAGAGAGCAGCCAATTCTCCTGGAGAGAGCTTACCTACCACAAGGTGGACACGGATGTATCTCAGTAAGCACCGAGTGGCCACAGCCTAATGACGTGAATTTACATCTTTTTCTACCTCGTCTTTGCATTTCCCGTAAGCAAGGGAGAAAAAGTGTAAATGTTATTTTGCATGTAGAGTGATTTTCCCCTATTTAGGGTGTGTCATGCTGTCCTATAGATCAGTGGTGGCCAAAATGTTGGGCTGTGAGGGCTTCTTGCTGCTTAAAACAACATTGGCGATCTACACCCCATCGCCAGCAGTTGCTAGATCATAAACTTTGACAAGCTCCTGGAAATTAATTTTGAATTTGAAGCTCGCTCCTAACTTCTTGTGTGCGGTTTGGTGTCGGACATCACATCATCGTGAAGGGAGGAGTTAACCTGTTAACCCTACCTACCCGTGACTGAACTTGAAGAAGCAATGCATGGTAATTTGTGTGGCCTGTGCTGTGCCTGGCGGTACCCAATACTGCCAGCGGCTCACAGAGCACCTGCTCCAAGTTTTCCCATCCATACTTCACAGAGGGTAGAGAGTGACTGCAGTATATATGGTTCCTTTCCCAACGTTTTGGTCACCCCTGCTACAGACCAAACTCTGCATTTTCTCTGCAGTGCTAATCGGATAAAAGGTTTAATAAGTCAGAACTTAATAGGCTGCAATATGCTCCAGGCAGTGCTGCTTGGGACAGACAAAGCTCTGCAGTGTACTGATTGTGAACAGAGGCCTGTATTTGTTCTGCAAACATGTTACTGTTAACAGTTTGGAGGAGAAGTGCAAATATCGCTGTCCCTAAAAGTTAATACCCAAATCTAGGTTGGTCTATATTTGTCTCAAATGTAGGCATACAGCAGTTTACAGGACCAGTAAACCTAAAATTTTATTCAAATCTAAATCTAGAATTCAGTTCAGTCCAATCTCCAGACTCAAATATCCAAAGATCTGTTTAATGAGAGCAGCATATAGCCTGGTAACTACCAGTATTATCTGTAGCCTGTAGGCAAATGCCATTGAGATATGTAACATTCCTGTTCCAGAAATAAACTGTTAGCGTAGGTACATATCTCAATGACATCACTATTGCAGACTTTACATTACACAGCAATGTTGCAGAGTTTATCATACACATATTTTCTATAGTGCTTAGTAGGTCAGTGCCGGGCCGCAGACTGACCTCCCAACCTTCACCTACAATCCCCGGCTGCTTCCTGCTATATTGTCAGATTTATTATAGAATGTAACACCAGTTTAAGATTCTTTCTCATATGTAATTACAGATGGGTGTCTATTTCTTTCATTAAATTTATAGTTTCAATTTATTACTCATTAAGGGTGGTTTAAAAGGTCAGATGACCACTCATGCACCCCTTGTATCAGGCTACATATCATTGCTCTAAGTACTTAAGGTGCACTCTGACACTTTGCTGTGTATAGTTTTTCCATTGATATCAACTTTTTTAAGAGCAGTGACATGACATGGAATAAGCAGCTTCTATAAAAAATATGTATGGCTGTGCCACAACAACCATACATATTAATGCAAATTGGTATAGACATGAAATGGATTTTATTTTTACATGTGTTTGCATGCTCTGTACTTGCATAAAAAAATGCAAATAAGACACAGAGTTTAAACACTAGTGGGTAACCAGTCTCATTCTCACAATATATAAAGCTAATTACAAACATCTGCTCATATGACAACAATAGATCTCTTCTATTGTGTAATTCCTATGCTCAGTGTTTACCTAATGAATGCTGTCGTTCTATGCGTTGTTCAGATTCTTGGGGACAGTTTACAAACTGGATAATACACAAATCTCTAGGCAAGATCATGTCATTCTCGTGTTATGCACAGTACCTATGTAACAAACACAATGCTCTTGTACAGTACAGTACACTTCCAACTTGATATAGTGGAACCAGTGGCTTCTCGGGGAAATCAGTGTTTATATATGGAACCAGTGGCTACTCAGTGGATATATACTGTATGGAACTAGTGTATATGGAACCAGTGGCTACTCAGTGGATATATACTGTATGGAACTAGTGCTTATATATGGAACCATTGTTTATATATGGAACCAGTGGCGACTCAGTGGAACTATTACATACATGGATAGTACCAACTGTGAGAGAAGTCAATTTTGGCTCCTCATGATTGAAGGATATTGTCAGGCATAGGTAGATAAGTGTTACGTATTGATAATGTGGGCTAGCCACAGTAATGACTCTGCTTCTATGAACAAGTGCACAAATGATATTTGACTTTAGCAGACTGAGGGCCTGATTCAGCAGTGGACGGAATTGCAAAGCCGCACACAAGAGGCTTTGCAATTCCGTCCTGCTGAAATTCAAATACTGGCCTTGTCCTTCCTCGAAACCGGGGTTGACGCCATCGTTCCCGGTAAGGCCGGCTATTCCCCGTACCCCAAACACCTCTGCCTGTCAATCAGGCAGAGGCATGGGAGGCCTGCGTGCGCTCTCACAGGACTCGTACAGCACATGCACAGATAATTGGGAGTCTGCATATCTGAGTCCTCTATAGAATGAGATATTTTAATGTTGAGGTATAATGAAGAATAGTAAATCTTTCAGTTTAAGATGGTGTGATGATAATTCAACCTTAGCCACTGTTTTCAGGGGGATACATACGGCATGTTGACAATCAAAATCCCACAAGCGTTATGGCAGCAATGTCGGCAAGTGTAAAGGCTACTTTAAGAACATTACGCGCCCCAGCAGTACAGTTGTAAACATGGTGGTAACTCATCCTGTATACAGATGTACTGCCGTTGTGTGTCAAATGTTGCAAGTAGCATGTTACACTTGCCAACAGCACGGTGCCTGCCTGACAGGGTCCCCATGTTTGTCGACAAGCACACTACGTGACTTTTCAGGAGACATCTCTTGTGCAATGTACATAGAGGCATTTCATACATTTAAAAAAAAATATATTCCAGGACTCCAAAAAAAGGTCGTTCCCAATGGAATGTTTTAAATATCTGAAAGATAACCCAAAAAATAGTCTCAGAACCCAGCAAACATATTGTGGACCTTTAGCTTAGGTGATAATTTTACCTTTGTAGATATGGATGTTATGAAGAAGTAACAGAAGCTGGCACTATGCATAAGTGGCAAGATATCATTTTAAAAGCCAGTAAGGGATTGTGTAAGATGATCCAGCACAGCATACTATAATTTAATGATAGGCACCACACCACAATAGCTGCATTACTGCCTAAAGATCTGAGAGTCTGCATTATGTCCAGTACGTAAATTCCCCTCTAAGTGAAGACATAATATACATAAACTGAATAGCTGCAAATGGAAACATTCTCTACACTGTCCATATATTCTGAAAACCAATCTTTTATTAGAAATATATACAACTGTCCAGTGGATAGCAGATGTACTCAGTCATTCAGACATACACTAGAACAGTGCCGTACCCGGGGAGTTCTGCACTGTGTCCCCCTCCAGCACTGTGTCCCCCTCCAGCCCTGTGCAGTAATGATGACATTACGAGGCCTGGAGCTCCCCTCCAGGCATTTCACAAGCTGGAGACAAGTGGCACCAACCATGTCAGCCCCGCTGTTCTGTGCTCTGGTCTTCAGTATTTGTCACACTGCCGTCAGTACTTCCCTGTAACATGTATATGATAAACTGCAGTAGTTAAAATGAAAACAAAAAATAATGACCTGACACACTGATGGGCAACATGAATCTTTTTCACTGACCACACTAGTGGCCCTTTGACCCACAAAGAGTTGAACATTACCTGTGCAGGGACATGTCAGATGATATTTTGGTATTAAAGTTCGATATTTACTTTAGACCAGGTCATTCACTCAAAAGCAAACCTACTAGACCGGTTAGTCTAATGCTGGGTACACCCTGGCCGACATATCGGCCAGTGTGTACAGAAGATATGTACCGTATCGTGTCGACTGTGCAGCACAGCCGATGGCCGATATATCTGCAGATATACCGGCACATTGTGCTGTGTGTACGGGCTGTCAGCCAGTCGCCCATACACTTGCTGCATGTAAATGCCCACCTAGTTGTGGTGTCAGGCACAACACATCGGGCCGATGATTGGTAAGTGTGTATGCACTTACCAATCGTCAGATAGGACGGCGGATCGGCCGGATGGCCGATCCATCGTCCTAGTGTGTACCCACCTAAACAAACACTAGGTAAGGTTGCAACATTACTATTAACCAGTTAAATAAATTATTCCATTATATTATTCAGATTTGTTAAAATAATTCACAAGTAAAATACATAATATGACATCATGAGGTTATGACACTCTGTAGTAAGTGAATTACGTATAGCTTGATGAGTGGTAAATCAATACTCATTCTGAAGGATATCCACACACACACAAACACACGTTACCTTTATAATTAACAAAAAGCTCTTGTATAGCACAATCCCAGCGCAGTACAGTGGAACCAGTTCATGTTTAGTTTGGCGCGATGAGTAACAATATTATATAGGGCAGTGATATACCACGAGGTAGAGGTCAGGGAAATTATTTTTCGGCTAGGAAATGGTGAAACCACTTAATCTACCAAGAGGTAAATGATTTACAATTTTCACAAAAGCTGCACGCTATTTACATGAATGAAAAACAGTAATTAATTTAGTAATGGATTTACATTCACACCACAGGCTATAATAATGCAGCGGCGGTTTTTGTGATCCACCGCTTCTTGGCGGGTTGGAGCTGGAAATTTAAAGCAGCGCTCACGTTCAGTGTAAAGCATGCCGGGCTTTACACTGAATGTTAGTGCCGCTTTAAATTCTCAGCTCCAACCCGCCGAGAAGCGGCGGATTACAAAAGCCGCCACTTCGGAAATATAGCCCCACATCTCACCTTTATTCCCTATTTAAAAATGATATATTGGCTAAACTTAATTTTTTGAGGGTACAAAAATCCCCTACAATTTCTCAGCATTAAGGACCTCATTCAGAGTCGGTCGAAGAGGCCGCACGGTCGTACGGAAAAAGGGTCCGGATATTCAAATGATTCCCTCGCAAGTTGCGTCCCTAAGTTCGGATCGGTAGTTGGCCGACCAAGGGGAGGAAGCGGTCGGAAGACAAAAAAATACGCCCCCTTCTCGTACACATTGCACGTCATCTCCGGGCATATAAGGATTAATCGAGACCATCGGGAACCATCGGCACTGGTCGTAGAGCTTAAGGTTGACCATACCCTCTCTTAAGCTCTACGATCATGTCAGTGTAAAAACCTCCCATGTCACATGTGCCATGACGCTACTTTGTTAATTATGCACTCCCATAATCCATATGCACTCCCATAAAACGCCGTTCGCATAATGAGGCACGCCTGCGTTCGGATCTCCACTCCCCCGTTTTCAAGCACCTTCCCCTGTTACCACCCACAAACGCCTCCATCTGTCACTCAAACTACCGACCTGGGTGTGTTCAAGGAGAGAAATTTCTGATTGTAGCGGCTAGTTGCGCACGCGCATTGCGAACTTTACGCATGCCCAGTATAGCGAACATCGGTGGCGTACGACCGTGCGGCTGCAAAGACCGACTCTGAATGAGGTCCTAAATGTGGAATAAAACAGTTACTTATTTTACAGTAGAGTTCTGAATGTTATAGACTCTTATGACATGGGATCATAGTTTAATATTATTAATATCATTTGTCTACTTATAGTCTGTGGACAGGGCTGTTGTTTTTATATGGCAATGAACATTCTTCCCACTTCTAACACCATATATGACAGTTAAGATATACAACCCATTAATAACATGGTGCTTGCTGTAACCTAACTTGTAGTAACCAATCAGACATCAGCTTTTGCTCTCTAGTGTAACCGGCTTAGTCACTGAGTGCTTGCTTCGTGTGCTCTACTTGCAATAATTTTATTAAACAAGCTCCATGAGTCAAAACTTTAACTACAGAAAAATATTAAACATCATCCCTGAGAGCTGTGCTCTGATTTGCATTTTAGATGATTATTTGTGTTATAAGGATGTTTTAATCACATTGGTTGAAGGTTTATAGATGGTTTGTATAGTGTCTGTCCATGTACTACCCTTTGGTAAATATTTAATATTTAACAGATGATACTATGATTTTTACGTGTTTTTTAAGGACTAACATATAAAACTCATCAAAAAGACAAATTTGTACTGGTAAGTTGAGGAAACCAATTTGCCCCTATATGTAGACACAAAACTGACCAAACTAAACTAAAAGTTATTTCTGTGACCAGTACAATTGCCCGAATAGATTTGTTTTAAAAAATAATTCTGTTTCCTATACTGTGTAGATTTTAGATGATTATTAATTACCTAGCTGATATTATGTACAAGATGAACACTGTCTATATGGTTAATGTATCAATGCCTATAGCAAAACATTTGCTGATTTATATAGCATTGCCTGATAGGAACATTTAGTATGGCTTGCATAATTATGGATTCTCTTGCTTTGCTAAGTTTTCTACCATGCTTCCAATGCAATTCTCCACAGTTCAGTTGCATAGTTTAGTCTAATTTAGTTGTGCTTAAACATGTACCTCACAGTAAAGCTTAAAGTGTACATTGTATCCTCTAATTACGGATAGTTCATCGCAAATCAAAAGCACACTTTGATCAGGTTTAAGCAACCTGCTGCTCTTCAGGTATTGTGGAAATACAAAACCTGGGGTACCATGCCAACTTGTGGCCATACAGGTACAGGGATGTGTAGTTTACGAACAGCTGGTAAGATGCAGATTGCCAAACTCCAAAATAGATGGACTATTACCTGGTTACAATTACCTGAATGCTCCTTGAACTTAAAGGAAGTAAAGACTAATGCAGAAAAATAAAAATATCATATTTGACATTACACACCTAGAGGCGCTCGCTGCCCTTTCCCTGTTAATGCTAGCTCTTTACATTATTACATACACTGCACTGCCTTCTCACAGCCCACTGTAGAGCTCCATATTGTGTATGATGTTATGCTCAAGGATTGCACCACTGATTGGTTGACAGTGAGTGTGCATAGGGAAGATATTGTAGCCATTCCTAACTCTCTCCATCTCCTCTCCAGTAACCAGCTGCTCACTTGTTTTTTATTACCATTCTTTACACAATGAAGCTTCTCGCACAGAGCAGCTGACATTTCCTTCCTGTAGACATTCACTGTCAACTTAAGCCACTAGTGCAATGCAGAGGCAGGTTAACAGACACATTGTGGAGCTATATGGATGAGCAAGCAGAGAGCAACTAGGATCACTTAACTTCCTAAGGGTAGGGCTAGTATTCACAGGACAAAGGTCGAGCAGCACCAAGTGACTTATTATATATTTTGGCTTCAATGTTCCTTTAAGAAGCCATCCAATGTTGCTATATATTGTTGTATATGGGTTTGGAGCACAGTTGTATCACTAACAATTAAAAAAAATCCACTTATGATGGAGGGTAAAATAATTTTGAGGTAACCAGCCCTCAATAACCCTGTAGCTATTGATTAAAATGTGCTGTCATGTTTTCCATATGTACGTAGCTCAAATAAAAAGGCACGTGTTGAAAAAGGCGCCATTTTGAACTCAGCCAACAAAATGGCTGTGATTAACAGATCTACGAGTCAGCTGTGGTCTCTTCATTAGCATTCTCAAAGGACGAATTTATTGCTTCCAGGATAGGCCCAGGGTAGGTTTGTGCTAAGTGTTGGATTCTTTTATCCATATTGCTGTCTTCATTTGGCTCTTCCTTGGCACCAAAGGCTGGGCAGGATCTGGTTCGTGCATAATTTGGGTCAGCTCTAGTGCTGCCGATCATCTCGCTCACTGTGCTTATTGGCGATGCCTGCCACCTTCTCTTCTGCAACTGATCTTCTTTGTGTTTTATGGAATACCAAGCCAAAAATATAAAAATGAATCCTAAGAATTTCAGACCAGCTGCCAGTCCAAAATAAACGAAACGAAATGATGTCACGTTGTATTCCCAGCAAGACCCTTGTACTCCACAGTCCTGTTGCCAAAGCATGCAAGTTGTATCAATAACAGCCCCAAAGTAGATTGGTGTAGGAATGTAAGCTGCAAAAACAAAGAAACATTGGATACTTTAGAAATCTACATCTTTTCACACAATAAATAACTTACTTAAACTGTAGGTTGCCAGTGTGATTACAGAGTCTTAAAGGGAAACAGTGTAGCAATTTGCAAGGTTCTTTATTACAAAAGACATACAGATGTGTCGTCATGCATCTACCCTCAATACACCATGCAGTATGACTTGCCTGGCATGCCCAACGCACTTTTGTAGCGTTGGGCCTCTTTTTTTGTCGAAAATACTTCTAAGTCGCAATGCAATGAGACTAGGACGCACCAGCAGACTGTGCTGATTAATTTGATATGTGACACTTTTACAACTGTGTGCACCTGAGTCTGTATATGAACCACAACGGAACTTAGAATGAAACAAGCTGCGGCTGCGCCCTTCTGCTCCACGGGAGATTTCTGTCCTCCCTGAGCTCGCCATAGGACACCTGTATTACGGTTTGACAGGTGTAGCACTTTGTGTACAGATTCATAGAGTCAGTTGCACTCGGATATACAAGTGTCAATATCAAATTAATCAGCATAGTCTGCTGGTGCGTCCTATTCTCAGCACATTGCGACAGATACATTTCGAAAAAAAACACCTGGCGCTAGCAGAGTCTCACAGGACCTGGCACGCCGAGAGGGGCTTTTTAGCGCGACTGCAGCAAAAATGTATAAGGACACATCTGTATACTGATTCATTTCAGTTTAGATATTGACTTGATTTTTTTAACCTATGGGTCACAAACTAAAGCATAATAAGCTAATTGCAGACTGTGCTTTAATAATATTATTATTCATAATTACTAGAGATGTGCTGGTGTGGTTTTATTCGGTTCTTATCACCAAATTATCGCAAGTTCGGATTAGTTTGGATTTCTAGTATTGGCTATCCAAAACACGACAGCTGGATAGCAAATACAATGCCGTTTTTGAGATCCGAACATATCCGAGTAAATCCGAGTAAAACTGAACCGCTCATCTCTAATAATGACATATTTTTACATTATTTTTCACAATAATAATTCATTGTATGATTCATGTCATAAGAAAGTTTAAAAAGGACTCACTTTGGAACCATCACAAACCTGGGCCTAACTAGAAATTTGTGGGGCTCATGGCAACATCCTATTGCAGTCTGCTTATCCTCTTCACACAGCCGTGCACATCCTGCTCTGAGTTCCCTCCCTTGTGACCAGAGTTTAATGGTGAAGCCTCAGGGTGCCGGATTGGGCATTCAACATTCTAGGGCTTCATATGCCTTGTGGTGTCAGAGGCATCATTAGGGTCCCTACTAATAGGGACCCTAATGCAGTGTTGGAGATGACCAAGCAAAGCAAGGCCTGGAATATGTGTGGCAGCAGCACAAGCCGCCTCAGCTGCCGAGCCCCTTACACTCATGGTCACAACACTTGCTCTATCTAATGGTTCCCTCTCTTTTTCTCTCTCTTTCGAAGGACAAGTACCAAATTCTAGTCGCATTGTGATGCCACACAGAAGTACAGTATATTTCCATGGCAATAACAAGTGAATAAAGCATGTATGTTACACTCTTTCTATACAGAAAGAAAGGCTCCAACTTTACTCATTGGGGTATTTATATAACCTGCTGCACAAGTACTGTGATGCACAGAAAGCAATCAGCTCTTATCTTTTACATTGGTACCCAGACTAGAACAAGTGTTCCGTATTGCAGAACCGGCAGAGGCCCAGCAAAAATGGCTACCTGCAACCACCCCCAGGCTCCTGGCATGGAGGTGAGGGGGTGGCCCTACAATTACACCTTTTATTAGATGGGAGTGGAACTTGAAATAAAATAATTATTCTAATTCATTCCTAATGCTTTTCTTTGCACACTATTGGGTAGATTTAAAAAAGCTTCCAAAAATAGGATTTTTGGGTACTTACCGTTGAATCCTTTTCTCTGAGTCAGGCTGGGGGACACTGGACCATGGGTTGTAGGTGGGTAGGCGTGGATTTGGCACTAACACTGAAATCTATAACTCCTTGCATCTGCAACCCCTGACTTCAGGACAACTTCAATAGTGCCTGGTAAGGAGAAGCAATACTCAGTGACACTGTCACTCCGAAAAAAATAAAAATGAAATTGACGGTCAGTACGACCCAAAATCATAACTCATACTCAATACCGCTGAGCGTGAGGGAGGGAACGCAGTGTCCTCCAGCCTGACTCAGAGAAAAGGATTCAACGGTAAGTACCCAAAAATAATATTTTCTCTCTCGTCTGGGCTGGTGGACACTGGACCATGGGATGTTCAAAAGCCGCCCCCATGGGAGGGAACGCTCAGATTGCCCGATCGGAGAACTGTACGCCCAAAATGAGCATCCCCGAAGGCAAAAACATGAAACCTGTAGAACCTCACAAACGTGTGGACAGAGGACCAGTGTAAGTTTAGTGCCTGTGGAGAGAGGCACGTTTTTTTGGGGCCGCTCTGCAGCCCTGGTTTAGCTTAGGGATTTTCCTTTATTTGTAATGTTATGTTTATTTTTTACACTGCGTTCCCTCCCTCACGCTCAGCAGTATTGAGTATGAGTTATGATTTTGGGTCGTATTGACCGTCAATTTCATTTTTATTTTTCGGAGTGACAGTGTCACTGACTATTGTTTCTCCTTACAAGGCACTTTTGAAGTTGTACTGAAGTCAGGGGTTGCAGAGGGGAGGAGTTATAGATTTCAGTGTTAGTGCCAAATTCACTCTTTCCCACCTACAACCCCATGGTCCAGTGTCCCCCAGCCCAGACAAATGAGAAAATAAAAAAGTGGTGTTGTTACCCATAGCAAACAATCATATTATAGATAATATTTCTCGATTGCATCCATTTTGCTTGACCCCTTGCGTTCATAACAGGAACATTTTATTTTTTATTAAATTGCAGGAGTCTGATGTTATTTTTACACTTTTCCACAGTGAATCCCTGGAGTGTATTCCAGGTTACGCAAACCTTGCAGGTTTGTGCGAGGTTGGCGGGTAGGCCACATACTGTGCCTTGAAGTGTACAGAAGTGTATACCGGCGCTGAATTAAGTTGCTGTTCACAGACAAGTGTGCAATTTATATCACATTTATTTCATCATATTACTGTTGAACATAAAAAATAAAAATACCATAGAATATAAAATCCCTATATGTGCCTTGAAGTGGTCTGTTGTGTGCTACTGTAGTACAGGTTTTGAATATCGGTGTTTACGCAATGTCAGTGTGTGCGCACAATCACCGGCATGATTGGACAGCTTGTAGGCTTCATGAGGGCTCAACTTCCTCCCCTGGGCTGACCCATCCCTCCGCTCTCTGCTCCTTGCTCAATGGTGCACCAATGATGAAGTGTCTTGAATCACTGTGCAGCAATGCTGAAAGTGGGCGTGTCAGTGCTTGCACATTCAGGTGCATGCTAGTACACGAGGGGAAGGCGAAAAGGAGCATTTGCATATTATCGTGGTAGCGCACCTCTAAGTCAGGCCCTCTGTGCGTTAGTGAAGCTCTTGTGTCAGGGGCATTTCTAGAGAGGAGGGGCCCCGTATGCAGTCTCTGTCACGGGCCCCCTCCTCTCAGTCCACCGGCCGGCAGTGCACTGAGCGCAGAGCAGCCAATGCCGCACTGATAGACTCTGGGCACTAGAGTGTGCCCAGAGTCTATAGCGCACGTGCAGGTCACCAGGAAAATGGCCACGGCGACATTTTTACCGCGATGACACCGGCTCCGATGTGGGACTCCGGAGTGGTAAGTATAATATGGGTGCAAGGTGTGCAGTGCGGGCCCCCCAGGGGCCCGTGTGCACCGCACACCCTACACCCATTATAAATACGCCCCTGTCTTTTGTATTACACTCTTACAGGACAAGAAATGTATCTCTTTCAGCATACTGTAAGTGCTGTCTGTCGGGACAAACTGTGATAGAACGACATCAGATATTTTATTCCTAGGCCCACCTCCTTGAGAGATGAGTTTAATTAATTAAATCAAGTATATAACAATCATTTTATTACAAGTGCGCACACACATACAAAATAAAGCGTCCTAACACATAACTTATAAGTCAAAACATGATCTTGACTTGTTGGATGAGTGATGGGATAAGCTGCTGACACAGAGCATAAACCTTGGCCTGGGTGAAATTATATCTTATTAGATACAGATGAGCAAAAATTCGGATACTGTTTTGCTAAATATTTGTGTTATTGCAGTATTGCCCATAAAATGTTACATTTTTAATTGGTGGTCTTTGGACTTCAGAATCCTCAGGCCTGCCACAGCCACACCACACAGCAGAATGAATTGACCGATTTTAGCTTAATTATAGACTATAAATACAGTAAAATGCTAAATTACAAATACTTAGCGGGGTGGTGAAGCAAAAGTAGAGTTTGATTGTATCACCAGAACATCGTACCTCTGCAAACGGCCTGCCACGTACATCAATTGTCTACTACCTGAGTTGATTTGGATTAGTTATCTGAACATAAAAAGATATTATGGAGCACATACTACTTACCAAGAGTCCTCAGTAAAACAAACTGCATTCCTAATGCAAAAGGCCTCTCTCCTTCCTCCACTGACCTGGAAAACATGGTAAAAGCCAGGTCACAGGCAATCAATAGTAAGTCTAGTTATTTGTATGGCATAGTGGTTGCTTTATAATGATTGCTCTTTATTTTAACCCTTGTAATACTTGCTGGAAGAACAAGCACCTGAAGGCGCACAACCAGAATACATAGACTTGGCTGGATCAGGTATCCGTTCAATGACTATATCTATAATGAAAAGGGTTGTGTTTAGAAACATTAGTGAGTTACACAATATGATATAACAGCTTGCTGAAGTGTCATGTCAGTGCTTTCCAATTATTTCCACAAAGGGGGCAGGACTTCTGTTATAACTAGGAAGCCGACGCAGAGTAAATTACTTTATTAAAAAAAATATATATATTTTTCCACCCGCACCTGTACACATCTTGAGATGCACACGCCACCATATTGGCAGAATATGCACCAGGTATATGGCAACAGATGTGCCTACTAAAAGGTGTATATGCTTCACAGGGGTTGTGTACGGGATCCCGAGAGTCATAATGCCGACGGTCAGAATTCCGGCAACGGCATCCAGACAGTCAGAATCCCAATAGATTAATGTAAGTATTATAAACCTTACCCTAACCCTCCCCTTAACACAAACCCTCCTGCAGCCTAACCCTAACCCTCCCCTCCCACAGCCTAACCCTCCCCTCCCGCAGCCTAACCCTCCCCTCCCGCGACCTAACCCTCCCGTCCCGCAGCCTAACCCTAACCCTCCCCTCCCGCAGCCTAACCCTTTCGTCCAGCAGCCTAACCCTCTCGTCCCGCAGCCTAACCCTAACCCTTCCCTCCCGCAGCCTAACCCTAACCCTCCCCTCCCTCGACCTAACCCTCCCGTCCCGCAGCCTAAACCTTACCCTCCCCTCCCGCAGCCTAACCCTCCCGTCCAGCAGCCTAACTCTCTCGTCCCGCAGCCTAAACCTCCTGCAGCCTAACCCTCCCTCCCCTCCCGCAGCCTAACCCTAACCCTCCCGTCCCGCAGCTTAACCCTAACCCTCCCCTCCTGCAGCCTAACCCTAACCCTCCCGTCCCGCAGAGTAACCCTAAAAAATAAAAAATTTTCCACCCGCACCTGTACACATCTTGAGATACACACGTCACCATATTGGCATCCAGACAGTCAGAATCCCAATAGACTAATGTAAGTATTATAAACCTTACCCTAACCCTCCCCTTAACACAAACCCTCCTGCAGCCTAACCCTCCCCTCCCGCAGCCTAACCCTCTCGTCCCGCAGCCTAACCCTAATCCTCCCCTCCCGCAGCTTAACCATAACCCTCCCCTCCCGCAACCTAACCCTCCCCTCCCGTAGCCTAACCCTAAACCCTTCCGTCCCGCAGCCTAAACCTAACCCTCCCCTCCCGCAGCCTAACCCTAACCCTCCCCTGCCGCAGCCTAACTCTAACCCTCCCGTCTAGCAGCCTAACCCTAACCCTCCCCTCCCGCAGCCTAACCCTAACCCTTCCGTCCCGCAGCCTAACCCTAACCCTCCCCTCCCTCAGCCTAAACCTAACCCTCCCGTCCAGCAGCCTAACCCTAACCCTCCCCTCCCGCAGCCTAACCCTAACCCTTCCGTCCCGCAGCCTAAACCTAACCCTCCCCTCCCGCAGCCTAACCCTAACCCTCCCCTCCCGCAGCCTAAACCTAACCCTCCCCTCCCGCAGCCTAACCCTAACCCTCCCGTCCCGCACTTTACCCTAACCCTCCCGTGCCGCAGCCTAACCCTAACCCTCCCGTCCCGCGTATAGTAACCCTAACCCTCCCGTCCCGCAGCTTAACCCACTCGTCCCGCAGCCTAACCCTAATCCTCCCCTCCCGCAGCCTAACCCTCCCCTCCCGCAGCCTAACCCTAACCCTCCCCTCCCGCAGCCTAACCCTAACCCTCCCCTCCCGCAGCTTAACCCTAACCCTCCCCTCCCGCAGCCTAGCCCTAACCTTCTCGTACCGCAGCCTAACTCTAACCCTCCCGTCCAGCAGCCTAACCCTAACCTTCCCCTCCCGCAGCCTAACCCTAACCCTTCCGTCCCGCAGCCTAACCCTAACCCTCCCCTCCCGCAGCCTAACCCTAACCCTCCCGTCCAGCAGCCTAACCCTAACCCTCCCCTCCCGCAGCCTAACCCTAATCCTTCCGTCCCGCAGCCTAAACCTAACCCTCCCCTCCCGCAGCCTAACCCTAACCCTCCCCTCCCGCAGCCTAACCCTCCCTCCCCTCCCGCAGCCTAACCCTAACCCTCCCGTCCCGCACTTTACCCTAACCCTCCCGTGCCGCAGCCTAACCCTAACCCTCCCGTCCCATGGAGTAACCCTAACCCTCCCGTCCCACAGCCTAACCCACTCGTCCCGCAGCCTAACCCTAACCCTCCCCTCCCGCAGCCTAACCCTCCCTTCCCGCAGCCGAACCCTAACCCTCCCCTCCCGCAGCTTAACCCTAACACTCCCCTCCCGCAGCCTAGCCCTAACCTTCTCGTCCCACAGCCTAACTCTAACCCTCCCCCGAGTGCCTAACCCTCCCCTAACCCTAATACTTACCTCAGCAATCTGTCGGTATTCTAACAGTCGGGATGCTGATGTCAGTATTGTTACCGTTTGCATCCTGACTGTTCGGATGCCGTCTACAACCCGTTCACAGTCCAAATATTGTTAAAACAATGATATTACCATAAGAGTCTATGACACTCTTCAGGCAGCTCGGGACCACATTGTATCTGCAGGGTCACATCTAAAATATCTATAGGGCCGCATCTACAGCACATGTATATCTGTCTGTGAGACACCAGTTTCATAATCCAGTAATCCAGTCAGGTTCGGTATATTAGGTTGGCTTTCATAATGTTGACATTAACCATGTAATGTTGACATGGTCAGAACGGCAACACTGTGTTTTTAATGAAATTCTATCCCTAAAGGTAACACTGACCCTAACAGTAACACTAAAGCAAGGTACACACTGACAGATATATCGCCGGTTCAACTGAATGGGCGATATATCTGTACAGCATTGGCGGGTGTGTATCATCGATATACTGTATATTAATGACATAGTTCACAGACATATCGCATCTGCCCTGTCATTAACGGCGCTGATGTCTACAAGATAGCAGCGCCGATAGCCTGGGCCATGTATGAACGGTCAGATCGCCTGACCGTTCCGACCGCTGTAGCTGTCGCTACCGACAGCTACAGCCTGGTGCTGCCCTATCCCCACAGTAGGAACAGCGCTGTCCCTGCTGCAAGGGCTGCCGGCTCCAGGGTTGCATGCGGGATCTTGTGGTACTTGTGAGATCCCGCGCATGCTCAGTGGAGCTGACCGGGACTTGAGACACAGCGCATCCGCACTAGGCTGATGAGCTGTGGTCTCTAGCAGTGATCGCCGGAGGGGGTAGTTATCACTCTCCCGCTCTGGCCGATGAGATGTTTATACATCTCATCGTTAGTGCTTCCTGCTTCGCCTCGTTAAAGTGCAGCTATAATACATCTCCCCCCATGTGCCATGATGATGCAATTCACATTGCATCATCAGTCTCTAGGACAGCCCACTTCCCTAGGAAAGTGGACATGATTTGGGCAGCTGGTCTACTTTCATTGTAGTCTGTAAGAGCATCCTAAATACTACAATCTCACGGTCATTTCAGGAGAGTGAGGAAGTCTGATTTGTATTATTGACAAAATTATTTCTAAAATATTGAAAAGGACCCAAACCAATTAGAAAACACATTTCAAATTGTAGAAATATATAATAAAAGCTAAACATTTTACAGAAGACGTCTTTTTTTATTAATATCCTGGGGTATTTTATACCCTTTTGACCAGTCCATAATGAAGTGGGAATATAGGCCCTGATTCAGAGCCGGACGCTCTGACCAGAGCGCTCGCTCTGAATCAGGGCCCACCTCCATAATTATGGAGCGTCCTCCTGGACGCTCGTATAGCTGTGGGTCACCACCCACAGCATATACGAGCGTGCAGGTTGATGGTCGCGATGGTCTTGGCCATCGCGACCATCGCCACTGCGAGCCGAAGCCTGCGGTTGAGTTTCTCAACCGCAAGGCCCGGAGTGATTTTGGCTCTATCAGAGCCAAAATCACTCCCACTGACATCACTAGTGATGTCAGTGGGGCCGGCTTCTGACGGTAGGCGTTCCCTTGGGAACGCCCCCGTCTGGGAGGCACGCCCCCGGCACGCCCACCAAAGGGGGCGTGCTGTCAATCAACATGGACAGCACGCCCCCTTTGATCAGACACAACGAGCGAAGGAAAGTCCTTCGCTCGTCGCGTCTCGCGCATGCGCACCATCGACCCACTTGCGAGCGGACAGCCGCTCGCGAGTGGGTCTGAATCAGGCCCATAATTCTCTATTAAACTTCTGACGGTAGGCGTTCCCTTGGGAACGCCCCCGTCTGGGAGGCACGCCCCCGGCACGCCCACCAAAGGGGGCGTGCTGTCAATCAACATGGACAGCACGCCCCCTTTGATCAGACACAACGAGCGAAGGAAAGTCCTTCGCTCGTCGCGTCTCGCGCATGCGCACCATCGACCCACTTGCGAGCGGACAGCCGCTCGCGAGTGGGTCTGAATCAGGCCCATAATTCTCTATTAAACTTCAGTTTAAAATAAAGCTTTAATGTAAAGTCCAAATAACACTAACGAGGGAATTTAATTAGCCGTGGTAAATTACAGTGGACTAATTGACCCCCTGGGGCTATACAATTAGCCCTGAAGCGCGGCCTCCAGCAGCACCTATCCAGGATTTGTTTCGGAACCTCAGCGGGCTCCGAAAAAAAATCCCCGACATTTACCCTGTTTTCAGGAAGCCGGCAGCGAAAACACATAGGTCCGTGAATTAATCACTGTTTCTATGTGTTTTCGCCCAAAAATAGAAAATTTTTTGAGCGCAAAAAGGACTCTAGTTGAATTGCCCGAAGCTTAATAAATAAGAAAAAGTGCAGTTTTTTCGCCCCCGAAAAATGATCAGGGCTAATTGAATTTGTACTTTGCCTTCAAACGTCTTGTATGAAAATGGGCATTTATGGATTTTGTAATCGTATAAATATAAATACTTCTTTAGCACTGTCTGTTATTCAGCTCAGAAGTACAAGGCTTTGATATATACAGAAATGTCCAGCGGTTTTATTTGTTTTTTTACAGTGAAGAGATCAGTGCATAAAGAACCTCAGGCTACACTTACTGTACACAAACCAAAAAGTCTGTGATATTTAGCAAAGTTCATCCCAGGACACTGGTGACGAAACACATGACGCAGGATGGTAATGTACTGTCTATGCAGGCTATGTAACTTGTATTTTATGTAGCTGAAAGCAAGGTTCGGTGTGTGCCTCTGACCATCCAAATGTCAGTTTTCAGGCATTTTCCAATGCTGTAAGCAATTGCTTAGACTGTCCAGTTAATAATCAGATAATAATCAACAAATATAACAATGCTTTTAAAGTAACAAATGACAAATCTAAATATTAAAGGTGCATACACACACAACGATTTTTTTGAACGATTATCGTTAAACTATATCGTTTAACGATAATCATTTGAAAAAATCGTTCACTTTCTGAGTCAAACGATGAACGATTATTGTTCATGCGCGTTCACGTTTGTAGTTTGTAGTTCAGTCAGACTTGTCAACTCAACGATTTTCATTAAGTTAATATGCAAAAATCGTTTGTAGTTCATAAAAATCGTTCATTACATTTAAATGAACATAGTAAATGAACAACTTTAGTAAACGATTTTAGTTCATTTTTTCAAGGAAGAAAGGGCTTCATTCAGAGGCGGCCGTACGGTCTACGACCATCGCGACCATCACAATGCACGCTCGTATAGCCTGTGGGTGGTGACCCACAGCTATACGAGCGTCCAGGAGGACGCTCCATGAAAATGGAGCCCGGCCCTCATTCAGAGCGTGCGCTCTGCTCAGAGCGTACGGCTCTGAATGAGGGCCATAGTGCGTACACACTGAACGATTTGTCGCTTCGATTCGTCGGAAAACGACAAATCATTAAAACAATCGTCTAGTGTGTACCTAGCTTAAATCCTGTTCAGCTTTAATATCTGGGATGTTTAAGGCATTTTTTGTATCTGTCTTGTGTGTAAGCAGTAAAATGAAAATGATGGATACTTGCACTTTGCAATTCTGATATCTTGCTGGGCAATTCTGCTAAACCTGCATTGTGTAATCCTGATATCCTGCTCTGAGTAATACTGCAAACCTGCACTGTGCAATTCTGATATCCTGCTAGGCATTTCTACTATATCTGCACTGTGAAATCCTAATATCTTGCTCTGTGCAATCCTACTAAACCTGCATTGTGCAATCCTGTTGCCTGTTATTGTATATTGTGCATTATGGGCCTGATTCAGACCCCTAGCGAGCGCCGAGCGCTCGCAAGCGGGTCGATGGTGGCCCAGTGCACATGCGCACGACGGAGCCGGCTCCGTCGTGCGCATGCGCGAGACCCGGATAGCGACGGGCAAATCGTCGCTCCGGGTCTCGTACCAAAGGGGGCGTGCTGTCGATGTTGAGTGACAGCACGCCCCCTTTGGTGGGCGTGCCGGGGGCGTGGCTGCCCAGACGGAGGCGTTCCCATGGGAACGCCTACCGTCTGGGGCCGGCCCCACTGACATCACAAGTGATGTCAGTGGGAGTGCTTTCGGCTCTATTTGAGCCGAAAGCACTCTAGGGCTTGCGGCAACGAGACCCTACCACAAGGGTCTCGTCGCAAGCCCGATGATCGCGATGGTCTTGACCATCGCGACCATCTTCCTGGCCACTCGCTATAGCTGTGGGTGGTCAAAGACGGCCCTGATTCAGAGCGAGCGCTCTGTCAGAGCGTCCGGCTCTGAATCAGGGCCTATGTTTCAATGGCCCAGTTATAATATTGGGGTAATGCAGCGGTTCTTAAACTGTGTCCTCAGGACGCATAACAGATCACATTTTCCAGACCGCCCAGCAGGTGCACAGGTGTACCGTCAACTGTCACATTTGTAAGATCCACAGGTGACCTGGAAAACATGAGCAGTTTGGGGTCCTGAGGACTGAGTTTGAAACCCCTAGGGCAGGGGTCTTCAACCTTGGCCCTCCAGCTGCTGTGGAACTACACATCCCAGCATGCACTGCCAACCTTTTTGATATAACAGCATGCTAAAACTATGGCAGTGCATGCTGGGATGTGTAGTTCCACAGCAGCTGGAGGGCCAAGATTGAAGACCCCTGCCCTAGGGTAATGATTTGTGTAGAAGGGAGAAGCTTCACTTTTAAATTAATAATGGATTAATTTTTTGGCACACATGCTTACAAAAAACAGAAATACGTCCACCTCTAAATGAACCCTTAAGTATCCAGAAACATTAGATTAAAATCAAACTGAATTCATTATAGTGTGAGTAATGGTTCACTCTCTATCAACACTGTTTGGAGTGGTATCAACTGCTTTGGAACCGGTACCAGTATAAATCAACCTAAAGAGCAAGTTCGAACAGGGGGCAGCATAGATGCCTGTAAGTTGCCCCAACAGCACCGGTTCCTGAAGATGCTGTTGGATCTATACAGAAAGAACAACTTGGGGGAAGTGCCAGAAAACATGAGGGAGAGCTTTGTAGGGATGGTATCGGTGGGAGTAGTAGAAGTGCCACTGTGAGACAGGAAATGGGAAAGGGGGATACTGGACGGGTTGTAGAAGTGCCAGTGGGATCCTGGAGGGTGGGGTTCTAGATGTGTCAGATAGAGGAGTGGGGGTGCTGAAATGTCCAGGGCAGGCACTTCTAAAGAGTTCTGTTTAACTACAGTCAGGTCCATAAATATTGGGACATTGACAGAATTTTCATATTTTGGCCTCTATTCACCACCACAATGGCTTTGAAATGAAACAAACAAGATGTGCTTTAACTGCAGACTTTCAGTTTTAATTTGAGGGTAATTACATCCAAATCAAGTGAACGGTGTACGAATTACAACAGTTTCTATATGTGCCTCCCACTTTTTAAGAGGCCAAAAGTAATGGGACAAACTAAACAATCCTAAATCTAACTTTCACTTTTTAATACTTTGTTGCAAATCCTTAGCAGGCAATTACAGCCTGAAGTCTGGAACGCATAGACATCACCAGACGCTGGGTTTCATCCATGGTGATGCTCTGCCAGGCCTCTACTGCAAATGTCTTCAGTTCCTGCTTGTTCTTGGGGCATTTTCCCTTCAGTTTTGTCTTCATCAAGTGAAATGCATGCTCAATCGGATTCAGGTCAGGGGATTGACTTGGCCATTGCATAACATTCCACTTTTTAGCCTTAAATAACTCTTTGGTTGCTTTTGCAGTATGCTTCGGGTCATTGTCCATCTGCACTGTGAAGCACCATCCAATGAGTTCTGAAGCACTTGACTGAATATGAGCATATAATATTGCCCGAAACACTTCAGAATTCATTTTGCTGCTTTTGTCAGCAGTCACATCATCAATAAATACAAGGGAACCAGTTCCATTGGCAGCCATACATGCCCACGCCATGACACTACCACCACCATGCTTCACTGATGAGGTGGTATGTTTTGGATCATGAGCAATTCCTTTCCTTCTCCGTACTCTTCTCTTCCCATCACTCTGGTACAAGTTGATCTTTGTCTCATCTGTCCATAGGATGTTGTTCCAGAACTGTAATGGCTTTTTTAGATGTTGTTTGGCAAACTCTAATCTGGTCTTAGTGTTTTTGTGGCTCACCAATGGTTTGCATCTTGTGGTGAACCCTTTATATTCACTCTTGTGAAGTCTTCTCTTGATTGTTGACTTTGAAACATATATATCTACCTCCTGGAGAGTGTTCTTGATTTGGCCAACTGTTGTGAATGGGTTTTTCTTCACCAGGGAAATAATTCTTCTGTCATCCACCACAGTTGTTTTCCGTGGTTTTCCGGGTCTTTTGGTGTTGCTGAGCTCTCCGGTGCGTTCTTTCTTTTTAAGAATGTTCCAAACAGTTGATTTGGCCATACCTAATGTTTTTGCTATCTCTCTGATGGGATTGTTTTGATTTTTCAGCCTAATGATGGCTTGCTTCACTGATAGTGACAGCTCTTTGGATCTCATATTTAGAGTCGACATCAACTGATTCCAAATGCAAATGTCACACCTAGAATCAACTCCAGACCTTTTACCTGCTTAATTGATAATGAAATAACGAGGGAATAGCCCCCACACCTGTCCATGAATTGCTTTTGAGTTGATAGTCCCATTACTTTTGGTCCCTTAAAAAGTGGGAGGCACATATTGAAACCGTTGTAATTCCTACACCGTTCACCCGATTGGATGTAATTACCCTCAAATTAAATCTGAAAGTCTGCAGTTAAAGCACATCTTGTTTGTTTCATTTCAAAGCCATTGTGGTGGTGAATAGAGGCCAAAATCTAAAGATTCTGTCAATGTCCCAATATTTATGGACCTGACTGTATATTATGTATGGTACAAATGACACGCAAGTCATACTCATTTAAGAAACATATCTCTTAGAAAATGAACAGGAACTTCACTTTGTAAAACCGAGCAGTGATAAAAGTTGTGTAAGGTATTTAGACAGATTAGGAACTTTTTAACAATTTACAAGCACTTAATACTGGTTAGAACAGAGGTTCCCAAACGCGGTTCTCAAGGAACCCCAACAGTTCAGGTTTAGAGATAGCCGTGGCTGTGCACAGGTGTTTTTATCACATTGAGGTATTACTTAAGTCACCTGTGGTCAAGCATGGATATCCTTAAAACCTGGACTGTTAGAGTGCCTTGAGCACCGAGTTTGGGAACCTCTGGGATAGAAACATAACAAAGAAAATGTGGTTTAGGAGACTCTAAATTACTGTAGGTTGTATTTTCCAGAGTTTTGAAAGAGTTTAGTATTTGAAGCAGAAAGGTAAATATCGGTTGCTTGGATATTATTAACGGTACAAATTATATCCAAAGAGTGATTGAAGATTGTTTGAGGTTACTACCTGACATTCATTTTCACAATTATACGGCCAATGGCTGATGTAATTGTTTGATGTTAATTTGGTTGTTTTTTGTTTTGTTACTTCAGGGGTATTTAGTATTATTGAGATTTGTAGCTGTTTATTTTCACTGACTTGTGAATAATTATTTCATGTCTGGAAATGTGTATGATTTTGGTTGGTGGTATATTGTGGTGCACTGGCTTTGCATGATGTATTTCCTGATAGATTGACTTGTTACATGTTTGGAACCTATTAGGGATGATGAATTTTCAGTTCCTGATTTGCATGCTCTATACTTGTGGGGAATCTTTTCTGGATGTAAACTTTGGGGTAACATAGAAACTCTAGGGTGTAGCACAGGAGCAGCGTGGTGACTTCTGTATTTGAGATCAGTTATAAATAAATCTTTATATTGGACTTCAGTAAAGAAAAATGTTTGGTTTTATTTTGTTTTATTTTTGGATGCTTAGTGATTTCTGTCATATATCTATTAATCAACAACATTACCCAATAGATTTAATAGACTAGTTGGGTTCTCAAGTGAAAGAGGTTATTTATGTATCTGATTACCGTGTCCATTCTATTTATTTTGCATGTTTTGCAGAAGTTTTCCTTGTCAAAGGGAGGTTTTTGTTGTATTAAATGTAATTGCATGAGTTTAATTTTCGGTTTTTAATCAGTTATCAATGCTTCCTACTGTGAACTAAGGGGCTCATGTTCCTGGACCTCTTTCTCCTGACAGCTAGAAGAAAAGTACTAATAATAACTTGTCATGTGTAATCTCCTGTATTTCTTTTGTTCCTTTATTCTCTTTGCAGAAAGGTCTGTAGCATTGTGAGTTCTGATTTGTTTTACTTATTTGACAGAATTGGATTTCTTTTCTACTGCAGAACTATGACACTGTGATGACATTTTTTATATTAATTGTTATTCTTAAGTAAACTCGCCTGTTTTATGACATGATTAGTATAGCTAAAATGTTTATTACCCCAGCCATGGGCCTGAAACCACAAGATGAGGTGAGTGAAAGGGAGTCTTGGGTGGGGGGCCTGGAAAAAAATACACTGTAAATAGGTTTCCCACTGTATAAACTCTGCATTTTAATTTTGGTCTCCATTTTTGTACTATAGTCTATATACTACATATACCTTTCACCGTTAGTCTACCACTGCGGCAAAAGTATTGTCCTTAATGTTCTCTCCTGATTGTATTAATCAAACATGCACATACTCAATGCTCTAAACTCTGCCAAATAATATATAATGCAAGTGTATATTATTGATGTCACTAATGTAGCCCAATCTATACTTACCTTACACAGCTGTCTCTGCTAGTACTGCTATGCCTGCCAACTAGGAGGAGAAGCGCAGGCAGCCCGGCAGGAAGGAATCAGGAAAGTGTTCAGCAGCCGCTAAATTCTCCTGTCTGGTGGAGCTGAAATGCATTCAGGCACTTATGGTAAGTGCATACACACTTACCAATCATTTGCCCGAAGTGCTGGGCTTGACGTCACTGCTGGACGGTAATTTAATTTTGCACGCCAAGTTAAGCTGTCACTCATTGGCGGCTGCCTGCAGCATGTGTACGGGCGATTGGCGGGTCACCCGTACACACCAGCAGATGACCGATATATATCAGCCATCTGCTGTGCTGCAGGGTCGAACAACGTCTTTCACAAACAAACCGGTTGTAAACACCCACCGATGTACAATAGATATATCGGCCATTCGAATGGCGGATATATCTATCAGTGTGTACCCAGCTTTAGTCAACATCATCCACAGACAACGTTAACATGTCAAGAGATTTAAATCTAAGCAGTGAAAAGTTAAGCCTTTCGGCACTTGGAAAAGGTTGTCCATAGAGCTCTATGTGGATAGTGATACTCAGCGGAAACCAGGTTAGCATCGTAGAAATCAGTGTTTTCTCCAGCGTTAAGCCTTTAATAAATTTGGCAAAGAAAATAAACCTTTCTTCTGCAATTGGCTCCAACTGGGGTTTTTCCTAAAGATTTGCCTGCACCTGATCTGTATTTTTCCTTAACCCAGTGAACCCCAATCTCACCCCCTCTCCTTGCCCTTCTGCTTTAGTTTGTAAGCTAATAGACGCAGGGGGTGCTATACTTTTTGTATTTGTTTAGGGTTTGTACTGCAAGTTCACCATATTGTAAAGTGCAGCTTAACATTTTGGTACTGATAATATTATTATTTTACATATGTGGGTAATAATACACAGTTTTAGATTTAAAACAAAGACAGGTGCTTGTAAAAGGTGATCCTCAGACCCAAGTACATTTTGCATTCCATCACTAATCAGTTTCAAAGTAAGTCTTGTGTCAGAAGTGACTTCACTATTGTTCATATATCCTTTATACTGAACAAGAGTGTTTTAACAACTCTCCAAATATAAGCACCTATTAATTATACATATTTTTAAGGATATTGTATATTTATTCTTGTCACATGTATTTAATACACAAATGTGTTTAAACATATATATTTAAATAACAAAAATGAGAGCAATGAAGGATGTAGACTGTAATCTAAATACATCAAGGAGAATCTGAATATTGTGCGATCACTGGTCTTAGATACTGGTCCCTATGAGCCACGATTGTGTATGCTGTGTATGTAAATACCCGCATCTCCTCACCTGAGAGTCACTATGATGGCTGAGGGTTGTGCGCATGCCGTGATGAGAGTAACAATGAAAAGAAAGATCAGGAATGGGATGAGCGTGTTGCAGGTCCGATCGCACTTCCCTGACACAGCATAGCCATTTTCATGCAGATATGTCTTAACAATGACCACTCGGAGTTGACTGCGCTGACCGACCGTGGGTGGAGTGATAACCTGTCGACTTTGGACACAGGCACATTCAGTATAATTTCTCACCTACAACAGAAACAAAGACCTGCGGTTATATTTGAAGGGATTAGCTGTTTTCTAACACACAACAAGACCACTCCGATAAGTTACCCACTAATAACTATATAAAGGGGAATCCAACGGCTACACTGGAATTACTTGGAACTAAGGTGGCTATAGAGTTGATGTGTGTTTACGGTGAAGCCTTAGCCTGTAAAAGTGTGACAGTTGTGGTTAAATTACAATAACTTAAATATGTTCTATAACAGATCCTAAGAGCGGCCTTCACACATTCCCCACAGAAATAAGCAGTCCAACCGGTAGTCAATGTGTCCAAGGTTATACGAGTTGATGAGAGGTTATGTATCTTTGGTTTCAATTTGTCATGCAGCCTATAGCCCTGATGAGTTCCATCTATATAAATAAATGCCAGTAACTAATTGGAAACAAGATCCCCGTTCCAATGTTCAAGATTAAAGCCGCGCCAGCTGAACTGAATTACTATAAAGTAAACGGAACAGTAGATTTTAGGATAGCAAATTAACCAATTTAAAAATTCTCCTCCCAACAGCAAATCAGGTCCACACATGCTAAGGGGTACCTCATTTAGATAAGCGTAACTGACATATTGTATTATGACAGAGAGCATAATTTAATAATCACAAACATGAAAAAAAAAATTAAATCAAGTCGAGCAACGAGCACAGTTCTCATGAGTCTTCCCAGTGACCTTCAGACGCAGGAAGACACAATACTGTGGTGGCACACAGGGTTCTCACGTTGCATTGGCTCAGCTTTGAAAAGCTGGAATGCCAACATGCCATGTATTTGCATCTTGCAATCTGAGATCACTTTCCAATCCAAAAACTGAGAGCACGTCTGAGCAGCTTCTTATCCCTGGCCCGCTTTCAATTTGCATATAATTCTAAAATAACTATATATTGTAATTCCACAGTGCTTTCATATGTATTATGGGCAGTTATTGTGCAGATAAAAGCAACATTATCAAGGAAGACACAGAGTAACAATAATTGACTTAATAGCGTATTTCTGCCCATATGCAGAGACGGATGCACTCTGTAAAAACAGTACAGACGTGTCCTCAAACATCCATCTTCAATACGCCACGCAGTGCGACTTGCCTGGAGTGAGTGAGCCGCCAGGTCCCGTGCTACTCTGCTAGCGCTGGGCGTCTTTTTTTCGCCTAAATGGCATCTAAGTCGCAATTCGATGCGATTAGGACGCACCCGCAGACTGTGCAGATTCATTTGATATGTGACACTTGTATATCTGTGTGAACCACAGTCTGTATATGAACCACAACGGAACTTGGAATGAAAAAAGCTGTGGCCGCTACATTGTAGCACTTCGTGTACAGATTCAGGGACTCGGTCACACACAGATATACAAGTGTCACATCAAATTAATCAGCACTGTCTGATGGTGCATCCTCATTGCGACTTAGACGCAATTTCGGCAAAAAAAGACGCAAAATAGATGCCCAGCGCTAGCAGAGTCTCACGGGACTTGGCAAGCCGCGAGGGGCTTTTTAGAACGACTGCAGCATAGATGTATAAGGACAGATCTGTATGTGCATCTGGTTTACTCCATGTAATCATGCATGTTCCTGCGGGTTTGCATGAACCGCATATGAATGACCACATTCTTGCTCCACTCCGTCTTCTTCAGAACGCCCCTTCCCTCCCTCGTTCTGCGTCTCCAGCTGTAAGGAGTTACATGTGCCAAACATGCACAGGTCTGCAATCACGCATATGCATGCATTGGCTTTATGATCATGTGCAGAGTGATTTCATGTAAGTTATGCCCCTATAAGGATTATTGCTAAACTAGAAATATGCAGAATTGCTGCAGTCAGTCAGCAGTTAACTATAATTGACGTAGTACCTGATTGATAACTATAGCTATTATCAAGGACCTCAACAAGTATCCCTGACTGAGGGGGTGCAGAATGCTGTAATTAGAATACCTTGCTTATTATACTGCCACTACCGATGGAAGAAGGCTACTGGTCCTCTATTTAACTAACAATTGCGCAGGCTCGGCAACAGGATTCCCACTCAGTTAATCTGTCGCTTCCTGCTTCTAGCAATTAACACAGTAATAGCATAACCTCTATCACTGTCCATCAGAAAAGCACTAGGTTGGGGACAGCTGTTTTAACCCTTTTTGCTTTGGAATGCCTACATTATGTGCATCAATATTCTGCTTCTTTTAACAGTAATTTAGGGGTGGTGTCAGGGATGGAACACTACATAACCCCCTAGTAAAATTGAAGGGGGTGAAGACCTGTTTTGGCTGACATGAGAGTGGGGACAAGCACTGTCTCCTGCTCTTCTCTTCGCCCCATAGTCGCTGCACCGCCTGCAACTGTGGAAGTTCCGCTATTGGCTGTTGTCACGGAGATGCTCTTTCGTCTCGAGCTTTTACAGCTTCTGAAGGGCTAAAGCCTAATTTCTGCTGTATTTTCACTGCATTTGGAAAAGTGCAGCAATTTTAAGACTACGATTACATGGGCACTTTGCAAGTCAGCACTTTCCCAGCTCAACCACATCAGCCTTCATAAAGCTAAGATTGCTTAGTGCTGACACACTGTAGTGAATGTAACATTTCCCAAGTGTAAGTAATAACGTATTACTGTGTGTATGAACAGTCCCTGCAATCAGAGCGCTATGAAAGCGTTAGCCCCTCTGTGACACTACCTTTACATCTCACAATTAATGCTGGCCATACACTAGCGCGATTTCGGGCCGATTGCCAGATTTTTGACGCCTCGTACAATGAATCGTGTTGAAATCGTGTAGCATTTAGATAGGATATGATCCAATGCGCGTTCCCGCCGCTCTTAAAACGTATCGTATGATCAGATGTGCAGCCCATATTATCTATCGTAATCGTATGCAGATCGTGTGTGTTAAAAAGCAGCAAATCGTGACGTCAAGAGACTGCAGGGAAGTTCAAGGGAAAACGTACGATGAATCGCATAGTACTATATCGTACTAGTGTATGGCCAGCATTAGAGTGAGCACTTGCAACACTCTGGGCCTGATGGACATATGTGTCATTTGTTTGCAAATAAATACACATTTTTGGATTGCACATGAACACAAAAAATTATTACGCTTCCTTCTGTATGTTGGCTTGGTCACATTGGGTACTTACGACTCCTTACACTTAGAATGACAGAATGGGGGAGGGAGGGGACATGCAAGTGTAGGGCAGGAACAGTGCGGCGTGTTCATGTAAAAGCAATTTACAGCAAGATTAGAAGACAGGTGCATATGTGCCTGTTGGGAAGTGCATATCTTGTGGGTGATTGACACCTGGCACAAAATACTGATATGACGATCAGCCACAACTTCTGATTGGCTGAGTGCATCATAATCTCTATCACTGATACTAATATTATTGTGGCTTCCGCAATCTATCCGTATTATATGTCTGAGATCTGTATTCTGTTCAT
The DNA here is from genome assembly GCA_031769625.1 of Taudactylus pleione. Lineage (NCBI taxonomy): Eukaryota > Metazoa > Chordata > Amphibia > Anura > Myobatrachidae > Taudactylus > Taudactylus pleione. Next base: position 26,461,745 of record JAUIMM010000113.1, on the reverse strand, counting down.
GGTATTCCTATTCGATTTTATAAAGGGGAAGAAAAAAGATGTTTGTATTTATTTGGACATAGTTATTTTACATGTTATACAGTATTAGCATTTACACCATACATTAATTAATGATTTTACTCCTATTAGTGGAATAGGGTTTTCATCCATTAATGATAATAGTTCCATGTCTGGAGATTGCACAAATTTGCAATGATCAGATAAAATGAACAATTTACTAAGAAGTGCGTGTCAAATACCATTTGCTGAATCTTCTTGCAGATGTACGATCAATGTAAGAGCATTGGCTACACTGACATAAATATGTGTCTTCGTCTACAATCAGAAAGAGACCAACGCTGTACTTACTGCAACGCTCTGATTTCCCACATTGATGCATCCAGCCAGACAAGGATTGAAGTAGGTAATTCCATCTGATCCACACACTGGCTCGTATTCATGAATTTTACAACCACAATTAACATTACAGCCACCTGTTAGATTCCTGTGCGCCATCGTCAGTGTGGGACTGGGAAGGAAGGGGAAACAGAACAGTTTAAAAAAAAACTCAGTACCAAAAACAAACAAAACATTGATCATGCTTGGCCTATTAACTTCTTTGCTCTATAACGATAAAATAAATATATGTATAAAGTAATGTTCATGTGGTGCATTTACACTGAGCACTTCTCCAAGCTCTGGTGCTCTCATCCTGTATGATTAGCTGAAAGTACGGAAAACAAAGTTGATAAAGGGGTCACAGATCCTTCCTAAAGATGCTCTTTTTGTCACAACGGATGACCGGTCATCTAAGTCATTCTATGACCTCTTTGTCCACTGTTACAGTATCAGAATCCTTGTGAGTGAAAACAAAATGGAGCGCACAACACAGGTGTGTCCTGTCCAGGGCTGCTATGTGATGTCTTTTCCCACAGGGAACCTCCATTCCTCTAACAGCCGCCACAGACAAATCCAAATTGTGATTTATGATTGGTTCTCCTGCACTCACTCTCCATCCACTGACATTTTAAATGGTGAATGAAAAAGATTTGTAGATCCACACCCCAAGTTCCGTGATCACACTCCCTCCAGCGGGAAAAACAGCAGAATATCTAATAGGAGTTTTAATATGCACAACGAGATGTGGCCTTGCCCCCAAAACCTTGGCCGCTCCCCTTAAGTATAGAAAGGCCTGAAATTTTTCATGGCAGCCCTGTCTACTTCATCAGGCTTGCAAGTACTTGTGGTTTTTATGTATATTGTACGATTTCTCACTATGGGCAAAATTTACTAAGCAGCGGTTTAACGGTGGTTTCTATTCTATTGTAAACCCCAGCGGTTTGGTGGTGGGTTCTATTCTGTTCTAAACCCCTGGGTTTGGTGGCGGTTTTGCAGCGGTTTCTAAATAACAGCCCTGTTCTATTCTATTCTAAAATGTGTTTTGAATTGATGGCAGTTTGCAGCGGTTTTGGCCTTAGTAAATCTGCAGATAGCAAAACTACCGCCAAACCACAGTCATTTAGAAACCGCTGCAAAACCGCCACCAAACCCCCGGGGTTTAGAACAGAATAGAACACGCCACCAAACCGCTGGGGTTTAGAATAGAATAGAAACCGCCCTCAAACCGCCGCTTAATAAATTTTGCCCTATGACTCTCCGGCACTGCAGTTTTGTGCCACCTTGCAAATAAATGATGATATATATGTTTTTTTGTACAAGAGATTAGGGCAGTATATATTATAGGTGCTTACACAGCAAAATGGTTAAATTACTCCCAGCAAAATGTAAAAGTATTTTAAGTAAGCAGACACAAGGGGCCAAATGTAATAGGGTGAGAGCAGAAAATGTGAGAGTTTAGCAGTAAACTCTCACATTGGTCCAGTTTTATCTTCAAAATGGGAAAACATCTGAATAAGAGTTTAAATCGTAAGAGGTTTTTTGAGTTTAAAAACATGTGAGTTTGCTCAGGCTCAGTTACATTGGCAGAGTTTCAAAAGTGTGACATTTCCTAAACTCTCACCCTATTATAGTTGGCCCAAGGACTTGATTCAGGGTCTGTAGCTCAAGAGTATTTTTATTATGTTTTATGCAAGTAAAATTTATTAGACAATTGCACCGGGAAATATGAAACAACAGTACACCATAACCAAAATATTAAATATAAAGTGAAAACTATGCAATCAAGTACAACAATAGAAAATAAGATACCTAAATGAGTGTAAGACATAAGAACAACAATGGCACAATATTCAGATCAATATAAAAAACATAATGCACAGATAGAAAAATATAATAGAAAATATAATTATTAAAGAGAAAAAACAGAATAAAAAAACAGAGAGAAAGACCAGCCAAGGCAAAAAGGAGGGGTGTGGGTAGGGAGGACAGGAGGGGGAGTGGTATCTAGGACATAGGAAACTGAAACCAAGTAGCGTAACAGAGAATAGGACTTAAGTTACACGGGTCAGGATTTATACTTTTCGGATTCGTCCATGGACCTATACATTTCAATTCTTTGAAACCAGTCAACAAGGGTTGGGGGTGAGGTAGATTTCCAGTGCACGGGAGTAACAGCCTTAGCTGCACTATTAAGATACTTCAATAGTGATTTTTTTTTTTATACACAAATAATGGTGAATTATGTAAGTTTAAAAGCCAGAATTCTGGTCCATCCTGTACATCTTAACCCAATATTTCACATGCAACCAAAATCACCTTGTCCCAAAAACCCTTCAAAACAGGACAGGAGGGGGGTTCCCAAATCCGCCCCACACCTCCAGCAACAAGCCGACACCCCAGGGTGAATGGGCATGGATACCATTGGGAAACAACCTTAAGATGAGTCTCAATGGTAAGGATATTGGTGGAAAAACGCCAAGATTTCTTAAATATAGACTTCCACTAGGGAAGGCTGATATCCATGCCTAGATCCCTCTCCCAGTTATTAGTAAACTTTGGTAATGAAAAAAAACAATTCTAAATTAAAAAATTGTAAATTAATGATAATATATGGGAAGAAAAAGTAGGAGACACCACCAACGACTCAAAAGGTGTCAAATCCCTAGTCCCTGCTGAACGGAGATCTTTTGTCATAAGAAAATGTTTAATCTGGAGATAACGCCATATCTAATTTTTTTGGAGAGACCACTTAGCCTGGATGTCAGAACATGGCAATACACCAGAGGAGTCATATAACAGCCCAATTCTTGGAGACCAAAGTGTAAAGGCCTGTCTCGAAGCCCCTGGAGGGAATATGGGATTGCCAATCAGCAGAGTTGGAGGGGAATAAGTGTATTTTTGTTTAATATAAATATGGTGTATACCTACCCAGTAGTGTATGGTATATTAATCCCACCAAGATTAATACTATCACATCCCACAATGAATAGAGTGGAAAAGCAAAGCAAGGACACCCCGCAACAGATCATTGCCAACTTGGCCGATTCCCTGGCACTCAGCTTCAGTTTCTTGATGATGTAACCACCCAACACAATACCAACACCGGCACTTGGCACAATAATCAGCCCTAAAAAATATAATAAATATAATCATTTAATATTGTTAATGATTTTATACAGTAACATTACAACATGTTCAGATAAGTCGATGCGCAGTCACATTGGGTCGAATTTGATTCAGTGCGATGTTGAATAGCCGCGGGAGGGAGCTCCCGCAGCTATTCAATTCAATGTGCTGTTTGCCTGGTCGGGAAGCAGGTAAGTCTGAGAATGCCGGTTCTCGCGACTTAACCTGGGTGTTAAGGCGCGGTTACCGGCATTCTCCAATTAAAGTGCCGGGCACACGGCTGTTACCGCCGCACTAAGCCGACGAACAGCGGCACGCCCAGCACTTTTGTCGGATTTCTCCTCGCATCCCCAGGGGGGTGCGAGAAGAAATTCTTTAGACTGCCCAAACACCTCGGTGTATTGAATAGCTTCGGGAGCTCCCTCCCGCGGCTATTCTACATCACACTGAATTGAATTTGGCCCATTGTAAAACATAAATAATTTTTTGCAAAATAAAGACGTCCTATATTCAGTTTAGAGCTAAAGTAACTTCCAAAATATGCACAAATACTTATTTGTATTTTAAATGACTGAAAACAACGAAGCTTTGTAATAAACATAATTACCCACAAAACGACTGTGGTCCCTAGAGGTATAGGGGGCCTAATATAAATCATTGCTGCTAAAGTCTGTGTCACTCAATGATGCTAGTGATAAAGAATTTGCCCAGGTGAGTCTGAAACTTAAGGGATCCGGGGGTAAATTTACTAAGATGGGAGTTCTGAAGTGATGTTGCCCATAGTAACCAATCAGATTCCAGGTATTATCTTCTCGAAGGTGCTACTTAAATGAGAAGTAGAATCTGATTGGTTGCTATGGGCAACATCACTTTTTAAATAGAACTCCCATCTTAGTAAATTTACCCCAGGTCTGCCGATGTAAGGCTATGGGCTGCTGTGTCCTGTCGTTTCCACAGGGATCGTCTGTTCCTCTTACAGCCACAGAAAACCAAACAAATTGTGATTTGTCCTCTTGCTCGCTCTCTCCCTCTTTGCCTCTAAGTGGCAAATTAAAAAGATTTGTAGATTCTGCATTACAGGACTGGCACAGGAAAAATGGCTATATATAGCAGCACCCAGAGCTCTGGATACGGGCAGGTGTACTTAGACAAATCTGTCTCTTCTCCATTCTGTTTTAGACAGGAGAACAGAAGAGAGATGGAAGCAGATGACAGGTCAGGGGATTGTGTGAGCTTCCATTTCTCCTACATTCAGCTGTCAAAAACAGAAGAAGAAAGGAAAGATGGAATTAAAACAATACTTGTGTGCACAAGCTCTTCAGCAGATTTCTAGAGCATAAGAACATCCATTTCTAGGAATAACTTACTGTGCATGTCTGTCAGCTTTTCTTAGGGCCTCTATGCTTCTATGTTTTGCAAAGCAGAACTCTTTTTATGAAATGACCCGTTCCACTGCAAAACTGGATGAGGCAAGAATTTTATGGAAACAAATAAAACACAGCTGTTGCCAGTGCTGTGCAAAATGAAAGTTCATCTCTTGATAAAAACATTTACACTTACAAGCCAGTGTCAAGTGTTCTCATTTTTTCAAGATTACACTGACAGCTATGCTTCAAACTCAATTAAATTGCCATTAAAATCAAATGCACTAACCTCCCAGGTATGACATCTTTACAAGGGCTGTTTTTTTTAAATCATACACAAAAAGGCCTTATATAGGCTTTATAGACAGTTATTAACATTATAATAATAATATTAGGCTTCTAAATGAATGCTAAATAGGGCAAATATTTCATGGAAAAATTTTGATAACTTCGCTCATCTTCACTTATGCCTCAGATGAAAAGTTCTATGCAAGGCTACTACTGCAAGAGGACTACTACTGCAAGAAGACTACTTCTGCAAGAGGACTACTACTGCAGGAAGATTACTACTGCAAGAGGACTACTACTGCAAGAAGACTACTTCTGCAAAAAGACTACTACTGCAAGAGGACTACTTCTGCAAGAAGACTACTACTGCAAGAAGACTACTTCTGCAAGAAGACTACTACTGCAAGAGGACTACTACTGCAGGAAGATTACTACTGCAAGAGGACTACTACTGCAAGAAGACTACTTCTGCAAAAAGACTACTACTGCAAGAGGACTACTTCTGCAAGAAGACTACTACTGCAAGAGGACCACTACTGCAAGAGGACTACTACTGCAGTCTGCAAGTAAATTACTACTGCACAAAGACTTCTTCTGCAAGAAGACTACTTCTGCAAGAGGACTACTATTGCAAGAAGACTACTACTGCAAGACTACTTCTGCAAGAAGACTACCACTACAAGAGGACTACTACTGCAAGAGTACTACTGCAAGTAGTGACCAGTGTAAAGATCTCATAGATCATGTTTTAAATAGAGATGTCATGGACCTCTGTGTTTTGGTTTTGCCAAAACCACCCACAAATGTTATGGTTTTGGAAAAATCACCCTCACGTGTTTTGGCACAGTTTTGGATTTCTTTAAAATTTATAAAAACAACTAAAATTACAGTCAGGTGCATAAATATTGGGACATTGACAGAATTTTCATATTTTGGCCTCTATTCACCACCACAATGGCTTTGAAATGAAACAAACAAGATGTGCTTTAACTGCAGACTTTCAGATTTAATTTGAGGGTAATCACAACCAAATCAGGTGAACGGTGTAGGAATTACAACGGTTTCTATATGTGCCTCCCACTTTTTAAGGGGCCAAAAGTAATGGGACTATCAACTCAAAAGCTATTTCATGGACAGGTGTGGGCTATTCCCTCATTATTTCATTATCAATTAAGCAGGTAAAAGGTCTGGTGTTGATTCTAGGTGTGACATTTGCATTTGGAATCAGTTGCTGTCGACTCTCAATATGAGATCCAAAGAGCTGTCACTATCAGCAACACCAAAAGACCCGGAAGACCATGGAAAACAACTGTGGTGGATGACAGAAGAATTATTTCCCTGGTGAAGAAAAACACCTTCACAACAGTTGGCCAAATCAAGAACACTCTCCAGGAGGTAGGTGTATATGTGTCAAAGTCAACAATCAAGAGAAGACTTCACAAGAGTGAATATAGAGGGTTCACCACAAGATGTAAACCATTGGTGAGCCTCAAAAACAGGAAGACCAGATTAGAATTTGCCAAACATATAAAAAAGCCATTACAGTTCTGGAACAACATCCTATGGACAGATGAGACAAAGATCAACTTGTACCAGAGTGATGGGAAGAGAAGACTATGGAGGAGGAAAGAAACTGCTCATGATCCAAAACATACTACCTCATCAGTGAAGCATGGTGGTGGTAGTGTCATGGCGTTGGCATGTATGGCTGCCAATGGAACTGGTTCCCTTGTATTTATTGATGAAGTGACTGCTGACAAAAGCAGCAGAATGAATTCTGAAGTGTTTCGGGCAATGTTATATGCTCATATTCAGTCAAATGCTTCAGAACTCATTGGACGGCGCTTCACAGTGTAGATGGACAATGACCCGAAGCATACTGCAAAAGCAACCAAAGAGTTTTTTAAGGCTAAAAAGTGGAATGTTATGCATTGGCCAAGTCAATCCCCTGACCTGAATCCGATTGAGCATGCATTTCACTTGATGAAGACAAACTGACATTTGCAGTAGAGGCCTGGCAGAGCATCACCAGGGATGAAACCCAGCGTCTGGTGATGTCTATGCGTTCCAGACTTCAGGCTGTAATTGCCTGCAAAGGATTTGCAACAAAGTATTAAAAAGTGAAAGTTAGATTTAGGATTGTTTAGTGTGTCCCATTACTTTTGGCCTCTTAAAAAGTGGGAGGCACATATAGAAACCGTTGTAATTCCTACACCATTCACCTGATTTGGATGAAATTACCCTCAAATTAAATCTGAAAGTCTGTAGTTAAAGCACATCTTGTTTGTTTCATTTCAAAGCCATTGTAGTGGTGAATAGAGGCCAAAATATGAAAATTCTGTCAATGTCCCATTATTTATGCACCTGACTGTATGTAATTTTGACCTGTTTACATGCAATCCAAAACCAGAGATCCGTTTTTTAGATCAGAGATCTGAACTTACGGATAGGAACCGAGTCATGGTTTGGGTCTATTAGAATCCCAAAAGTGATTTGAGCCGGGACTCGGAACCCCAAAGTTCCGGTGTTTTCAGTTTTCAGCAAAACCGAATGGCTCATCTCTAGTTTTAATGTCTCCAAACTTTTGTTTAGTAGTTTATGCATAGGGCTTTGGTTAAGAATTGATGGGGGACTATTACTATGTAGCTAGTGAAAAATGTGGGTTCTCCCATGACCCTGTTTGCTTAGGAGTGACCTTTTAAACGAGCCTTCAGTTTATGTTCTATGCTCTCTCTATGTCTGCTTTCCAGTAGAGCTGTTCTGGAGAGATATGGACAGAAGAAGCATAACCATAGAATAGACTGCCAGCTCAAAACCGAAAGTGAGTCTGACTGCCAGAGTAGAGAGCTCACTGTCAACCCAACTTTATCTGTTCTCCAGAGCAGGAGCGGTTAAAGAGAGGAGGCGGCCCATGTGCAGCCTCCGTGCAGGCCCCCTTGTCTCCAGCAGCGCAGTAGACTCTGGCTTTGTGCCAGTGTCTACTGCACATTCGCAGGTCTCCAGGAACATGGTGCCTGCTCCCTGTTCCCAGAGACATCTCTCTCAAATGGCTGCAGTGCCAATATCCAGGTGGAAATTGGTACAGGGTGTGCGATGTGGGCCCCCCCTGAACCCAGGGGCCCGTGTCCTCCGCACAACCTGCACCCATTATAGATAAGCCAATACTCCACAGAACTAATGCTGTATTGTAATTTTAGTATGGTAGTTTCATTACCTTAGTTAGTTCCATGAAGGACCCGAATGGCAGGAGCTTAGAACTTATGTTATAGTAGGAAGTAAGCAGCCCAGACAACAGAAATGCAGCAGAGCAAGGGGATTAGAATACTAGGGTTGGTTGTGGAGCAGACAATATGCATAGTAAAAAAAACAGTTCCTAGTTACAATACACGTATAGGTGAATGGCTACAGTAGTAAAAGGGTCAGGCTCAAAATGTGCTCAAAGACCAGTAAAGACCAGTTCTAGAGGTCTGTTGCACAAAGCGGCAAAACTGAGTCAAGAGGGTCAGGTAAGATCATGGATAGTTCTAGGGGTTTGGGACACAAAGCAGGCAGAGAATGTTTGGAGCTGTCAGATAGAGTAATCAGGGAATGTTTGGCCAGAATTGGTACACAGGTAGTCTATCATTGGAGCTAGCAACTTAGATGCATTTTTGGCAGAAAAAGATGCAAAAAGATACCTAGCACGAGCAGAGTCTCAAGGGACATAGTGCACTGAGAGGGACTTTCTGACACTACTGCAACAAAGAAGTGTAAGGACACATCTGTATGTTGTAACACAAAAAAAAGTAAAAAAGGACATTGTTTCAGATCCACTTTCAGATTCTGTTAGGCCTAGGACATAGGTTCCCAAACTCGGTCCTCAAGACATCCTAACTGTTCCGGTTTTAAGGATATCCATGCTTGACCACACGTGACTTAATTAGTACCTCAGTCAACCTGAATTGTTGGGGGGCTTTGACGACTGCGTTTGGGAACCTCTGGACTAGAATTAAAAAGGTGGAAAACAGTTTATGAGGATTAAAGACTGTTAAAATTATTTCTTTTCAACAATCAGAATTGCTAAAAATGTAATGTGATTAAAAACATTGCTTCATATTAACAACATGGTACTATTAATAGGTAATAAGGATTTGTTTTTATGTTATGTTATTTTTCTGGAGTTGTCTGCAAAAACTTAGGTAGAAGTCATTCTGTACAGTACAGCCTGAGGACTTACATTGCTTGTTGATTTACTTCTATCAGCATGAGTATGGTGCACAAGGTAATTTAGGCATAGAAACAAATGAACAGAGAACATATTAGTCTTTAATAGACAAACACTGGCCAAAAGAATGATAATACATGTGCAGATATCGCCAAGTTGGAGCAATAGCATTATGGCTCCCCAAAATGATCACTATGCCTGATAATGCTGCAAATGAAATGTAGCAGGTAGCTTTTAGGAATACCCCCCAAAAATGTGGTGAGCAGATGATTGCATTTAACTTGTCTATGCAGTCACCTATCAATACCATTAACAAATAGCCATATCTGTCCAACTTTGCAAGCCACATCTGTGTATAAATTTGAAAATGACTGTGTCGTTCAGTGCTTAGGGCCAATCCATGTGTGGCTAGCTTGACGTTCATATATCTACTTTAGAATAAGTAATTTTTCAGTATAATTTTCAATCTGAAGCAATATCTGACAAACTGAGGTCAGCTGTATATGACCCTCTCATGGCAATGCTGTGCAACAACGAGCTCCTGATAGAGTACACAAGTTATGTAACTACCGGTCTCCCAGACATACTTCATTTATAAATAGAACACCCACTACACTAGGACATGATAATACACTTGGATTATGCAGAGATATTTTTCAAGGACAAATCTTTCTCATCTAAAGGAGACAAAATCACTGGGCAGCCCAGTCTTTGCTTCTGTTAATATAATTACATGAACTCATAAAAGTCACATTTTGCCAAAAACAATACACGTTAACAAACTATAGATTATTTAGTGCTTCATTCTACTCAATATCTACTTTCTAGAAATGTCTCAGTTTATTTATAGCTTTAATATTAAATCAGCTAAAAGCTTTCATTGTGCATTAGTCTTTTAAAGCACTGCATTAAGGAGCTTACAGTCTTCCTTGGCACAGAAACCACAAAGTAAAATAAAAATCATTGATTTACCATAACTCTCTGACTTGTACGGAACAATAAAACTATTGTTACATTATTACCAACAGCAAACAAATAACAAGCTCCGTTATTTAATAATTTACACTTCTAGTGCACTATCCTACTTTTGTCATACGTAAAATATTAATGATTAGGATATTGGAGCAGATAAAAGTATGGCCATAGCATATGCAGCTACAGCAGTTATCCCAGATTGCATATTATATGTAATGCATTAAGTGATTTATCATAGACTGCATGCAGTCACTCAGAGGTCAGTGGCAGCCAAAATAAAATAGAGGTGCAAGGATATTGGTGTCATGTCCCAGTTATTAACTTTATCACACTCTCAATCCAGAGCAAAGATGAAATAATGCAAAATTCCATCTGGTTCTTACACATCTGCTTTTAAATGCACATATAGGTAACCACGTACCCCCTTTGGGGTTGGGCACGGAATCCCGACTGTCAAGATGTCGGTGGTCAGAATACCGATAGCAGAATCCCGACAAAATTTTGTAAGTAACCCTTACCCTCCCCCTAACCCTCCCATCCCACAGCCTAACCCTAATGCTCCCCTCCCACAGCCTAACCCTAACCCATCCCACAGCCTAACCTTAACCCTCCCATCCCACAGCCTAACCCTAACCCGTCCCACAGTCTAACCCTAACTGTCTCGTCCCGCAGCCCAACCCTAACCCTCCAGTCCTCCAGCCTAACCCTCCCGTCCTGCAGCCTAACCCTAACCCTCCCATCCCATAGCCTAACCCTAACCCTCCCATCCCACAGCCTAACCCTAACCCTCTTGTCCTGCAGCCTAACCCTCCAGCCTAACCTTCACCCTCCCTACCTGCAGCCTAACCCTAACCCTCCAGCCTCGCAGCCTAACCCCCCCCTTCCACAGCCTAACCCTGCCCACCCCTGCCCCAGCAGCCTAACCCTAACCCTCCCCTTCCACAGCCTAACCCTAACTCTCCCCTTCCACAGCCAAACCCTAACCCTCCCCTTCCACAGCACAACACTCCCCAGCCCAACCCTCCCCCCCCACCAGCCCCAGCAGCCTAACCCAAACCCTCCCCACCCGCAGCTTATATTACTCACCGTCGGGATTCTGGAGCCGGCAGTCAGACTGCTGTTAGGATGTGGGGATACTGACCGCTGACTTCTTGACCGTCTGGATGCCATCTACAACCCCCCCTGTGTGCACCCAATACTGAATTAAGTCAATGTTGTGAGGTATGATTTAGTGAAGTCTCTACCAACTTTACAAATCTGGAAATTGTAATTTTCACCTCTTGGATGGGACATTCGGTGAACATTCATTTTTGGAATCATTCCACAGATTCTCAATGGGATTGATGTCCAGGCCACTTCAGGACAGTGCCGTAGCAGGGCGCTGGAGGAACAGTAGAGGACAGGAAGGATGCAATTGGGCAGTGGTGTGCTTCTCCAGACATCCTGCAAGGTAGAACAGGGTGGCAACTGTGCCATTTTCTTGGGCTCAAACCCTGGATAGCCACACCAGTCACATACCCCTCACTAAGGCCCTGCTCCAACACACTTATATTTTACAGTTTTGAGCCACTACCAGTGTGGTTTTTACTGTGTACTGTGGGCCACTGTACTGCTGGATCTTAAACTTATGCCAAGTGCTATGTTTCCCTATTTGGACTAGTGTTCCAGTCCCTATAGCAGAAAAGCATCTCACTGCAACTTAGGCCATCCACCTTTCTTCACAGTAGGGGCAATGTTCTTCTGGAACCACAAAACCAGAGAAACTCGATAGCCGCTGATATGAGTAAATGGAAAATGAAAAAGGATTTAAATTAATGATGAAGCATACACACAACAATGCCATTAGCAAATACAGCAAAGCTGCCTGTAAAACACCTGGAAAAGAGAACAACCACACCAGCAGCGCAGGAGGTACTGTATGTGAGTGTGTAAGAACCAATTCAATTAAAATGCAGAATGAAATATACTGTACACTGTAAACTGAGGCCCTGATTCAGAGCCGGACGCTCTGACAGAGCGCTCGCTCTGAATCAGGGCCGTCCCTTTGAATTTAACAGCGGGCTCCTGGCCGCGACGGTCAAGACCATCGTGACCATCGGGCTTGCGACGAGACCCTTGCGGTAGGGTCTCGTCTGCCGCAAGCCCTGGAGTGCTTTTGGCTCTATCAGAGCCAAAAGCTTGGCTAGGCCGTCGTTATTCGGGTCTCGCGCATGCGCACGACGGAGCCGCCTCCGTCGTGCACATGCGCACTTGGCCAACATCGACCCGCTTGCGAGCGCTCAGCGCTCGCGAGCGGGTCTGAATCAGGCCCTGAGAGCACTGTCTAATAAGCATGAAGACAAAGGAAAAAGGACATTTACTAAATTAAATATACAGGGGATTGAGAATCAGGTGCAGTGGAGATGTCAGATGCAGCGCAGTGATGTTTTTTGTCTGCATGCGTCAGAGTCGCACAGCACATGCATCCTGATTTTCTTCGTATTCAGTCGCAGGACAAAGTTAAATGCATGACAGCAGAAATTTATGAGGTGTTCCTGGGCTGTGACTACTAAACAGACAGATAGAGATGTTGCGTCTTATGGAGTGTTTGCATTCGACACAAAATCATTCACATTGGAAGCCATATCCAGACAAATATCTAAAGATGCACCGAGTTGTATTTTAGTATCTACGGACGCTGAAAGTGGGCATCACGGTGCTTGACATTCGGATGCACGGATGTATACCATCAGACTGCTTTCTATGGAGCGATACTGCTGACATCCATCTAGTGCCAGCAGTCTGTGACCTACAGCTATTGTCCTCCCCCATGAGGGAATAAGGACCTTTCCCATTACTACCGCTGACCTCTCTTTGTGGCTCCCTGTATTTCTCGCACACAGCTGCACCACGCAACTTCACAACAGTATGAGAGCAGGTAACAACTATGTTTTATCAACAAGTCCAAGGCTGCCAGCTCAGTGTGTTATTGACATCAAAGGCTCTATTCCATCATTGTTGTTGGGATTTTAAATTGCAATCAATTGACATCTACATTCACCCCTGTGATACTACTGTATTTCCAATGGATTTATGAGTTTTTTATGGCCATATGCAATATTCTTGGAATAATGCACAGTGTTAGGCTTGTACCAAATAAATGGCCTGATTCAGAGTTGTAAGCTAATGCTGCCCCTGCTGCGTCTGTTTACGCAGCTGCTATGCAAAAATATGCAAATGCTGCAGCCGCTGGGAGATGTAATGAGATGCACACCTGCAGCTTTGCAAATCCAAGAACCTGCGTAAAAAGTCACAGATCATTTGATTGTCGCAGTGTTGAGTAATGCTGGGTACACAATGAACAGATGTATCTGCAGACTGAGTGATCTGCAGATATATCTGTAGATGATGGTCGTTCATATACACTGAAATTGCCGATCTCTGCAGTGCACTCAAAGCGGGTTGATGGATGATCATCAGCCCCTCTGAGTGCTACTTCCTGCTCAGAGGAAACTGATTGGTCCTCCCTGAGCTGCATGCCATGCGCTCTACTGATATGGAAGGGGAGGGGGGGCAAATAGGGGCATCTACGGACACTAAGGAGGGGGTGATGCCACATAAGTATTAATGCCCACTGGCGTGGGGTAGGAGAGGGGTAATGCAACGGGGGGGGCTAATGTCTGTGGGCAGCAACGTAGCAGGACGGCAGTGCACTCTGTGCTGCACTGCCGCCTCTCTCGCTCCCCCCTCCTGACCCGTAAGCGCATACCTTATCGTGAGACCGTCGGGTGGAGGGCTGGGACTTCTTTTGCGTTGCTCTCCTCTGCCGCGTAGCACTCCAGGAGGTCTCCCTGCAGGTAGCGGCCGGTGACCTTCCAGGCTTCCGCCCTGTGGGATTTAACGGGGTAATGCCACTGTGAAGGTCAATTGCTAAAGGGGTTCTACAAGAGTGATTGGAAAACGCTACAGGGAGGAATAATCAGTGGTTGAGTAGCGGAAAACATCTCCTCAGGTTCCATGATGCAAGAAAATAAAATGTGAAAAGTGCTGAAGGCGTGAATACTTTTTGTAGTACTAAACCATTAATCTGTCTAATTATAAAAGAGAAAAACCTCTCTCCTCACCACCACTCCCATCATTTCATTACCACGAATCTACATAATATTTCTGCTTATACTCAAAATATTAGAAGTTCATGATAGTTTGTATTTAAGCTGAAAATGTACATTAGGCTATATAGACACTTGTATATCTGTGTGTAACTTAGTCTGTTAATGATGCACAACGGAACTTGGTGTGGAAAAAAGCTGCGGCCGCAGCATCGTAGCACTTCATATACAGATTCAGACTCGTTGCACACAGTGTTGCATATCACATTAATCAGTGTAGTCTCCCGGTGCGTCCTAGTTGTTTCAAATTGCGACTAAGATGCAATTGAAGCTGAAAAAGACACAAAAAAGACGCTCGGGCACGCATCGTCACAGGGGACTTGACCGTGCCAAGAGGGACGACTTGAGCAACAGTGTATGAGGACACATCTGGATGTAGAAGAGTCATTACAATTTGACAAGAGAGAAAGGCCATCTGCTTATTAATTTTTTGCAACCAGGTTGAAAGCCAGCAAGAAACTAAACCAAGTTAAGCATGCTTATCGCTGGTTCAGATGTTATGCCTTGGAGGTATTGTTGCGTCTTGTGATCACCATAAAGTGTACTGTAGGGAAGAGAGCTCCTTCTAGTACATTATGGAATGTACATACAGAAGTTCCCGATCTTCGATGGGAGTCATTTTAATCTTATAGACAAAAAATTCTTGCAGAATTTGCAAAGATGACTCTTTCCATTTTTATTGCACAAATATAATCTCTCTACTCCAAAGAAGGATGCATTAACCTTTATAAAGAAAGATTCCAAAGGACTTGGATGCTGTAGAAGTAAATAAAAAATCCCTTATTAAGAGGAACGTAGAACTGCCCTTTGGTAGGCCACTTGCTGGAGTTAGCTCCTTTCTTGATGACAGCAGTTATGGGAGAAATCTCTGAGTGAATTTCAGACCTATAGACTATCTAAGGATACAGAAGGCATCTGATGTCCAGTGGTGGACTGAATAAATCTCAGAAATTAAATCTGGGACTGTTTAAGAAAGATACTTTTCTTATTTTGTATATAGATCACTGTCAGAAGAGAAAATACAATATTATTATGGATTTTGATGGTAATTATTTTTAGGATCTATGCAGGGTGTGATCTATATACTTAATAAAAAAGAAGCAGGTAGGAGAGGTGGATTTTCTGATGTTGAAGATTTTTTTAATATATTAAATTTTAGTTTCAGGAATAGATAAAGCATATACTTAGCCCTTCAGATGGGAGTACCAGACAAGATGGTACCATTATAGAGGCAATAGGGTGGCAGAGTCTCAGGACTGTACTTAGAAAGACACATCATTTAGTGGGTAGAGTGGGAAGGATTTCCATAAATGCCACAGGCAAAGAAAATGGGGATGTAGTCATTAGGTCGACATTCACAATGCTATGATGTCGACATTGTTAAAAAATGCTGGCAGTCAATATTCACGGAATGTCGACAAGTGAAATGTCACTACAGGGAGGGTTAGGGGTAAGGATTATACGGAATGCTGGAGCATCAGATGACTCCCCCGGAACTGACAAACTCCGGCCGCAGGAGACGTCACTGCCGCCAGGAGCAGGTAAGTGAACGCTGGCCCAACTGGCACAATATGTCAATATGTCAACATTTCATCAGTGTCTACATGATGAATGTCAACATGGTCAATGCTGACACTGTGAACATGTCGGCATTCTCATGTTGACATATGACTGTCGACATATCATATCACACCCAGAAAATGGGAATATACTCCAAGCAGGATGCAAAGCAAACAGACAGCAAGAAAAGTATGTGTCCAGACAGGAGGGAACATCAGAAGCCAGATTGTGGCATTAACTAATTATGATGAACACTAATAGTTCCAAAATAAATAGAGCCTGTGGTAATTGGTCTTCCATCAAATTGCACTTACAGTTAAATGATTCTCCACATTGTGAATTCCAAGTTGAGCTGTTGCCCATAACAACCAATCACATTCTAGCTATTATCTTCTAGAAGGTGCTAAATAAATGTTAAGTAGAATCTGATTGGTTGCTATGGGCAACATCTCCACTTCTAAAAACCCACACTTTAGTAAATATACCCCTTTGAATGTGTATTAAAAAGTTTCCTGCTACTCCTAAAGCCAGGAAGGCAGAGGCAGAGAAAGAAACACCTATCATTACAGACTCTAGCTAGGCATGCAAGTTTATTAGTGCCCTAAGTCAAGTGGCCTTTAGTTCCTCAATATGAAACACAGATCAATCTTATTACACTAGGTGATCAAATCATCAAGAGTTTCTGGGAGATACAACTTGTACATTTGATGTGGACGGGGAGAGGTCATAGAGTAGCCTGGCTTATAGCAACATCATTTGCATTATGGTCATGCCCACTCTGGTTGCGTGGATGGATACTACCCTCCAGAAATCCTGTATTGGCACTTGAGCAGCCTCTAAAACAGCCACTCAGCCCCAAAAGTCCTCACAAATGCCAAAGCGATGCAAGATAGATGCCCCATCATCCTAAGCAGCTATTTAAAGATCTGCCAGGAAAGGGAATGGAGAGACTGCAGACTATCCAATCATTTCAGGTATAATTTAGTTCTGCAATGCAGAGGCATTGACACATATGAACATGCTAGTGTGGTTTAGCTTTCTTACTATAATAGATCACTATATTTTATTTTCAAGCTCTATGAAAATGTAAAAATACTAACATAAGTCCCTGCTATTTAACATTCTGAAATACAATATAACATGCTGTTGTACGATCACAACACTTATGGCAGTGCTACAGATCAGCTAATGTATAACCACAGCCCTGTGTGAGATTACTGCACTGCATTCATCTGTGATTACTGCTCCAAATGAAGTTGTCTGTGTTTGCATTTTTCCATCAGGGAGAAGTGACCAGTATATGCATCTATAGGATAATCAAAGCTGGATAATCTGTTTACTAAAGGAATAAACCGACGCAAACAGCCACATGTCTATTGCTCTGCTGCCATCATTATCTAACTTTTACTAAATTGTTCTGACAAAAGATATATAGCAAACTTGTGAATTATATGCATTACAGTGGGTCCGAATGCACACATGTCACTATGGGGATGAATGCAAGTGTCTCACTGTGGGGTTGAAGGTACGTGTGCAATCGTAGGGCATAATGCACGCAGGGCCGGATTAAAGGGGGGGCGACAGGGGCGATTGTCCCTGGGCCCCCACACCTGAAGTGCCCCCACACCCAGCCATCGGGGTTAAAGTGAATCGGAGGAGACGGAACCAGTTCGGTCTCCTCCGGACACCTATCCCCAGCGCCGCAGGGAGGCACCATTGGCCAGGCGCCCGCTGAGATTGTAACCAGCGGGCGCCCGGCTCCCTCCCCGCAGCGGCAGCCAGAGCCAGAGGCTGGAGCTCACTCGTGAGCTCCGGCTTCCGGCTCAGGCAGTGCACTATGGGTGAGACGTCATGACGTCTCTCCCATAGTGCAGAGGAGCAGCCGGGCGGACCAGAAGGCAGCGGGAGCAGGGCGTAAGGTAAGTATGACTTTTTTTCTTTTTAGCGCAAGCAGCTTTTCCACTGAGGTCATTGCTCGAGGGGGCATTATTACAGGGGGCATTACTCGGGGGGGGGCATTACTCGGCAGTACTACAGGGGGCATTACAACTAGGGGCATTACTATTGGCGGCACGATTTCTGGGGGAATTACTATTGGGGACTACTTGAAGGTAGGGCATTACTACTGGGGCACTAGTACAGAGGGAGCATTACTATTAGGGGCACTAATACAGGGGCATTTATACAGAGGATACTACTACAGGGGGCATTACTACTGGTGCCACTACCACAGGGGGCATGACTACTGGGGGCACAACTACAGGGGTATTACAACTGAGGGCATTTATACAGGGGGCATTACTATTGGGGACACTACTACTGGGGGCATTGCATAAGGGACAAGACTCCTGGGGGCACTACTACTGGATGCACTGCACAAAGGGCACCACTACTGTGGGCTCTGCATACGGGGCAATACCACAGTGGGCACTGACACTACTGGGGTCCCCA
Source organism: Taudactylus pleione (assembly GCA_031769625.1). Taxonomy (NCBI): domain Eukaryota; kingdom Metazoa; phylum Chordata; class Amphibia; order Anura; family Myobatrachidae; genus Taudactylus; species Taudactylus pleione. The sequence continues at coordinate 26,443,251 of JAUIMM010000113.1, read as the reverse complement.
TTGTGCATACCCCCAGTTCATCACATTTAATAGGGGCCCCCACAGACCTTAATCCAGCGCTGAATGCACGTGTGTAATCGTGGGGCATAATGCACGTGTCATTGTCGGGCTAAATGCACATGTGTAACTGTGAAGCATAATGCATGTGTAACTGTGAGGGCTGAGTGCTCGTGTGTTACTGTGGGATTGAATGCACGTGTCCCACTGTGGCAATGATGCACGAAATTTTTAAAAGCGTGCTCTCTGTGGGGCTGATTGCACATGTCTCACTGTGGGGCTGAGAGCACGTATGTCACTGTGGGGCACATGTGTAACTGGGGCACAGGCAGCACAGACGGTGTAATGGTTAGCATTAATGCCTCACAGCGCTGAGGTTCTGGGTTTGATTCCCACCATGGCCCTAACTGTGTGGAGTTTGTATATTCTTCCTGTGCTTGCGTGGGTTTCCTCCGGGTACTCCGGTTTCCTCCCACACTCCATAAATATACTGGTAGGTTACACAAATTAACCCTAGTGGGTATGTGTGTGAGCATGTGGTAGGGAATATAGATTGTAAGCTTCACTGGGGCAGGGACTGCTGTGACTGGCCAAATATTCTCTGTAAAACGCTGTGGAATATGTGTGCGCTATATAAATAACTGGTACTAAATAAAATAAATGACTGAATGCAAGTGTCTCACTGTGGAAATAATGCATGTGTCTCGCTGTGGAAATAATGCATGTGTGTCACTGTGGGGTTGAGTGCACGTATCACTATAGGGCTGAATGCACGTGTCACTATAGGACTGAATGCATGTGTGTCACTGTAGGGTACAATGCAAGGGTAGCCAAATATGTGGGGGCGTGGTCATGCCACAGAAAGGAGGAGTTGCCGCACTATCTTGGAACACTTTGTAACCCCCCACCCCCATTTGGCATCCCTGTTTCCTGCCATACTCCCACAGCATTCAATTTTTAAAAGCTCTCTGAATATCCATTTCATTATCAGAGCTTACCTTTTAGACCCGCCTATACTAACAATGGTACAGCCTTGCTACTGTCACTATCACTACTCACTCCTCAAGCCTAAACTCTGCCTTTATCCCACTAGACTATAAACTCTCTCATGAGCAGGGCCCTCCCTACCCTTGGTTTTCAGGTCTGCAGCTGTTTGCTCTACTTTGTATGTCCCTGTTTTATGCGTGCTCTGTTTTCCCAACTTCAGTCACTGTAGACCACTGTGTCACCTTACAGATCAACAACAAAAAATAATAGTAATTAGGAGCTTGTGCGCTCCTAAGATAAAGAAAAACACTGTGCACTGATGGTCCAACCTGGAAACCTTGTGAAACGTGAGAAGCCAAAATGTTATATCTGCATCTAGTGCTGCCAGATTAGGGGTCAAGTTAAGCGTTATGGATGAAGCCTTAACCAAATGTTGTACTTTAGTATCTCATGTTATTAATTCATTTATTACATTTTTGCAAACCATCTGAATTATACCATAGCCAGGATCAGTTAGAGATAAAGGGGTCTATTTACTAAGCAGTGTTAGGAGACAGAGTGAAAAGTGATAAGGTACCAGCCAATCAGCTCCTAACTGCCATCTCACAGGCTGTGTTTGAAAAATGACAGTTGGGAGCTGATTGGCTGGTACCTTATCACTTTTCACTCTCTCTCCTAACACTGCTTAGTAAATAGACCCCAAAGTGAGGTGGGGTACACCTGCAAAAGCAGCAACCAGCACCAGGCTATAATAGGCAGGGCTGGGCACACTACACAACAGGGAGATACACAGGATGGGCTCTGCAGGAGGAGAATCCCTAGACCTCCAAGAAAGAACAGGTTTCAAACTCCGGCACTGGGGCTCTACCTGGCACAGCGGCTCTACCTGGCACAGCTTGGACAATAGGTGCCAGTATAACAGCAGTGTGTTCAAAACAAGTATGGATTAACAGATAGACAGTAAAAAGGTTGACAGTGTCTAGATAGACACCAGATGTTAGACAGTCAAAAGGTCGACAGGGACAAAAGGTCGACATGGACAAAAGGTCGACACACTAAATGTCAACATGTAAGAATGTTGACAGGTACAAATGGTCGACAGTGTCAAAAGGTCGACACATAATTTATTTATTTTTAGCCCTAATCTTCGCCCTAACCCTCCCCTAGGTGCCTAACCCTAACCAACCCTCCTGGTGCCTAACCCTAACCGTCGTGGGTAGGTGCCTGACCCTAACCGTCCCTTCTAGTGTCTAATCCTAATCCTCCGTTAAGTGCCTAATACTAACCCTCCCTCTTGGTACCTAACCCTAACCGTCGGGGTAAGTGCCTAACCATTGGGGTAAACACCTAACCCTCCGGTAAGTGCTTAACCCTAAAAAAAAAAAAAAAAAATGTGACAACCATTTTTTTGTGTCGACTTTTTGACCCCATCGACCATTTGTACCTGTCGACCTTTAGTGTGTCGAAATTTTGTCCCTGTCGACCTTTCGACTGTCTAACATCTGGTGTCTAGACATTGTCGACCATTTTACTGTCTATAGTCCAGAACCCATTCAGAACAGTAGTTGTACTACTTCCTAATGAAGGTATCTACAAGGAGACAGCTGTCACCTAATAGGCACATGCTATAATATGTGATATGTTTAATGTAAAGAAGGTTTTATGCCTACTGAGCATACACACTATATACATCCTATTGAACATCTTACCCACAGTAACAAAACAATCATGCCTAGTAAACCTTACGCTACACTCCTGTACTGTTTCTTGCTGCCTCCTTCAAATGTAGCTTCCTACATGCCAATGACTCCTCTACAGGACAGCCCTGCTACTCTATGCCACTAGGTCACTGATAGAAACCAGTAAGTAAAAGTTCCTAGGAAGCAGATTCTTTTACCTCCTTCTTGTTTACCTATCACGCATTAAAAAAATAAAATAAAAACAAATAAAGCTGAATATTTCTTGATCAAATAAGGTCACCTAATCACCTAGAGTGCCTGGAACATTCATCTTACCTTCCACTTTATAAGCATATTCATATGTTGATGTTTAATTCAACGTTCAGTAATTATCTTCAGATACACTTACACTTTTACTTACCTTTTTCATGTAATGTTCTTTACAGCTTTTTAGTGGAATCTGCCCCAAGCAGTCATTATAAGAACAATACCCTTTTCCTGCAGTAACTCAAATCTACCATTACACGTGATGGTCTTACCAGTGTAGATGCTGGCACTGGAAGCTGGGATGCCAAACTGTGACTCGATGAACTTGGGAATGAAGGTTATAAAAGCGGTGACAATGGCACTCTCAGCTGTGTATGACAAACTCACAAAAAGGAATGTCATGTTGCTTAAAATTCTGATTGCTGCTCTTGGAAGGTCTAAAAATGACAAGAGATGAATTTTATAAACAATGAATGGAAAAAAGAAAACAATATATGCTGGGTCCTTGAAATGAACAGCATGTAATGGATTTCCTACTCGAGATATGTAACCCATGAAGCGATTATCCTGTATATGTTGGTTTGTTTTCTTCATCTCTGAATACAAATACAAGCAACACTAGGGCTCCATTGTATTCTGTGTTTTCCATAAAAGAAACCATTTAAATTATGGATCTTAAGAAGAACAAGAGCTTCGACCCATCCTGCATCCAAGAAGCACAATTATCTTGGCAAAAAAGTTGCAAGTAAACATGTACACAAATATTTATCTATCTCCCTGTCTATCTACGTATCTATCTATCTATCTATCTATCTATCTATCTATCTATCTATATATCTATCTATCTATCTATCCATCTGCAGATTCATTGACTGTAGGCATGCTAATAAATGTTATCCATGAAGTCATATTTCCACTATACCTGCTCAACTGATAGCTACATAGTATGGACATAGAATATAGTGCTGTATAATTCTGTATAAAAGGTCCCATATCCATCATCCATTACACTTTTAAAAATCCTGCATGTCCCAACAGGACATAAATGATTAAATAAACTACAACAAAAAAGCGAAACATGACCACTAGTAAAGGACCATTTGGGGGCGATTCAAATGTTGTGTGCACCCCCTGTCGGTCATCTATGCGAATATGCGCCCAACGGAGCAATTCAAGTTTAGTATTTACCACGCCTGAAAGCACCGGGTTTAGACATGCAAATCGGCTAAACCCGCCTAATGGAGTGGTTAGGGTGTCCAAACAGCCATTTGGGTGCCCAAACCACCATTTGGGTGCCCAAGTGCAATGCTGAATGCACATGCGAGTGTGCAGAATGAGTCCTGCGTAATCGAATGCCGCCCCTTCTGTGCCCCGTGCCTTTATCGCAGTGCTGGGATCGCAAATGCAGCAGGGGGTGTCATACACCTCCTGCTGCATTTGCATATTTACAATTACGGAAACGCAAAACTGCCTGCGTGCAAAGCGTACAGCCTGTAAAGTGACAGAAGCTGATTGGTTGGTACTTTATCTCTCTCAAAGGTTTAAGACATCTACCCCCTAAATCACAATTAAAAATGATTCCAGTCTTTCCCCACACTGCTTTTTACATCTCACTCCACTTAAGACTGTTTAGAAGAGCTCCTCGTAGTACCTGTAGGAGAAAGTCTTGATCATCATGTTTTAAATGCAATACATAATTTACTTTTCTTTTCTATTATGGCTTTCTACATACCAGATAACATACCCACACATGTGCTGTATTCTTGGCTGAGTGAACATCTAACCACTAACTAGGTTCCAGCCATTAAATAGCCCAAGATATGTAAACAACATAGAAATGAAATTACTTCCCTAGAATCTGCAGATTTTATGTTCATGGCTCAAATGTAAGAACATTAATTAAATGGACTCAAATTGTGTCAACAAAAAGTTTATAAAAAAAATTAAAAAAGAAAGGTTGTGCAAATGGTGGAATTCGATTATATCGCTACCAGCCGTTGACTTCCCAGAGTTTCCTTCTAACGCATTTGGAAATGCTTGGGCTGTGATGGGTCTGTTTGAGGCAGTGATGGGCAACATATTACCTTCAGGGGCCTCATGAATGGCTCTCTAACCATCAAAAGGGCCATGCATTGCCCTTAATCACATTAATACGTTAAAACAATACAATGAATTAAACCGATCTGTAATAACTTATCAAAGCATTTTAATGTTAGATAAACAAGGGTCACAAGCTGTAACAAACATATCAGGCAATATAGGAGGAAAGAGCTGCGAGCCGCAGGTGAAGGCTCAGATGTATACATACAATTAATTATCTACTTTAAAGCTGTACTTCCACCTAGAATTGTATTTAACTAGCCAGAGCCCCATTGGCTGCAATAGGCATCCTTTTGTCCCTGAATTCTGATGGTTCTGTAATATAAAAACTCATAATGATGGGTTCTGTTCAGGATTTTTTTTAATTAAACCATTTTTAATGAAGAACTTGACAACAGGAAATTGAGCAGAATATACAAAATCAACAAAATACAGAGGGACCAATGAAGCACAATGTGCATACAACAGTCAGTAAATTCTGTATGATCTATGAGAACAATTCAGCTGCAATTAGGAACTATCAGGAACCCAGGCAACCAAGATGATCCCATTATCAGGAGGAAGGTCCAAGGGAAATGTGGAAGGCATGACACTGGAATATCTACAAGCATAACATAGGGCATCATTCAAGTACAGTATGAGTAGTAACCCAATAAAGTCTCAAGCAAAGAGGAAAATCCCATTGACCCTAGACTGGGGCTCAATCCAGTAGCGCATGATCCATGACGAGTCTATCTGAGTACCAAGAAGTACTTTTCAAACAAAGGTGTATATAGGATTTTATCAGGTGGGGCATTGAGTCTATGAAACTTTCTCAGAACTGGAAAAAGTATTCGAGAATTATTTCTTTAAACAAAGTGTAATGCACTAAATCCATTTGAAAGATGAAAAAGAATGTGGCATTATAAAAGGATAGGGTAGGAGGGCTATCCTGTATAAACATTTACAGGAACTGTCCTGGCTTCACTTGTCATGTGAAGTGAAGGAGGCGATATGCCCAGCAAAGCTTACTCAGGAATTAGTTGCACATAATTCAGTAAACTGTTAGAGGTATACTGATGGACTTGCCTCTAAAAATGATCCCTGGGCATTCCCATATGCAATGGAAGAAGGAGGCTGTAGCAATGTGACATTTAGGGCAAACATCATAGTCAGTCACATACCAATGCTTAGAGACAAGTAACCATGATGAAAGATATGGTAAAACATTTTGCTGTACATATGGATGTTAATGCGGATAAGGAGTAGAAAAATGCTTTAAATATGGTGTCCAGTGTTATAAGGGTGCGAATGTCTAGCCAATAGGACAAGCAAGACCTAAACTTGCACAACCAAATGATCTGCACAGTCATTTATATTGCTGCGATATAGCACTGTGGCCATTAAGAGGTCTAACTAATATTAAGTCCAAATTACTGAACCAATTGTGACACCGCGCCAAGGTGGTCAGGTGCTTGTAGCTACTTACAAGAGGTGAAGGTAAGTAGAGCTTGATGCTTTGGGATGGTCTCTTCTCGCCTGCTCTTCTGTTGCTTCTTTTCCCTTAGATTTACAGATAGAGAGGCAAGGACCCCAACTCAGCCAACACAACAGATAACAATCTTTCTGGATAATAAGGTATCTCATTATACTCCTCAGGAATGTAAATTCGTAGCACCGGATCAATAGCAAGAGTTTAGTTCAGGCACAAAGTAATACAACCGAATTCATTTCTAACCCCTATGTTTCTCCGGGTCAAACTGATCATCAGAAGTAACCAGAGTTCAGTTTGGCTCAGGGGAACTATACTCAGATTAGTAAAACATTTGGTGAACACGAATCTCTACAAATAACAAAATATTATATCCTAAGTAGCTAAATGTACTTTGAAACAGTCACTCTCTGCTAAGCGGGTTGGGTACGGGATTTCGGAGCTTGGGATCCCGGTGGTCAGAATCCCGACGCCGGCATCCTGTCGGTCATAATCCTAACCCTCGCTCCCTCCCCGCTGCCTAAACCTAACCTCCCCCACTGCAGCCTAAACCTAACCGCCCCCCCCACTGCCTAACCCTAACCCTCCCCCAGTGCCTAAACCTAACCACTAACCCTCACCCTACGCCCACTACTTATGGCCGGGATGCCGGAGCTGGGATTCTGACTAGTGTTAGGATTCCAGCACCGGCATTCTGAGCACCAACATCCTGACAGCCGAGATAGCGACTACATCCCCTGCTGAGCTATTCGTTTCTTTAAAACACTGTTCATTTCTACTAAACCTTAGACATTTGACATATCCTTACAACAACTAAAACCATTTTTAAATATTGAAAGTTATACCCATATCTCTGACTATCCGCATCGTTAGGAAAGTGACCTGGGTGAGGACTGCAGGCATTTCATTTCCTGGGAGATGTTTCCTCTTGATTATCACTGAGGATGTTTGCTGATGAAAGGACGAGGGGTTACCCAATAGAAAACTAGCATACAATTGCTGAATGGATGCTTAATAGGAGAGACTCTCGGAAGGCAGTCCTGTTACACTATTCAGTGTTCCTAGGGTACTTAGTTTCTCCATTTAATAGGATCAAACCTAAATTCCAAGGAGGACTTGAAGACAAGCTATTACTTTAGGGAAAGTCATTTCCAAGTTATTTTAGGCTGTTTTTGAACACAAGCTATAATGTCTGACATATTACACTGCTAGAGAATCTCTCTCACTACGCTGCCCCTTAGGAGTTTGTGTGAGGCTGCGTCTCCCTGGTGACCTTTTAACCAGACCTTCTTCTCCGTGTGCTGACAGGTCTTGCTAATGACACCACAAAACCTGTCTTTCTGATGCAGCCCCGCAGTGTATTTACAGCTTCCTTGCCACATAGATAGTGCAGCCTGCAGGGAAGAATCAATACGGATAGCAGATTCAGCACCTAATCCTGTGTATAACTCCTGGATCACTCACTCCTTCAGCCTTGTCAATGTAGGCTTAGAGGCAGAAATAGGCATCAGGGCAGCCGAATCAAGGAAGCCGGGAGGCGGTTCCACACTTTCCCCTGTCCTCGGGTGCCTCCCTCGACAGTGGTGTTCCTCTGCTTCCCTTCTCCTTTATCACCGGTGGCCAGATAGTCTGCAATCTCCTGGGGTTCTACAAACTTTGACCGGGTCCCTGCTGCTACCAGTCCACAGTTCAACTGCCAGGAGAGTAAGCGGTTGCAGCCTTTAAGTTCCCTGTATGTGCCACTGGCTGACTGTCAGATGGCTGCATCAGAAGAGCCAGTACACGGACACCGCCTGCGGCTCCCCCTGCTCCCAGGGGGTCTGACATCTGCACCAGTACACGGTATTACATAATCAAGCTGGGAAACTTTACCTAATATACGTAGTGGCAAGTCTAAAGTATTGCAAAACTGTGACTAGACGGCAATGTACCATCCGCCTTGGCCCTATTTCTTATGTTCAAAGTGTAGATCCCCAGAAAAGTTATTGATTTGCAGGCCCAGGCCTTCCATCTGTTATACCCCTAAATTGAGGAAGACAACACCGCCAAATTAAAAAAGAGCAGTAATCGTGGAGATCGTGAATAACCCTATTTCGTTCTCATAGTCATCAAGGCAGGGGTCATGAACGCCATTAATGGAAAATTACATTGAGGAAATCTTGTAGATAAACTGAAGAAACAGGGAAAATTTTCAACTATATGTTTGAGCTTCAAAAGTGAATTGAAAATGCTGCCATGATAAGGTGTAAAATGCCTCTCTGGTGTCCAGGCTCAGTAATATCCGACATCTTCTTTTACAGGAAGTCTTTGGTCAAACCCATCCGAACTGCATCCACATCCTGCTCCGCAACTGCCGCATTCAGCAGGTGACAGGTGATGACGGGTTTTCATATTGAGCCGGTTATAGATCGTTAGAAAAGGAACAAGGGTCTATGTACTAAGCCTTGGAGATAGATAAAGTGGATGGAGATAAAGTACCAACCAATCAGCTCCTGACTGCCACTTTTGCAGGCTGTGGGTTCTATTTTCTAAGCCTTGGATGGAGATAAAGTGGACGGAGATAAAGTACCTACCAACCAGCTCCTATCTGTCACTTTACAGGATGTGTTTGAAAAATGACAGTTAGGAGCTACTTGGTTACTGTATCTCCATCAGTGGCGTAACCCTTCTGCAAAGTCCAGCGCTGGGAATCCTGCAGTCCGGTAAGATGTGTCCCCAGCGGGACACATCTCACCGGACTGTTCCCAGCAGCGCTGGCGGGTGAAATTTGGCATCGGTTGCGAGCTGGGTGCTGCTCGCGGACCGGCGGCCATTTGAATTTGCGCTGGGCGTGAGCCAGTTACGGCTTGTGGACAGGCAGCCAATAAAGAGCACCCGCGGCGAGCCACATCATGGATGGCTCCGCCCAAGGCATCAGACGCCTCTGAGCAGAAGTCAGGAGGTAGTAGATGTCGCGGGAAGAGCTCCAGCTTAATGACCGACCAGGTTGATGGTCGCGATGGTGATCACCATCGCGACCATCGGGGCTTACGACCAGACCCTAAGGTTGGGTCTGGGCACTCGTAAGCCCCAGGGAGCTTCCTGCTCTGATGGAGCAGGAAGCTCCCCACTGACATCACTGATGAAGTCAGTGCGGCCGCCCACAAAACGGTAGGCGTTTTGGAAACCACCCCCTCCCCGGCCCGCCTACCAAACGGGGAGAGATGTCGACAGCCGCCCCTTTGGTAGCGAGCTCCGGAGCGACAGAGTTTATCTGTAGCCCTGGGGCTTGCGCACGCGCAGTGTGCCCGCTGCGCATGCGCAGGCCTTACCATCGAGTCGGTTACGAGCGCATTGGCGCTCGCGACCGACTCTGAATAAGGTCCATAGACCCCATCCTATTTAAATTGTAACAGATATGTGGCAGCAGAGGGGCTGTGTGAGCAGAATGACCAATAACAAGGCAGTTTAGCGATTAATTTCTACTGCACATGCGCAAAAAGTCCAGAGACACCTTACAGCGCATACGCGAACCAATGTGTGCGCTAGCGTAGGCATTTGCATATGAAATCTCTGCGCCTTTAGATCTCATCTGCGATCCATGGGGGTTTCAGTCTGGGGACTGGGAGGTGATCTAAAGTGATTGCAAAAAGAGGAGGTGGCATGGGCGTGTTATGGGAGTGTCATGGGTGTGTTATGGGAGGGTCATGGGCGTGTTTCGGCATGCGGCTGTAGTCAGTAACAAGGGAGGCACTGAGCCAGACAGTGGCTGCTCGAAGATTCGATGTTGGGACCAATGGTGCGGCGATGGTGGAGTCATCGGATCCACCAGCACAGTCGAGCATTGCTCAGATATGCAAAGTGGGCTTCACAGGGTTTGCTCAGTGCGGTGCAGGGATGTACACAAGATGAATGCTCAAAATGACATTTGCATATTTTCTCACCTGCGAATCCGTGAGAAATCGCAGCCGCGCATGAACTGCGCCCACCTCTGAATCAGGCCTTTAAAGAGAGCATTTTCATAGGTGGTAGTGCAGCTTTAAGTGAGCAGTCCACTATAATATAATAAATGTTTAGGAGACGTCCCTGACCATTTTTGCTATTTGTCATAAGCAAAGCACAGCAGAACATATTATTTTACCTCTAAAATTCTTCCCAAACCCTATAGATGGGCCGACACCAGAATCTACTGTTACTTTGTTGCTGGATTTCTCCTTCATCACATCGTCGTCACTGGAAACGTCATACGAGTTACTCTTTTTTTTCTTCTTTTTCTTCTTCTGTCGAGGGGGCAGCTTTTTTGGGAAAGTAAACATTGGGAAAATGACAAGTAGCATCGCCAGTGCACAGAGTAGGAACCCACTCCACCTGGAAGCAAGAAACAGGGCAGAGCTGAGCTTGTTAGACTGAAGGATCAGACTGCGCAAAATACAAGCACTGACCAATCACATAACATCTCATAACATCACAGAGATAGACAAGATGACCAGTTTCATAAAGGCTAATAACACATTAATAACATATAAAAGTAAAAGGCAATCAGCATAGGCCGATAGTTATTTATATAGCACAGACATATTATTAGGGATGTGCAGGCTCGGATTAGGTCGGATTTTCCTGCCAAATTCTGATTTTTCCCGCCAAAAATCTGGTCTCAGAAAGAGGCAATAAGTCATCTTTCATGGACAAACATCATCATTCCTGAACAAAAGTCCATGAAAGATGATGTTTGTCCATGAAAGATGACGTTTTACCTCTTTCTGAGACCCGATTTTTGGTAGGAAAAATCTGAACTAATCCGAGCCCTACATATTATCCAATGCTTTACTGAGAGTAGTTTAGTCATTCACATCAGTGGAGCTTGAAATCTACATATGAACATTAGGGTTCAATATTTGTAAAAAGACAATTAACCTACTACAGTAGTATGTTTTTGGAGTGTAGATCCAGAGCACCTTTTGGAAGCACACACAAAAACATGGAGAATATACAAACTACTCACAGATAGTACCTTGATGAGGAATTTAACTCATGACCTCATGGCTGTGAGGCAGCAATGCTACCCATTTTGCCAATCGTGCTGCACATATTTAAAAAATGCTTAAAAAAAAATCACAGTGGATACGTATGGAACTTTTGTTAAATACAAAGAGCTTGATGTACTAAGCATTGCATTGCCGATGCGGTACATCCCACCACTTATAATGTACCTAGAAATGCACAAAGGACAGCTCTTCCGATTAGAGGGACTTTCGGGTTCATGACCCAGAAGTGTCTCTGGCATCCTTCTGTGCATGCACAGACTGAAGTATGCACCGCGGGGATCCGATTGGATATGAAGATGTCGCTGCTCCCCGGGTCGAAGCTCCGGAATGTATTGCATTCCGGAGCTTGGTACATAAGGAAAATGCAGTTTTCGGATTATGGCCGTATTTTTTATTTAGTATATCCCGTTTTTTATGGCTCGCTGTGAAATTAATTTGGACTGCAAATTACATTTGATGACTCCATTTAAATGGTTAATGTGACCTAAAATTCTTGGTTGCTGCCAATGATGCTTGTTGCTGACTCACTGCAAGCGAAAGAGATAATAAAGCCATTCCTACTTGCCTGAAGAGATGCTGGCATTACACAAATATAAGATGACAAGTTCCAGAGGAGATGGTTTTAAGTAGTTGATATTTATTCTTAGCTACAGCTATTCAATAGTGCACTTGCCAGTAGTACGTCACTATTTATATAACGATGCTCAACTGCAACACGATATGAACTGTAATTAGTGGCAGAGCAGCAGGGGTTGCAGTATTTTTATTTCTGACTATGCCCAGTACCCCAGAGGAGCCTGAACTCTCCAACAGGTAACTGTGAAGAGTCCTTATATCAACTCACCCAAATATTCCCAATCCCTTTTGCGGCTCTTAAGTTACATGAATAGGACCACCCACCAGTGCAGTGATAGTAATTATAGCACTAATAAGCAACCAGTGTCCACATTGATTGCTTATTAGAGCTGCTTTTCCATCGGTAAACGCCAGTAGCCAGAAGTAACCATAGCATTAAATACAAGTACCGTAAGGTGGCTAAATTCCTGAAACTAAGGGGCAGCATCTGGGATGGGGAGGGAGGAAATGTAAGCAATGCTGGATATTGGGGGGATGTATTAAGCTACCTACCATAAATCGGCCTGATTTATAGTATAGTGTGTATGAAAGATCGTTTCAGCGATAAAACTGTTAGAAAATATCCACAAACGCATTCCTTCCATTATCTGATCTGTCGGTCAAGAACTAAAATCTCGGCCTCAAATTCCCGATATCGAGTGTGTACATTCTCCATTCTCTGCCCATACTTCCTATGTTCTCCTGTCACTATCATCATTCTTGTGGGAGGACAAATGCAAAATCAGTGTGGTGCGGTATAATATCGCTAGCTTCTATGGAAACATTGCATAATGTGTAGCACAGATATTAGGGCAGGTAATTTTCCAAAAAATCGTCCCGTTCCTCGTCTCAATCAAAAAAATTGTGGGTTGCTTACCTGCTGCAAAATGAAGGATAAATTATAAAATTGACAACTGTGAGCATTATAACAGTCTGGTGTGTCTTGTGAATAATGTGGGGCTGGGTGTAAGGAGCCTTTATATAGAGTCTGTGTAATCTCCTGCTTGGGATAATGCACTGTGATACATCTGTAATATAGCAGTACAGAACATATGTAAGCATTGTGCACATTCTCAACTAATATTAACAACTGTCATGTTGGTGCTGTTCTGAGACTTATAATTTCCCAATCTGGTATCTGACCAGACAGCCATGTTTATAAGCATATCAGTGATACAAACACGCAGCATTTTACTAATGAGAAATAATCTAAAAATAAATATATTCACTGTATGTGCTGCTACTTAGCTACTAGTGTAGTTATAGTAACTATAATACTAGTAAAGTAGTATACATTCTCATCACTGCTGCTGTGGTCAGTTTATTGTTCAGTGTGCGAGCTTACCAGTTGCCGATGAAACGGGGGTCACTCTGCTCAATGTTGACAATGGTTCGGGGATCAACATAAAATCCAATAAGAACTCCTCCTAACAAATATCCTGCGGCTGGACCCAGGGCTCCCATGACGTACATGATTGCTGTTGGAATGCAAGTCATACACACAGTGTAAGAAGATGCAACACAGACAATAAGAAACAATGAGAAGTGTGATCTATCTGAGTGTGCTGTCACTTTGGGGAAGATGTACTAAGCTTTGAAAAGTGATAAATTGGAGAGTGATAAACTACCAACCAATCAGCTCCATACTGTCATTTTTCAAACACAGCCTGTAGTAAGACAGTTAGGAGTTGAGTGGCTGGTAGTTTATCACTCTCTAATTTATCACTTTTCAGAGCTTAGTACATCTCCCCCTTTACCTGTCAGGTCACAGCTTGGACCTGATTCTTAGCCGCATACAAGGCCAATATTGAGCAATTATTTGCAACAATGTAAGCGTGAATATTTTGCATGCGTTACACAGGGTGCGCGCACAAAGGCGCTGTTACTACTGATTGAGATGGTATTAGAGAGGTGGCGGCAAAGTGATGGGTGTTCCTGGGCGGAGACTGGGAGGGCCTACTACATTAAATAATGGTCATGGTCAAATGGAGAAACTCAACCTGCCATAGGGCTGGTGCACGTTTAGATGGTGCGACTGATGGTGGCGTATACAGTAAGGAAGCACCAATCGGTATTACAGATTGCACAAGCGCTAAAAAAGTGGATTGTCTCAGTCCTTCTGGCACATTCGGCCACTAAAATATAGGGAAGAAATTTGTAGCGCATTTGTATAAGAGATGGGCGACTGCCAATAGACTCTGCTGCGTTCATTTTTACGTGTGATTCAGAATCAGGCCCCTGGTGTGCATTCTTACACCTAAGGGGGAATACAGGTCTGGGAGATGGACTGAGTTTCCTTCGCTGACTTGGCAGTGCATAGTCACCATATACTGAGCCTTTACAGCTGGGGATATACTATTAGTGAGAAGGGGGGCTTGTGTACTATGCCAGAATAGATTTGTTATAAACAATTATTTTGAGTAGTCTAGGAACAAAGCTGTAAATATGTTACAGGCTCGCGCCTAGAAGAACTGTGAGTCAATTAATTACACTTTTATGTGCATGTGAAACAGAATCATTTCATATTCAAAATGCTTAGATGAATTAGCATCAGAGGATTTTGTTAGTAAATAGTCAGAGCTGATTAAAGAACATATTTTTCAGTGTATGAATATAATGATGAATCATGATGAATTTAAAGTGGTACAAGCATTTACACACAGTAGGTTCAGCCAATTAGTGTCTGACGCCGAGTTGGGTGTAAGCATGTTTGCGTAGGGTAAATTGCTTTGTGGTTATGTACAATACAAATATAGCGAGCTGCACACATGTAGGTATGCAGATTTACACACATCTAGTGCAGTACCAGGGCACTTCTGCAGCCTGGGCTGACCCTAAGAGCACGTCATGCCATGACATCACAGAAGAGGAGGCCGGGAGCAGGAACCCCTAAAGGTAGAGACAGTACAGATGGGACAGAAACAGGGCTGTCCTCTTTGCCTTCACCATTTTAGCATACATTTAGCCTCATTCAGATTGTACGCTATTGCACAGTAGCTGTGTCTTTGGAGGCAACTACTGTGCAACAATATGCTAACGCCGCAGGAGACGTCTTTTGTAAACAGATCTGCGTCTGACGCAGCATCGTATCACTCTGCGTGACCATCGGTCATCTGAGTAACCTTCAGGTTACTCAGGATGGCCGGCGGTTTCACTTCAGCACACCCAGAAAACTTGGCCGACACTCTCCGTTTACTGGGATGCTGCCTGACGGCATGCCAATGACCCCTCTGCTGCCTGACGGCGTGCCAGTGCCCCCTCCCCCCCCTTAAACGGATGAAGCCTGTCAATCAGGCTGCAGCATCTGGGCACTGTGAGCGAGTGGGTAGAGGGAGATCTGCACTAGGGGTGAGCGGGTTCGGATTTCTGAAATCCGAACCCCCCCGAGCCCCCCCGATCCGAGTCCGATCCGAGTCAGGCTCGACTTTTCCCGCCTGACTCGGATCTGAAATCGAGGCAAAACGTCATCCATCCCGCCTTCCGAGTCTCGCGGGTTTTGGATCCTATATAAGGTACCCGCGTCGGCGCCATTTTCTCACTCGGCTGTGGACAGTGAAGAGGGAGGGTGGGAGTTAGGGCTGTGTAGTGTAGTGTAGTGTAGTGCTGCTGTTGTCCACTACTTCAAAGTCAATAGGGGCTGGCTGTGTTGTGCTGTGCTGCTGTTGTTAATAGGGGCTGTGTCCACTACTTCAAAGTCCATAGGGGCTGGCTGGACTGTGTTGTGCAGTCAGTTCTCCATAGGGGCTGTGTCCACTCCAAAGTCCTGTGCAGTGTCCCAGTCCTAAAGGGGTGCTGTAGTGTTGTCCAGGGGGTGCTCTGTCCATCAGGGGTGCTCCCCCCAAGTGCTAAAAAAATAATATATTTTCTGTGTTTATGAATTGTGTGCGCAGTAGCCGCACGTGCATCAACAAAGTAGTGCCAAGTGTGCGCCTGTGTTATAAGTAAAGGGCCTGCTGGCTTGACCGTTAAAGGGTGCTGTAACCCCCGAAAGTACACTCCAGTCCAAACCAAAAAAAAATTATTTTCTGTGTTTGTGAATTGTGTGCGCAGTAGCCGCACGTGCATCAACAAAGTAGTGCCAAGCGTGCGCCTGTGTCATAAGTAAAGGGCCGGCTGGCTTGACCGTTAAAGGGTGCTGTAACCCCCGAAAGTACACTCCAGTCCAAACCAAAAAAAAATTATTTTCTGTGTTTGTGAATTGTGTGCGCAGTAGCCGCACGTGCATCAACAAAGTAGTGCCAAGCGTGCGCCTGTGTCATAAGTAAAGGGCCGGCTGGCTTGACCGTTAAGGGTGCTGTAACCCCCGAAAGTACACTCCAGTCCAAACCAAAAAAAAAATTATTTTCTGTGTTTGTGAATTGTGTGCACTGTGGCTGCACGTGCATCAACAAAGGAGCAGCGCCAAGCGTGCGCCTGTGTCCCATAAGTAAAGAGCCGGCTGGCTCATTTCTTAAAGGGTGGTGTAACCCACAAAGTGCACTACTCTCCAGCAAAAATAAAAAAATATTTTCTGTGTTTGTGTGCGCTTTAGCCGCACGTATATATCAAAATAACATAAATGGAGGACCAAACTTTCTCCGATAAAAATAAAATAGGGAAAGATCAAGAACCACTTCCTCCTAGTGCTGTTGCTGCTGCTGGGAGTTGTTCATCATCCCAGAGAGGAAGTAGGAACATCACTACTTTTACTAAACAATTGACCCTCCAACAGTCCCTAGCGATGAGGATGAAGTACGACAGCAGTCATCCTGAAGCAAAACGTATAACTGAGGCCTTGACTGCTATGTTGGTGTTAGACGTGCGTCCGGTATCCGCCATTAGTGCAGTGGGATTTAGACAATTGATGGAGGTAGTGTGTCCTCGGTTCCAAATCCCGTCTAGATTCCACAAGCATCCTCAAAGCAGCAGCGACAAGCGTGCGTCTGTCTGTTAAAGGGTGGTGACACCCTCAAAGTGTGCTACACAAACAATAAAAATATTCTTCTTTTTTCTGTCTTTGTGAATTGTGGGGGCTGTAGCCGCACCTGCATCCTTAAAGCAGCAGCAAGAAGCGTGCGTCTGTCTGTTAAAGGGTGGTGACACCCTCAAAGTGTGCTACACAAACAATTAAAATATTGTTCTTTTTTTTTGGTCTTTGTGAAATGTGTGGGCTGTAGCCGCACCTGCATCCTTAAAGCAGCAGCGACAAGCGTGCGTCTGTCTGTTAAAGGGTGGTGTAACTCTCAAAGTGCTCCAAAAAATAAAAAACTATTTTTTTAATGTGTTTGTGACTTGTGTGCGATGTAGC
Organism: Taudactylus pleione; assembly: GCA_031769625.1. Lineage (NCBI taxonomy): Eukaryota > Metazoa > Chordata > Amphibia > Anura > Myobatrachidae > Taudactylus > Taudactylus pleione. The sequence goes on along the minus strand of JAUIMM010000113.1, from coordinate 26,425,824 downwards.
CGCACTTGCATCCTCAAAGCAGCAGCGACAAGCGTGCGTCTGTCTGTTAAAGGGTGGTGACACCCTCAAAGTGTGCTACACAAACAATAAAAATATTCTTCTTCTTTTTTCTGTCTTTGTGAATTGTGTGGGCTGTAGCCGCACCTGCATCCTTAAAGCAGCAGCGACAAGCGTGCGTCTGTCTTTTAAAGGGTGGTGACACCCTCAAAGTGTGCTACACAAACAATTAAAATATTGTTCTTTTTTTTTCGGTATTTGTGAAATGTGTGGGCTGTAGCCGCACCTGCATCCTTAAAGCAGCAGCGACAAGCGTGCGTCTGTCTGTTAAAGGGTGGTGTAACTCTCAAAGTGCTCCAAAATATAAAAAACTATTTTTTTTATGTGTTTGTGACTTGTGTGCGATGTAGCCGCACTTGCATCCTCAAAGCAGCAGCGACAAGCGTGCGTCTGTCTGTTAAAGGGTGGTGACACCCTCAAAGTGTGCTACACAAACAATAAAAATATTCTTCTTTTTCTGTCTTTGTGAATTGTGTGGGCTGTAGCCGCACCTGCATCCTTAAAGCAGCAGTGACAAGCGTGCGTCTGTCTGTTAAAGGGTGGTGACACCCTCAAAGTGTGCTACACAAACAATTAAAATATTGTTCTTTTTTTTTCGGTCTTTGTGAAATGTGTGGGCTGTAGCCGCACCTGCATCCTTAAAGCAGCAGCGACAAGCGTGCGTCTGTCTGTTAAAGGGTGGTGACACCCTCAAAGTGTGCTACACAAATAATAAAAATATTCTTCTTCTTTTTTCTGTCTTTGTGAATTGTGTGGGCTGTAGCTGCACTTGCATCCTCAAAGCAGCAGCGACAAGCGTGCGTTTGTCTGTTAAAGGGTGGTGTAACCCTCAAAGTGCGCTCCACAAACAATAAAAATATTATTTTTTTTTTCTGTCTTTGTGAATTGTGTGGGCTGTAGCCGCACTTGCATCCTCAAAGAAGCAGCGACAAGCGTGCGTCTGTCTGTTAAAGGATTACATCGGTGACAGCATCCAAGTAGGCATGTCAGACAGTCCGTACCTGTACTGGCAGGAAAAAGAAGCAATTTGGAGGTCCCTGTACAAACTGGCTCTATTTTACCTGAGTTGCCCCCCCTCCAGTGTGTACTCCGAAAGAGTGTTTAGTGCAGCCGGGAACCTTGTCAGCGAAAGGCGTAGGAGGTTGCTTCCACAAAATGTGGAGAAGATGATGTTCATAAAATGAATTATCAACTCTTCCAGGGAGACCAGCCTCCAGAACGTACAGAGGGACCTGTGGTTCCAGCAGGGACGAATTAATACTCTGTGAGGATGAGGATGTACACACTGAAGAGGGTGAGGAATCGGTGGATGAGGAGGATGAGGATGACATCTTGCCTCCGTAGAGCCAGTTTGTGCAGGGACAGATTAATTGCCAGCTTGTTTTGTGGGGGCCCAAACGAACCAATCATTTCAGCCACAGTTGTGTGGCAGACCCTGGCGCTGAAATGATTGGTTTGTTAAAGTGTGCATGTCCTGTTTATACAACATAAGGGTGGGTGGGAGGGCCCAAGGACAATTCCATCTTGCACCTCTTTTTTTTCTTTGCATTATGTACAGTTTGGGGCCTAGTTTTTCAAACTGCCATCCTGTCTGCCACTGCAGTTTCACGCCTAGATGGGTCACGTGTTTGTGCCGCCCACTCGTGTCGCTTAGCATAGTCATCCAGCTACCTCGGTGCAACCTTTTGGACATAAAAACACTATTGTGAGGTGTGAGGTGTTCAGAATAGACTGGAAATGAGTGGAAATTAAGGTTATTGAGGTTAATAATAGCATAGGAGCAGAAAAACCTACAAATTATGTGATTTTAGCTGTTTTTATGCTTTTTTTCAAAAAAATACAGATCCAAAACACAAAACCCAGAACCCAAAACACGGAAGGGTGGTTTGGCAAAACCAATCCAGATCCAAAACACGAAGAAAGATCCAGATCCAAAACCAAAACACAAAACACGAAAAGTGGCCGGTGCACACCCCTAATCTGCACATGCACAATACAGATCCTACACATGTGTAGATCTTCACAACATCGCAGTTGTACGTAAACCATTGGGTTTGCATACAACTCTGAATCAGGCTCCTTCTGTCCAATATGTGTCCATCAGCATGAGTCCCTTCATATTCTAAATATCTGCACCTGAAACCTATGATGTTCCAACAGAAGCAACGCTGTATAATGTCATCTCAAAGGCAGTCCTCCATATGCCAAAGTAAGTTGTCCGTATTATTTGTTTTACCTATAAGCAGCCAGAATATTCCATAGCGCTGTACACTGTGGGCACAACACAAACAACACTGACTACAAGACATAACACGAGACAGCAGAGAATGAGGGCCCTTCTTGCAATACCTTACTGCATACAACGCATACAGCCTACAACGCCAATATTGACCAATTATTATTAGTATTATCTCGACCATCAGGCTTGCGACGAGACCCTGGGGTAGGGTCTCAGCTGCCGCAAGCCCGAGTGGACTTCCTGCGCTAATAGAGCAGGAAATCCACTACTAACATCAGTAGTGATGTCAGTAGGTCCTCCCACCAACGCCAGGCGTTCCTAACGGAATGCCTGCGTTTGTGCAGCCACCTCCCCCACCTGCCTACAATACGGGGCGAGCTTTCACTCACCCATCGACAGCTGCCCCGTCTTGTAGCGAGCCCCGTAGCGACTGAAGTTCAGTCGCTTGGCGGGGCTCGCGCATGCGCACGCCGGACGCAGCGCAGTGGCCAAACATCCAGCAGTTCTGAATCAGGCCCAAAGGTGCTGTTACTACTGATTCAGATGGTATTAGAAAGGTGGTGGCAAAGTGATGGGTGTTCCTGGGCGGACACTGGTAGGTGCCTACTACACTAAATAATGGTCCATGCAGTGGATGCACCACGTAAATTAGGATAGAAAAGGCAAAAGTTATAATATATATATATATATATATATATATATATATATATATATATAAAAAGATCATGTGACTTTTGTATCAATGTTGCTTTTCCCTTCAAGCGTCATTCACATAACAGGATAGTGGTGTAAAAACAGTATGAGCACAGAAATAAAGTGCTTTAGGGATGTCCCTGAAGGATATATATAGAAGATTATGAATCTAGTACTAAGAATGTAGTTTGGGTAATGTGTACAGGTGAGAGAAGAATGTCAGATAACAGTTGCTAAGGGATCTGATTATAGGTGAGTTTTCAGGAGACGGTTTACGTCTGATAGGACAGCAGAGAAGTTCTGCAAGTGGGAAGACATGACAAAGGATAATTAAGGGGATAAACCCTTGGCAGAACACAGGTAGCTTGAGCTAAGGAGGCAGAGCACAGGTAGTCTCTCTGTAGAAAGGTAGCAAATGTAGCTTGATCTACAGAGGAAGAACACAACAGCATGTTCTATAGATGAGGAGCAGAGGTAGCTTGTCTATAGATAAGGAGCACAGGTCTATAGATATATAGAAAAAAGAGAATTCCGCTGGGTGTCCCAATTATCACTGATGCATAATCCCTTTATTGCTCACTAATGGGGATATGCCATCCTTTCTTTATTCAACAAACAGCGGTAAGCTAAGATTACCAGTTTGTCGCTGCATCACTCTCGCCATCTTTAGCAAGCGATGCTGTCCCCTTGCCAGCAATGTGGACCCAGTGCTGCCTTTCTGGCTTCAGCGAAGCCTTCCAGGCACTGCTGGGTCCCCGCCGGGTGAACGTGTCATGCACATGCACAGACCGACCGTTGCACATACACATTACACAGAAGCACGTTGCTGCCAGCGCTAGGCTGCCAGCAACTGAGTGGAGGATCTCGCCGACGAGGAGGACCACGCTGAGAGGTAAGTAATGATGTATACCAGTGGCATTTTCATTTGTATCACTGCGATACTAAACAAAAAATGCATCTGGTGTTTAGCTTCGTTGTTAAATGGGGCCCTGTGATCTTATAACGTATGATCAGGAACTGTAACTAGGCAGCCAGTACAATGTCTGCTAGAGGACTGTACCCGGTTCTCTATTCTTAAACTGGGTACACACTGTGCAAATTTTTCTTTAGATCAACAAACTCTCGATTCGTCCTTGTGAGGAATAGTCCTGATAGAGATGCATGCACACTACAATTATAGTCCTGATAGTGAAGCATGCACATTACAATTATAGTCCTGAGTGAAGCATGCACACTACAATTATAGTCCTGATAGTGAAGCATGCACACTACAATTATAGTACTGATAGTGAAGCATGCACACTACAATTATAGTCCTGATAGTGAAGCATGCACACTACAATTATAGTCCTGATAGTGAAGCATGCACACTACAATTATAGTCCTGATAGTGAAGCATGCACACTACAATTATAGTCCTGATGGTGAAGCATGCACACTACAATTATAGTCCTGATGGTGAAGCATGCACACTACAATTATAGTCCTGATGGTGAAGCATGCACAGTACAATTATAGTCCTGATGGTGAAGCATGCACACTACAATTATAGTCCTGATAGTGAAGCATGCACACTACAATTATAGTCCTGATGGTGAAGCATGCACAATACAATTATAGTCCTGATGGTGAAGCATGCACACTACAATTATAGTCCTGATAGTGAAGCATGCACACTACAATTATAGTCCTGATAGTGAAGCATGCACACTACAATTATAGTCCTGATAGTGAAGAATGCACACTACAATTATAGTCCTGATAGTGAAGCATGCACACTACAATTATAGTCCTGATAGTGAAGCATGCACACTACAATTATAGTCCTGATAGTGAAGCATGCACACTACAATTTTTTCTTCAGATCCTTCAATTTATCTCGGCTACCGGTCTGAAGGAAATATTGTATCCCTGTACACACTCCACAGATTAACATAGGCACGCCCAGAGCTATCCGAAGACCTGTCAGCACATCGGTCGTCAGCACATACACACTGCAAACTTTTTACGATACCATGACCAGATTTATCTCATCTTATGCAATCATTCGATGAGACCAATTTATCTGAGCTAAAAGGAAATTTTACATGCATACACATTATACAATCCAATGTCAAATCCTGGATTAAGCTGTGCACACAATTGTACAATCACACTTTCAATGCAATTTTAATTTAGATTTCACTTGTGTTCGGAAATCCCCATCACAGAGCCGATACGAGCATACACACCTATACAATCCATCTGTCTAAAATATTGAGTAAAAAGATTGTGACACCCTACACACTGCTGGAGGAGCATCGGAAGAACAGTCGGCCAGGACGGTCGTAATTGTGTACACACTGCACTTTTGGTCCGACATTGTTCCATCTAATCCAGTGTTGGCTAACCTTGACACTCTAGCTGTTGTGGAACTATATATCCCAGCATGCCCTGCCACAGTTTTAGCATGCCCTAATAGCAAAACTGTAGCAGTGCATGCTGGGTTATGTAGTTCCATAACAGCTGGAGTGTCAAGGTTAGCCAACACTGATCTAATCTGATTGGATCCCTCCACCCCCGTTTGGCTACTTCCACCAGATGCCGGGTTCTTTGTGAGTCAGGTTCGGCAGTGCTAGTTTTCAATGTTACAGAAGTAGCGGTGATACAGATTGCTGGGACACCTGATCAGCTGTTCCCACACCGAAGCAATGTTGAATTGCGACTGTGATTTATTATCCACTGCTGCTACTCGCAGCGAGTTGAATACTTAATTATCGGTCCCCGATAATGAATAGGTCCCTTTACACAAAAGGAAAATAAATGCAGCAGGGACCATTAGACTAAAAGATGAATTCGGTACGCTGCCTGACCTACTAATAATGCAAAACTGATTGAACACACACTAGCTCTAGTCGTCATGGCAATTTGCTGACTTAAGTTGTTGAGAGGACCTGCGGCAATATAATGCTATGCTTACGAAATCTATACAAGCAACTGCATATGAAGCTGCAGTTTTCAATGGGAATATACTGCTCAGTTATGGAGAATAGCTTATGTATAATCAGCATCTAAACTGCTTAATTTGGGCATAGTTATACAGAATATGGGCCGCAATTGGGGGGGGCCCTAAGGGGGCACGTGCCCCGGGCAAAGACTCTAAAGGGGTGCACGTGCTGCTGAGGCGGGCCTGGTGGAAGCAGGAGTAGATTTGAAGCCACACCCCTGCAGCCTGCCGCCTGCAGCCTTTAGAGACACACCGCCATCCGTCGTCATTATAATGTGGCCGCTTGTGGCGCCAGTCGCAAGCCAAACGGAACATTAGAATGATGGCGACGGGCGCTTGTTGCTCTCAAGAAAGGACTGCTGGTTGCGGGGCGGGCGGGTGTGCGACTTCAAATCAACACTGGCTGGGCTGCTGTGGAAGGAGAAAAAAACACTACTCTCCACCAATTGATATTCCCAGAATAACGGGGCATAAAACTCCCTTTCTGTGTGATACGGTTTTAACAGTTATGTACATAAACTAAACACTTGAATCATCAATATCTATATTGGAGCAGATATACTTCCCTTGTATGCAGAGAAATAGAACCATCCAAGAAACCTCTTGCAGTAGCATATATGCAGGGGCAATGTTAGAGCAAAATAGCTAAGCATACATAAAGGTGGCTGAAGAATGGATGGGAGACCTATGAGGTTCCAGTGAGCTCATTATTTATCTATTTTTTCTGGACAATATTACAATAATTAAATCAAAACACCACAATTGTGACATCAATTCTCTGTGGTATATCCCCCCCTTTTTTTTGGTCAAAATTTATTATTTTTTCTGGACTATATTATAAAGATTTAATCAAAACGCCATAATTGTAATAATAATTTTCTGTGGTTTATATCGCTTTTTAGCAGGATGTGTGTCTGATTAATTATTAATTTTTCTGGATACTGTGAAGTTTTAACCAAATGCTGAAATGATATTGGGTGTAATAATTTTCTAAACACTGTATCAACTATCGAATTATCAATTTGTGGTTTTCTTAAATACCTTTAGTTTGATACAATGTTCCGACACCTTCTTGTTTTTCTTTCTTTCATCTTGGTATAAACAGCCCTTGAGATGGGCGATATAACTGAATTTACTAACCAGATATCATCTTTGACACTAATCATCTAGACCAGTGGTGGTTATTTTCATATAGTAAATCAGTTTATAGGTTTGACACTTTTTTCTCATTTATCATACATTCTAGAAAATAATAGCTACAATTTGATTGGTTGCTACGGACGACACCTCCACTTTTCCTTTTTAGAAGGTTTGATAATGCTCCCCCTAGATCCCTAATTCCTAAATGTCTTTCCCACTATGTTCTGTGCAGAGCACTGAAATGTCAGAAGGCTACTAAGAAGCACCCGATAGGAGGTGGCCACTGGGTCACGGCTGCAGAGCGGAGCCTGGTGCAGGACCCAGCATAGCTCATAGAACTCGGAAAAAAAAAATTATCTATTTAATATATAAAAGAATTTAGCTATCCATGTGATGTGTTCAAATTGATGTCACATTCTGAGTTGCAGTTAAGTGGGGGATTCTTATTGGTTGCCCCTTGCAAAAGGAACTCTGGGACCTGGCCGGGTAGCACTCCTAAAGGGTTATCAACTCATGGTTTGGGTTATAACACTACAGGATAGGTTCCCAAACTCGGTCCTGAAGGAACCCTAACGGTCCAGGTTTTAAAGATATCCAAGGTTGAGCACAGATGGTTAAAGCAAATTGACTGAGGTACTAATTAAGTCACATGTGCCCAAGCATGGTTATTCTTAAAACCTGGACAGTTAGGGTGCCTTGAGGGCTGAGTTTGGGAACCTCTGCACTATGGTTATGGTTGCCATTGGGACAGAGCATCAAATGGCCAGTTGTCTGGTCAAGGCAACACACCTTGAAAAAGCTGCCTAGAGCAGTGAAACGCATAGGTGACTATCAGCTGACCCTGGACACATGGATTTGATATCAATATCACCTGGATTTTTGGCATCATTGGCACTATTCACTTGGTGGCTGCCACCTGGGACTTTGGATTATATTATCAACATCACCCACTTTTAACAATCTGGTCCGGTCATCTGCGTTGGACAACCTCAGTGTGGGACCATCGCTAATTCAGGACAGTGTGGACCTTTTCATCTAGTGGGTAATTATACAGCACCGGTGTGCTGCTGAATTGGACTGCCTTGACTATACAGTATTTCAGGAATATATTTACTGCCTTTCACCATTAGTGCTTCAGGACAATATATATCAATAGTGCTCCAGGGTTTAACATCCATGCTGACTTTGTTGGTTTCATATTTATCTGTGTTCTAAGTTTTTTCAGTCAATGAAAGTCTTTTTTATCTATTGTCAATCAGCGCTGTTTGTGCTCTGTTTTTCCATATCTGGTCAAGGCATACCTAGCCCTTGGTGTTTGGTTACCTACTGGTATCAATTTCATTTTTAAATATTTATTTTAACATATAAATTCCATGTCAAATCAATGTATATGCATTACTTTTACCTGCTTGTAAACCAAAATAAAAATAATTGTTAAACGTATATAGACCCACAACTCATATATTCCTTAGAATTTATATACTGTATTTCCCAATGGTATAGTCTTTCAGATATAAATTCACAAGCCAAAGACATTAACAAAACTTAGCATGAAGCCTTGTTTGAAATCCATGTTATGAACACTACAGATGGAAAATTCTCTAAGAATATATTTTATTACAGCGGCACATCAACAAACTGTGTCAACATATCACGTCCTCAGAGAGCTGTGAAATCACTAGGCCCAGATAATTACTAGTTGGGTAAATTTGTGGCAGCCCAAAACAAAATTGTGAACTAGACAGAACTAAGATTTACTGCAAAAGACATTGCTTGGATTTTAAGTACTTTGATTTCGCTGTTGCGATAGAGAAGCACCGTTTCATAAATGTCTTGGAAAAGCCCTGGGCTTTTCTAGGCATAGAGATGATCCATCTTATGGGAGGCCGTCCGCTGAAGTTTTTAAACAATGATGAAATTACGTGCTCCACTGACAGTATACAATACCACAAGAAAATATATTATCCATATATATGGTTGTATTGTAGTTCTGGTGATCTACTTTCTCCAATCTTTCGTAGTTGATTTTCTTGCAACCCTCGGAATTCAGTTAAGTGTATAATTAAAAAGGAAAAAAATATTCTCATAGTATAGTATATTTCAAAATCTCCAACTTCATAAAATACAGTAAACCCAAAGTCCTAAACCATATAAGTCATCTTTAATATGATGAAAGCACTGCTGCATAGATTCTGGCTGTAGGGTGCCATTCTAGGCACTCTGCTAGCCAGATGAGGCTAGCAGAAAAAAAGCTCCGAGGGCCAGACCAAATGATTCCGCAGGCCTTATATAGCCAGCGGGCCTGAGGTTCCCCTATCTGGAGCCGAGCACAGACAATATGTTCTGCTTGTCATCTCAGAGAAGTGGTCAAGGGAATATCCCATTAAAACCATTTTTTATTATATAATTTTTATTTGAAAAACCTTAACAAATGCACAAGTATATGTGTGGAACCAACCTAAAGGACTTTACAGCCCTCAGGCGTGGTGACCTGAATGTATATAGGTGTTTCACATTTTTTTCATCTAGTACCTTTACGTATCCAGATGACAACTTATCTGGAACCAAAACGCTGACGTAACAAAACTTTTATTTTATTGTGGAAAGATGTGTGATATTTGTTGTAAAAATAGTGTCATCACTACGAGGTAAGGAATGTATACAGCTCTATGGAAAATGCTTCTCAGAATTAGGATTATAGTAATAAAGGGAGGCACAGAACCATACGGGCCCAAAAGGAGCACAGGTCTATAGATCTATAGAAAAAAGAGAGTTGCGATACTGGGGGCCCCAATTATCACTGATGCATAATCCCTTTAGTGTGTGTGTCTGCTTTGAAACCAAGGGGCCTATTCATCAACACTAAAATAACGGTTTTAAGGACATTTTCCTTAATTACCGTTATTTTAGTATTCATTAACACACTTAACACAGGAGATATCACTGATATCTCCTGGTTAAGTCCGCCTGAGTTAATTTCCTGATGTAGAAAATAGGCTATTAATCAAATTCCAAAATTATGTATTTTCGGAAATTTGATGGTGTTACTATACGCCACTCTCAGGTGGCGTATAGCGGGTTACACTTACACGCTTTCAGCTTGGCAGGTCCTCCTCCGGCTTGCTCCGTCGTCCCTCCTCTGGCTCCGGCTGCTGCTCCAACTGTGTTCTCCCAGCAGAACACAGTTAAGTTTAAAAAAATATATATATATTTTCTTTTTTAAACTTTACAGTTTTCTCCTCTTCAGACGGAAGGTCGGGGTCCGCGGCTGCAGCGGCCAGGTAGGTGGGGGGACAGGGAGGTGAGCGGAGGGGTGTTGGGGGGGACACAGAATTACCGCAGCTGTAGGCAGTGCTGAGCATGCGCCGATTTTGTGAACGTAACGGCGCATGCGTAGCACTGATTACAGCTGCGGTAGAGTAGATAGGGAGAAGTATCAATTTCCTGAAAAGCTGTCATCGCAAAAATTACAGATTTTCGGATAGATACTGATGGAGAGGAGGAATTATGCATTTCTCCGGTAATTAGGTAGAACTCCAGGCGAGTTTTAAACCTAATTACCTCCATCGATTTTTTTAGTTATGATGAATAGGCCCCCAACTCATTGTGGTAAATTGTAGACAACTTACCAATGGGAAATTAGTGCTTAAAAATATACTGATGAACAAAAGGGGCAGTTTCATATACAATATGTTCTTGGTTGTTAGATTTGTTTTACATAAAGCCAATATGATCTCAAAATGTGAGTGTACAAAAAAACACCAAATGGGAATAAACCATCTGGCAATTAAGCCCATGACGTTCCAGGTGGATAAAATGAAGAGAGTTTAAATCCAAGTTTAGTCACATACAAATACTTGTGAATACCATTAAAACTGTTTTCACATCAATAAGAGTTAAGATCAGCTAATTTACTTTTAGAGTCTATTTTGACACATTTACTAATGCACAGATCCGATAACCAAAGAGTTCCCATACCTATAGATGACTTGTGTAGCTACTTGATTTGGCATCTGAGAAAGAAATGTGATCTGTTCCAGAAGGGTTTATCATTATCTCTAGCATTCCCTGAATCAGTCACAATTACATTTTCAAAATACCACCAGTGGTTGAGTTTTGTACTGGCTCTCACCAACTTTAATAGGAAACGGTCTGCTCTTAATGCTGTGCATTGCTGAGAGAATATAATATTGTTTTGTGAAGTTCAGAAAAAAAAATCTACAAGGCAAAAAACATTATTTTGGAGCTCACCGTTAAATCTGTTTCTCTGATTCCACAGGGGACACTGGAGTCAAGACTGTGGGGTATAGACGGGTGCAGTATGGACTTTTAAGAAATTTAGAAGTGTGACTGGCTCATCCCCCTCTATGCCCCTCACCTCTTCAGTTATAGAAAAGAGCCGAGAGGAGACAGAGAAGAAGAACCGCTAGAGAAGGAGGAAAAATGTGAACAAGCAGAATAAAAAGTAATAACAGTAAGAAATTGCAAGAACACTGCAGTCACACCACAACCAAATAACATAACAGCAGCGCAGGGAGGGCGTCCAGTGTCCCCTGTGGAATCAGAAAAACAGATTTAACGGTGAGTACCAAAATCCTGTTTTTCCCTTCATCCACAGGGGACACTGGAGTCAAGACTGTGGGGACATCCAAAAGCCACCCAGACAGGAGGGAAAGCACTGCGACATCTTCAAAACTGAACAGCAAACTGAGCACCAGAAGCCGGAAAAGTGTCAAACCGGTAGAACCTAAAAAACGTATGAATCCCCAACCAAGTAGCCGCTCGGCAGAGCTGAGCAACAAAAACTCCTTGGGCAGCCGCCCAAGATGACCTAACAGAGCGCGTATCCGGAGGGGAACCGAGATGCTGCTAAATAAGCCTGACAAATAGTCAGATGTATCCAACGTGCCAGAACCTGTTTAGAAGCAGGCTACCCCGTTTAGCCGCTTCATACAGAACAAAAAGGAATTGGACTTGCGCAATGAAGCAGTCCGGGTCAACATAAATATGCAAGGCAAGCACCACATCCAAAAGAAGAAAACACCTTAGTTAAGAAGGCAGGGCGAGTACGGAGGACTGCCCGATCCGCATGAAAAATTAGATAAGGAGAGCGGCATGACAGCACTCCAAGCTCTGAGACTCTCCTGGCTGATGCCAAGGCCAGCAACAGAACCATCTTCCAAGAAAGATATTTTAAATCAACAGTCTCCAAGGGTTCGAATACGGAAGACTGAAGGAAAGAAAGAACAAAGTTAAGATCCCAAGGTGCCGTCGGAGGAACAAAGGGTGGTTGAATACGAAGGACTGAACCTCGGGAAACAACGCCAATTTGTGTTGGAAAAAAAGCAGAGAGACGAAACTTGAACCTTCAATGATCCTAAGCGAAGGCCAGCATCCAGCCCTAACTGAAGGGAACCCAAAAGACCACCCAAACGAAAAGACGAGGTATGAAACCCTCGATTTTCACACCATGCCACATAGGCCTTCCAAATTCGGTAATAGTGGGCCGAGGTCACAGGTTTCTGAGCCTGGATCATAGTAGGGATAACCGCTCGTGGAATACCCATCCGTTTCAAGATCGCGGTTTCAACAGCCACCCCATCAAACGCAGTCTGTGTAAAATGGGGTAAAGAAAAGGACCCTGCTGAAGGAGGTCTGGACGAAGAAGCAGCGGCCAAGGATCCACCTCTAGAAGCATTTTTAGGTCTGAGAACCAGGCCGTGTGAGGCCAGTTTGGAGCCAACAGAATGACCTTGGCCTTCTCCCACTTGGTGCGTTGCGCACTCAAGGTAGAAGGGGAAATGGTGGACACAGATAAAAAAAACTGGAACAGTCACAGAGCTGTCAACGCGTCCACCGCCAATGCCTCCGGATCCTAGGTGCGGGAGCAATAAAGAGGGAGTTGGTTTTGTCTGGATGCCATGAGACCGATCTGTGGCTTGCCCCAGCGCTGAAATAGGTCCTGGAAAACCTGAGGATGAAGAGCCCATTCGCCTGGATGAAGATCCTGGCAACTTAAATAGTCCTCTACCCAGTTGTAGACACCTGGAATGAAAACCACTGACAGCGCCATGGTGTGATTTTCTGCCCAACAGAGGATCTGGGATGCTTCCCTCATGGCTCCCCGCATTCGAGTTCCTCCTTGTCGAATTATGTAAGCCACCGCAGTTGCATTATCTGACTGGACTCCTATGGCCAGCCCCCGCAGGAGAGGAAAAGAGTCTCGAAGGGCATTCAAAACTGCCCTGAGTTTCAGAACATTTATCGAAAGAAGGCCCTCCTGACCGGCCACCGGCCCTGGTAATGATGATCCTTAACCACCTTTCCCCAGCCTCTGATACTGGCATCCGTCGTCAGAATAACCCAGTCCCACAGACCGAAATGCTTCCCGGCCAGGAGATGGTTGGACTGTAGGGAAGGGAAATCCGCGTCTCTGGAGACAGCTGCACCAAGCGGTGCATATGGACATGACATCCTGACCATTGGGACAAGAGATCCAGTTGGAAGGTCTAAGAATGAAAACAACCGAATTCTAAGGCCTCGAAAGCCGTTACCATCTTTCCAAGAAGTCTGATACAAAGATGCATGGAAACTCTACGAGGTTGAAGGACGTCTGACTAATTCCTTGATTGCTGCAGCTTTGTCTTCCAGAAGAAACACCTTCTGTAGAGTGGTGTCCAGAATCATCCCCAGTAATAAGAGATGCTTGTGAAGGGACTAACTGTGACTTTGGAAAGTTGATAATCCAGCCATGCTGAAGCAAAAGGTGATAAGTGATAGATACATACACAAGAACCCGTTCTGGTGATGGGGCCTTGAACAGAAGATCGTCCAGATACAGGATTATCGTGACCCCCTGAAGACAAAGAAGAGCCATCATGGTGGCCATTGCCTTCATGAATACCCTGGGGACAGAGGATAGTCCGAATGGAAGAGCCCAAAACTGATAGTGGGCATCTTGATTGGCAAATCTGAGAAATGCCTGATGTGGTTCCCAGATGGGAATTTGTAAGTAAGCGTCTTTGATATCCAAAGACACCAGGAATTCCCCTGGTTCCAGGCTTGCTATCACAGAGCACAGAGATTCCATCTTGAATCTGAAGAACGTTAAGTGAGGATTCAATTACTTCAGATTCAGAATAGGTCGAACCGAGCTATCCGGCTTCGGACCACGAAAAGATTTAAATAGAAGTCGTGATTCCTCTGGTGTCTTGGAACCAGAACCACTACCTCCGTCTCTAGGAGCCTCGTGATAGCCTGCTGTAACACCCTTCTCTTCGTTTCCGAGGTCAGAAGTCCGGTCGTGAAGAAACGATGAGGATGGATCGAGAAATCTATACGGTACCTCTGTGAAACTAGATTTCGGACCCAGGCATCAGAACAAGTTTGTAGCCACATTTCTTTGAACAGAAAAAGTCGAGCTCTCACCATGGGAGCCCCCAGGTGGGCTGGTAACCCGTCATGCCACTGGCTTGTTGGCAGGTTTAGTGTCCCTACAGTGAGGAGGGGCAGCTGCACCTCCTCTACCTCTTGTTCCTCGTGAGGCCACAGAGGAGCCTCTTGCACGGCCTTGGAACTTAGTGGGAACCCGAAAGGAGTGGAAAAAAGTCTCAGAATAAGACCTTCATCGTAACGGAGTCGAAGAGGAAGAGGACGGCAGAAAAGTGGATTTGCCTCCTGTGGCCTGAGAGATCCACTTATCCAACTCGGGTCCGAAAAGAATATCCCCGGTGAAAGGTAAAGCCTCCACCTCCCTCTTAGATTCGCCATCAGCTTTCTTAGATTCCCATCGACTCCTATTGTCTGTAGGAAAAGCATAGGATGAGAGAAAACTTTTAAAAATCTGGAACTTCTTTTCCGGATGTTTCCATGCCACCGCCATCTGATCATCAAATTCCTGTGAAATAGGAAATGTGACAGCTGATGTTTGTTGTTTAGCGAAAATGGATGTCGGAATCGGAGACTCCTCATCCGAAACCTTAAGTACCTGGCGTACCGCTAAAATGAGAGCTTCTAGTCCTTGAGGACTCTCCATTTCCTGAGGGTCCTCTTCTGGTAATATCTCTTCCTCTGAATCCCGAAGAAGCTCCTCATCTACCAGAGACACGTCTTCCGACTCATCCGAATGCAGAATCGCTGGTACGGCTCTCTTTCTGATCGGAGGATGTGGTTGTGTCATCTGGACCTGTGAACCAGAACCCACCACCTGAACCAAACTTTCCATAGAGCGAGCTAAGTCCGGCTCAGATAATTCTCTAGATGCTTCTCTTTCTTTGCAGGACTTTGCAAGTTCAGCAGAGAGATTTGACATGATCCCAGCAAGTGCAGACCAAGGGGGAGAGGGGTTCTGGACTTGGGAAGTCCCCCCAGGAGCAGGTTCCCCCGAGTCACATGATGCACAAAGTAGAGCCCCTTCAGAGTTCGCCTGAGTGAATTTAGTGTTACACATTTTACAGGCATACAGCTTCTGGTAATACCCCTGCTTGTCATACTGACACAGAGTGACAGAAAAAACAGCAATATTCCACTCACACTCAAATACAGTGTAGGAGAGAGGTAAGTTATAAGGAGAGAGGCACAGCAATATAAATGGAGGAGAGTCACACAATTCCCCAATAAGGCTCCCAAACAAAAAACAGTCCCCTTTTATAACTCACTGTCCCCTGTGAGGTCTTCTGTCTCCTGTAGGACAGGATAATAGCCTATAACAGCGTTGGTAGGGCTGATTCTGCGGGAGCTGCTGTGCTGTCAGAAGGCTGCATCGCTGTGTCTGATTGCCAGTGAAAATGTAGAAACTGCGCCCAGCAGTACAGAGCCTGCTAGCGGGGGAAGGCTGAAACTACTTACCCGCCATGCCGCCGGTGAGTGGTGGACCATGGGGGACCGCAGCTGCGTGCGGCTGGTCCCCTGTCTAATATAACAGCAGCCTGTATGACTGAGTAATTAAAGATCAGGGACCCAAGCGTGCGCTTCAATAAGCAGTGGCGGGTCCTTCCGGCGGCTCCCCTGTTGCAGGCAGACAGAGGCGAACTGCTGTAGTAATGTAAATAAAAAAATTCTAAGGAGAGTGCCCAGGGACCGACTCCCTTCACTTTTCTAAAAACTGAAGAGGTGAGGGGCATAGAGGGGGAGGAGCCAGTCACACTTCTAAATTTCTTAAAGTGCCGGCTCCACTCTGCACCAGTCTTTACCCCACAGTCTTGACTCCAGTGTCCCCTGTGGATGAAGGAGTAATAATAAACATTCTGGGCCAAATGTAATAGGGTGAGAGTTTAGAAAATGTGAGAGTTTAGCACACTTTTTAAACTCGGCCAATGTAATAGTGTTCGAGAACATGTAAACTCCCATGTTTTTAGACTCAAAAACTCTAAGGATTTAAACTCTCATCCTGATGTTTTCTCATTTTGAAAATAAAACTCGACCAATGTGAGAGTTTACTGCTAAACTCTCACATTTTCTAAACTCTCACCCTATTACATTTGTCCCTCTGTGTCACACCCTATTCTACTGTGTCTGTTCATGGTCATCCGATGCACCCTTCGTCCAACTCCAGAGTGTCCATTGTCGGGTTCCAGCCTCTGACAGTTCCAAATGGAAACCTGCAGCATCCATAGTCTTAAACTAGGTACACACTATACAATTCTTGGGCCGACCTGTCAGATATTGGGTGATTGTTTTGTGTGTACACTGGGCCTGATTCAGAGCCGGACGCTATTTGCGCTCGCTCGTCCAGAAAAAGGGGCTGGCTATTTAAATTGACCGTTCGCTCTTTGCGGTCTGTTGACGCCTCTATGTCTGAACGAGCGAACAAAACATGCGGACGTTTTTTTGTAAAAAACGCCCCCTGGCAGCTCGCATCATACGTCATCTCCGCTATTTATTAGATTAATCGAGTACATTGAAAGGCGAATGAACTACTCGCTATTCTTGTGGTTGCATTTTCCTACCGCAATCATGCGAGCAGTTCTGGCTAAAAGACACCCAACTGACGTGGTCGATGACGCTGCTTTGTTAATTATGCACACCCTTAAAACGCCCGTTTTGACCTTTTGGCACGCCTGCGTTTGGATCTCCACTCCCCGTTTTTAAGAACCTTCCCCTGTTACCACCCACAAACGCCTCATCCTGTCACTCAAATTAGCAGGCATTCGCTATTTTGCGAGCACACGAATTTCGACCGCACTGACTGGTTCGCGCATGCGTACCAGTAACCCATACGCATGCGCAGATGTGCGAACATCACTCGGAGTGAACGAGCGGCCGCTTACGAGCGGCTCTGAATCAGGCCCACTGTACCAGGGCCAGACGGTCAATTTCAAACCCATTGGATCGGCTCCCGATATAGCATGTGCGGCACATGCTATGTTGGTCCTGTCGTTTTGGTATCATTCAGAAAGTGTAGTGTGTACAGACCTCACCCGAAGCATAGTGTATAGTCAGGGGTGCAGAGAGGGGGGGAGGAAGCAGGCGCCAATTACCTGGGCCCAGGATTGATGGAGGGGCCAGTTCTGCCCCCTCTTACCCGTCAGCGGCAATAGCCTATGTCTCCTGTGCTGGGCTGCGGTGGGACCAGGGAGGCCGCTGATCAGCAGCAGTCCCTCCTGCTTGTGCAGGAGGAGTGACCCCCCCCCCTTGGATTTGCCCCCGGCAGAGGGGCTCAGGGTGCCCACCTGTGGAGCGTGTTACTATTTATTTTTTATATTTCTAAGGAGATGTGGCCACACCTACCTACATTAGGCCACACACCCCAAAATCACCGGGGCCCAGCAAGGCTCACTACAGCCCTGTGTATAGTATATGGAGACACTTTACCAGCAAGATACAGAAAGGATCGTTTGGAACCAAACGACTATTGAGTCGTATGTATGGTGTATATTGGCCATTTTCGGGATCGTTTCCGTTGGTCTGAATCAGTCTAGTCTTGACAAATTTTTATATTGTGTACCCAGCTTTAGTTATATAAAAGCCACATTTGCAATGGAAATAGACAAAACACACTTTAAAATCTGACTAATACATCAGGAGTGGACCAAATAAAGTAGAAACAATAAGCCACTCCGTGAAATCTAGGAACCTGCAAGAGATTTTAAGTATCCAGGCAAGGTCCATTTAAATGACTCTCAAATACAGGTGCCAGCAATAACGTTCCAGGTATAATAGACATCCAGCTCTTGGGATTTGTGAAACCCTGTATTAAATATTGTATTAAGTGTATGTATACTGACAGAGGCGTAAGTTCAACCCAGTTGAACGGAGGCAAATTAGTGATTTTGTTTTCATATTTTAACTCATGGATACCTACTGGACAAGGGGACCACTCAAGGTAATATAGGTGAGTATGTGTGAGTGTGCAGTGCCATAACTAGACTTTTTGGTGCCCTGTGCCAGAAAGAGCATTGGCGCCCCCCTCATTTTTCAAAGGGACATAATGCACCCAAAAAAGGGCCATGGCTTCATGGGGAAGGGCCAGGGAAGAGATAGGAGAGGCCAGGAGATGCTGGGGATGAAATAAGAGGAAGCTACAAGCAAGAATGATGACAGAAATCTGACAGGCCCAAACAGCACCCCCTGACCTGTGGTGCCCTGTGCGATGGCACCGGCCGCACTACCCTAGCTACGGCCCTGTGAGTGTGTATGTATGTATGTATTAAACTTATACTTTGTAAGGTGTGTGTGTGTTTCTTTCAACATTTCTTCACAGGTGAACTACAGGTACCAGTGGGCCCTTAATGCCCCGCATGCTGGTACTTGTGGTTCTGCAAGTACCAGCATGTGGGGGAGGCTTGCTGGGACCTGCAGTTCTACTGTAAAGACAATGTTTATTTTTATCTATTTTTACACAACACTCACACAATCAACCCGTCACCCACCGCCCAGGGGTGGCGGGGATAGCTCCGGGCTATCAGCCCAGGCTAGGGGTGCCCTGGAGAGGGAGACCCCTTTTTTTGAAGGGGTCTCCAACTCCCCAAGGATCCCTGGCCTGGGCTGTCTAGCAGTCAGGGCTGATGCTGCGGCTGGGGGCCCGGTGATAGGGCTCCCCTGGCTGTGGCATCAGTCCCCCATTAGAAAGGGTCCAGGGCTGGTTCTGTGAATTACAGGGTGACCCTACGTAATTTTTTCCCTGTACTGAGTCAACCAGACCTGGGTTTCAGCAGTCCAGGGCTGGTTGT
This sequence comes from Taudactylus pleione, assembly GCA_031769625.1. Taxonomy (NCBI): domain Eukaryota; kingdom Metazoa; phylum Chordata; class Amphibia; order Anura; family Myobatrachidae; genus Taudactylus; species Taudactylus pleione. Next base: position 26,406,539 of record JAUIMM010000113.1, on the reverse strand, counting down.
GTTTTGGGGGGGACCTCACGTTTTTTTTTTATTTTAACTCTTTAGTCACTTTTTACAGTCAGATACATGCAGGCATCTCACTGATATCTGCCTGTATCTGTGTGAGAACTAACTGCTCATGCTGAAAGTGAAAGCATGAAGCAGTTCATGGTGTCGGGGAGTTGCAGTTAGTTTTGAAGTGTGATTTGCCATTTAATTTGGACATGAAGATGTCAAATCGAACTGCAAATCACTCTTCAAAACCTACTCAAATCGAATTTGTTTTGCAAATCGCAATACAAATTGAATCATAGTAAATGCAGTGAAAAAACAGTTTTCTCTGCATTCGATTTGAGAAGTGCTAAATCTCTCCTCAAATCGAGCAGCAAATTGACCTTTAGTAAATTTACCCCTTGGTGTTTGTATATTTAGGATTATCTTTTGATAGGAGTAGTGTTCCCACTGAACTAGCAGATAATGCACTAACACTATCCTACGGCAATATCCATCATAGCACAATAAACTCAACGTTTGAGATCGTGATTTAATATAGATAGAAAAACAATTTTTGATGTAGGTCGCTTATGTGTATATTTGTGCAGACAGTGTTCATTTAGGAATTGTTGTCTTAATAATATATAAAAATGGGTGCTTTTTTCTCATCTGTTTTGTCCACACTACTGGGTACATGACATTTCCTCATTTGTCGAGAACATGAGGAAAGCAATATGTTAAATGATTAAAAATAAGGGGCCTGATTCAGACCCACTCGCGAGCGGCTGTCCGCTCGCAAGTGGGTCGATGTTATGCACTGAGCATGCGCACGACGGAGGGAGCTCCGTCGTGCGCATGCGCCAGACGCGACGAGCGAAGGAAAGTCCTTCGCTCGTTGTGTCCGATCAAAGGGGGCGTGCTGTCAATGTTGATTGACAGCACGCCCCCTTTGGTGGGCGTGCCGGGGGCGTGCCTCCCTGACGGGGGCGTTCCCACGGGAACGCCTCCCGTCAGAAGCCGGCCCACTGACATCACTAGTGATGTCAGTGGGAGTGATTTTGGCTCTGATAGAGCCAAAATCACTCCGGAAAACCTCAACCGCAGGCTCCGGCTCGCAAATTCGATGGTCGCGATGGTCTCGACCATCGCGGCCATCAAAAAGCACGCTCGTATAGCCTGTGGGTGGTGACCCACAGCTATACGAGCGTCCAGGAGGACGCTCCATGAAAATGGAGCCCGGCCCTCATTCAGAGCGTGCGCTCTGCTCAGAGCGTACGGCTCTGAATGAGGGCCAAGGTTCTATCGTATCACTAGAAACAAATTAATGCAAAATACATGGTATATCTGTATTTATAAAGCTAAATTGTGCAAATGTTATAAATTTGCTTTGTAACCTTGAGTATCATAACATATTATATTGTGAACTAAAATTCAGAACATTACACTATCCTGTGTCTTTGAATTGTATCTTTGTATAATATTGGATTTGTACTAATGTGCTATGTGGAGATATAATGTATGTGTGTATATTACATATGGGTATACATACTCTTATATCTATAGAATACAATTGCTAACTATTGTATTCTTCTGCACAAATCTAAGCACTTTCAACAAAAAAACATTTTATTTGGTGCTCTTGAATCATTTCTTATAATATACACACATTTTGAATCGATATGGAATATATATTTCTTTGAGCCTCTGGAAACTGGAATATATGGATTGTTCACTATGAATGATATACGTGTATTATATTAAGTAAATTTAAAACTTTTCAATAGATTATGGGCCGTATTCAATTAGGTGTGAAAAGCCGCAATCAGCGAAAAAGTATCGCCGATTGCGGCTTTTCGCCAGGCGGAAACTATTCACCGTATTCAATTGCAATGACTTTTCACGTACGCAGAAAGTCAATGCAATGTAATAGGCAAAAAAGTTTCGCCTATGAATACCCGGCGGAAAAAAGTGCAGAATTGCGGTTTTGGGGTGCAAAGGTGCAGAATCCACTCTGCACCCTTTGGACAGGCTCCCGAAGGATACCTGCGTAAAAAAAAAACGCAAAGAAAAATCGAGGAACACCCTAAAAAGCACTTTGAAAATGGGGGCGAAAAAGTGGGGGTACAAACGCAAAAACTAGCGAAATAGACATTTGGAGGGTCTGCAAGTATGGGGGAGGGTTTTTTTTTTATTGCAGGTGTTTGCTAAAGGTGCATTTTTTGCGGCACTTAACACTTGACTTTAGCGATGTGTAACTAAGCTTGCACCCATTTTCAAGTACCCCAAATTTGACAGGACTACTTATTTTCACCAAAAAAAGCTGCTTAATGCTATTCTTCCCCACTTGTGCAGAGACGCTATTTTGGAGCAATTGACAGTACTTAAGTACCCCAAATAGCTTCAGTAGGGCTAATCGGGGAAATCTAGATTGAGCCCCAATGTTAGTGCATCTTTTGGGGAGTGTCAGGCTGATATCCCCAATTCTGCCAACACTTTTCGCCTGTTAAGAGTTTCGCCGGGACGCGTTTTTGTGTCCTTTGGAATTGAATACGGCGAATAGCGGGACCGTGCGCGATACTTTTTGCATGCAAAGCTGGCGATGTCGGCGAAAAGTCCGGCATGCAAAAGGTATTGCGGGTGCGGAAATAATTGAATATGGCCCTATATCTCTTGGATGGATCAGAGGTTGTATTCTATATTTAAACACTTTAGGATGTATGGAAAAACCTTATCCATTTAAAGACTAACTCTAAAAGAAAAAGATTATATATTATACCTATAGTGAATCAATATGGATATATTTTGAAAGCCTCCTACATTCAGAGAAAAACGATCTATACCAATAATTATATTTACGATATGTCTCTCCTTTTTATTTATTTTTATCTTTTATTTGTCATTTCTTATTTTTATTTTTTATTCTACTAGTTTAAAGTGTTCCACCTCTTTAAGAAATTCTACAAAGTCAACTGAATTAATATACTCCTCATGAATATCACTGATACGAAAAAGCATACATTTTTAAAGATTAATACAAATGTAAGATTGTCATTTGTATTACTGCTTTTGTATGATTATAGTTATTCAATTTTTCTGTGTTGAATTATCTGAGTAACACATAGACCATCTATTTGAATTTTATGTATAAATAGATTTCTTTTTTGAAAGGGGTAATGTTTAAGTACAACAATTTCTAGTAGTGCTGATTAACTCACTGAAACGAGTTAGACCAACTGACTGAGATTTGCACTAATTGGAATGCAATTACAGCCTTTTAAAAAGCTGCAACCAGTCCAGTGAGATCCATACCTTCTGAGGAATCCAGGGTTGTCACACTCGGAGAAACGCGTCATGGATGGAGAGAACAATCTGCTCAAGCTCTTTTTTAAGCACCCCGTATACAGATCCACCTGCCATTGCACCTGAAATCTGCCAGGAGGAAAACTCTGAGCGGTGGACCTAGTGTTAGATCACTGGAGAAGCCGGTGGGTCTGCCGGGAGCTTATTACCCACTGCACAGTCCGGCTGCTTATACCTCATCGGACGGCGAATTTACAACCTGCCTGTGCTCTAAGCTGACGAGCGGTTGAGGCGCCTCCATTGTCTCTGGGAGTTACGCCCGTGTATACTGATGCTGAACGCAACTTAAGACTTTAATGGGCCTCTTTATCAATGTTCAGCGTTAACAAAGATTTTCTATTGGCACTTATCGCAGCGAACAAAAATCTAATATCACCACAATTTAATAAGAATGATACTCAGCTAAATGGCGATACTGGCTGTACACTTACAGTTTCATCAGCCAGTCTTGGGGCATTTGTGATCCTGGGCCTACTTATGAAGAGGGGAAAGGTCCTTTTTCTAGCCATGGAGTATTATTCTAGGCATGTAGTGTTATCTCTAGCCATGGATTATTATCTCTAGCCACAGAGTATTATCGCTAGGCATGGAGTATTCTCTCTAGCCACGGAGTATTATCTCTAGGCCGGAGCATATCTCTAGCCATGGAGTATTATCGCTAGGCACGGAGTATTATCTATACAGTAGACATGTATTATCTCTAGCCACGGAGTATTATCTCTAGCCACGGAGTATTATCTCTAGCCATGGAGTATTATCTACAGACGAGTATTATCTCTAGACATGGAGTATTATCTATAGACGAGTATTATCTCTAGACATGGAGTATTATCTCTAGACATGGAGTATTATCTATAGACGAGTATTATCTCTAGTCATGGAGTATTATCTCTAGCCATGGAGTATTGATTAAAAAAAAAAATGCCACTTTAAATGCCTCAGCTATACTGTCAAGTGTTGCTTATTAACTAAATCGCTTGATCTCCATGTGAAAATGACCTCCCCTCCTTAATCAATGTTTGTAACTGGTCCTGTCTACACGCCCACTGTCCGGGACTGCCGGAAGACTCCCGCTTTTGAGGAGGACAGAAGTCCCGGAAAGATGGGCCTTACTTCCACACCCTGTGCTCCAATCACTAAGTACTATAAGCCACATTAGACTCACACATTATATAACCTCAGGAGAAATACTATGCTCTGAGCAACTCTGCACAGTTCAGTAGATTAACATTTACTATATATTTAGAAAAACAAAGTCTCCCAAGCTTGTGACAGTACTCCCATTGGAGAAGTGGGAAGGATCCAAGAGGGTTTCCTAATTCCTCCAGAATAGGACAGTGTAAATAATAACAATATAAGAAGAAGAATGTGGTTATAATTATGAAAATTTTTATATATAAAAGTCACAAAAAAAGAAAGTATACAGATGTGTCCTCTTGCATCTTTGGCGATCGCGCTGCAAACGTGCGCATGCATTGTGTCATGCGATTAGCCGTGACAGTGTGCACCACGCTACGCTGCACACTGCGTTCGCACCATGCAATCCTATGGAGTCACAGGCGCGCAACTCTCGCCACAGAGTGGCGCAATTTTCCACACAAACGGCAGAAATACACATCTGTAGAGGACACATCTGTAGAAACCTTTTTTTAATGAGTACGCTATAATTAAATGCAAAATGTCTTCCCATAACATTGATTTTTGTTTTACTGTGCTCTTTCCTCAATCACATCTAATGCTGGGTACACACTAGACGATTCTCGAACGATATGGCGAATTGGACCGATATATTGTCCGAATCATCTAGTCTGTATGCACTATGCTCACTCCCGCGCAGCGACATCAGGGTCGTTCTGTCGGCTGTACATGCAGGACAGATGGAGGGCGAATGGTGCAAGTGAACGATATATCGGGTGGTGGGACACTGGATCATGAAGTGTGTACAGACCACCCGATACATCGTGCTGTCGTACCATCTGGTGTCACATTCGCTGGTTGGGTAATCACAAGCATAGTGAGCTGTGCTCTGCATGCACCTAGTCTCACCGCTGGATCATCTGCCACCTGCAGCTTTCTCTGCTTGGGATTTCAACAGACAAAGTGTTAGGGGTCAGCCGTAATCAGAGGACAGCATGAGGTACCTCTAAAGCATGTCCAGATAATGTTAGTAAGCTTATCTTATCTATGACAAAAATAATATACTTAAAAACAAAGTTGGATTTATATTTTTGATGATGAAACAGTATAAAAACAGATAATACAGATCTATCCCCTGGGTAAATTGTGTGGTGAGAAACAGCAAGTGGCATTACTAGTGTTCCCGCTAGGCTGTTTTAGTATAGCGCTGCGCCCTGCCCGATTTCAAAAGGGCAGAATGCGCCCTGCCCTCTTGGCGGCGCCCCGCAAAACAACATGGTGGATGCTGTCCCCACCCACGGGCTGGAAAAATAGCGGTGCAGCGATCACCGCCGTTGAATAGATGCCGTGTGCATGCGCACGGCATCTATTCACAGAGAGAGGTGGGCTTGGGGGCAGCCTGGCATGTCCGTAAGTGCCGGGTACGCCCCCAAGAGAGATGAAATGGGGGCGCATCTTAAAGACAAGCCCATTCTCTCATGTCCATGCCCCATTTTCGGAAGCAGGTGCGCGCTAAAGTGCCCTTTATAGGTCCGGCCCTGAACCTAGAGTGAACACTGCATCACTGCTCTGTGAGGTGAGAAACAGAGAGCTGCATCACTGCTCTGTGGGGTGATAAACAGAGAGCTGCATCACTGCTCTGTGGGGTGATAAACAGAAAGCTGCATCACTGCTCTGTGGGGTGATAAACAGAGAGCTGCATCACTGCTCTGTGAGGTGAGAAACAGAAAGCAGAATCACTGCTCTGTGGGGTGAGAAACAGAAAGCAGAATCACTGCTCTGTGGGGTGAGAAACAGAAAGTTGCATCACTGCTCTGTGGGGTGAGAAACAGAAAGCTGCATCACTGCTCTGTGGGGTGATAAACAGAAAGCTGCATCACTGCTCTGTGGGGTGATAAACAGAGAGCTGCATCACTGCTCTGTGGGGTTATAAACAGAAAGCTGCATCACTGCTCTGTGGGGTGATAAACAGAAAGCTGCATCACTGCTCTGTGGGGTGATAAACAGAGAGCTGCATCACTGCTCTGTGGGGTGATAAACAGAAAGCTGCATCACTGCTCTGTGAGGTGAGAAACAGAGAGCTGCATCACTGCTCTGTGAGGTGAGAAACAGAAAGCAGAATCACTGCCCTGTGGGGTGGGAAACAGAAAGCTGCATCACTGCCCTGTGGGGTGAGAAACAGAAAGCTGCATCACTGCCCTGTGGGGTGAGAAACACAAAGCTGCATCACTGCCCTGTGGGGTGAGAAACAGAAAGCTGCATCACTGCCCTGTGGGGTGAGAAACAGAAAGCTGCATCACTGCCCTGTGGGGTGAGAAATAGAAAGCTGCATCACTGCCCTGTGGGGTGAGAAACAGAAAGCTGCATCACTGCTCTGTGGGGTGATAAACAGAAAGCTGCATCACTGCTCTGTGGGGTGATAAACAGAAAGCTGCATCACTGCTCTGAGTGGGATGTACTAACCGTGTGGTGTACATCCTGCCAATCACAACACCGATACTAATCGCATATGTACTAATCGCATATGTTCTTATGATAAGAGCTGCCCTTTGCGAAGCTGCCACCGCCAAGTGAGCGGGTCTCCGCTGGTCTCCTCTTCCTAGCCCCGGAAGCTTCCTGCTGGTGACTCTGAAGGAAGTCCTGGGCTCCTCCTCCTCCTCCCTGAACCCTGAAGAGGAGAAGGAGGCGGGGGACCCAGGAGAAGCACGCAGGAGGCTGAGGTGAGGGGAGGCGACTGCGGGGCAGCGAATCGGCGGGGAGCGGGATGCGGTAAGAAGCCCATAACCTGCCGTTACACCCCACATCGAGGCGGCCGGGGCTTAGTACATATGAAAATGTAGTAAAAACCCCGAAAACGGGTTTTTTTACTGCATTTTTCCTTTAGTACATCCCGGCCTCTGTGAGGTAATAAACAGAAAGCTGCTTCACTGTCCCGTGGGGTGATAAACAGAAAGCTGCATAATTACTCTGTGGGGTGAGAAACAAAAAGCTGCATCACTCTTCTATGGGGTGAGAAACAGAAAGCTGCATCGCTGTTCTATGGGGTGAGAAACAGAAAGCTGCATCACTGTTTTATGGGGTGAGAAACAGAAAGCGGCATCACTGCCCCGTGGGGTGATAAACAGAAAGATGCATCACTGCTTTGTGGGGTGAGAAAGAGAAAACTGTATCACTACCCCTTGGGGTGATAAACATCTACATCACTATCCGTGGGGTGATAAATAACACGACTCTTTCGTGTGGTAGACAAATGATGAATTACTGTACTGTAGAAGCAGAGTTTGGTAATGGTTTAAAAAACATTCAATGGTACTAGCCTTGAGTATTCCGATTTGTTCTATTTCTTTATTATTATTATTATTATTATTATTATTTTCTCCTGCCAGTGGGCTTTTATGTGGTACTTTTATTATATATATTTTTTTGTATTTATTTTTACCTATGATATAGGGGCCTATTTATTGACATTATTTTTACTAAAATAATGTGAAACCGGGTGTTTTTACACCCTTTTCACATTTATTTTATTTATTAACAGTTTCTTATATAGCGCAGCATATTCCGTTGCGCTTTACAATTGTAAACATTAATAGAACAAAACTGGGTAATAACAGACAAGATATATAGGTAGGAAGGCCTTGCTCGCAAGCTCACAATCTATAGGTTATTTTAGTATCACATGAATTTACTAAAGGGCAATTGGAGTAGAACTCACAAAATTCTACTCCAAACCCTAATTATAACATATTTTTAGCAAGCAGATTGCTTATCCCATACTTGTAATGGGAAATGTGATCTGCTCAGATTTACTAAAAGTATATTGTGAAAAAATACAGAGGGAAGCCCTGTGATAACGTCACCTGGAGGTGGCGTTATCCAGGGTTCCCCCGGTTCCCTGACTCCTGCTCTGCTTTAACAGGCAGAGCACGGCCGTGAGTCGGGCCTCAGTGATCAGCTGTGTGGTCTAAATAGACCACAAGCTGATCACTGCAAAAAAAAAAAAGTAAAAAAAAAACAAACCAAAAAACACTTACCTGCATCCAGGAACGGTGATCGGTGCTCTAGTGATGTCCTCTGGGGCTGCGGTCAGCTGGTCTCCGGGCTCCTGCACTGTGACCCTGGTCAGCTGCAGCATAGAATAGCTGACAGGGGTCACAGTGCAGATGCCGGGAGACCAGCTGACTGCAGCCCCAGACGACATCAGTGAAGCACCAAGGTAAGTGTAAGTTGAGCAGGGGGGGGTCGTGAAGGGGGATATCCGGCGGCAGAGCATGCACAGATGTGTGCGGGCAGGATTTGCAGGGACAGAGCTTTATGGATGCTAGTACATCCATGTGATATTTCCTAAATTCGTGATGCGAATTTATTCGGAAATGTCACACTACAACCGCATTTTAAATGCGGTTTGTTGTAAATAGGGCCCATAATCCCTGCAATCTCAAGACATGACCTTCCTACAGTTTTCCTTTATCGAAGATCTAAAGAATTTGTGATCAATACATTGAGAGATAATGTGTTGTAACAAATGAATGTCAAGGAAGAGCATAGGAAATCTGATATTTTACATCCTAAGACTAGTGCCAAAAAATAAAAATAACAGACATAGGATATATTAGTTGTACATGATATACCACTGGAAAGAGTGCTTGCACATTCAATATTGTCATGTATTATGTATAGCAGAAAATCTAAATATTATTATTATTATTATTATTATTATAATTATTATTATATCACAAATTTAAGTTGACATAATGTAAATACTTTATCAGAATATTTTTGGTGTTGTAAGGGACAACACTAACCTTTGTTGTGATCATTTTAAAACTAAAATTTTATGTTATCCAGCTAACCAGGGCAGGTGCTGGAAACCTTCCAATATGCTGTATCTAGGGGTTAGACAACCACTTTGATATATATAGTAAATGACTTTGGATGGACAGCCCCCTAACCCTTTGTAGAACAGAGAGGGATTCAGCTTACGTCCTTGCTAATATGTAAATGCAGCAGGAGGTGTATGACCCCCCCCCCCTCCCCCTGCTGCATCTGCGATCACAGCACTGCAACCTAAGCACTGTGACATAAGCCTCATCTTACTCAGGCTGGCCGGCTTGTGAGGCCAGGAAACTGCGTCCGTGCAGACACGCCCCGTTTCCGAAACGCCGGCCATCCCTGCCCCCACACCGCCCTTTAAATGTCAATCAGGCAGAGGCATAGCGGGGTCTGCGTGCGATCACATTTATAAATATCAATCTCTGGCATGGCACTGTTAAATGTGCCACTGATGGCATGCATGCTGGCATTTAGTAACGCTGTATGCATGATCATTTAAGCAAAGGACAGCTCATCCGATAAGATTTGTGGTGTCGGTACTTCCAGGATTGTGACCCGGGAGTCTCTCTGCGCATGCGTGGCCGTCGGCCAGCACATGCACGAGCCACAGGGACCCTCGGCGAGATCCTATTGAATCCCTCTCAGGGAAGTTCCCCAATAAGAAGCCCATAGTCTTCTATTAGGCAATGCTATCTAGAGTATAGATTATCGGGTCCAAGCTCCTTGGTGCATATGGAAAACTGGTCAATCCCCAAAAATTTCATTTTCAGGGGTTTGAACACATTTTTAGCTTTGATGCACCCCTCCCATAATGTGAAATTGTATAATTGTAATGCAATGACATCATAAATCTGCTAATTCCTCTTGGGTTGAGTGGATGGCAGAAAACTGTGCTGTCCCTTCCCTCCTAAGGTGACAGAAGTCTTAGGTGATCTGTTCTATCCTTATAACTTAGTCGGTGGAGTAAATTATCCCATTAAATAAGGCATATCTATCTTGCTAACTAGGCTCTCTGAAGTGATATTAACTGTATGCCAGAAAATGAAGGTTGTTTTGTATACTATAGGGCTGATATTGAGTCAGCGCAGCGGCAATGTCGGACGCACTGGAGCAATGTTTTTTGTATACACACATCTGAGTCGCACTGCACATGTGTTCCGCTTTTGTTCGTACAGAGGACCTGATTCAGACCCACTTGCGAGCGCTGAGCGCTCGCAAGCGGGTCGATGTTTTACCCAGTGCGCATGCGCACTACGGAGCCAGCTCCAGGTCTCGCACCAAAGGGGGCGTGCTGTCGATGGTGAGTGACAGCACACCCCCTTTGGTGGGCGTGCCGGGGGCGTGGCTGCCGAGACGGAGGTGTTCCCATGGGAACGCCTACCGTCTGGGGCCGGCCCCACTGACATCACAAGTGATGTCGGTGGTAGTGCTTTTGGCTCTGATACAGCCAAAAGCACTCCAGGGCTTGCGGCAACGAGACCCTACCACAAGGTCATGATTGTCTTTCTGGCCGCTCTAAAAATTAAGAAGGACGGCCCTGATTCAGAGCGAGCGCTCTGTCAGAGCGTCCGGCTCTGAATCAGGGCCAGAGTCACAGTACAGATTTGGATGCACTAGGGTAAAAGGAGGCTAGCTAAATAGGCACGCAGAGATGTTGCTACTTATGGGAGTGTTGCAGGCAGTGGCGTCACAAGGGGGTGGGGGGGGTTGTGGGCTGCACCCAGATGTCATCCGCTGAGGGGTGACACCAAAGTGCAGACTCCCCCTAAGTGACAGGAGCCGGGTGCTGCACTGTAGAACTAGGTGCAGCACTCGGCTCCTGTCACAGTAAGGGAGCCGGCACTACAAGTACACTGGTTCCTGGGGGCAGCCCACACCTCCGGGCCCCCCGGAGAGACTAAAACCGGGGTTCGGGCGCGTGGTCCCGCCCCCATCCACGAGATCACGCCCCCTTGTCACAAGGCCACGCCGTGCACACTGCTAAACTACCCACACCAGGTGCATCAAAATTTAGGGACGCCACTGGTTGCAAGCATGTCGCCAAAAGTGGTTGCATCCAAAGACACTGGAACGCTCACACAGAGGGCCTACAATAGGAGACGCATCAAGCGTTAGTTCAGCATCTATGGATGCCGACAGGGGGCGTCTCTGTTCTTGCACATTCAAATGCACGGATTTACACCAAAGAAGGACCAAATGATGCAGACGTGACTGTGGCAAAAGATGTAGTTGCGCCTGAGTCCAACTCAGAATCAGCCCCTATATCAGTGAGGTGCGGTAAGGTAAATGGCTGGGGAGGCACTGGATAGTATCGGAGACAGAGTTACAGATACATATACTGTATGAGCCCGAGGGTTCATGTGGGCATTATACAAAGGTGCAGCAGTATATAGTGCTGGAAATTTGGTGAGTTTTGATCAGGGATGTGCGGAAAAGGTAGACAGGGGAGGCAGTGCCTCACCACCTGCCATACACTTTATACTCCAGAGTTTTGACTATAAAAATAGTTAGAATAATACAAAGAAGATATAAGCTTACAATCTATAGGGAAAAAGGCATTGATACACAAGGATAGATGCTACCTATTGTATATTGGCCCAGCCAGATTGCAGAAGTTCTTGATGGGCTGTGTGACCCAGTCACACAGGAATGTTGGCCTAGGGTTAGCACAATGTGAAGGTGAAGAAAGAGAAAATATGTAAACGTTATATGTGGACTGTATAGAGGGGATGTAATTGGGTAGGAGGTTATGTGGGTGGTTCTGGAAATTGATAAGCTTGTATGAAGAGGTGACTTTTCAGGGAAAGCATGAAGGCTTGGAGACTAGAGGAAAGTCTTATTGTGCGTGGGAAGGAATTCCATAAAGTCGCAGCCCGAACAAAGTCCTGTAACCATGCATGGGAGCAAGAGATGTGTGTGGATGAGAGATGCAGATCTTGTGCAGAGTGGAGAGGTCGGGTTGGGAGATATTTTGAGATAAGTGAAGAGATGTATGTCGGTGTAGTTTGGTTAATAGCTGTATGTGTAAGTCAGAGGTTCCCAGACTCGGTCCGTAAGGCACCCTAACTGTCCAGGTTTTAAAGGATATCCATGCTTGACTACAGGTAACGTAATTAGTACCTCAGTCAATTTGATTTAACCACCTGTAATCAACCATGGATATCTCTAAAATCTGAAGTGTTGGGGAGCTATGAGGACCGTATTTGGGAACCTCTGGTGTAAGTAAAAGTATATTATATTAAATACGGCATAATATAGGTAACCAATGGAGGGGACTGACAGAGGGGAGCAGCAGACGATGAACGTTTAGTGAGAAAGATCAGCCTCACAGCTGCAAAATGAGTATGTACATTGTGGCTGACCATGCCACAAACGTGCGCCATGCGATTCCCCACTCCTCCATAAGCTACACTATGGCGCACCATGCATTCCTATGGAGGCATGACAGCGTGCGCAGTGCGCCTATCTGCTCGCGGGCACACGCCTCGCACTATGCGTGGCGCGATTCGCCGTGACAGCGGCAACACTATAGCTGGGCAAATCTGTATGACAACCCTGCCCAAACCAGTTTACAATCTAAAAGGTATAAGGAATAATAGATATAGATGTTAGTGAAATAACATTTGTAACTGCTGTAAATTGATCAGTAATGTATACTGAACAGGGCTAAGTATATATATATATATATATATATATGTATATATATATATATATATATACTCTAGGGTGTAATATGCTATGTTAATGTTCAGTGCATATATTAACCCTTTTACTGTAACTTGAATATACAAAAATCCACTTTGCCTCTCATTTTCATAATCACTCCCCTTAAAAGCGTAAGCCTCTCAGGTTTTTATCCTTTATTATGCAGAAAAGTTTCCTTGCAAAATCAGATAAAATGTTCGTAAAAAGTAAAATCAGATCTGCACACAATGCAGATTTTTACGCAGTTTGAAAGATTGTTAGCCATTGCGCCTGCATGAAAGCCGCACTGCGCACGCGCATCTATTGTTTTGCAATCATGCAAACACAGAGGATACACTTGCAAAGGTAGTCAGTGTTTGGGGGAGGTAATGGGGGGTGGCTAGAAAAAGGCAGATGCGTCAGACCGTTTAAACACTGTTTTCAAGTCATGCATAAATTAGCTGCGTCTTTGCTCGCAGCAGGAGAGCCCTCTGCGTATCTGGAGACCCTCTGTGGCTGCGGTATCGTAGACTTACTCAGAAGGCTGATGGCAGCCAGGTCTGCATTCCATGTGTCCGGTGTTGTGTGTGAGCAGCGGATGTAAAATACTTTCATTGGAGGTCTGTAAGCCCTGGACGGAGTCATTATCATATTTTTGCAAAAGCGATCAGTGACAGATCACAGCTGCGATGGCATTTGCGCGCGGATCTGATCAGGCCCAGTATCTCACGGAGACACATCACATCAAAACTCCTATGTAATCTAGCACTTAATTGAATCTCACCTTATATATTCTCCAGATCTCCTCCCAGAATCACAGGTGAAATGTTTTGTTGCATATATAAATCTTTTATAATAAGCTCTAAACTGAGGACAGATCTGAAAGCATATAATTTTTTGGGGCAGACATGTTTAAAAACAACTGATGTAAACTATAGAGCTCAATCCATAGGGCTGCATACAAAAATCCATAAATCTGAGGCCAGATTGGGCTGTGAGGGGAGCAAGCTCCTATGCCGTTGCAACAGCAACTCACCCCCTCGCGTGCCGGAGCGAGTTAATTCGATTGAGCCCATATAGTGCATTGTGTAGGAATTTATTTATCTCTGCACTTATGCATCAATTATTTGCTACAGACATCATTCAACCATTATCGTTCTGAAATGCTGTAACATGTAAAAGACATCTTAGAAATAAAAACAGGATAATTAACAATCAAATAGGTACCAGGCAACACTGAGCATTAAATTATAACCTGAATAATTACATAATGTGCATTTAATGCATGAATTTGCAATTCACATAATAAAATATACACTGTTTAGTCATGTATTTGAAGATACCACCAGCGTGTTTAACACTTTCTAGATGTAGACTGACCTTTCGAGTTACCAGATATTATACATTTTCCCCAGGTCTATAGCCCACCTAACAGTTAAAGACTCTAAGAGTTCTATGTACAAAGCCTTGGAGAGAGATAGAGTGGACGGAGATAAAGTACCAACCAATCAGCTCCTAACTGTCAGTTTACAGGCTGTGTTTGAAAAATGACAGGTAGGAGCTGATTGGTTGGTACCTTATATGCGTCCACTTTATCTCTTTCCAAGGCTTAGTACAAAGACCCCTGATCTTGAAAAACACAAAACATCAACACAAAACCAAATAACATTATACTGCCAGTCACTTACCTAAGTAGAGGGAAGCATTGTCCTTCTTGACATTGTCATCTAAGTAAGTTGGACCCAGCGTGTATATTGGTGTGGATCCCATGCCAATGAGAATCTGAGCACAGATGAACAAAGCTACATAGAGGGAATGGTCTTTCCCACCTGAGTCTCGGGGGCACATTGATGACTCTAAGGGATCTTTGGCAGTAGAGTTTCCGTTCATACACAACCCTTCGTTTGAAACAGAAGAGTTCAGCTCCTGAATTTGATATGGCGGAGAAATAAAATGAGGTAATGAGAACAGAGCCGCTCCCACGGCAATAAACAAACCGCCTATTGCGAGCCAACGTGGTCTACGTCCTCGTCCACCAAAGTAACTGATGAAAACCACCACTAAGAGGCTACCAATGTCAAAACAGCTCACCAGAAGACCAGACTCTGAACTCTTTAGACTAAACCTCCTTTCAATAGTGGTAATTACACTGCTTAAATAGCCAGACACCATTAATGACTGGATAAAGGTCAAAAAGCACATGCAGACAAGGAAACACCGGGAATCTGTTAATGCAATGCCAAGACATCGATTGCTTTTTATTGTAGAAAGTGTCACTGATTGAGAAATGCTTTTTTTGCTGTCTGCGGTGCTGTTGTTTTCTGCTCTCTCTGCGTTTCCTGCAACTTGAAAGCTGGACGCTGCAAAAGGAAAGATAGTCCTACTAGAAGGTGCACAGCTTTGAGAAGATAGGTTCCGGTGATGGCCAATTTTCAAGCCCGATTCTCTTTGATAACTGTGCAAAAAACTTCTTCTTGCTCCGACGACTGCTGTTTTAGATGTATCCACCATTTCTGGCTTGAATTCTTGGGCGTTAGCTCTACAGCAGCCATTTAAGACGGGCAAACTTAGCGACTTGAAACTGTCATTTTTCTCCATGAGTTCTCTTTGCCCCTCCTGGTGGCTGCTCTCACAGTGATAAGTGACACTGAACAACTGTAGATCGGGGTCTTCTAAAGCCATGGCCAGAAAATATCCCTTGCTAAAATTAATAAAATATCAAACTATATAAAAATCTACCATACGTCATAATCGAGTCCATTTCAAATTACTTTCCATTTTGCTGGGAGGGTTTTTTCTGTCTATAGAAAATCAGAGATTCTACAACGAGCTGCTACTATCCATAAAGGTATTACTCTTAACGTAAAAGTCTTTACAATAACTGTCTTCTGTGTTAACAGAAAAACAGCCGAGCAGCTGTTCCTGTACTGATTCCCCGTAAACTGTTCCATCCGGATAAGATGTTGATCAACAATGAAGAGGCATTAGGAAAGAAGAGGCCTCAGCATGTGATATAGTACACTGCCATTGTGCAATCTCCATCATCTTTCACAGGCCCGGTTCCACCACAGACAGCAGTTCTTTCGTCCCCATTGTCTCCAGTAAAGACTCCACCAGCAATTATGCTGATCTGTAATGCAGAGAGGGAAAAGAAGGTCAGCACGCTGCTTCTGTCAGCAGAGCACGGCAGTGGCTTAAGGCAAACCTAAATGCTACTTATGCACACTCTCCTACTTTCTTCTCTCTCATCCTACACCTTTCTGATGTTCCACAATATATCCATACTACTCCGTATGCTGTCAAAATCAAATAATATTATTTGAACTTATTTCACATTATTCTGTGCAAAATACAATACAATGAAGGTATTCGGGGGCTTATTTTACATTTGCAAGTCACCAATTCTCGGCATGTTTAGGCCTCAAATATTAAAACGCTAATTATTTTAAGAGAAGATCATTGCAATTTTAAATTTGGAAATTAAACACTTCTGGAAGCGGCGGCTTAGTAAATAAACCACTTAAACTACAAATATGCAACTAGGGCCCAAATGTAATAGGGTGAGAGTTTAGCAGTAAACTCTCACACTTTTTAAACTCGGCAAATGTAACAGAGTCCGAGAACATGCAAACTGGCATGTTTTTAGACTAAAAAAACGTAATTTAAACTATCAGGGCGGGATGTACTAAGCAACGCATCCGCAATGTGGTACAGCCCGTCTGTCTTTGGGTACATACCGCGGTTCATTAAGAGCTGGCCATTGCGATGACTCCGGGCAGAGGGACTTCTGGGTTTAACACCCAGAAGTCCCTCTGGCATCCTTCTGCGTATGTGTGGGTCGCAGGGGGTTATGGGAGAGATCCGATCGGATCCCTCTCAAGGGCAAGCGTCCCGATAAGAAACCCATAGGCCTCTATTGGGTAACGCCACCTTCAGCTATCAGTTAGCTAGGAGCCTATGGGGGGGTATTCAATTTGAAGCGAAAAGTCCGTGCTGGACTTTCCGCTCCACATCGGAGGTTTTGACGGGGATAAAGTATCGGGCGCATGCCCGCTTTATCCCCGTATTCAATTAGGAAGCTGGCGGAAAGGTAAGTATCGAAAAAATTCGGGAATTTTCAGGACATGTTCCTGGGACCCCCCTAAAGATGTCCAGACAAGGGGGATCACTATGGGTACCCCCCTTTTGCCTGCTGAAGGGAGTCAGGGTTTTTAAATAGCAGCGGCAGGTGCATATATGCGGCTTTGAAGAAGGTGATGAAGAATAGCATTTAGCAATTTTTTCGGGGAAAAATAACTATGCCCATCAAATTTGGAGTACTTGAAAATGGGTGCAAGCATATTTTTAAGTCCCTAAAATGATTTTTTTAAATTCTTCAAAAATGCACCTGCCGCTATCACCCGCATTGAAGAAAACACCTGCCACATACTTTGAAACCCCTCTGGATTTCATTTAGCTATTTTAGAAGTGTGTTCCCTATTTATTTATTTTGTAACCCCAAAAACAAGAGATATGGTAAGAACTTACCTTTGTTATCTCTGTTTCTACGAAGTCCATAGGGTCCACAGGGTTGACCTTGGTGGTATAGGTTGGGAACCAAATCCGGGCACCATGCAGTTAAAGCTTTTAGCTCCCAGGATGCACTCTCCCTATAACCCCACCCCCAAGCCAGAGGCACCTCAGTTTGTAAGTAGCCAAAGGCCGGAGGAGGAGAGAAAAAAAGAGAGAAAACTGGAACACTCGATAACCATACTCACAGAAATGGGAGACGGAAAACCGGTGACCAGTCACACAGCCCATTTGAAGCCAGGTGCGTCAGGGCGGGCGCCCTGTGGACCCTATGGACTCGTAGAAACAGAGATAACAAAGGTAAGTTCTTACCATATCTCTTGTTTTCTACTTCAGGGTCCATAGGGGGTCCACAGGGTTGACCTTGGGGATGTCCCAAAGCAGTTCAACCAAGGGAGGGGACGCTCCTGTGCTGAGAGGAGAATCCGCAGCCAAAAAGGAAGCATCCTGAGAGGCAAAGGAAAACAATGCCTAGAACCTTAAAAAGGTGTGGACAGAAGACCACGTGGCCACCTAGCAAGGCAAAACAGCCAAGGCGCCACAGCGAGCCACCCACGAGGGTTACATGGCCCGAGAAAAAACAAGCATCAACAACAGAAAGGCCTACTCATGGGTAGGCCCCTGAAGAAGACATACGAGGCCGTCCAGCCAACATTTGGCCATAGGCCGGCCATCCTTTCCTGTTAAAACCAGAAATCTCAGACCACCAATAAGGAGTCCGATTTCCGTCAGGAACTTGAACGGATCACATAAATCCACAGAGGCCGGACCACAGTCAATGAGGCCACACCAGCCGAGAGGACTGGGGACTGAATGGCCGCACCATAAGTTCCAGAATAATATGGAACCTAAAAATCACTAAGAAGAAACACAGGGTGAGAGCAACTCACACCCTGACAAGATGCCCTCCAGAAGAGGGAGCCACATGAGAACGCTCCCAATTCCGACACTCACCTGGTTGATATAAACTCCCTGAGAGAAAGAGAGAAAGCCAAAGCAATAGACCATGTAATGGCTATCACAACCAGCGGTTCCATTAACTTTCCCCGGAGTTAACGAAGAACTACTACTAACTCCCAAGGAGTCCCTAGGGAGGACAAATGGAGGCATAATCCAGAAAACACTCCAAAGGATGAACTGGATATCAGAGCGGAGCAATTCCATATCTTAATCATACTGACAGTGTAGAGATCTGCACTGTCAGGAAGGCCAGGCCGAGGGTGAAACCCAAGCCAGCCGGAAGGAATGCCAGAATATCTGGAAATCCTGGACACCAGAGGATCGTATCGACAGGTATAATACCATAAGAATTATGGCTGCCACAGTTTGTGGTAGGTCCCAGCAAAAGCTGATCCATGTGCTCTAATCATTCCAACGATGACAAAGCCAGGGAAGCCATAAGACCACTGTAGGGATGCAGTCAAAGACAAACGACCCAGGTCCAAGGCAAACCCCAGGACCCTGAGACAACAGGTCTGGGCAGTGAAGCATCAGGAATGGAGTATCGATGGAGAGACTCCGAAAAACCAAGTACCCCTGACATCTGGGGCAATCAGGAGCCACCAGCAGGAAAGCATCTCCGTCTCGATTGAAACACTTCCCTCGAGGAAGAATGGAGACTGGAGAACACAGGTACGCAAATTGGAAGAACCACTTCACCGACAAAGAGTCACTGAAGGTTGCTTCAGAATCCCCAGAGTTGGACTGTAACACCATAGTGTGATAGAGTCAGAAGGCCATGAGTGTCACCTCAGGAGGGCCCCCCCCCCCTGCTCACCAGGAGATGAAACCTCTCTTGGGGAAGAGACTAGTCCCCGGGATGCACGTCGTTACGGCTGAGGACTCCCGCTTCCCAATGGAGAGCACCTGAAATGAACACTGTCGAGATGGTCGGGAGGAGACCCTCAGACAATGTCCGAATGTATGACATACCTGACATTGCCACCCAACGAACAGTATTGCTAAAAAGGAAGCCACTGTTCTGACCCTGTCGGACTGAACTTTTTCAGGTTCACCGGGAAACAAGGGCTATACCAGAGTGAAGGCCCAAGACAGGCTAAAGTTCCAACAAGTTAATTGACAGGGTGGAATCGACAGACATCCAACTGCACTGAAATGGATGCGAACCAGACACTGTCCTTAGCAAAGAATACCCTGGACGAGATGGTCATAGTCACCCGAAAAGGGACCGACTTGCCTCCGGGGAGAGCATCATCGTTTGAACAGTGATCAGACAGAAAAAACTTGTTCCATCTGGAGATAAGCCAATTATGGAAAGGCCTGGAATGGAACTAAGCCCATTCCACCCTTCCAAAGGCAGACACTGAATAGTGGACCATGCATCCCAGAGTGTAAAGACATATGTCGACTGCGCAGACATCCATGTACTCCTAATGGAAGAGTGGAGATTCCGTCTTACGCCAGAAGAATTCTCAGATTCTGAGAATCCAGCAGGGCTCCTAGGTGAAGAATACCCAGAGAGGGATGCAGGGAGGACTTTTTCCCCATTGATTAAACGTCTGCACCCTGAAGAAGCCACAGTCAACCTGACCCGGCTGTAAAGTACCCCGGTGATCCTGCTAAGAGCAGGAGGCCATCCAGGTACAGGAGCATTTGGATATACTGAACAGAAGAACTGTCAGAAAATCCAAAACGCTGGTAAACCCCCGTGGGGCTGAGAACAGTCCCAACAGGCAGAGCCCGAAAAACCATAAGTGCTGTGATACAGCAAACCTCAGTCCATGCTGAGGCAAGGTCTCTGTAAGTACCCGTAGGCACGCGTCCTGTATATCCAGTGATACCATAAAGTTCCCAGGTTCCAAACATAGTATGATGGAGCATAGGGATTGCCTCCTGAGCCCAGGTAGCTTTAGGAACTGGTTCAGGGAATTGAGACAGAGAATAGGCCAAAGAGGACCATTCAGCCACCACACCAGAAAGAAAGCAGAACAAACAGTCCCTCGCTGAGAAAGTGGGGATGGCCCAATTAGCTCCGCTTACCGCAACAACTGTATAGCTTTCTGGATTCGTAAGGCCCTGTTCGGGTCCGAATAAGTGCCTGCGTACCATCACATGGAAATAGGCCGCCTGAGCAAAGAGAGGGCGTACCCTCCTACCCACGTAGCCGCGGCAACCAGACACTAGTATCAGGCGAACTGAGAAAATCGCCATCTCCCAGTGGTAGGCCTGTCTCGTCATGCTGACGATATATCCGTAGGTTCAGAAGCAGGATCGGCTGGCAGTCCAGGCCTGCTCGGTTGAAGAAACAGACCTTTAGGCTGACCCAGAGGACAAAAAGACTTAATAGACTTAGTCTGAGACCCTGTAGTGGGCATAGCTGAAGGCGGGAAATTTGTACTGCCACTGTCAAAGTCAGGACTCAACAAAATCTACCCTATAGATGGTATCTGCACCTCTGCATTCCCAGAGCGCAGCCATAGGGTATTACGGAGGATACCGTCGCAGCCGGAACTCTGAAAGTTAGGAGACTGGTATCCAATATAGGCATGTCCACCTATGACAACTGCATATATTACGTGAGCGACCAAATACATTTAAACCCCAGACGTGTTGGAGGGGAAAAAACATTACAAATGCATCAGCTCAGTATGCAATAGTATTAACCAACCATGCTATAGCCATGGTAGGATGGGTAACACCCCTGAAAGCGAGTATACTGATTTCAGGCAGAGTTACCACCTACGGATCAGAAGAATCCGACCACGCAGGAATGGGATGCGTAGTAACGTCTGTAATCCGACGAGTAACACGCCCATCCACCCCAGGAGGGGCTCGTGATGACCCTCAGCTAATTTGGGACAGGAGGCCAAACACTGTTGTAATACCTCATAACTGGCAACAGCCAGAGTCCCGCCATGCGATCCCCCCACTAGTCAGCAACAGGGAACCAGATGGCACGTAATACTGAGGGTGTATGATACAGGTGCAGGTCAACATTCACTTTAACCAGAATGGACCTGCCACCAGCCCTAAAGCAGGGATAATAATACCTGAAATAGGCTTCCCCCCGTGTAAGAGGGAAAGAGCCCAAAACAGCATCCAGTTCACGGCAGAGCCAACTGGGAAGTAACCACAGGGCGTCAACCACGCCAATTTGCGTTTCGTAGAAAAACGACATCCACCCAGGGTGGCTGTTGTGGTAATCCCTGCAAGGGGCATGACAGACTATTGTGACACCAGGGAGAATTCATATACTCGAAAAACCCCTGCAGGGAGCGATAGTCTGTGTCACAGGGGAAGAGTGCAAGAAACTGCGAGATACCCTGAGATGAAAAAGGGCAGTATGGTGAAGTAACCCCAAGTGAGGTACAACAATGGGGCCCGCCCGGCGATCCGCAATTAAGAGGATCCCGAGAAAACACCGGCACCCGATGACGCCACATACAGAACCCTTTAAGAGTTAAATCCTCCGCACTAACACCTGCAGCACATGGCTTGCAGGATAGTAAAAATGGGTGCAGTATAACGCTCTATCTCCTGGTCAGACATATCTGACCAAGCCTTGCGATCAAGCAGCACTATACTGGTCCTGACTGATACTAAAAATTAGCTGCAGGGACCCATTTTCAGCGTATGCAACACACAGTTCCACTCAAAATATGGCAACGTGCAGCACGCAACCGTATGTGACAAACCTCACAAATATTAACAAGTATATAAATGTGAGGTCTCAGAACCACCCCAAGTACAGCTGTATTAGGGCAGATAAGGAAAAGGGATAGATATACACTGACAGGTGAGAGAATAAAGTACAGACAGTCAGCACTAGCATAAGTCACATACAATGCAGATATACACATATATACATTAACAATGTCATATAATATACTGCACTATTACACTGCATGCAACTTACCCAGATTCAGTGTCTGGGAAGGCTACAGCGCTGTGTACACTGACCTGATGGTGAGGTACGCAGGGGGACTGGACTCACTGCCATCTCCAGAGATTTCTGCTGCACCACAAGAAAATGGCCGCTGGAGACCTCAGAAGAAGCGTGGCCCGCTGAGGAAGCAGCTCAGCGACGCCAGACTATAGATACTGAAAGGCGCGCTGAGCTGAGGGGAGGAGCCGCTGTAACAGGGAAGGCTGCCTCCCCTGGCCGGCTATTAACCCCCGGGACGCCGGCTCCCTGCACCGAACACTAAGTCCCTGGTGGTCTAGTGGACACACGGGGTATGGGGGGCCCGCCGCCACTGCCGATGCCTCCGGTCTGTCCCCAGAGACCGGAGGCACAGGACTGCATTTCAAATGCACGGATCACCGCAAGCGGTGACCCGCGCCTTACCTGCTCCCCGTGGATCCGGCAGCAGTCCTGGGCGCCCGCAGAGTCCGGCTAGTACAGACTCTGGGGTCCCGCTGAGATCCCCAGATCTGTACTGGCGTCTCAGCGCCAGCGGGGTGACGGAGCGGCAGCTTAGACGTCCTATGGACAGTCCGACGCTGCCGCACTGAAGAATCCAAAGTAAAAATAAAAAAACTTTGTCCTTTAGAAAAAATAAAGCTTAGGGACTGCTAATCAGCTCCCCACTGCACTAAACGGTGACCCGACTCCGGCCGGGCACCAACTTAAACTGAGGTGCCTCTGGCTTGGGGGTGGGGTTATAGGGAGAGTGGACCCAAGTGCATCCTGGGAGCTAAAAGCTTTAACTGCGTGGTGCCCGGATTTGGTTCCCAACCTATACCCCCAAGGTCAACCCTGTGGACCCCCTATGGACCCTGAAGTAGAAATGTAAAATATTTTTTAGGGGTGTCCCGAATTTTTTTTCAAACTTTTTTTAACACACATTAATTTTAGGGGACATTCCCAGGGGTGCAGGCTATTTTTTTTAAGCCTGCACCCCTAAACCCCAATTCTGCACTTTATTTCGCCACCTATTATGTGGTGAAAAGTTATCCCCATTTTTTAACAAAAAATGTTTGTAATTGAATACGGGGATAATTAAAATAGGCCAAAATTACGTCATCGGCAATAAATCATCACCGATAACGGCCTTTTCACCTCTAATTGAATATGGCCCTATGTCTCACTATGAGTAACCCAAGAGGTACATAAGTGATGTTGATAGTTCCTAGTTTAAGTGGAGATTACTGAATACATTCAGCAATATGTTAGCACAGACTACTGGCAGTAAAGCACTGCTCTACAGGTTAGGTAAATGTGATAGCAGTGGCTGTGACAAGTTCAGGAAAGCAGAATAAAACCAGGAAACCAGGAAAATAATGGAAAAATGAACCATACACAGCATAGTGTGTGGAGAGTAAATGAACCTGGCAGGACTACACTAAGGAGGACATTCAAAATATTTCCATAGTCCCCTAATGTGAACAGATTTTGATAGAATACTTGCTCCGGGTCAGTATATCTAATTCTGTTTCGATTGTGACATTATCATCACCATCATTCATTATCATCATAGTTAATTGTCCTCCTTTTTTATATATTGTTAATATTTGGCAGCATTTCCTTTGCAAGGCTGGGATAAATTCAATTCACAAAACAAATAAAATTAGATATATTCTTATTTTTAGTGAGGTGGTGTTTTATGTTTCATTAATGTGTTTCGTTCTGGGGGGGAGCAATTCAATTCCCAGCAATGAGCCTGATTCTAATATGTTCATACACCCGATGGTTTACGCACATATCCAATGTTTGGGAGTCTGCGCATGCGCAGGACATGTTCTGTGCATGTGCAGAGTGGTCCTGCGTTATCGCTTAAAGGGGGACGGTGACCGGGACCTTTGTACGAATGCAGGTCACCCTTGTTTTGTAGGTGTGCCAAGCCCAGGGTTTGCATTGTCGAAAGCAGACTTCCTGGACCTGGTAGAGGGGTTCTGATGGCCAGGTTGAGTAAGCTTCGGCTTAGACAGCCTGGCCGAGGGCAGCAATCATTGCGACCAATGGTTGTTATGGTGATCAGTGGCAGCACTCGAAGCGCACATGCATACAGGAAGTGACCCCAGACACCTCCGGCTGCATTTGCTTTTTTGTTGGCCGGTATTGCAGAGCCTCTTCCTTGCACATCGAAATCAGGCCCAATGTGTGGCTGCAATGAGTGGCTGGGCAGATCAACATTGCTCATATTATATTGTGGTATTGGGGTTAAGGCTCAGAAGTGCTGTGGAAGGGTTGTCTGGCCCTACTGTGGTGTTGAAGAGAAGGTGACTTTAGTTATGTTAATAATAGTTAATTATTTGGTTGTGGATGAATGGAAAACATACAATATCAGCACTAATATTGAACATAAACATAAAAACTATAAGCAAGATTCTACTAGCAGTCTTAAAATATGTAGCTGTTAGCATTACCTAAATCTATAACAGCAAAAAACTTTGCATTCAGTCTAAACATAATCACATTGTTATATTTGTTTTTGTTTTTTGAAATTCCTCAGTAAGTTTTTCAAATATAAATCACAGAAATTAAGTGCATGTAATTGTTATGGATGTAATTGTTCATGTGAACTCATTTGTTGAACCAAGAGCCTGGATTTATTTTGTCACATTTGTAGCAATTGTTAATGTTCCAGAGAACAATATACAGCAAATGTCTCTGGTGCTTTTTGTCCCTTTAAACAATATTCCCATAATTAAAGTTTCCCTATTGAGATCTGTTTGTAGCTCATACAAATAGGCGGAATGGCACCATATTTAGTAAGTATACTGTTCAAAGCATGGGCATAAGAATTGTTTGGGAAAAGAAAAATGTATAAATTCAGCCAACGGGAAAATATGGTGCCTTACAAAGTAAAATGCATGAAACCGTACCAACAAATGAATAACTAAGAGGAACCTAAAATCAAATTTCACATTTTTATTTTTTTCTCTTTGTAAAAACTGAAAAAAGAAACAGAACTGACCACAAATTTTTATTTCAAAATCAGAAAAGTGCGCACTGTAGTTAAGAGAGCAGAAAATCAGAATAACTTCCTCATCAGCAATGTCATCGAACATCGTGCGCGAACTGTGGGTGAGCTTTAAGCTGTAGGGACAATTCTTCTGGCACATTAGTTCAGCTTCTTAATTTTTTACAAAGAGGAAAAAAAAAAAAAAAATAATAACAATAATAAAATTTTAGGTTTCTCTTAGTGATTTATTTGTTTGCACATTTTCATGCATTTTACCTTGAACTGCACCATATTTTCCCCTGTCAGCAGATCCTGGAACTACATTTTTTTATTTCACGGAATCTTCACCCCATAGAATGCTTACTAAGTTTGGTGGCATTCCACCTATTAGTTAAGAGTTACAGACATCTCTGAATGGGATCGCTATGAATGACCGCTGGACGAGAGCACGGCGGTCGAAATCCCAATGCCGGTAGCCCGAACAGCAGAGATCTTGATAGAGGTGAGTAAACTACCTAACCCTCCCCTCCTCCCCTAACCCTAACCCTCCTTTAGGGATGCCTAACCCTAACCTCCCCCTTGGTGCCTAACCCTAACCTCCCCCCTGGGGTGCCTAAACCTAACCCCCCTTCCCCTAGCCTAACCCTAACCCTCCCGGGGGGGGTGCATAACCCTAAATCCGCCCAGGGTGCCCTAAACCTAACCCTGTCCCCCCCGCGGCTATGAGGACGCGTGGACCGTACTGACCTTGGGCCTGATTCAGAGCCGCTCGTAATCGGGCACTCGTTCGTTCGTTCCGAGCGATGTTTGCACAACTGCGCATGTGTACTAATCGTAATACGCATGCGCGAACCAGTCAGTGCGGCCGAAAATCGTTTGTTCGCTAAATAGCGAATGCCTGCTATTTTGAGTGACAGGAGGAGGCGTATGTGGGTGGTAACAGGGGAAGGTGCTTGAAAACGGGGAGTGGAGATCCGAACGCAGGCGTGCTTAAAGGTCAAAACAGGCGTTTTATGGGTGTGCATAATTAATACAGCAGCGTCATTGACCACGTCACTGGGTTATTTTATAGTCAGAACTGCTCGCAAGATTGCGGTAGGAAAAACCAACCACAAGAATAGCGAGCAGTTCATACGCTGGTCGATGTACTCGATTAATCTAATAAATAGCGGACATGACGTAGGATGCGAGCGGCCAGGGGGCGTAGTTTCCCAAAAAACAACCGCAAGTTTTGTTCGCTCGTTCAAACATAGAGGCGTGAACAGACCGCAAAGAGCGAACGGCTCATTTGAATAGCCACCCCTTTTTAATGAACGAGCGAGCGCAAATAGCGTCCGGCTCTGAATCAGGCCCCTTGTTCGGTCCCGCGTTGTTCTAGATTCCGGCGTCAGGATTATGATAGGCGTTGGTATTTCGACGCCTATCAATAATCCCTTGCCGGCATTCTGTCGTCGGGATTGTGACCGGCAGCCGACTGCATCCCATTTTACATATGTACTAAGCACCTTCGTCCCGGTAAGTAACACCACCTACAGGTGGCATACCCAATAGAGGCCTATGGGTTTCTTACCAGGACGACTACCCTGAGAGGGATCCGATCGGATCCCTCTCATCACCCCCCGCAGCCGCAGTCCTTCGCATGCACAGAAGGACGCCAGAGGGACTTCTGGGTGTTAAACAGGAAGTCCCTCTGTCCAGGGGCATTGCAAAGGACAGCTCTTATCAGGAGAGCTGTCCTTTGCTATGTAAATCGCAATTCTAGGTACATACCGTGGTAATCAACTGCAGTATGTACCCGAACAGAGGCGGGATGTATCGCATCGCGGAAGCGATGCTTAGTACATCCCACCCATAACATACATACTCAGCGGCCACCCGCTTGCATTCGGGCACTTATAATTCCCCAAGCTGTGTTTTGTCATTACAATTAACAAAACTCAGATGTAGTCCTCCAAAGTGGCCTGGATAACTTGAGGAACCCCTGATTCTTAAGTTGCATGTTGACTGTCTGAAAGCCACCAACAAACAGAACACCCTAAGTCCTACTGGAAGAAGCCATGGCATTGTACGCACTTGGAGTAGAAATGTAAAGTAATTACAAATATGTATTTAGAAAATTCATGTGAAGAACTGACAACCAGCTAGTCCAATATGAGAAAGTAACATACATATCTACGGTAATCCTACTGTAATGTAATGGAACATAACATAATTGTACTATAAGCATAACTAGCAGTTATCTCAAACTAAAAATAAAAATATCTAGTAAGAAAATACGCATTTCCATATTGGAAATATGGAGATAAAAGTACACAGTCATCCATATGCACAGTCGCTCGTTTTGTACACTTACCACTCCTACTGACTGTAGTGACGAATGAGGGACAGAAGGGACGGGCGAGCACAGGCCAATAGCGACTGAGGTAGACGTGGTTGTAGACGCATATACATCTGTCAGGAGCTGTACCTACCATGGGTGCTGGAGGGCTGGTATAAGCATACACAATCAGCCGCTCTATTTAGCCACTTCTGGTCGGCTGATTGCAGATTGACCTCTGTAGCTGAAAGTACTTAACTCAGGGGAAGCTGAATCAAAGCTTGGAGAAAGATAAAGAGTAGAGAGATAAAGTACCAACCAATCAGCTCCTGTCACTTTACATTGAAAGTTTAAAAACAACGCATAACCCCTTTAGCGCTCGCTTAAGGGGTTATATCATCTTATTTAACAAACAGCGGTTCTCAAAGATTACGGCTGTTTGTCACTGCATCGCTCACGCCATGGCAAGAGAGATGCGGTCCCCTTTGCCAGCAATGGAGACCCAGCAGCAGCCTTTCTTGCTTCAGCGAAGCCTCCCAGGCACTGCCGGGTCCCCGCAGGGTTAATAAGTTATACGCATGCGCAGACTGATTATCACGCATGTACATGGCAGAATAGCCCGTCGCTGGCAACAGGTGAGAGGAGGACCCCGCCGACAAGGAGGTCGTCGCTGGACCTCGCTGGCCAGGTAAGTAATGCTGATTACCAGTGGCCTTTTCATATTCATTAGCATCACTGCGATACTAAACAAAATATGCCGCTGGTATTTAGATTTGATGTTGAATGGGGGCCCCGTGTTTGAAAAGTGTCAGTTAGGAGCTGATTGGTTCGTACTTTATCTCTCTCCACTTTATCTCTATCCAAGGTATAATACATCTCCCCCTACAGCAGCTATATTATATGAAGCCTTGGCCATCTATATAGAATACTTAATTAATATTTCCATTTGTACTTCGGCAAGAAAGAAAGACAATTCTGATATGATTTAAAAAGGGGAAAATAACATGTTTGTATTTCGTTTAATTTCACTTAAATTTACTTTGTATTTGTGTTTAAGTAGATTTTAGAGAAGAATTAACATCTGGACAATGTTATTAATAAATGTGACTTTCTTATTAATAACATTGTCCAGAAATATTCTCCCTTGTGTATATGATACTTCTAGACATTACTATATTGTATACAATTAGGATAATGCGACGTAAGCATTTCCTGCTAATACTGTTGGCCACATTTCTCTTTGCTGTGATGGTGCACACATTTGCTCCCCTGGCAGTAATCATGGAGTATACGATAAAAATGCACCCATGTAGATCTACATGAATCTGACACATGCTGCAGGCGTTTAGAGAGGCAGAGGAAGGAATAGGCAAATTAATATAGATTGAATACAGTAAGGGCATATTTGCGAGACTGCAAACAGATGCAGATTGGCACAGAGATGCATAACCACCTGTCAAAGCACCTGTCCAGAACTAGCTAGCCTCTTCTTATGGTCTGATTACCAAATGCACCACTGACACAAGGGAAACTTAAACCGGATGTAGTTACCATCCTGGCGGTCAGGATGCCGGCACTCAGAATACCGGCACCAGAATCCCGACAGCAGTCGGAATCCTGGCGCTAGAATCCGGCATCCCAACGGTATTAGGGTTAGCAGGAGAGTTAGGTTTAGGCTCTATAGGCTCTATAGGCTGCAGAGAGGGGGGGGTTACAGTTAGGCTGTGGGCGGGAAGGGTTAGGGTTAGGCCTTACGATAAGGTGGTTTAGGGGGAGGGTTAGGACACTTACCTAATTGGGTGAGGATTCTGACTGTCGGGATGGTCATGTCGGCATTCTGACCCCCGGGATCCCGTACCCAACCCACTTAAACATAAGCACACATACAACTTAGTTATTACATCTTATTGGTGACTTTGTTGTTCCCAACTGCACGGCAGCACAGTATGATGGTCACGTCATAATAATAATAGCTACATGTCAGTGTACAATATAGTAAATTTGTTATGTAGTTATTATATGGGAATCATGTCTTCAGATAGCAATACTTCCCAGACTTGCGTGTTTACATTGCCAGCAAGATAACATATCTGCTATCTGCTGTGCACATACAATTTTATCCGGCATATAGACCAGAGATTATAACTGTCATATCCAAAGGTCATAATAACAAAACCGACAGGAAGATAATGCAATGAAATCTGAATGCAACATTCCCCTTTGAGGTATGTGCATTCTGTATTATCCAATGGAAATTAAAAGTTCTTCAGGCATACTATAATCATCATACGGAAAAAAGATTTAGTTACAGTATATACAACAGCAACTTTAAGACCTTCGGCTGGCACTTCAGTATATGCGATATATAAGGCTGAACAGCAGCGTGGATGCACCAGGACCATGACTGCAATATTCCAAAAATGGGAAATAAACATAAAGTTTGCAAGACACTAGTATTATACCTACACAATACATTACGCACCTGCTAATGCCTTTCCAGCTCATATCTTGCGATTGCTATGTTGTGAACAGCCAAAATAGTAGCAGTATACCATTTTGACCAGCAAGTTATTTGTGTATTTAAAGACAGCAGACTGTTTTATTTTTATTCCAACATGAAAGGAGACCATATTAAATGCTATGACAGGTGCTGGAAAATGAGATTTAATGCTAGGGTTCAGGAGGACATACCAAGGAGGCGAGAGTCATTTAATAATGTGCCAATGCACAGAATGAATTCTGGGGAGCCACAGATAGGTTACTTTAAGGAAACCTGCTATGCATTATTGTAAGTGATGTCATGAAATATATATAGTATCACTGCTCAGGGCAGGACATCAGGAGTAAATAGTTTGTTACCGGCAGATATCTGTATCATTGGGTGCACTGTATTGTAAAGTGCCCAGTCAGTGGATGGATGGCAACAGAGCCCACCAGTGTCAGGGCAGCATTCCTCCCTGGCTCCCCTTTGTTCCATGCTGTCTGTAATCCCATCCTCTGCCTTTGTTCCATTCCCCTTATTGCCTGCAGTGCTGAGAGGTAGCAGAGGATACAAAGCCAGGGGCAGGAACATTACAGTACAGCAGATGTCAGACATAACAGGACAGTGCAGTGAGGATGAGGGATAGCAGGTATAAATCAGAGATTGGGCACTCACAATGTTTGCCAGGTCTCCCTGTGTGTCCTCCTCAGTCACCATGCGCGCTTCCCTGGGCATAGAGGAGGAAGCCTGCTGCAGCAGCTGCTCTGGGCTGTGCCCTCTACTTGGTCCCGTTATCCCACTAGACATGTGGGATCTCCCTGTCCGGGCATCCACTCTCTCCAGTCTCCTAGTCCAGTGCTCTATACAAGGGGCAGAGCAAAGACCGGCGGTGCCCAATGAGCGGCCGGCATCTGCATTGTCCGTCTGCTCGTCGCGCTCCCCCTCCCCACCTGCTGGAAGCGCCTCCCGCTCGCCTTCTGTGCTGCTCTCTCTGCTACACACTCACACTCACTGACTGATTGAGGATAGTGAGTGACAGGGACTGAAGTCCCCTGGGTGTATCCCTTACTGGGAACGAATAGAATTGGGCACTAAGCTTTATTCTGCCTGTGGATTAGTCACTAGCCCTGGCAACTGAAGTTGCAGTAGAGAACCTAGTGCCTGATTCAGCAAGGAACGCAGTTGCGTATATGCACGCAATCGGTCGCTTAATTCGCACTGCGCATGCATATGCATCTCAGTGCGTGTGCGCGAGCCAGATTCGGTGGTCAGAACTGCGTACGCAGAGAGGCTACGCAGACTTATGGCAGAGTGATTGAAAGGAAGTACCGTTTGTGGGTGGTGACAGGGGGTGGCCGTGCGAACGCAGGCATGCTGGGTGCGTTTCAACGCCGTTGCATGGGCGTGCATAATTTAGCCATTGCGATACCAGACGCCTCCTGAGGTCTCATAGTGTGCGCAGAAGTTAGCAATTTCTTTGTGAGGTCTGGGCTTCCCTAATTGTGCGTATGGGTCCGATGTTACTCGATGTTAACGATTGTTTTGCTATGTTGCCCTAGTATACGGATGTGAGTAAGGGGCAGTGGGCGTCCTTATGCCAGGCTGTGTACGCAATGTGAATGCACACATTTACATAGCACCGCTGATATTAGCAACTGCGGTGCGTGCATATAAGCATTTCGCACAGTTCGCAATAGTGAAAATCTGCTAATGTTTCTAAAGCTTATCTGAGCATAGATAACCACTGCTGCCTTCTCATATCTGTCTGACATCGCGCACCAGCGTAACGTATGTAAACATCGATGCAGATCGGGCAGCCATGCAGCATATGCGGCAAGTCAGACTTGTCCCAAAAACAGCAGGCGGCAAAGCATATTTTATGGTCAGAACTCAGGGAATTAAATTTTCAGAGGTTTGGCAGCTTACCGCACTGCAATACCTTCCAGAGCTTTGATGCAGTGGGTAACGCCATCTAAAGATATGAGAAACCTATGGGCTTGTAGTTGCCTTTCCCACTGAGACGGAGCCAATCGGATCCCTCCCAGCAGCCCCCGCAGCGCGTGCGTCACTCAACGCATGCGCAGAAGGACTCCTGGGTCCTAGACCCGGAAGCCCTTCTATTGCAATGGACTGCTGTTACCGGGAGAGCTGTCCTTTGTGATTTTCTTCAAATATACGGCATTAGTAAACGCTGTTATGCTAGTGATGAGTGGAGGGATGCATTGCTGAGAGCTCTCATGTTGCGAATGAGAACGTAATGGTTAATTTATGGACGCCCATGAAATGTCATTTAAACGGTCAGACATATCTGCGTTTGCCTAGCCACCCCCGTTACCTTCCCCAAACGCTGACTACCAGTCACTCACTTTGCGATCAAATCATCTGTGCGAGCGTAGTCACAAAACAATCACAGTGCGTGCGCAGTGAGGCTTATACGCATGCGCAATAGCAGACAATCGCTCGGTCTGCGTAAATATCGGCATTGCGTACATCTCTGAATCAGGCCCTTAGTTATTAAGATAATGCCTGCATATTATTTTCTCGCTTCATGACTTCATGCTTGAAATGTAATAACAATGGTGCTGTATCTTGCAGGAGAGATGCTACAAAGCAGTGATAGACAGTGATAAAGTTTAGGGACCGTACTGGGCATCCCTCAAACCTTCAAATGCTCGGCACATTACTCTTAAGCCGCATATCCACTACACGATATCGCTCCATGAGTGGTGGTGTGACGACATTGAGCACTTATACTGAACTATATATCGCTCAGTGCTGGCATCCTCCCTCATCCCCTTACTTGCAGAACATGACAATATCGTCAGGTTGCCCTGCAAGTACGGACGATGAGCAACAACGTCCGAACGTTATCGTTCATTCGTTCATTTTATCGACTAGTGGATATGTGGCTTAGGGGCCTGATTCTGTGTCACGCGCAATCCGCGCTCAATGCTGATGTTTACATGGTTGAGAGATTCTTTGTAATTGCGCATTTGCAAATATTTCTGAAAACCCCCACGGCGCATGTGTTATACTGAGTGTATTTGTGGAAAGCCGTGCTGGGATCAAGTGTCTGATCCCAGCACAGCAAGCAGAGATGTGTCCTCTGCTGGACACATCGGAGGCCGGCGCTGGGATGCTGTTTCTGCTCCCAGCGTCAGGTGAGCAGAGAGCGGGAAGCCGGTGCTGGGACAGAGTATCTGTTCCCAGCGTCAGACGCGGTGGCAGGATTTGTCTCCGGGTGTGGGCTTACTACAGCCCGCCGCCCGGTAGCCTTGATGCAACGGCAGGTGTTTGGCTCTGGATGCGAGTCAAGCATAGCACGCGGTCCAGCAGCCAATAGGAGACACGCGACAAGCCAATCACGGCTCGCCGCGTCATAGCCCCGCCCACTCGCAGCGTCTTAGATTAGATGCTGCTGAGTGGGAAAAGTCAGTCCGGAGGGGGAGTTGAGAAGACCTCCCGAACAAGAAGAGAGGAGTGTCGCGGCAACAGTTCTGGCGGCCGCGGAAGAGGCCAGAAGATGCCATGATCAAGAAAGAAGATCGGTGGCGCCGGCTGGAAGAAGCAAAGAAGAGGCAGCTCTGCTGGCCAGGACGGGCCAGCGGCAGAAGAATGCGGCTGAGGACCGGAGAGGACTGCGGGGGTCGAATGTAAAAGAGCTACCGAAGCTCCTCCGCCTGCAACCTCTTCCATCATAACAGGTAGGCCTTCTGTGAGGCCTACCATTAACCCTACCTAGACCACCAAGTGTCGGGCACTAGACCCGTGGGGTAAATTCAGACAATAGGCCTGTGGGCATATAGGCGGGCATAAGGCCCGGGCTACATAGGGGACATTAGGCCCAATAAAAGGTATTTGCCCACCCCAAATAGGTGTGAGTGACCTCGGCATTAGGCCAGGTCACTAAAAGTGCCACAAATAGGCGGGCCACTCTAAATATATATAAAGTGGCCTGGGTATTAGGCCCAGGCCACTAAGTAAGCGCCCCAGTTAGGCAGGCCCATGAGCCTGAGCCCTGTGTAAAGTGGCCTTGGGCATTAGGCCCAGGCCACTAGCTGAGCTCCTCCATTAGGCAGGCCATAGGCCTGAGGCCACATTATGGAAAGGGACTCTGGGGGTTAGGCCCAAGTCCCTTTGTGCCCTGTAGTAGGCAGACTTAAAAGCCTGAGCCACCAATAAGACCCTGGGCATTAGGCCCAGGGCACTGAGCCCTTGAGAGTGGCTGAGCAGTAGGCCCAGATCACTGAACTTATAGTTGTATAGGTGGGCCCTTGCATAAGTATATATGTCAGAGGAGTGTTGTAAGTTCTGCGGCTCTCACTCTGTGGTTGTGTATGTTGTGTGAAGGCGTGGCCCAGCTCATTGATACCCCGTGGAAAGCTGTCAGGCTCCCACGGAAATTACGTGTTTCCTAGTCACCTAGGAGAGGAGTTGGCCAGCTCTTGATAGGCAGGTTTAAAGAGACAGTACTTAGGTTATTAATCTGTAGTCACTTTTGTATGATTTAACTGTCCTTGTACTGCTCTGTGTGTTGTGTTGTGCAGGGTAAATTTAGCACTGTTGCTACTTATTGAATTAAAAGGATCTGTCACACCACATACAGCTTTGTCGGGCCAGTGAGTTAGGGCCATTGTTTCTTTTGTAAGGTTAGATAAAAAAAAGTGACACACTTCTAGACTAGGTTAGAGCCCTGCACGGCGTGTTATTCTCTCCCCTACAGGGACCTGTGTGTGGGATCAAGCGGGACGAAGAACAATAGTACCTGCGGTGAGAACCTCTATGTCTGTCTATCTTATACTGTCTGTTCGTTTCTGCCTATCCTCTTTTCACTTCAGTGTCTAACCCCAAGTCCCACTCACACTGTGAAAAAACTGGACCACTTGAAACCAATTTCTTCAGTTGGTCTTTGCCTGTAGTCGGTATGTCACTCCCGTTGAACAGATTTTGAAGCCGCCAGGGCTCCAAACTGCAGCTTCAGGTCACTTCCCTTTTTACATTTTCTGGTATAACCTCAAAGAACTGGAATGAATTTTCGGAGATGAGGAATGTTTCACCCCCCCCCCACTTCTGACTACACAGCACCATTGTGCCAATGTCACAACAAATTGGCTTTGGCACTAATAATAACTGACAACCCACGATCCTCCTCGTCTGACTCAGGGCAAATGAGAAACGTGCTGGTTATTTCACCATTTTCTCCACCTATATCTTAGGAGAACTTTAAGGTTGTTGGTATTACCCTGCGTAGGGATAGCTTTGGTCACTAAGGACCCATATCATCAAACCTGACGGGCAAGATTGGGACATTGGACAGGTTTTGCTCCTCAAAATGATGGATACCTGGGATCCACAATTCAATAAGACAGTATATGGATGGTTGTTAACAAAAGCTGGTATCAGTGAGGCTCGTCTCATGATCCATGAAGTACAGAGTTTTATACACGGGAGCTCCTTAGTAATCTTTGAGAGGTTTCTAGGGAGTCGATGTGGGGTTGTGTTTCCCGACAGTCTTATGCCCTACCTCTACCAAATCTCATGGTGTTGTATTTGCCATTATCAGCCAATTATAACCCACATTCAAAGGTGGGTTACACCTATTCCCTGGTTTTCCACAGTGAAAACATTTTTGTTGCCTAAGATTCAGTTCTCCTTCTCTTCAAACTTCACCCCGGATCCTTGAAGAATTTTTGGGGAAGTCTCTTTTCCTTGCCTGCGCTAATTGTGAGGCCAGTTGTCACACTTCCTCTCATAAGGTTTTTACCTTCATGCTGAGTTCTTTCATTTGGACTTGACAGTTGCTTACTATGGGGATAGGCACATTGAAATTACTTCCACCAGCACCTCTTCATGTCTAACTTCCCTGATTAGTTGCATAAACGTCGGAGGGTGCCTACTGATGGTAATGTACCTTAATCTTTGAGAGATGGGGTCTGTTGTAAGTGCGCTGTCCAGTACCTGTTGCATCCTTCTTTAATTTACTTCTCCCTTAGTGAATTCTCCTTTAGCCACTGTACTGTGGGCCTGATTTAGACCCACTCGCGAGCGCTGAGCGCTCGCAAGCGGGTCGATGGTGCCCAAGTGCACATGCGCATGTCGGAGGCGGCTCCATCGTGCGCATGCGCGAGACCCGAATAACGACGGCCAAGCCGTCATTATGGGTCTCGCACCAAAGGGGGCGTGCTGTCGATGGTGATTGACAGCACGCCCCCTTTGGTGGGCGTGCTGGGGGCGTGGCTGCCCAGACGGAGGCGTTACCATGGGGCCGGCCTCACTGACATCACTAGTGATGTCAGTGGGAGTGCTTTTGGCTCTGATAGAGCCAAAAGCACTCCAGGGCTTGCGGCAGTGAGACCCTACCGCAGGGTCTCGTCGCAAGCCCGATGGTCGCGATGGTCTTGACCATCGCGACCATCATTTTGGCTGCTCGCTATAGCTGTGGGTGGTCACCCACAGCTATACGAGCGGCCAGGAGGCCGCTCCAAAATGAAGGAGGGATGGCCCTGATTCAGAGCGAGCGCTCTGTCAGAGCGTCAGGCTCTAAATCAGGGCCTGTGTTCCAATTTTTTTAAGTGGTGTATGTATGCAGTCAGCCTCCCCCTTGATCTTGGTAAGTGTGGCGGAACATATATGAGGTCTTCTACATTTTCCAGAATTCCAAATTCTAAGTCTAATGCAGCCACGTAATCATTGAAACATGCAATTAAATCAACTCTCCTAATCACCAGAAATGCTAACAAGCCTGGCCACCTGAGACTTCCAAATAATTTTACTATGGTTTCTTTGTTCATAACTGTCTTTTCTTAAGGAGACAGGATGGATTCCTGAAAATATTTGCAATCCTCTGTATCCTGCTTCACAATGTACTTAAGAAGAGAAAGAAAAACTGGTGCGCTAATCACCCAGGTGTTGTCTAATATAGAGACTTGCTGCTGACACCAGAGGGATACCTGCAAATCACCCTCAAAAGGGAACAAAAAATACAAATAATGTGTCTGCGCTAATCACTATGTAAAAAACATAGGCTGTGAAAATTATAAATATATTATTATTTTATTGAACATATGAAAAAATGAACTGCAGTTCATCTCTAAAAACATATATAAACATTGCACATTGAATGAAAAAGGAAATTAAATGTTACATTAATAATCTAAACACATACTGTTTCCAATATATCATAGGAAAAAAGCTAGATGTTTTAAACTCTATATAGAGCCTTGTTGGTAATCAGCATATGTTGCGATTGGCAACCAGAATTATATCAATCTCTAAAGTAGGTATAGTCACTCTGTTGAAAACTGATATAGGGTATAGTGACTCCCTAAATTACGGAGCCTTGAAGCTAACAAAATCTTGGTATGGTGAATATAATAGTTGGGGGTCTCCAGACCAAAACCCACAGTCCAGTATCTCACCTGTCCCAGTGGACTCAAAGCTCCAAAGACTCCCTAGGAACCAACTGCTCCTGCAACTCCCAGACAAATAGAAACAAGTAGGTGTGATGTTGGTCCCTGTGACCAGCGCCGCTCCGGCGGCTAACTGTGGGAATGTGCGTAGCTCCAATGACTCACAAGCTGGGAAGTCGTGCAGGATGGTGAGCCGTTTGCGCCTCAGCGACTCCCGATGAGGCCACAAGGGGTGAAGGCTGGACAGTCTGCCTCTGTGGGGAATCCCCCATCCAGCGGAGACAAGATCCACACAAACAGGCTCAGCAATGTCCGTCAGTGTGTCTCAGCAACACTGGTGGGTAATTAATATGCAGGTAGTGCAAATCACCAAACAATGGTTCCACAGATGGAATACAGCAGTGTAGTTGGTCAAGAGTTGGAAAAGAAGTCCAGAGAACACCTTGACATGTTTCTCCCCTCTTGCAGGGTTTTTTTCAAAAGGTAATGAAACATGCAATTGAATCATCTCTCCTAATCACCAGAAATGCTACCAAGGCTGGCCCCTGAGACTTCCAAATAACTTTACTATGGTTTCTTTGTTCATAACTGTCTTTTCTTAAGGGGACAGGATGGATTCCAGAAAATATTTGCAATCCTCTGTATCCTGCTTCACAATGTAAGTACAGTATATTCTCCCAAGCTCCCCCGCATTCCTATCTACCCACGTAGAGAAGTCTGCATTTTGGTTTTGCTCAGTGCTAGCTCCATCTTGTTCTTGGGCACTCCTGTTATTAGTAGGCTGACTGGTTGATGGAAGAGGTTCATCTGCAGGTTCTCCTGTAGCTCCCACATCTTCCCCTGCTCTGACATCAGCTATCTGATGCTCTCTATATTCTCCCTATCACATCTGTGGTTCCATGGAAGGAATCATCTCACTATCTATTGGCACAAATTGTCCCAACCTACTATCCTGGGTTATTTCACTCTGTAGAATTGTCTTACAACAGTCTCTACCATTTAAATATCATGTCAATTCCAAGCAATAAAATAGAACAACCGCACAGATTTCCCATAGGTCAGTGTTCTTTTCACGGTCCCTAAAATACATAAAGATGAGGCCAAGCCACCTGGTAGGCCAATTATTTCGGCTCGTAATTCAATTTTCCAACCAGTATCAATGTTTCTGGACAATATCATCCAGCCCTTGATTTTGAGACAAGAAGGCTTCAATAAAGATACTAATGATTTTCTGAACAGTATAAGCACTATTGATACAGTACCGGTGGGTACTATGATATGTGTGTTAGACATTTGCAGCTTATACACTAGCATTACCCATCTACATGGACAGGAAACTATGAAGGAATTTTTGATCAAAGAAAACATGGATGCATTGATGCTGGAACTGTTTCTTAAACTCTTGGAGTTGATGTTGACAGGATTTTTTTCTTATTTGATGGTAAATTTTACCGTCAAACCAGTGGATGTGCTATGAGCAGCAAAGTTTTGCCTTCATTCGCCAATGTTTTTATGTTCTTATGTTATGTGGAAAGTTCTTCTCTGACTCTGAAGCTGCAAGACATATATTTACGTATTCAAGATACATAGATGATGTATTTATCCTGTGGACAGGAGGGGCAGATAAATTGAATCAACTGGTGGACAGCATCAACCTAAGGATCTCTCCTATCAAGATCACTTGTCAAACGAGTGTGACATCCTTAAATTACTTACATGTACTAGTGACAATACAGGACAACAAAATATACACCGGGGTGTACACCAAATCCACGGATAAGAACACCTTATTGAGAGCTAACAGCCATCATCCCGTGGCCCTTCAAAAAGGTTTACCACGTTCCCAGATGATCAGAGTGGCCACAATAAACAGTGATCACTCTGAATTGGAAATAGCTATAGATGGGTTGGTCTTGAAATTTTTGGACAGAGAGTATGAACCCAAACTTCTGGCTAAACACAAAGAAGAGGTATTAAATATACCAAGGAACATCTTACTAAAACCTAAAAGTAAGAAACAAGATCTTTTAGTACTTTTTGTTAACGGGTATAACACCTCCAGTCCGGTGGTTCCAAGGGCAACAAAAGCCCTGTGGCCGATCATCTCTACCC
Organism: Taudactylus pleione; assembly: GCA_031769625.1. NCBI lineage: Eukaryota > Metazoa > Chordata > Amphibia > Anura > Myobatrachidae > Taudactylus > Taudactylus pleione. The sequence goes on along the minus strand of JAUIMM010000113.1, from coordinate 26,366,795 downwards.
GCAAAATCTGATGTGTTTTAAACACAAAAGGCCCTTGTCTTGCCACACAAGGGGGAAAAACATCAAGGACATCATAGTCCACACAAAAATTACGGGCTTTGGACAAGAAAGATCTACTGTAAATCAAGTGTCATTGTTAAGTAAAGGTCCAGGATGTTACAAATGTTTAAAATGTACCACCTGTAACAACATGGTAACAGGTTCAACTGTCCAGCATCCGACCTCAGGAAGAACATATAGAATCAAACATGTGCTAACATGCACATCCACATACATCATTTATCTGATCATATGCCCTTATGGCTTGACCGTCTGAACAGCAAGTGGCAAGACACTTTGCTGGGAAGGGACACAAATTCGGTGAATTAAGACATCAGATCATCAATCCTGTCCCCAAGAATCTCAGAGGACGAGACCAAGCAGGGAAGTTTCTGCAGGTGGAGGCTCGTTGTATTTTTTAACTAAATTCAATTAACCCCCACGAACTGAACAAAAAAATCCGGTGGAATATCTTTAAGTTAATAGTTATGTATATAGGGCCCTAATTATTTTTCATTAGTAGGTCTGTTGCACTTTGTAATAGGTGACAGATTTTTATCTATAGTCACTTTTTCTTGTATCCACTGCATAGTCCGCATATATAGGACTTATTACCCCCTTTTTTTTCAACAGGTTTATTTTATATCACACTAGTGTGATGTTTTACAACTATTATAAGGTCGTACAGCATAACAGATTATATATAAACACACAGTCATCACAAAAATTTTGACTCTATACACAATTTCAGTTTTTCATTGATATATTTGATATCACGGGGAGGGAATGTGATAACGCTGATTAGAAATATATAGTGGTCTCGCTTTTATTTTAGGTCACCTACATGCCACATCCTTATGTACAAACAATGTGGTACCCAGATAGTGTTTAATCCTAAAACTGTTTTTATCATGGTTTTTATGTTTAGCACACCTTGCCTTTTTTACGATATGACTACACTGTGACATATGGCATCTGCAGATGTTTAACTAGTTACTGGATATTCATTTGATCTCTTTTACTGTATATCTTGTGTTATCAGTTTTCCAAAATGGTTCTTATAGGGTTTTTCTGTAATACAGGGCTCTATATGAGAGTGGTGGAAGTTCACGTATTCTTCACTATGTTTTTGTCACTATGTTCCAGGGGGATACAATCGGCCGGGAAGTAGTCTGGCTAAATCCCGGCATCTAAATACCGACGCGGGACTAAAGTCAGGCGTCAAAATCCCGACTCCCGTCTATATCCCGACGCTGGAATCTAGACAGTCGGCTTCCCAAACAAAGGTTAGCCAGGCAGTGTTAGCGTTTAGCCGTGGGGGAGAGGGTTAGGTTTAGGACCCCCGGGGGGGACTTATGGTTAGGCACCACCCGGGAAGATTAGATTTAGGGTGCAGGAAAGGGGGTTAGGTTTAGGCACCCCAGGGGGAGGTAAGGGTTAGGCACCACTAAGGGAAGGTTAGGGGAGGGTTAGGGTACTTACCAGCCCAAGTCGGGATCTTCAGTGTTCGGGCTTGCGGTGTCAGGATTTAGTCAGACGGCTTCCCGGTCATCAGCATTTCATACCGAACCTGATCCAGGGTGTCCATCCAGCGTCATGGTCACTATAGTTACATGACGCGGCCGGCGCCGTGACGTCACTGACCAGAGACATGACGGAAGTCAGAGCGGAACTCCCCGGATCTCCGGCGCCATCTTCATAAGGCGGGCTTTTCCAACCTTTTTAAGGTTTGTACATTTTAATCACTTATTGTACACCTTGACAAAGGGGCGAGTGTGTCCCGAAACGTTAGTAGTTTACATGTATTATGTGTGAATACACTTTTTGAAACTGTGAAAGCCTCCGAGTGCAGCTGCTTGTTCTTGTGGTTTATTTATGTGATTGGATCCAGAGGGCACCGGAGCCATTGGGACTTATCGAGGAGAGTGCTGGTCCAACTGGGATCTATATATATATATATATATATATATATATAAATCACAGGGGCTCTGCACTCACTATAATAACTAATAACAATAATAAACATAATAAACAGTGGGGTTTTAGTTCATGAATTGATCTGTGCATTTAAGCTTGCAGCCCATCGTCACGGGACCCCACTTTACTGCAAGTCCCTACTCTATTGCTCAGAATTATAACATGGACATAGCCATCACATTACTGTTAAACTCAGGGTATGCTATCAAGGTTTAAAGCAGGGGTCTTCAAACTTGGCCCTCCAGATGCTGTGGAACTACACATCCCAGCATGCACTGCACATAGTTTTAGCATGCTGTTATATCAAAAAGGTGGCAGTGCATGCTGGGATGTGTAGTTCCACAGCAGCTGGAGGGCCAAGTTTGAAGACCCCTGGTTTAAAGCTCACAGCAACTTTGCTTTTAAATGTGAGACAGTTACCAAGCACACCTGTTGCAAAGCACCTAGGAAAACAGCTGACACAAGTTAATTAAACTAGTTAAAAGGGGTGGTCACATACCATGTTGCACCCCAAATCTAGGAATGGTGAGTGGCGTGGATTAGTGCTTTACATATATATATATATATACATATACAAAGTCCCAGAGGGTGGCACTCCCATCAATCCAAATAAAAGTTGCAGGTGCCTTCCAAAAAGACCATCCACTGGTCTCATAAATACAGTCCTGGCAGGCGGCACTCTGAATAAATATACCCAGTACAGGTAAAGTGTGAAAAAACACAGACGTGTCGGAGCTGCTTTATTGCCCCTTCTTCAAGGTAAGGAAAGGACATACACACATAAAACATGCATTTATACTCACATATCTACGTAGCATGGTCCGCATCTGGCTGCGTTCTAGGCCGGGGCGCATGCCAATGACGTCATCACAACCAGCCCTCATCTCGGCGCACAAGTCGCGTCAGACCCGGCATGGAGGATCCGCCCATGGCTCGCATCACCGTTGCCTAGGCAACACCCATATAGCGGACTGACAACAAAAACATATACAAACTTTAAAAGCAGAGAACACACATCGTGATGGCAACACCCAACATTACTTAATATGTCACAAAATATATATTATGTAACAAATCCCATAGGGGGGAATACAGAACCCTAATAAACATCGTACCATATAGATTATTAGTTATACATCACCCTAAGCAAAAATAAACCATCATGATGGACTCAATCCACCTACAGCACCCACAATCCATATTTAGATACCTACATAATCTATATGGTATGGTACTTTACCTGTACTGGGTGTATTTATTCAGAGTGCCGCCTGCCAAGACTGTATTTATGAGACCAGTGGAAGGTCTTTTTGGAAGGCACCTGCAACTTTTATTTGGATTGATGGGAGTGCCACCCTTTGGGACTTTGTATTGAGTTGAAGCAGTGATACAGGAACTGCTGATACTGGGCTTGGGCACCCAATGAGCTTAGTCTGCATTTATTACATATGATTGAGATATCTATTGCCCCTATTGTGATAGGTAGTGTATCTGCGATTATGGCAGAAAGTACACACGAAGGTCAACATCAACATGGCTCTACTGACACAAGGGAGCACCTTAATATTTTCTGATTCAGACGCTGAGGCCATTCTCTACCAGGATTTATTCTGTGAGGATGAGGCCACGAAGTCCCTGCAATATCTATATCGGAACTGGCTCAAATTAAAACAAAAGGAGCTGGATTTTCATTATCACGGGCTAACGCTCAGTGATTATTTTAAACAGAAACGCATTCCCCGTGGCTTCAGGGTCAGAAACTGTAACACTACTGGACGACACAATACTAACTTCTGCAAAAGATGGATCAGCATTTTAAATAAATGTAGTTATGATCTCATGCTACTCGTGATCGAGGAGGCGACACGTGAGCTGACGGTAGTTTGAGAAAAGATCTCTAAATTTGAACATGAACATAAAGCTGCTTTTGAGGCTGACACCACTATATTGTGGATTGAAAAATTGGATAAACAAGTGGCCACATACAAACATGAGCTTATTCAGTTCAAGAAATTGAAAATGGCAAAAGTAACCCTCGATTCTGAACAAAATAGAGTTTAGAATTGGATTAACAACGGCCAGAGTGAACCACGTAGATTTGACCGGCACGGTCCTCGCAAACCCTATGATAGCTCCGAGGGGTCTCAATACAATACCAGTGATTCTGATGTTGGTAGGGATGGTGCAAGCGGTGGTAACCGTAGGATCCCTTTGGGGAGAAGCACCAATACACACCCCAACCTAAGAGACCAAGGAGACATACCAGGAGGGGTGGACAATCAGCGTGGTCAAGTCCGAAGGAGAGTGGGGAGACCCCCCACACTGAGGAGATGACAGTGATCAACATATCATCTCAAACACTCTCAGTGTTTGAGGAGAGGGTCCTTAGCTGTGGACTATCATTTATTCTGACGACACGATTTGACCCTATGAAGTGTTAAATAGAGAAATATCGCCTTACCAGGCAACTCAAGCTACATGAGTTTTATAAGGGTAATAAAGCTAAACCACAAGCCCCAACTTCGACTACCGATGCTTTACTGATGTCGTTGAGCAAATTACAACCGAGGTCACAATTTGAATCTATGTCCAACAATGCAGCCATTAAAACTTACATCAGGATGCTTGATCAAGAGGTGGTGGGAGCCACTAGAGAGGCTTCGAACAATCAGATTCAAAGCAACCTTTCGGCTGGGGAATGGAGAGCCTTGTGTGACTTACAGTATCTGAATATCAAGATGTGATAATTCGCCCTGCCGATAAGGGCGGGGCCATTATTATCCAGGACTTGGTTGATTACATGTCTGAAATTGATAGACAATTGGCTGACAATATAGTTTACAGGTTACTTAGTAGTGACCCTACGGAATTATTTAGTAAACAACTACGGGAAAGATTAGAGGCTGCAGTTATTGAGGGAGTCATCTCCAATAAACTCAGTGAGGCACTAGTTCCTAAGCATCCAGTTATAGCTTTATTATATACGCTTCCCAAGATACACAAATGCCTGGACAATCCCCCTGGCCGACCTATTATATCGGCCAGGGGTTCTTTGTTCCAGACGACTTCTGTATTTTTGGATGATATTTTGCAGTCCTGTGTCCAGGAACATCCACAATTTTTATTAGACACGACCACTTTTCTAAATCAGGTTCATAAGTTACCATGTATTCTGCAGGGTATCTACTTATGTAGCATTGACATAAGTAGTCTCTATACGGTTATACCTAATGAAGCGGGACTTAGATCCATTAGGAAATTGATAGCTAACAGCATGTCATATTGTCATGTCATATCATGTCATGTCAAATTTTTTCTTGTATAATAACAGAATCTATTTGCAACTAATTGGCGTAGTGATGGGGTCGAATGTGGCCCCATCCTACGCCAATGCGTATATGTTTGAGTCTGAACAAGAAATCTTTTTTGATAATATCTGTATATCTGGCAATATCTTCTATTATGCCAGGTATATAGATGACATATTCCTGATTTAGACTGGTTCTGAATCAGCGTTTAGATCATTTATGGATGTGCATAATGGATCCGATAACCCGATTAAATTTACATTTACTATTGATGTTTGTAATGTTAGCTACTTGGACGTCAATTTACAATTGATTGATGGAAAACTGCACACCAAACTATTTAGCAAGCCAACTGATAGGAACACCTTACTGCATTTTGGCAGCTGTCATCCCAGACCTCTTAAGTATGGGCTGCCCTATTCACAATTTCTTAGGGCACGTAGGATATGTAGTGATGAAGGCGTGGCTTTGACCGAAATAGACAAGATGAGTGATACATTTCTCCATAGAGGATATCCTATTACAATACATGAACAAGCTAAAGAGAAGGCGTTGAGTATCCCCAGAGAAGAGTTGCTCAAATATAATAGAAGAAGGAAAGATGGGAAGGAGAAACTACCCTGGGTTAACCACTTTCATACTTATAGTAATACAGTGAGGAATTATGCTAGGAGATTATGGCCAATTCTGGGCACTGACCCGGATTTGAATTTACGTGACACCTTGATCATGCCTTGCTATACAAGGGGACGGAACTTACGCAATTGGGTTGTGCAAGCAGATGTTAGCAACAGATGTGTAGCTGGTAGTAAGAACTTTTTACGCCCTAAACTCGGGTGCTTCAATTGCCTAGGATGTTTGACCTGCCATTCCCTTGTTGTAGGTGGGAGTTTTTGCCATCTGTATAGTGGACGTAAAAGTAATATTAGACATCGGGTAACTTGGAACACAAAATGTATTATCTATGTTATTATTTGTCCATGTGAATTAATGTATGTCGGTAAGACCGACAGGACATTAAGGGAACATATGGCCCTGCATCGGTCAGCGATTCGGGCTGCCATTGCATCAGGGGAGAGCGAGCAACCTGTAGCTCATCATTTTGTTGCGAGGGGACACAATTTGGCATCCCTTCGGTGCATGATCATTGATTATGTACCTGACTCTATGTGTGGGGGTGACAGATCACGCAAGTAGTTAAAATGTGAATCTGCCTGGATCTTTCGATTGCAATCCCTGGCATCCCGGGTTTGAATGAAAATCTTGGTCTCCATTGTTTTCTATAAATTCAATGGGGATTATTCCCTCTTTCTTGATTTGGAAGGTTGAGGTATAGAGTTTAGATGTTCTCTCCTAGACATAATCATCTGTTTAGTGGCTTAGTAAAATATGCTGGACAATTTTGGGTGTTGCCATCACGATGTGTGTTCTCTGCTTTTAAAGTTTGTATATGTTTTTGTTGTCAGTCCTGTCGAAGCTGGATTATTGGCTGAGACAAGATCAGTTTAAAATTGAATCGCAGCCACACCGTCTTGCGACTGGCTGCAAGACGCCATTTTGCGAATGACCGCCTAAGCGCCATTTTAGATAAACTCACTCTTTAGTACCTGTGGCAATATTACTATTAGCATCATGCGATTGCATCTGTGACCATTGCCATAAGTTACGGCGATTCACCAAAAGCCTATTTCATGACTTTACGTAGTTTGGGTGATCTGGATAAAGTGTATATTATTATAATTCCCCTAAAGGATATATTGCATTAGCTGAACAGAGCAAATGGCCACATGACAACTAGTCTGTGTAGACAAGCTTCCTGGATACAACGTCTACTCTCACTCCAGGTGGCCCTGCTCGAATACACACCATACATTAGCAGGCTTCCTGCAATAAAAATACCTTCAAAGCCAAGAGTGTTATTTTAGGATTTGGGTCTTGTAGCTGTGCTAATTTGCATTTTACACAAGAGTCTGGGAGAACAAAGGACGTTACTTTTGAGCCTGGGAAGGGGGGGTGTGTGGAACTATAAGGATCAGCATTTCACACTGCTAGGTGTTCACTTAGTTTAAATGAGATGTAAGTGCACCATTTCTCATACACACATTAATACGCACAATTGCGCTGGTAACTAATCGCATATTAGTGAATGCATAAGATCCTATATGAAAACGCTGTTCATTAGCTTTATGCGCACGCATCTGCTCCAAGTTAACTAGTGTCTTTATATCAAACCCCGCATACTCACAAATTGCATATCCACATACAAGGTTCCATAAGCTTTAAGGGATAAGATTTAAGTTCGTTCATTTAATATAAATGCTGTGAAATAAAGATTATTTGGTAACTAAGGTTTTATACATGCTAAGTAAGCCGTGTTTGGTTTTGTACTGATGCGTACTCTTTCGGTATTATCGGTGTGGAGATCGCATCATGCATTCTCAACTTATGGACCGCAGAGACTTCAAGCAACAAAATGTATATAATATGAACAACTGTTAGGATGTTACATGGGACGGGATACCAGAGACCCTCAGTTGTTGGAGGCTGGGTTGTGTCTATTTGAATCAGCCTGTTAAATGCTCTGTAACAGATGTATCCCCCTTGGGAACCAATAGCATCAGCAACAAACTTCTCTATTGTGTTGTCTATTTCTGGGGGGTATAAATATGTGTGCTCCAACACTGGTTCTTAGTCTTCTTGCTGAATGCTGATTGACGAAGGGGTTTCTTGCTGATGCCTAACATCTTGTCCGGAAGCGCTGCGTATGTATACTGTACTTGGGCCTGTATAATTCCTTTGTGCCGAATTGTGTCTGGATCAATAGCGTGTAACTGACTGTACTTTTACTTGAATAATACTTGTGCTTTGGAACCACAGATTCCAGGTCTGAAGTCTTTATTTACTGTATGACTGCGTACGCAAATTAGCGTCATCCTTAGAGGTTTATAGGTAGGATATTAGAAGGTATAGGAAGGAGTGTATAGAGGTTCTAATATAGATTCCTTAGTCCGCTATATGGGTGTTGCCTAGGCAACGGTGATGCGAGCCATGGGCGGATCCTCCATCCCGGGTCTGACGCGGTTTGTGTGCCGAGATGAGGGCTGGTTGTGATGACGTCATTGGCACGCGCCCCGGCCTAGAACGCAGCCAGATGCGGACCATGCTACGTAGATATGTGAGTATAAATGCATGTTTTATGTGTGTATGTCCTTTCCTTACCTCGAAGAAGGGGCAATAAAGCAGCTCCGAAATGTCTGTGTTTTTTCACACTTTACCTGTACTGGGTGCATTTATTCAGAGTGCCGCCTGCCAGGACTGTATATATATATGTATATATATATATACATATATATATATATATATATATTAGGCATTTTCATCAGGATTAATCTTGATGAAAATGCCTAATAAATGGCATTGTAACGTTGGTTCACCTTATGCCGCTGGATTGAGAACTTTTATTTCTTGCCTGGAGTGCCACACCAAGAGGGGTATTTATGAATTATTGACTGTGAGGTACCCGGCACAGTAACGTTATTAAGGGAGTGCCGAACACCCATGAGCTGCATGTATATATATATATATATATATATATATATACTGTATATATATGACCCGTACAAGAAATGGAGATGATTTTTGGAGGGAAAATCAGGAAAACTAAACTAAAGGGGCGGCATATCTAGTAACAAGGGATTTCTTTATTTGAAGAACCACTAGGATTCTGCTCATCAATCATGCAGAATGCCAACTACCATTCACTGCGCATGTCCAAAAGTGAAACAGAGAATGCACAGTTGTTATTTTTTATCAGAATATGAAAAAAGTCAACTATGCAGTTGTTTTCCCATTATCTAATTCGAAAACTAAAATGCGAAAATTATCACAATTCAGGGTGTTTATCACATTCCCATTTTTGGCGAACAATACATGAGACGATAAAAAAAGCAAAAAGATGGCAATAAAAACACAATGTCTGGCATAAAAAAATGGGATCTTAACACATTTATTTATACATCAGCCCCTAAATTCTTCATTGTACCACAGTGTTCAGTGGATCACTCACCCAAACATGTTTCTTAAATTATGTATAGACCTATAATTAGGGGTTACAATAGTCTGTGGTTTGTATATATTAAGTAATAGTAGTCACTGTGGGCCTGATTCAGAGCCGGACGCTCTTGAAGAGCGCTCGCTCTGAATCAGGGAGTTTTTTTTGTTGTTGTTGAGTGACCACCCACAGCTTTTGCGAGTGGCCAGGTGATGGTCGCAACCATCGCGACCATCGGGGCTTGCGACGATACCCTTGTGGTAGGGTCTCGTCCATCGCAAGCCCCAGAGAGCTTCCTGCTGTAACAGAGTAGGAAGATCTCCACTGACATCACTGGTGATGTCAGTGGTGCCTCCCACAAATGGCAGGCATTCCTTCGGGAACACCTCCGTTTGTGTAGCCATCCCCCCTCCCCCCTACAAAACGGGGTGAGCTGTCGATCAACATCGACATCCGCCCCTTTTGGGATTTTTTTGAAAAATATTTTATTGTTAGGAAAACAACATATTGTGATACAAATATATCAGTAAGTTTTCTTCAAAATAATAAACATATTGCAGAGAAACATTTAACAAAATAATTAAAATATTTGCAGTATATAAATCTCTATATAAATATAAATTGTAATTGCGCACCCAAAAAAGTTACATTTATCGTTACATATACAATAACAGTTACATTTACCATTATCATTACCATTAACGGGCCAGCTACCATTATAATGTGAATCAAAATCAAAAGGGCGGACCATTATTAAGTACTTCCAAGTTAAACCATTAACTGAAAGCATCTCCGTAAGGAATCTTTAAGTGATGAGGATAAAGTGTGAGTATAAGGTAACCATGTGTCAAAAAACTTTTCAGTAAAATTTTCTTTATTGGCGGACGTCTCTGTCCAGTCCATGGTAAACAGAAATATTATTCTAGGATGTAATAATGTAAGAGTAGGTGGATTAGTCTCAATCCATTTTGAGAGAATGGTCTTTTTTGCAGCTGCTGTCAATATGGTCAGAAGTAGTTTATTTCCTTTTGTCAAACCCTGTGAGTGTGTGTTTGTGGATATATTCCAGAAAACCCAATCTTTAGATATCACAAAAGCAATTTTTAGAACCTCTTTAATATAACAATTAAGTTCACCCCAGAAAACCTGTACACGCGGACAATCCCACATGCAGTGTACTATATCGGCGTCAGGTGCTGAACATTTATAACAATTGGCGTTAGGTGCATCACCAATAATGTATTTCAATTTGGGGGTGTAATATGCTCTGTGTAAAATTTTGAGATGCATTTCATTATAAGAGACTGATCCCAATTGTTTATTCATTTTAAGACATGAAAGAGCAATAGTCTCTATGGGGATTTGTGGGAAGACCTCCTTCCATTTTGCAAGTCCTGTGGTGCTTAACTCTAAATTAATAAGGGGTCGGGCACAAGAATATATAAAGGAAGTAGAGTAAGGTCCCTGTGGTTTGCGACGTAACGCACCATCCAGACACCAATTTAGATCAGCTTCTAAAAGTCCACGCAACATGGTCTGAATATATCTCATTGCCTGCAAGTACGGAAATAGAGGGATAATAATGGAGGGAAATTTCTCCTGCATTTGAGAGAGAGTGAGAGATTGGAGTGTTTGGTCATGTAAAAATTGATAAATATATTGAATGCACTGGTATGCCAGCGTTGAAATTGGGCTGAGTTGCCAGGTGAAAAGGATGGGTTACCCCATAATGGCAAAAATAATGAGGACAATTTGGATAAGTGGGACTGTGATCTAATAACTCGCCATGCTATGCATGTTGTATTTATTAACATGTTTTCTTTAGCTGCGGGAGGTAAACTAAGAGGATGGGTGTGTAAAAGAGACACTAAATTATGGCATGGAATAAGTGCCTGCTCCATAGAGTACTATCCGCCCCTTTTGTAGTGAGTCCCAGAGCGAGAGAATTTCTCTCTCGCTCCGGGGCTTGCATATGCACACGCCGTGCGTGCGCAGTACCCCACCATCGACCAGCTTGCGAGCACTATGCGCTCGCAAGCGGGTCTGTATTAGGCCCTAAATTCAATCACACTAGGCATATATAACTAATCTATGATGTATTCACTAGAATCAATCAGTCACAGGTTGTATGGTGATATAATTAATTTTTCATAAATATTATACACAAGTGAATATGTATCCTCTGACAGACTCAATATGATACTGGAACAAATAGGATTTATTAAAATCCCTCTTAAATAGATTTCTTCCAGAGTTATATGTTGTAATAGTCCTTCATTTTGTATGGTAAAGAATATAGGACCTTACTGATTTTAGCTTGGATACCTGAGTAATTGGGTTCATTATGTCCCTCAAAATGTCTCTTCTGGTATCATAATATGTAATTGTATTAGATTACATCATTCAAATCCTGTTAGATACTGGAGTAATTAGAATTGTTAAATCCCTATAAAGTATATATTTCTAGTATCATACAGTATATGTGTAAAAATATATATCCAGGTAATATAATTAGTTGTATAATGTTGGTGAAGAATAATATCCAGTAATACTGGTCTGTCACCAATAATTGAGTAATAGTAATACCTCCTCTATTGAGGTAAATAGATTCTTAAATCATAAGGTATTTATTATGTCCATCCTAATTATTCATAACAACCATTCAAATTCTGGCAATGTAGTGTGAGGATAGTGACTTCAATATTTCGGTGCATCAGAATTAATACATATTACAGCATTTCAAATGATAGTATATTTATATAGACAATGCTAATTTCTGCAACAGTTTCAGAATATGCAATTTAAGAGGGGTACCGTCTTCTTCTTGCACCACTCCAAGATATCTCCCCCATGTAAATGCGCCATTTGGTAACTAGAAGATCCACTTTGAGTACACCCTTACAGATCCCAGCGGTGCCTCCGATTTGTAACCTGGTGCAATATAACTGTTAAGTTTACATCAGTTCAAGGTTCTCTATAATTCTATTTTGTTTTTCCAGTGCCTTTTTCACTTGAAGCAGTACATCTCCAAGGCGAGTAAAAAATACTTATGTAGCTGAAAATATTTTACTTTGTAAATCTTCTGCTTCCTAACAGCTTTCTTCCATTGCAACATTGCAGAATAGGACACAGTAAAACCACACTTAAAATTACAGATTTGTTTATTTGACTGGAACTTTTTTTGTGCATTTTTAGTTAGAGACAACAAAATGCATAATTTGTCACACCCAGTTAGATTGCAATTTCTCAATTAGCATATGGATACATCAGGTAACTCCTTGAGTATAATCATATAACCATTTCCGCTTCAAATATATGGTAACACCTAAAGAACACTCTTCCACTAAGATCTATCTGGTTAATTTATAGATATACATACTGACTTGGAGAGTGAATGTATCTATACTTGTCTCTTTACATAGAGTGAATCAGTTTTATTAGGAAGGAATAGGCCTCTGTCACAACTAGCTATCTGTTGAATATCAGTACAGACTCCTGGAAATATTGTCCAGAAAGACTAGACCACATAAATATTTCAATGTCTCAATGGTCTGAGGGAACTTTTACTAATTGCAAAAACTGGCAGTATAGAATCTGCAACTGTTTTCTGCTGATACTATAATAAGCTGCTCATTTTAACTGTAAGGGGTAAATTTACTAAAGTGAGAGTAATTAGAATTGAGTTTTAAAAAAGATGTTGCCCATAGCAACCAATCAGATTCTAGCTATTATCTTCTAGAAGGTGCTAGTTACATTTTAAGTAGAATTTGATTGGTTGCTACTGGCAACATCTCTTCTAAAACTCAATTCTAAAAACTCTCACTCAAAAACTCAATTTACCCCTAAATTCCTATTCTTCAGTTATATTCCTTGCTCCCTAATTGAGGGAATAATGAAGTCACTGTAAAGGTCTTCACTTGGAAAGCTAAAGCCCTACCCTGAGCTCATTTACTGCTGACTGGCTAATAAGTGCTACCTAGTACTGGGGCAGCTGTCTGGCTGTGAGATGATCTCTAGTACAGGTGCGATGTGAATTAGTAGATTACTAACCTGTTTCTTCTTGTAGCACATAGGATCTGTCCCTCTATCAGGGTCCCGCTTGCCAGCTTTCTCAGGCCGGCTGGACCGGTGACCAGCTCTCTCTTTGGGATGGCCATCAACCATCGATGGTTAACAATCATCGATGGTTAACAACCGATGGTTGATGGGTTTGCCATTGCTGGTAGATATCCAAAGTTTTTTTTGCCATCGATGGTACAGAGCAGCGCAATGGTTTTTTGTTTCTCATGTGCCATTACACGAAGCATAGCTTTGCCCCCAATATGATCCACAAAGCCCTGCCCCCAGGCCTGCTGCCTGGCAAATATTACATCAGGAATGACCATCGGTGGATGAAACCATTGATGGTTGTCAGCTTGATGGTTTCATACCAGTAATGTCAGCCACAGATGGTCCTATTAATAGTGACCATCGATGGTTAACCTATCGATGACCATCCCTATACTTTCCATCAGTCAGCAGTAATAGAGACACCACTTGGTTGCTGCCTCATCTACTCCCCCAGACGGTCGGTCGATTTCCAGCCTCAGCCGATCCTGTTTTGGCCGGTTTGTGCAAGGCCTACAGCTTGTCATCTCCCCCCTGCCTGAGCTGCCCAATGTGTTGGTTGCTAACCCTGGCTACTCCTCCTCAGGCTGGCTGCTGTAATGTCTCTGCCCAGGGCACATCACAAATTTCTCCTCTGTCACAGCCAGCAACTACAGTATCCTCCTCTGTAGGGACCGCAGGTCATGGGCCAAGCTTCCACCTCTGTCCACGATGGCGCTCACAGCACCTATGTCAGGCGCTACTGGTTTGTCTGCAAAAGTAAGCTGGCTCCTCACTGAGCTGCTGCCTGTACTTGTTGAGTATATAGGGAAGGGTGGTCGATGTTTGTTGAGTATATAGGGAAGGGTGGTCGATGTTTGCTGACCATCAATGTTTTACTTCCAGTGGTAGTGGTTTTACCATTTGTTGGCGGTGTTCCGATGTTTGCTGACATCGAATGGTAATGATCCGATGGTGTTCTGATGGTTACCTGTTTTGTTTTTAAAAGCTGTGAGCTACGCCGTCCCTGACTGCTTCCTGACTGCAGCTCTCTGCATCAGGCATCTTGTTTGCTGGAGGCTGTCTCTGGTTGCCTTAGAGATGTGACCTGTTCTGTCCCCCGACCCTATAGGCTGTTGCTAGGGAACAGAGCACATCTCTGATTAGTTCTCACTGTCTCAGAGAGCCAATGAGAAAGCAGCCCTCATCCCTGCAGGAGCCTCTTGTTGTAATTGTCACACAGAACACCGACTAATAAATCATATAATCCAGCTATTTTTATTTTACAGTCATACTACATAATAAACACCAGGGTTATTTTCTGTGGGACTGGATCACTTAAAGCTGCTGAACCCAAAGCGCTTTACCACTGTTTCTCAGGAAAAGGATGTGATGTATGATGGGAATACAATGGACACATTCCTCAGCAGCTGTGTGGTGACAGATAACCTCCTGTTTAGTTTTCTCCTATTTATACTGGGGCGGATTGGCTGTGGAAAATTTTCCGAAAGTGGTCAGCTTTCTAGAAGTGTGGATTGGGACAATGCATGCCTGTAAAATGGGGTGTAATCTTGTGGAAAAGGGTGTGCCTTCCATGAAATGCCATGTCCACTAGCTAATTCCCCAATTTTCGTTACCCTGGGGGCATTCCCAGTGTTCCACTAGCTGCTGGGCATACCCCCAGTCCCTCTCTCCAGTAAATAGACAGACCAGTGGGTGAGAGGAGGCCTCCCTAATACTGTTTTTGTGTGTACTAAATAAAAATACAGCTTACCTATATGGTGGTTTCTCTGTGGGGAACCTCTGAAGAAATTGTTCCTCCCTGGGCAGACAGTGTCTTCAGTTGGTATTCACTATTCAGACCACAGGGGCCGGAGGCTGCCTGTTTGTGTAGGAATAAGGCAAAAATCATCATCGTGCAACAGATGTTCAACCAGATAATACATAGTAACAGAAGTTTTGGAGCGGAGTAAAATGTGAGTTGTCCTGATCAAACTATTTTATATTTATAACATATTTGCTAAGTTTGGTACCATATAAATTTATAGCAGTAATATGGTTTCTTTAGAATTGGTGTCTTACTAAAGATTATTGTGACCCAGCCTTTTAATTCTAATCCTAGTAACGGTCCTACCTGTGTGTCTCCAGCACCATCTCACTGTGTCTCTCCAGAGTTGTTTCCAGCACCATATCAGTGTGTCTCCACTGCGCCAACCCTGTTTTTCTCTCCAGCACCAACCCTGTGTGTCTCTCCAACGCCATCTCCTCTGTGCCCCCCACAGCACATTGAGCCCCTCAGCACACACTAAAACCCTTACTGCCCACCTCACAGCATTCACTGACCGCCCACTGCCTCCTCCCAGCACAAATTGACCCACCTCACAGCACCATGTTGATGCCCCTGCTCCACTATACTGAGGGCCATAGAGGGCATTCCACCCCAACCCCCTGCTGCCTTATACAAAAGTTATACAACCCCATACCCCACACCACACCCCATCCAGGGGTGACGTCAGGAACATGCTGCTACCCTTAGGGCTCCCCTTGCACCACAATAACAGAGACCCCACCAAGTACACAACCTTCCCACATCTTATTAAAAGCAAACAGGTCCTGCTTCATCATATTGGCCAGGTGCCTGAGCTCCTCACACAACTGGAGCTCCTCACACCCGCTGTCACTGCTACTCTCCACCTCACAGAGCCCCCAGTGCCTCTCTCCTCTGTCTCACACTGCCCCCCCAGCAGCACCACTCACACTGCCCCCAGCAACACCTGCTCACACAGCTGGAACTCCCCTCCATGCCTGAGAAGCAGGTGCTGCTGAGCCGGCTAAAACTCCGCCCCTCAGTCCCCCTCCCACTGACACCAATGAAATGACTGACAAACTCCTGGACCAATAGGCAGTAGTCTGTGGCCATATAAAAAAAAAAAGGAAAAGAAAAAAACAGGTTTTCAGTGTCCCCGGTGAGGTCTATGGCAAATCCGCCCCTGGATGCATATATAGTAATATTGCTGTCATGCTGCATCACAGGCAGGGCTGAATGTATGGGAGATGTAAGAGGGAGGAGGTTGTGGCTGACAGGGATTCATTTCTGAAACAGACAAAGGAATAACCACAACTGCACACATCAATCAGTGTTAGGAAAAAAAAGTAATTTATATTTTTAAAATTGTGTTCATATCAGGGGTGCTGTCACTGACAAAAGGTAACAATTACCCAGAACTACAATGTGAGACAGAAAAAAGTTTTGTCTATTGTGCGGTGCACATAGTTTGACATATTCATAAAAAATAATAATCTTTATTAGATATGCATTAAAACATCAATTATGAACAAGACCAGCAAAATATGTTAAAAATATAGATAAGGGTACAGAGTGTTTAGATAGAAAGAATGTGAAAATAAAATTACTGATCCCTTTGTATGTCTCCGTTTGATTGTGTCATTTTAATTGATGTGTCACATAGACATTTGTTGGTATGTTAGTACTCAAGGTTCATCTTTAGTAGGGATGTGCAGGCTCAGATTAGTTCAGATTTTTCCCGCCAAAAATCGGGTCTCAGAAAGAGGCAAAACGTCATCTTTCATGGACAAACATCATTTTTCATGGACTTTTGTCCAGGAATGATGATGTTTATCCATTAAAGATGACGTTTTGACTCTTTCTGTGACCAGATTTTTGGTGGGAAAAATATGAATTTGGCGGGAAAATCCAAACTAATCCGAGGTTGCACATCCCTTCTAATAAGTAATCAATGTAGAATAGGAAGTATATTCGATATTCTACCTCCAGTCCCACTGGAAAAAAATGATATCCCTTTACTTTTAGGATCAAATATTTAAATATGGGAACATTAATGTAAGTCTCTATTGCTTCTAAATAGCCTCTAAAATTAGTAGGCATATTTTGGCATAATTGACCTCAAAATGTAGGTACCACATATAAATCCTAGGAGCTGAGGAAAAATACTGGTCTGGATTATTATGATCTATATAATTTGTCTAGACTAAGACAAAAAGTTTTATCATGTCGAGGTAATTTAAATTCTCCCTTAGTGAGCACCTAATGCTAAGGGCATATAAATATTATGGGAGTGTACCTCCAATAGATCCACCAAATAGTATTCCAGATTTCCAGTATATTGTATGATATTAGTATGGATCTCCGAATTATAAATTAAGATTTTATATCATTCATTCAAGAGATTTCATTTGGCTGTTATGTCCTCAGTGTAATTAGTATTCAGATTATATTATACTACCTTTATCCCTATCACTGCTACAGCACAGATGGTGTAATGGTTAGCATTACTGCCACACAGCACTGAGGTTGTGGGTTCAATTTCCACTACGGCCCTAACTGTGTGGAGTTTGTATATTCTCCCTGTGCTTGCGTGGGTTTCCGCCGGGTACACCGGTTTCCTCCCACACTCCAAAAATATACTGGTAGGTTAATTTGGTCCCAACAAAAATTATCCCTAGTGCATGTGTACGTGTGGTAGGGAATATAGATTGTAAACTCCACTGGGGCAGGGACTGATGGGAATAGACAAATATTCTCTGTAAAGCGCTGCGTAATATGTGTGCACTATATAAATTACTGGTAATAAATAATATTATACTACCTTTATCTCTATCACTGCTACAGCATAAGTTCTGAAGATGAAATTGGGGCAGTAGAGGAAATCGGCTTGCCTTGAAAAAGTTTTTAACACAGCAAATCGCACGTCGGCACGTCCACTGTTTGTCTATAATGTGTTACAATAACAATATCAATTGAAGTTTGTTTGTCTTAGAAACAATAACTTATCTAACCCTCACGGACGGGGAATGCCTGCAATGTTTGCAGCATAAAATGAGACTATGGGAAAGCAGGAGGATGCTAGTCTGAATTATCATTAGCGTGGTGTGCAATGCACAGTCATTTTTATAATTCAACTACCGCTGTATGATGCAACATCTGTGTCCCATAACACTTACCATAATGAACCTGTAATGCCCATAGCTTTCTGAATTTATACAGACACAGTGGAAAACTGGGGGCAGAAGTATCAAGCCCCAGCTAAATAGTCATCCATAACATCTGGTGTAATAATATTTCAATGTATGGCTGCCAGAGAGTGAAGAGCTCTGGCAAGGATAATTGATCTTGCAAATACAGTGGCTATTATTGCAATATTACCATACATTCAAATTGTCTGGGTGACACACATTAATCTTTTGTGCACACTCTTTCATTTTAATACTGTGGAAGAACTGAAAGTAGAATCACTGAATGCCGGCTAGAGTAGTATCTGTGAGACTACTCCTAATAATAAACCAGCCTATGCTAGAAAGAGATGATTCTAGGCAGTCACAGTACACTATTCATACACTGCTGCCATTTGCAACATTGTTGATACTTTAGATTCGATATGTAACAAGTAATAATAATATGACAGATAAAAAGCTGTAGCATGTAGGATATAACTTCACAGTGCTTTCTCTCATGACTAATATCATTTAAGCTGTTACATTAAACAGAATACCTCTGATCATTACATCCTCCTTCTGGAATACCTAAATTAACTGGAGTAAAGAGACAAATATTTGAATTTCATCTCCGTTCCGGCGTCGAGATTAAGATAGGCGTTGGTATTTTGATGCCTATCTTAAGTCCCCCGTCGGGCTTCTCCTGTCGGGATATAGACCGGCGGCATTTAGTCCGCCGGTCTATAAACTGCATCCCGGCCAAATAGCCACAGCACTGCTGCACTGCTAAATCACTACAGGTAATCCCACTGGACACTCTCTTATATATGCCCGCTTTGGCCATGTCCTCGGGGCTCTCCCGCACTGTCCGCGAGCTTCCTCTCCCAGCACATTAGTGCTAGCATGCGGGCTTCTAGCAAGACCTAGAAATCTGTCAGTGTGGTGCTATTGGTCATTTTTAATTTTAGAAATCTCCTGCTGCATGCGAGTCTCTAAAATGACTATACCTATTATCGAAACCCTTCTTCATATATCTTATATTAACCTGACTGAAAAATTTGTGAACTCCTTAAAGGAGGTTATATAGCAAAAACATGCATATTAATTTACCTTCAGTCACATGGGTCATAGCCTTTTGTGAGCTCTCCAACAATGGTCCTTCCCCAGGTGTCCCAAGAAACGGCAAGTCCTTCTCTACCACATGTCTGGCCTCCTGAGATGGCCACTCCTGCTTCTCCTCTTCTTGGGCTTGTTCCTCTCTGAGTTGTTGTCCTGTGACACACAAAGAAAATAGTGATTGTTGTAGTTTTATTGCAAACATATGTCTAAGCTGAAAATAGTTGAGATTTTATATGACATCATGGTATAATAACTTTTTTATTTTCACATGCAGGGCCACCATCTAGAAGAACAGGTTGTACAGGTGTATGATGATGTTTATGACCAGTGGCATCAGAATGATTTTAGGGGGGGATGCAATATTTGCATTTTGGTGCAAGAAAGGCCCTTAAATGATTTGGGGGTCTATGTACTAAGCAGTGATAAGTGAAAGAGTGAAAAGTGATAAGTCTGTGATAAGTGCCAGCCAATCAGTTTCCATCTGTCATCTCACAGGCTGTGTTTGAAAAATTACAGTTGGGAGCTGATTGGCTGGCACTTATCACAAACTTATCACTTTTCACTCTGTCACTTATCATTGCTTAGTGCATAGACCCCTTGGAGTGAAAACACTGTTTGGCACAGACCACCACAAAAAAACAATATAATAAATAAAGCATGTAGCCATGACACAGGGATTCCTTTCTAGACTTGACTCTCCATATACCTACTTAGAAACATTTCAAATATGAAAGTTACAGGTGAATATTCTCTTCATTAATAACTACTTGTAAAATGTGTATTTCAGTGACATATTGGGCATTTTTGTAAACTTGTACCAGTCATCACCTCATAAATATGCTGAGGTAACATAATTAAAAGCTACCTTAAAAATAGCAGATGAAATAGAATACTTATATAATTAATTGTTTATCTTCTGCCATAATGATATCATTTAATTCAAAGTAGTATAATTCATGTCATAGCAAAGTTAAATATATACTTGCCCTACATACCTGTTTTAGAACTCATGAAGAAAAACCTCTTAAGTTTGGTAATATATTTTATATATATATGCAGAATGGTCCATTTTCCATACTATTAAAACAAATGGCACTTATCTAAGCAACATCTGGCAGCTATGACCAACAGCGATTTCATTTCTAACTTACCTGTGTGTCATCAGTATATCAGTGGGGCACTTCCCATGTAGTCAGCACAATGGGCCTCATTCAGAGGCGGTCGGAGGATGCAAACGGTCGCTCAGAAACTGGACGGCCGCTTGCATCCTGACCGCCCGCCTCTGTTTCGGTCATTAGGCTGTGGGTTTACACCCTCAGCTCTAACGACCGCTAGGGTGATGGTCGCGATGGTCAGAGACCATCGCGAGCATCGGGGCTTACGACGAGACCCTAGGGTAGGGTCTCACTTGTCGTAAGCCCCGGAGAGCTTCTGGCTCTGTCAGAGCCGGAAGCTCTCCACTGACATCACTAGTGATGTCAGTGGGGCCTCCCCCAAACGGTAGGCGTTCCCATGGGAACGCCTCCGTTTGGGCTGCCACCCCCCCGGCCCGCCTTCCAAACGGGGTGAGCTGTCAATCAACATCGACAGCTCGCCCCCTTTGGAAAGAGACCCGCTACAACCAGCGCTGTCAGTCGTAGCGGGTCTCACGCATGCGCACAAAGGAGCTGGCTCCCTCGTGCGCATGCGCACTTGACAAACATCGAGGCGGCCGTGCGGTCGTAGACCGTACGGCCGCCTCTGAATGAAGGCCAATATGCCCAGGTCCTCTTTATGTTACTACAGTGCTGCCTCTACCAGTGATGAACAGTGAGGTGAGGCAGAGCCTTTCCTGTCATACCTGGGTATACTCCAGAGTTTTCACTATAAAAATTATAAGAAAAAGTTAAAGAAAATATTATAAATATCTTCTTTGTATTATTCTAATCATTTTTATAGTCAAAACTCTGGAGTAAAAAGTCTATGGCAGATGAGGCACTGCCTCCCCTGTCTACCTTTTCCCTGATCAAAACCTACCAAATTTCCAGCATTATATACTGCTGCACCTTTGTATAATGCCCACATGAACCCTCGGGTTCATATATGTATCTGTAAATCTGGCTCTGATTCTAGCCAGTGCCTCCCCAGCCATTTACCTCACCGCACGTCACTGGCCTCTACAGGGGAATAGGTCGCATGCAGCCAATTGTGCAGGGGATTGGGAGTGATCATGATTGTGCACCAAGCAGGCTGTGCCTTGCAGTGCGCAGAAATGACATAGTCATGCATCTTTGCCAGGCTGTGTCGGCCTCATTGGTGCCCCCATGTGAGCGACTGGTCATCAACGTGCTGTCATGTTGGTGCGCCTTTTTTATGTGGAGGCTTGAGGTTGTAGCCCCATGTACCCCATTGTTTATCTGGACCAGGTGCCATACATTGGGGCATATTTATTATTAGAATTTTGCGGGAAATCCCCTGACAACAGCTGTTTTGAGGGGGATGTCTGCAATTATTAAGTATCCCCAGAATGTATGTATAGGGAACCGTGACAGATATTGGAGATATCCTCTGTGGTTCTTAGTTTTCGATAGCAAAAGTATAGGTTTATGTGCAGCTGTCAGTCCTTCCAGTAACAGCTTAAAATGTAATTCTTAATTTAATAACAGGGAAACAGTGTAAATTGTAGAAATGTATTAACTAAAAAACAGGAAGAAACAAACTTTAGCTATAAGAAAAGGCTTTGTGTACTAATGAAACAAGTGACAGATTTCAGTAATCAAATGATCACTCCACATGTTTACATTCAGTTTTTGAATAGAATTTTACTTTTAGATTATAGATGCTGTTAATCTTTTATGTTTGATTTAAGCTAAAGAATTTCATAAGCCAGTGGCTATGATGAAAACGCAGCTGCAAGTTTATGATTTATATGAGTTACATGCTTCATTTAACAAGCGTACTTCCTATGATTCATATTTAATGGAGTCTCCGTGTCCTTATTTCACTCGGGAGGCAGCTAGAAAGGATCAGGGAGAATTGTCAATGTCAGGAAAAAGTGGTCTCAGCATCATTTGCTTATAGAGAATGTCCTGCAAGCACTTGGATTTTTTGCTGAGCTCACTGCATCATATGTTGATATGTTCTTGTTTAGTATTGTAAAGAAACCAATTAGATCCAATATAGAAAACATGACTCAGTTATACCACTTTCACATCGGAATGCCGGGTCACACATGGGATCTTGGGTGCGACCCAGCTGAGACTCCTTTCAGACTGGTGACCCGACTCGGCAATAAGCCGGGTCGATGACGTCACTGCCATCACATGCTGAGCTGGCGCTTGGAGATGAGATCATCTCCAAGCGCCAGATCTTCCTATGCTGTGAACGGGAACTGGGTCGCATCGACCTGGGTTACCCGATCACACTGCATTGAGAGCCGGGTTGAACCCGTGTTCAATCCTGCTCACTACCAAGGTTGAAATGTCGGATTATTTCAACCTGGCCCTTGCACAGTAACCCGAGTTGTGCGCGTTCACATGCACTAACCTAGGTTATTGCTGGCAGTGTAAAAGGGTTATAACAGAAATGTTACTACAGAAGTTAAATAAATCTTCAGTTTTTCAACAATACTCACAAAGGGCCTCATTATAGGGGCTGATGTAGATGAACACGTTGGGTATAATTAGACCCATATTGTATGCAGGAGCATTTTAAGAGAGGAGGGGGCCGTGTGCAGATTCAGTGGAGGGCCTCCTCCTTTCTCTGGCGGTCCCACGGTGAAGTAGACCACAGCACACCACCCACCTCACCTTTGCCCTGGTGACCGCTGCCGCGGCGCTCCCTTCCCTGGACCCTTCCTCAATCCTGGCATTTTAAAATCAGCACCGGCCATGAGCAAATGACAGCTCATGGACCGGCAGTCAATCGGGGGCCGCCCCTGATTGGCTGCCGGTCCGCGAATCGTGATTGGCTTGTGGCCGGAGTCAAATTTAAGCATGCAGCCGCTTGGTGTCTGGTGCTGGGATAGTGACAGTCCCAGTGCCGGACGAGTGCCAATATGCTGCCGGCCACCCCTGATTGGCTGCCGGTCCACGAGCCATGATTGGTTCGCGACCAGAGCCAAACCAAATTTAAACAAGCAGCAAGCAGCCACTTGTTGACCGCCGCTGGGACAGTGTCTGTCCCAGCGCTGGACGGGTGCTGAAGTGAAGTGCCGTATGACATACTGTTTCATACCGGCACACTTCGAGCACACCCTGCACCCATAATTATAGATACGCCCCTGATTGTATGCATAAAACAGCATATTTGCCTGTATACATTGGTTGTGTGCATCTATGCAACTGTACCACCCCTATCCATAAAGCCGCCATCATTATTAGTGCGCATTTGTACCAGGCCTATCCTGATAACAAGTATAGTTATGCATACACACAACTCTGCATAGCCTGTAATCTCGTAGACATGTACTTACTGACCCTTGCCTATTCTCACCTAGTTACACTCATGCAGCCGCAAATGGAGATGATGAGGGTTGGTAGACAGACGGAATATTCGGGAGGTAAAGTACATTTGCTTTGTTAGAGGGAGAGCATTGTAGACAGATAACAGTCTAAATTTATAGTATAGGAAGCAATAGAGAGATTTTCTGCATTGGTGCTTAGCGCTCTGGGAGCACTTTTGCAGCTGGTGAGTTGTTTGCTATACTATGGTTGGAGTTTTTATCAATAACAATGATGTGAGTTGGCTCGAGCTGCCTCATCTAGGTCTGCAGTAAGTGTAATGTTGTAGTAAAAGTCTACTCTATAAAGGCAGAACATAATAGTGGTAGAGAGGAGTGGTACCAGTGAGGCCCAAGACAAATGGCTTTAGGGCATAGAGGTGCCGCAGAGTGGGATACAAAGAGGGTACAGGAGGAAATGTGAGGCTGATGGAATGTACATTTTGTCTGTAAAGCAGAAAGTATACGTTGGGAGCACGGATGGCAGAACTTAAGGGTCAGAGAGTGGCCATCATGATGGGTGGGAGAGTATGTCCACTGGGAGAGACCCAATGATGAAGTAAATGAGATGAATTTAAAGGCGGAAGAGTCTGTCAGGTTTAGTTGATAGGAAGTGAGTGAGCCAGGCTGCAAAGTTGTCAAGAATTTGGGAGATTGGACTCTGGAGTAATTGACTGCAACACCATGGTGGAACAGAGAGAAGAGAGATAAAAGAGTATGAGTCAGTGTCTCAGAGTCATGACATTGGAAGTCCAACTAGGGAAGAGTAGGAAGCCTACTACCCCACCTTTACTGATGTGTGTGTCGGCAAGAGAAACCACAGATGATAGACTGTTTTGGAAGCAGTGTCGGACAGAGAACTAAGTTGCAGTCATTTGCAAATAAGATAACAGTATTACAGAGGAATAAGTCTTGAATGAATGTGAGTTTCTTGGAGACAGTTCTAACTTTCCCAAATGGATAGGAAATGCGGAGGGTGGAAAGAGGAGATATGAATGAGATGGAGATGGTGAGGTGGTGAGAAGGACATTTTATGGTGTAAGAAGGAGCATGAATTAATATATATAAAAATGAATAAGCTATTTTAACAACTTTATACACATTGTCAAGAGTACATTTTATAAAATACAAGGTACATCATATACAGATTATATAGCAGACAGAGTTTACATACAATGACTACACTGTAATATACTGAGTAATCATAAATTATAAATCTGTCCATACTCTATCACTCGAAATTATTTTGACAAAAAGAGCCAGGCACAACCGTACAGTTTGCGTCTGCACTGTTACTTGGTATGACAGAATGAGTTGGGGTCTGATTTTCACAGTGATAGAGATCAGGGAGAGGAGGAGACTTTGCTAAACTGTCCCCTGTAAGAAAACTTTAGTTCTGCCCCCGTGCTGTGGGATTAAGACTATTTAAATCAGTGCTACCATAAGTATACATCCTACATTTTCCTCAAGCTGCCAGCGCCTAGCCATTTTAATGGTTATTGACTTGTTCCTCTAAATAGAATGATGGGGCCAGTTTGGTTTTAAGCCTTAGGGCTCTATTTACTACAATCCGTATTTAAAATGATATTTGGAAATATCACAGGGATTTATCAAAATCCCTTGCAAGGACAGAGTTTGGGATAAAGCTCTGTCCCTGCAAATCCCATCCGTACACTTCTCCCTGTATTTTTAGAAAAAAAATTCAGGGAGACTGTGTCTGCACATGAGCAGGCCGCCGGCTCCCATCTCCTCGTGACCGCCCCCCCCCCCCGCGTACCTGCCCCCTGCTTAGCTTACACTTGCCTCCTCTGTTCTATGCAGCAGCTGACCAGGATCACAGTGCAGGAGCCGTGAGACCAGCTGACCTGAAACACTGAGGACATCACCAGAGCACCGATCACCGGTCCCTGGATGCAGGTAAGTGGTTTTTTTTCTGTAACTATTTTTTATTTGCAGTGATCAGCTTGTGGTCTGTGTGAGGGGTGGTCTTCTGTGCTAGGAGGAGATTTGTGTGAGGGGATCTTCTGTGCTAATGGGAGGTACCGTATGTGGAAGGGGAACTACTGAGCTAGCTGGAGATCTGTGTGAGGGGTGAATCTGTGCTAATGGGAGATCTGTGTGTGTGGGGGGGAATCTGTGTGAGGGGTGAATCTGTGCTAATGGGAGATCTGTGTGTGTGGGCGATCTGTGTGAGGGGGAAGATTTGTGCTAGGAGGATCTGTGTGTGAGGGTATATGTTTAAGTGGGGGAGTTGTGTGAGGTGGGGGGGGCTGTATGAAGAGGAAAGCTAAGTGAGGAGGGGGGCTATGTGAGGGGAGAGCTGTGTGCGTGAGGATCTGTGGGGGTGGGGAGATGTGTGAGGTGGGAGGGTGGCAGTGTGAGGGAGAAAGCAAAGTTAGGAGGGGGCTATGTGAGGAGAAGAGCTTTGTGTGTGGATCTGTGTGAGTGTGGGAGTTGTGTGAGGTGAGGAGGATGTGTGAGGAGGAGAGGTGTGTATGGGAGATCTGTGCGAGTGGGAGATCTGAGTATGTCTGTATGTATGTATATATATATATATATATATTATATATATAGCACTAACCCACGGCACTCACCATTCCTAGATTTGGGGTGCAACATGGTATGTGACCACATTGTTTAGATATCACAGGGGCTCTGCACTCACCATAATAACTGACAATAATAATAAACAGTGGGGTTTTAGTTCATGAATTGATCAATGTATTTAAGATTGCAGCCCCATCAAGGGACCCCACTTTACTGCAAGTTCCTACCCTATTGCTCAGAATTATAGTAGCTATCACATTAGTGTTGAACGCAAGGTATGCTATCAGGTTTAAAGTGTAATCACATTTTCTCATGCACCCCTTTTAACCTGTTTAATCTAGGTTGTGTCAGCTGTTTTCCTAGGTGCTTTGCAACAGGTGTGCTTGGTGACTGTCTCACGTTTAAAAGCAAAGTTTATGTGAGCTTTAAACCTGATAGAATACCTTGAGCTTAACACTAATGTGATAGCTATTTCCATGTTATAATTTTGAGCAATAGAGTAGGGACTTGCAGTAAAGTGGGGTCCCTTGATGGGGCTGCAATCTTAACTGTGTGATAATAACGCCACCTTCAGATAGTGTTATGCAGGCTCCCTCCAGCCTGCATTTGCGATAATGATGTTTTTATGTCAGGGAGAGAGCTCTCCCATCTCCCCAATAACATTGCATGCGCAGTAACAGGCTGTCTATTGCAAATGCGAATAGACAGCAGTAAAAGCAGGGACAGGGATTCGCCGGGACATAGCTTTATCGCCAGCTATGTCCTGGCGTGCGGATTTTGATACATTCATGTAACAATTAGAATATAACATTGCGAAAAAAACTTTATTTTCACTTTCTAACCGCAATTAAATTGCGGATTTTGATACATAGGGCCCTTAGTGAGTTAATAGACAGTACATTGCCCCCTTGTCTGTTCCTTATTGCCCTCCTCATCTCTCTTTGATTACCCCTTCATATTTCTCTTCCATCTCTCCCCTCAGCTCTCTTTCCCGTAGTGCCTGTCAGGGTTCGGCCTAGGATCAGCCGTTACTCACCCCAGTACCGGCTTCCCGACTTCTCGTGTGGTCAGATGTCAGGTGCGGCGGCGGGTGACGCGCTGATGATTCTACTTTAGGTGCTTTCTGGACTTCCACGTGTGGCTCTATTTCTTGGTATTTGAGGTTGCCATCATGGGCGCCGCCATGTTAGTCTTTCTCACCTGACGGTTCCCTTAACCAATGGTAGCATAGTCTCAATCAGCTGACGCTGTCATCCAATGAACTGCTACTGTAGGGTATATAACTGGGCTCTGGACACCAGGAAGTTGACTGTGCAACGTCATCACTTCCAGTGTATGCTGTTTGTTAGTCTGTTCCAGGTTCCTGTTCCTCGTTCTCTAAAGTTATTACTATTGCTTTCTGTTACCATCTCCCGGTGCGTCTGGAATCGCATATTGTGTACACAGTACACACCACGGTGTACAATTACCCTCCTCCTCCTGGTGTGTCTGGAGTTGCACGTTGTGTATACAGTACATACCAAGGTGTACAACTACCAACTATTTTCTGGTACATCCGGAGTCGCACAATTGTGTACACAATACACACCTCTGTGTACAAATGCGCCCAACATTCCTACAGTGTGTTTGGAGTAGTACCTTATGTACGCAGGGCCTGATTCAGACCCTCTCGCGAGCACACATCGCTCGCAAGCGGGTCGATGGTCCCACACTGCGCATGCCTGAGCCGGCTCTGGCATGCGCAAGACCCGACCAGCGATGGGCGCTCTGTCGCTACGGATCTCGCAACAAGACGGGCCGGCTGTCGATTATGCTTGACAGCTTGCCTCATTTTGGAGGTGGGGTGACTACACAAACGTAGGCATTCCAGAAGGAACGCCTGCTGTTTGTAGGAGGCACCACTGACATCACCAGTGTTGTCAGTGGTGAGCTTCCTGCTCTATTTAGAGCAGGAAGCTCACTGGGGCTTGCGGGAACGAGACCCTACCACAAGGGTCTCGTCGCAAGCCCCGATGGTCGCGATGGTCACGCCCATCGCGACCATCACCTGGCCGCTCGCAAAAGCTGTGGGTGGTTACCCACAGCTTAGCGAGCGGCCAGGAGGCCGTCACAAAAAAAAAATGCCGCCCTGATTCAGAGCGAGCACTCTGAAAGAATGTCCGGCTCTGAATCAGGGCCACAGTTCACACCTCTGTGTATAAATTACAAAACCATCTTCCAGTGCGTTTGGCTTCATACATTGTGTACACAGTACACACCACTGTGTACAATTATCGAACCATCCTCCGATGCATCTGGAGTCGCACCTCATGTACTCTGTACTTACCATGGAGTACAATCACTGAACCACCTTTTGTACCAAAGGGTATACAGTACTATACACATTAGTACTTCTCTCTGGGCCATAGTGGTGTACTTCTCTCCGTTTCCCACTTGTATTAGGTACCTGACCAAGGGGCCGTGACGTGCTTGTTGTGAGCAGCTAAACCCATATCCCGCTTGGAGGGGTCACTGGTGAACACCTTCCGGCAGGTTAGACTCCGCGCCTTTGGTCAAGTCTCGCCAACACCCAATGCTTGTGGATGAGGAAAACTTATATTCAGGCCCTTGCCTCAGACCTTCCTTACCCCCAGACCACAGCTTTCAGCTCCTCAGAAGGGGATTCCTCAGAGCTGAGCATGACAGTGCCCTTACCTTTTTCTCCCATTGCACCTCATCTCTATAATTACTTCCTACCTCCTCTCCACTTACCTTTAGGCGAACTGTTCAGCTGTTCGCTCAGCTCCTATTCTACTCAGAGAGGAAATATGACACCTGCTCAGAGCACCCAGAATTCTGGGGGTAATTCTGATTTAATATGTGTCATTTATTTTAATGTTATTGCATTGGAATGGTTATGGTATATTTATTTACCAGGGTTTTTTAAAGGTGGGTTGAGGGTAAAAGGCTGAAATGGTCTGGTGTTTGTATACAGGTATTCCCCCCTTGGTTCCTGTTTTTTTCTCCTAAACAGAAAGTCCTGATCAGGTGTAAGTGCCCCCTTGTTGGGTTTAGTGGCTACCCATTGTACTGGGAAAGGAACAGGTAGACCTTCCAGAGCTGCAACCAGCAGGGGTTTTAGGAGAGAATGGATTACATGGGAACCATCCTGTTTGGGACCAACGACCAATACAGGGAAACCCTTAGGCCAACCCAGGATAGAAATTTGTATCACTTTAAGAAGTGGGTAGAAGACCGCCAATGTTCTGCTCTGAGAGACTGGTGTTGGAGTTACGACTTCTGCCAGGTCCAACTACTCTGTGCTCCATTGGGAGTCCTGACTCTTGTTTGAGTTTGCCGGAGCAAAGAAAGTGGGTACTGGTCCTCTCACACTGATTGGTTGTACATGTATTGTGCACCCGTGCACGCAGGGGGGGTTTCCAAGTACCTAGAAACCCCCCCTGCCCGTTGCTCCATCACCGCCGGCCCCGCGAGCAGCTGAACAAAATAACTTTTTTTTTTTAAAGAAGAGACACTGCCTGGGCTGGCTGTAGGGGGAGCTGCTGCGCGCAAGCTCCTCCCAGTCAGTTCCCATAGTGGCGCCGTGACCAGAGTGGATGAGAGCGCTTACCGCCGGGCCACTGTTTGTGTCCAGTACTGCCAGCGCCGATGAGTCCTGGAGCCGCACAATGTAGGTGGGGCGTGGGGGTGCCGGGGGGGATTGGGATGGGGGAGGAGGATTATTTTTAATAAATTATGGCAGATAACTGCTGCATGTACTTGCGGGGGGGGGGGGGGGGGGGTAAGGCGGGCGGGGGGGGGTGGTTAGGCGGGCAGGGGGGCTTTCGGAGGATAGTATTTAATAAATGATGTCAGACGAGTGCTGCATTTGCTTTTGGAGGGGGGGATAATGATGCCAGAGGACTGCTGCATTTGTGGGGGGGCGGGGGGAAGGATGATTATATTTAATAAATGATGCTAGAAGACTGCTGTATTTGTGGGGAGGGGGAGGATAATATTTAATAAATGATGCTAGAAGACTGCTGTATTTGTGGGGAGGGGGAAGGATAATATTTAATAAATGAAGCTAGAAGACTGCTGTATTTGTGGGGAGGGGGAAGGATAATATTTAATAAATGAAGCTAGAAGACTGCTGTATTTGTGGGGAGGGGGAGGATAATATTTAATAAATGATGCCAGAGAGAGGACTGCTGTATTTCGGGGGGGGGGGGAGATAATATTTAATGATGCCAGAGGACTGCTTTTGGCTCTGCATTCGTGTTTTTTAGGTGAGCGCTGCGGTGTGTGTATGAGTGTGTCGGTCAGTGTGTGTGTATATATGTGTGTGTGTGTGTATATGAGTGTGTCGGTCAGTATGTGTGTATGAGTGTGTCAGTCAGTGTGTGTGTATGAGTATGTCGGTCAGTGTGTGTGTATGAGTGTGTCGGTCAGTGTGTGTGTATGAGTGTGTCAGTGTGTGTGTATGAGTGTGTCGGTCAGTGTGTGTGTATGAGTGTGTCGGTCAGTGTGTATGTATGAGTGTGTCAGTCAGTGTGTGTGCATGAGTGTGTCAGTCAGTGTGTGTGTATGAGTGTGTCGGTCAGTGTGTGTGTATGAGTGTGTCGGTCAGTGTGTGTGTATATATGTGTGTGTGTGCGTGTATATGAGTGTGTCGGTCAGTGTGTATGTATGAGTGTGTCAGTCAGTGTGTGTGTATGAGTGTGTCGGTCAGTGTGTGTGTATGAGTGTGTCGGTCAGTGTGTATGTATGAGTGTGTCGGTCAGTGTGTATGTATGAGTGTGTCGGTCAGTGTGTATGTATGAGTGTGTCGGACAGTGTGTGTGTATGAGTGTGTCGGTCTGTGTGTGTATGAGTGTGTCGGTCTGTGTGTGTCTATGAGTGTGTCGGTCTGTGTGTTTGTATGAGTGTGTCGGTCAGTGTGTGTGTATGAGTGTGTCGGTCAGTGTGTGTATGAGTGTGTCGGTCAGAGTGTGTGTGTATGAGTGTGTCGGTCTGTGTGTGTATGAGTGTGTCGGTCAGTGTGTGTGTGTATGAGTGTGTCGGTCAGTGTGTGTATGAGTGTGTCGGTCAGAGTGTGTGTGTATGAGTGTGTCGGTCAGTGTGTGTGTGTATGAGTGTGTCGGTCAGTGTGTGTATGAGTGTGTCGGTCAGAGTGTGTGTGTATGAGTGTGTCGGTCAGAGTGTGTGTGTATGAGTGTGTCGGTCAGTGTGTGTTTGTGTATGAGTGTATAAGTGGTTAGACTTTTTTGTCCTTGGTTCTGTAACCATTTATTTGGAAACCCCCCTTTCAAAATCCTTCGTTTGACACTGTTGTGCCAAGGAACAACTTCCCAAATCTGCAGCTTTGTTACTGTATTGCATCAATTTGTATTAAAGATACTGTTGTGTTTTCCATTGCTGGGCCAATAGCAGGCTTGAATGCAAATAATGGCAATTTCCTTCCCTGGTCATTAAGTATAATATATAACAATAAACATAAATTAGAGATATTACTAGGAAGGGAGAGTTGAAAAAAGTTCATAGTCAAAGAGTGTTAAATAATTAAAACAACTTTGTCCACACACTATTATACATATGTACAGTTTTTACATGTAGAACTTAGAACACCGCGTAGTTTTTTTCAATATAAATTACTGGTTTCCATACAGTGCTATCTAACTATTGACCACTGGATGGCAGCATTGTATAATTCTTTCTATTGGTTCAACAAGTGGTACAGTTTCAATATACTTTTTTACCATTGCACAATCCTAAAGCTGTCAGTTCAGAGATGACCTCAAGGAATGCTCAAAGTTTGCATACCACAATAGGAGAGCAATGGGGTATATACACAGACTAATAAATATGTGTGCAATTTTTGTATTTATTTTTTTATTCCTGATTAATCCATTTTCTGACAACTTGCTCTAGTTGAATGGATTTCTGGAGGTATTTAAATATTATTGATAAAACTGTGTGCACAAAGCAGCCTGCACAGCTCGTAAATGAATAAGTGTCACCCACACTAAAATTTATAGCTGAGAACAAAAAATACATAAACACCCAGGTGCTATAAATGATACAATATGTTCCTTAGTTGTAAAAGATGGTCAAAGATACCAGAGAGTATTGTAACACGGTGAGGAGGAGAATCTAGCTGACCCTACCTGGCGATTGGTATCCTGCAGCAGGGGATGCCCGTTCTCTTTATCCATTCATGCCTATTTGCCTACCTGCATGTGTAGACTTTACATCTGGTAAGAGTTCATCTTGTTCTTTATTTGTATACATGTTTTTTTATTGCATCTTATCGTATCAATAAATAGGACTTAAGCTCTGCCGGCCAATCCGCCGTCCTGTCTGATGATTGGTAAGTGCATAAACACTTACTAATCGTCGGCCCGATGTGTCATGTCTAAAGTCACAACTGGGCGGGCATTTACATGTGCGGCCTGTGCAGCAAGTGCAAGTCGGCTGACTGCTCGTACACACAGCACAATGCAATATGTCTATGAAGAACGTCATTCACAGACATATCGTCTGTACATACTGGCCAAAGCACACACGATATATTGGGTGTTTGATTGAACGGCCAATATGTCGGGCAGTGTGTACCCATCGTTACACTATGTGGAATTTTTTCCTCTTTATCTGAGCACATATGGAAGAATCTAAGAATACTTTCTGAAGGAGGTGCCCTCATTAGAGAAAGGATCCTCTACTGTCATAAGCGCAATAGTCTACCAGTATGTGTAGTCTCATCATCTGGTAGGAGTCCATTATTTGGAAATTAATATACAGTTATTGGTCATTTAGGATTATGCTATTGGTTTATGTTTTACTTTCTCCGTTTTGAGCTACACTAAAGGATTCAGGTCACCAGCATTGGGATGAGTCTACAGTAAAGAAAATGAACATTCTTGGTATGCCAGTATTCGTTTCATCACCAATTAAGATGACCTTAACCTGTTACAACTAAGGAACGTATTGTATTTATTTATTGCGCCTTTGTGTTTGTTTTTGTATTTTTCTCAGGATTTCTGGAGGTGTCTTCTTGTATTTTATATTGAAATATTGAGTGCTGTTAAGGTTTGAGCAATTATATCTTTTTCTTAGGGATGTAACTAGAAATGACTGGGCCACATAGAAAATCATCATAAAAATATTCGCATTACAATCTCTGCTCGATTCCTTTTCTCTATGCAATAGGGCAGAGCAGGGCTGTAAGACGCAATCACAGAGCCCCATCACAAAGTTTTATTAGGGTGGCGATCCACTCCAGAGGGCCATGTCCTGCTCTTCTGACCAAAGACCAAATATGGCTTCACTGTGGCTCTGCATAGCCGATTAACCAGAATCACCGGGCCCCTTATCGCAGCACCCTATGGCAGCCACATGAGCTCATCTTCCTGGACAAATTTGTTATTCTGCCACAATATTTTCCTCTGGGACAGACCTTTAATAATATATGAACTGTTTTCTTTAATTGGAACATTGGTAGATACTGTAGACTTATTGCATGAAGTCTGCGTGCATGAATATATTAAGAACACTAATCTGCTATTATACTCACTATTAGTTCTCCATGTGGGTCCAAGATGCATGCAGTGGGTGTTAGTGTATACGGTACACAATCCTAAAAATGGCAGGAAAAGTACTAGAAAAACCCAGTGTTCAGCCTCACTTAGGGGAACACTTATCAAACCTACCAAGGAGGACAAGTGGAGGTGTTGCCCATAGCAACCAATCAGATACTAGCTATGCATTATCTACTATGTTTTATAAAATGATAGCTAGAATCTGGTTGGTTACTATGGATAACACCTCCACTCCACACCCTCGGTTTGATAAATCTCCCACTTAAACCTATATTTCATACAACTATTTATTCAACAGGACCCTTATTTTGTTTTGTTTTTTTAATTTGATAATTTTCACTGTTTGAGGGACTTGAAGTGTTGACCAGTTGGCTTAAAACTAATGCTGGCCAGGAAGACTCCATAGCTACGTGTAATGCCAGCCAGAGGATGATCCACAGCTTCCTCACATGGCCCTGTTATGGAGACCTCCTCTGTTCCTGCCATAGCTGTGGCTGCTGCATTTATCCCTAATCACCTTCTTCTTTACATCCTCAATTTCTTTATTAATTAAAGCTTGATGCATGTTTGTGTGAGATGGAGCAGATGGTGATTGCACTTAACTAAGGGCAGGGCAATATTAATAATGGGGCAGATAGGACAGCTCCAGCCCTCCATGTGTTAATAAGCCCATTATCATGACAGCATGGTGATGACCAACCTCCCAGTTGGCCACCTGGTCAATCAACAATCATAGATATTAAAATTGTAATTCTATTTTACTCACAATATGACTCTTTGTCAGATTTGTCAGATCTGTCAGATGAACGATTTGAACGATTTTACCAAAGATTTGAACTATTTTTGACAGCATTAAAATGAATGGAATCGTCCAAGTCTGACCGCAAACACATCAGATGTCAGATATCGTTATCTGACCATCGGGAAAGCGCATTGTTCAAATCGGTCATCTGACAGATATGTCAGATATGCAAAAAAAAATGGTAGTTGCTCAAATCAGCTTAATTGCATAACACAGGTGCTTGTAAAGGGCGGGGTTTACACTGAACAAAGAAAAAAGAGATTTGTCCCCCAGCACACTGCAGCAAAAACAATACTTAAATCCTACATGATAATAGAGATTCAGAGGTATTAGTTACATACATTTGCAAATATATGAATGCTTCTCGGACTTGAACCCCTTAATGTTAGGGACGCCAGTATAGAGGAGCCTTGACGATTGGCCTGGCACTTATTCATATATTTGCAAATGTATGTAACTAATACCTCTGAATCTCTATTATCATGAAGGATTTAAGTATTGTTTTTGCTGCAGTGTGCTGGGGGGGTAAATCTCTTTTTTCTTTGTTCAGTGTAAACCCTGCCCTTTACAAGCACCTGTGTTATGCAATTAAGCTGATTTGAGCAACTACCATATTTTTTTGCAGTTTGGAGAGGCATGAAGGGAGTCAGCATTAGGAGAATGTGCTGATCCTTATAGTGCCTTGTGGAGGTTTTTGGGGGTACCTCCAAGGTAAGTTAACTCTCAGCTTATATATGTACTGTTATCATGCAGTACACCAATTGTAATTATATGACCCAGAGTGGGTGCTACCATTATGTAGCAATAATTATTTTGGGGTGTGCGTTTGGGAGTGGGGCCCCCGGGGGGGTTCTGACTGGACCTTTCTCATGGCATCACCACTTAATTCACATAGAATACTTTTATCACTTCTTTATTTGTTTGTATATTATTTATGTCATTTTAATTCTCTCATTTCATTAACACTTATTGATTTATCCTTACACATCTTTTCTTTACACTTCGCTATCACCTTTTTCCCTTTTTCATGTGATGCCCTGGGGATGGCCCTTGGCTGGAATTTTTTTTGGGGTGCCTTGCTTCTCGGATGTGAACCCCTTAATGTTAGGGACGCCAGTATAGAGGAGCCCTGATGATTGGCCTGGCGCTTATTCATATATTTGCAAATGTATGTAACTAATACCTCTGAATCTCTATTATCATGAAGGATTTAAGTATTGTTTTTGCTGCAGTGTGCTGGGGGGCAAATCTCTTTTTTCTTTGTTCAGATATGTCAGATTTTCCTTCAGATAAGAACGATTGAATGATTTTTTAATTCGTTATCGTTCAGATCTGAAGAAAAATCTGACCATGTGTATGCACCATAAGGGAGACATTAAGACTGGTAGTACATGCCCAAATGGCACAGGCAACACCCACTTAGCACTGGTCACAGCTCTTCCTCTTGTCACAATGGGGGTGATGTATCAAAGCTTGAAGAGCCATACAGTGGAGAGAGATAAAGTACCAACCAATCAGCTCCTAATTGTAAATCTTCGAACAAAGCCTGTAAAGTACAAGTTAGAAGCTGATTGGTTAGTACTTTATCTCTCCAAGGTTTGATACAAATCCCTCAATAGATGCTTGATCATTTTCAATCCTACAGTACAGTAGGTCCATGTGGCCCTTAATCCAGCTCTGACAAAGGGCTCCTCTAGATCTCATGAGCAAGGGCTTCTAGACTCTCTTTATCATATATCTCATTGTTAACCATCTGTGTACAAATTGTTGTTTTATGTGTGATTTGTATCTCGTATGATTTGTTATTTGGACAGTCTGGTTCTGCTGAGTTTTGTGACTCCTTCAACTGAACGGTGACAGTGATTATAATGGTAGGGTCCTTTAACAAAAAGCGTCAAAGAAAAAATTCCCATCTATACTCTATTCCTGTTGTATTGCAAATTCCCCTGGATTTATATATATGGCTATGAGTGCCGCACCTTCTACAATGCTATTTACCTTGCTTGTGAGGGCACCAGCCACAGATATCTCATTAAAAGGAGTGCTGGACCTTCGACATTGTATATATAATGTCTCTTGGTGATAACCCTTGAGCACGTGGCCTGATCATTTTCCTCAACTTCCAAATTTATATAAAAAATATGTACTTCAAACTTAACAGCCATGGAGCAGGTTTGACAAGTGTGGACAAAACAAGGGTTTTATTCTGCATGAAGTAACATGTATTATAATACAATTTACATACATTCTTTCTCATAGACTTATATGTATGTGTATATATATATATATATATTAGGGGTGTGCACCGGCCACTTTTCGTGTTTTTTGTTTTGGTTTTGGATCTGGATCTTTCTTCGTGTTTTGGATCTGGATTGGTTTTGTCAAAACCACCCTTCCGTGTTTTGGGTTCTGGGTTTTGTGTTTTGGATGTGTATTTTTTTTTTAAAAAGCATAAAAACAGCTAAAATCACAGAATGTGTTGGTTTTTATGCTCCTATGCTATTATTAACCTCAATAACCTTAATTTCCACTAATTTCCAGTCTATTCTGAACACCTCACACCTCACAATAGTGTTTTTATGTCCAAAAGGCTGCACCGAGGTAGCTGGATGACTATGCTAAGCGATACGAGTGGGCGGCACAAACACGTGACCCATCTAGGAGTGATACTGCAGTGGCAGACAGGATGGCAGTTTGAAAAACTAGGCCCCAAACTGTACATAATGCAAAGAAAAAAAAGAGGTGCAAGATGGAATTGTCCGTGGGCCCTCCCTCCCACCCTTATGTTGTATAAACAGGACATGCACACTTTAACAAAGCAATCATTTCAGCGCCAGGGTCTGCCACACAACTGTGGCTGAAATGATTGGTTCGTTTGGGCCCCCACAAAACAAGCTGGCAATTAATCTGTCCCTGCACAAACTGGCTCTACGGAGGCAAGATGTCGTCCTCATCCTCCTCATCCACCGATTCCTCACCCTCTTCAGTGTTGTGTACATCCTCATCCTCACAGAGTATTAACTCGTCCCCACTGGAATCCACCACCACAGGTCCCTCTGTACGTTCTGGAGGCTGGTCTCCCTGGAAGAGTTGATATTTATTTATTATGAACATCATCTTCTCCACATTTTGTGGAAGCAACCTCCTACGCCTTTCGCTGACAAGGTTCCCGGCTGCACTAAACACTCTTTCGGAGTACACACTGGAGGGGGGGGCAACTCAGGTAAAATAGAGCCAGTTTGTACAGGGGCCTCCAAATTGCCTCTTTTTCCTGCCAGTACAGGTATGGACTATCTGACATGCCTACTTGGATGCTGTCACCGATGTTATCCTCCACCATTCTGTCAATGGTGACAGTATCATATGCAGTGACAGTAGACATGTCAGAAATTGTTGCCAGGTCCTTCAGTCTGGACCAGATGTCCAAACTTGGTCCTGCCTGCCCTGCATCACCGCCAGCGGGTTGCTTAGGATACCTAATTTTTTCCTGGCAGCCCCAGTTGCGGGAGAAAATGAAGAAGGAGCTGTTGACGTGTCACGTTCCGCTTCAGCTGACAGTGTGTTCACCAGCAGGTCTTTGCACCTCTGCAGGCTTGTGTCGGCCGGAAAGAGAGACACCACATAGGCTTTAAACCTAGGATCGAGCACGGTGGCCAAAATGTAGTGGTCTGATTTCAACAGATTGACCACCCTGGAATCCTGGCAAAGCGAATGAAGGGCTTCATCCACAAGTCCCACATGCCGAGAGCGGAATCGCTCCGTCTTAGCTCCTCCTTCACTTTCTCCAGCTGCTTCTGCAAAAGCCTGATGAGGGGAATGACCTGACTCAAGCTGGCAGTGTCTGAACTGACTTCACATGTGGCAAGTTCGAAGGGCTGGAGAACCTTGCACAACACGGAAATCATTCTCCACTGCGCTTGAGTCAGGTGTATACCCCCTCCTTTGCCTATGTCATAGGTGGATGTATAGGCTTGAATGGCCTTTTGCTGCTCCTCCATCCTCTGAAGCATATAGAGGGTTGAGTTCCACCGTGTCACAACCTCTTGCTTCAAGTGATGGCGGGGCAGGTTCAAGAATGTTTGCTGGCGCTCCAGTCTTCGGCACGCAGTCGCTGAATGGCGAAAGTGGCCAGAAATTTTTCGGGCCACCCAAAGCGTCTCCTGCACGCCCCTGTCGCTTTTCAGAAAATTCTGCACCACCAAGTTTATTGTGTGAGCAAAACATGGAACATGCTGGAATTTGCCCAGATGTAATGCCCGCACAATATTGGTGGCATTGTCAGATATCACAAATCCCCAGGAGAGTCTAAGTGGGGTAAGCCACTGGGCGATGATTTCCCTCAGTTTCTCTAAGAGGTTGTCGGCGGTGTGCCTCTTACTGAAACCGGTGATACACAGCGTAGCCTGCCTTGGAACGAGCTGGCGTTTCTGAGATGCTGCTACTGGTGACGCTGCTGCTGTTGCTGCGTAAGGTGATACATCTACCCAGTGGGCTGTCACAGTCATATAGTCCTTAGTCTGCCCTGTTCCACTTGTCCACATGTCCGTGGTTAAGTGGACATTGGGTACAACGGCATTTTTCAGGACACTGAGGACACTTTTTCTGATGTTTCTGTACAGTCTCGGTATCGCCTGCCTAGTGAAGTGGAATCTAGACGGGATTTTGGAACTGGGGACACACTACCTCCATCAATTGTCTAAATCCCACTGCACTAATGGCAGATACCGGACGCACGTCTAGCACCAACATAGCAGTCAAGACCTCAGTTATACGTTTTGCGTCAGGATGACTACTGTCGTACTTCATCCTCCTCGCTAAGGACTGTTGGAGGGTCAATTGTTTAGTAAAAGTAGTGGTGTTCCTACTTCCTCTCTGGGATGATGAACGACTCCCAGCAGCAGCAACAGCGGCAGCAGGAGGCGTAGCAATGCAGTATCCTCCGGAGGAATCCCGGATAGGAGAGTCAGTCATGCCAGTGACATGGCCTGCAGGACTACTTCCGATCCTGACTAAGGAGGAAATTGACGAGGAGGGAGTTGACGGTGTGGTTTACAGGCGCTTGGATACAACAGGACAACGGGATTTAGGTGTCCCTGGACTGCTTCCGGTCTTAGCCAAAGTTTCTGAACTTGACAGTAACTTTTTATGAACGCGCTGCAGGTGCCGTATAAGGGAGGATGTTCCTAGGTGGTTTATGTCCCTACCCCTACTTATTCCACCTTTACATATGGTACATATGGCAAGACAGTTGTTGTCCGGATTTGGATAGAAATATTGCCAGACCAAAGAGGTGGAATGTTTGGTCTTCTGCCCAGGCATGACTGTGATGGGCTTTTTCATCCCACGGACAACAACTGTCTCCCCCGGAGCCTGATTTAAACAAACCACATCACCATCAGAATCCTCCTCGCCAACTTCCTCCTCAGCTACACCAGTATCCTCATACTGTTGTACTTCAACATTGACATCTTCAATTTGCATATCAGCAAGTGGACTGTGGGTGCTCCTTTCAGCACTTGCAGGGGGCGTGCAAATGGTGGAAAGAGCCACCTCTTCCCGTCCAGTGCTGGGAAGGTCAGGCATCGCAACCACCACCACACTTGGACTCTCCTTGGGGATTTGTGATATCTTCTTAGAACGCACAGTTCTTCGCTGTGCTTTTGCCAGCTTAACTTGTTTAATTTTTTTAGTGGGAGGAGGGCTTCCATCGTCATGTGAAGCTGAACCACTAGTCATGAACATAGGGAAAGACCTTAGCCATTCCTTGCCACTCCGTGTCGTAAATGGCATATTGGCAAGTTTACGTTTCTCTTCAGATGATTTAAATGTTTTTTTCAAGGTCATTTTCCTGAACTTTGCCATTTGGGATTGTATGTGCCCTCTACTATGACATTGGGCATTGGCCTTGGCAGACGACGTTGATGGCATGTTATCGTCTATATCATGACTAGTGGCAGCAGCTTCAGCACTAGGAGGAAGTAGTTCTTGATCTTTCCCTATTTTATTTTTATCGGAGAAAGTTTGGTCCTCCATTTATATTATATTGATATATACGTGCGGCTAAGGCGCACACAAACACAGAAAATAATTTTTTATTTTGTTTGGACTGCCCTTTGGGGGTTACAGCGCCCTTTAGCGGTCAATCCAGCCGGCCTTTTACTTATGGGACACAGGCGCACGCTTGGCACTACTTTGTTGATGCACGTGCGGCTACTGCGCACACAATTCACAAACACAAAAAAATATATTTATTTATTTTGTTTGGAGTGCCCTTTGAGGGTTACAGCACCCTTTAACGGACAAGCCAGCCGGCCTTTTACTTATGGGACACAGGCGCACGCTTGGCGCTGCTCCTTCGTTGATGCACATGCAGCCACAGTGCACACAATTCACAAACACAGAAAAATATATATTTTTATTTTGTTTGGAGTGCCCTTTGGGGGTTACACAGCACCCTTTAACGGACAAGCCAGCCGGCCTTTTACTTATGGGACACAGGCGCATGCTTGGCGCTGCTCCTTCGTTGATGCACGTGCAGCCACAGTGCACACAATTCACAAACACAGAAAAATATATTTTTTTAATTTGTTTGGAGTGCCCTTTGGGGGTTACAGCACCCTTTACCGGACAAGCCAGCCGGCCTTTTACTTATGGGACACAGGCACACGCTTGGCGCTGCTCCTTCGTTGATGCACGTGCAGCCACAGTGCGCACAATTCACAAACACAGAAAAATATATTTTTTTATTTTGTTTGGAGTGCCCTTTGGGGGTTACAGCACCCTTTAATGGACAAGCCAGCCGGCCTTTTACTTATGGGACACAGGCGCACGCTTGACGCTGCTCCTTCGTTGATGCACGTGCAGCCACAGTGCACACAATTCACAAACACAGAAAAATATATTTTTTTATTTTGTTTGGAGGGCCTTTGGGGACTACAGCACCCTTTAACGGACAAGCCAGCCGGCCTTTTACTTATGGGACACAGGCGCACGCTTGGCGCTGCTCCTTCGTTGATGCACGTGCAGCCACAGTGCACACAATTCACAAACACAGAAAAATATATATTTTTATTTTGTTTGGCGTGCCCTTTGGGGGTTACAGCACCCTTTACCGGACAAGCCAGCCGGCCTTTTACTTATGGGACACAGGCACACGCTTGGCGCTGCTCCTTCGTTGATGCACGTGCAGCCACAGTGCACACAATTCACAAACACAGAAAAATATATTTTTTTATTTTGTTTGGAGTGCCCTTTGGGGCTTACAGCACCCTTTAATGGACAAGCCAGCCGGCCTTTTACTTATGGGACACAGGCGCACGCTTGACGCTGCTCCTTCGTTGATGCACGTGCAGCCACAGTGCACACAATTCACAAACACAGAAAAATATATTTTTTTATTTTGTTTGGAGTGCCCTTTGGGGGTTACAGCACCCTTTAACGGACAAGCCAGCCGGCCTTTTACTTATGGGACACAGGCGCACGCTTGGCGCTGCTCCTTCGTTGATGCACGTGCAGCCACAGTGCACACAATTCACAAACACAGAAAAATATATATTTTTATTTTGTTTGGCGTGCCCTTTGGGGGTTACAGCACCCTTTACCGGACAAGCCAGCCGGCCTTTTACTTATGGGACACAGGCGCACGCTTGGCGCTGCTCCTTCGTTGATGCACGTGCAGCCACAGTGCACACAATTCACAAACACAGAAAAATATATATTTTTATTTTGTTTGGCGTGCCCTTTGGGGGTTACAGCACCCTTTACCAGACAAGCCAGCCGGCCTTTTACTTATGGGACACAGGCACACGCTTGGCGCTGCTCCTTCGTTGATGCACGTGCAGCCACAGTGCACACAATTCACAAACACAGAAAAATATATTTTTTTATTTTGTTTGGAGTGCCCTTTGGGGCTTACAGCACCCTTTAATGGACAAGCCAGCCGGCCTTTTACTTATGGGACACAGGCGCACGCTTGACGCTGCTCCTTCGTTGATGCACGTGCAGCCACAGTGCACACAATTCACAAACACAGAAAAATATATTTTTTTATTTTGTTTGGAGTGCCCTTTGGGGGTTACAGCACCCTTTAACGTACAAGCCAGCTGGGCTTTTACTTATGGGACACAGGCGCACGCTTTGCGCTGCTCCTTCGTTGATGCACGTGCAGCCACAGTGCACACAATTCACAAACACAGAAAAATATATATTTTTATTTTGTTTGGCGTGCCCTTTGGGGGTTACAGCACCCTTTACCGGACAAGCCAGCCGGCCTTTTACTTATGGGACACAGGCGCACGCTTGGCGCTGCTCCTTCGTTGATGTACGTGCAGCCACAGTGCACACAATTCACAAACACAGAAAAATATATTTTTTTATTTTGTTTGGAGTGCCCTTTGGGGGTTACAGCACCCTTTAATGGACAAGCCAGCCGGCCTTTTACTTATGGGACACAGGCGCACGCTTGGCGCTGCTCCTTCGTTGATGCACGTGCAGCCACAGTGCACACAATTCACAAACACAGAAAAATATATATTTTTATTTTGTTTGGCGTGCCCTTTGGGGGT
Source organism: Taudactylus pleione (assembly GCA_031769625.1). Taxonomy (NCBI): domain Eukaryota; kingdom Metazoa; phylum Chordata; class Amphibia; order Anura; family Myobatrachidae; genus Taudactylus; species Taudactylus pleione. Next base: position 26,323,271 of record JAUIMM010000113.1, on the reverse strand, counting down.
TACAGCACCCTTTACCGGACAAGCCAGCCGGCCTTTTACTTATGGGACACAGGCGCTCGCTTGGCGCTGTTCCTTCGTTGATGCACGTGCAGCCACAGTGCACACAATTCACAAACACAGAAAAATATATTTTTTTATTTTGTTTGGAGTGCCCTTTGGGGGTTACAGCACCCTTTAGCGGTCAATCCAGCCGGCCCTTTATTTATGGGACACAGGCGCACGTTTGGCACTACTTTGTTGATGCACATGCGGCTACTGCGCACACAATTCACAAACACAGAAAATATTTTTTTATTTTGTTTGGAGTGTACTTTGGGGTTTACAGCACCCTTTAGCGGTCAATCCAGCCGGCCCTTTATTTATGGGACACAGGCGCACGCTTGGCACTACTTTGTTGATGCACGTGTGGCTACTGCGCACACAATTCACAAACACAGAAAATATATTTTTATTTTGTTTGGAGTGTACTTTGGGGGTTACAGCACCCTTTAACGGACAAGCCAACCGGCCCTTTACTTATGACACAGGCGCACGCTTGGCACTACTTTGTTGATGCACGTGCGGCTACTGCGCACACAATTCACTAACACAGAAAATATTTTTTTATTTTGTTTGGAGTGTACTTTGGGGGTTACAGCACCCTTTAGCGGTCAATCCAGCCAGCCCTTTGTTTATGGGACACAGGCGCACGCTTGGCTCTACTTTGTTGATGCATGTGCGGCTACTGCGCACACAATTCACAAACACAGAAAATATTTTTTTATTTTGTTTGGAGTGTACTTTGGGGGTTACAGCACCCTTTAACGGACAAGCCAGCCGGCCCTTTACTTATGACACAGGCGCACGCTTGGCACTACTTTGTTGATACACGTGCGGCTACTGCGCACTCAATTCACAAACACAGAAAATATTTTTTTATTTTGTTTGGAGTGTACTTTGGGGGTTACAGCACCCTTCAACGGACAAGCCAGCCGGCCCTTATGACACAGGCGCACGCTTGGCACTACTTTGTTGATGCACGTGCGGCTACTGCGCACACAATTCACAAACACAAAAAAATATATTTTTTTATTTTGTTTGGAGTGCCCTTTGGGGGTTACAGCACCCTTTAAGGGACAAGCCAGCTGGCCTTTTACTTATGGGACACAGGCGCACGCTTGGCGCTGCTCCTTCGTTGATGCACGTGCAGCCACAGTGCACACAATTCACAAACACAGAAAAATATATATTTTTATTTTGTTTGGCGTGCCCTTTGGGGGTTACAGCACCCTTTACCGGACAAGCCAGCCAGCCTTTTACTTATGGGACACAGGCGCACGCTTGGCGCTGCTCCTTCGTTGATGCACGTGCAGCCACAGTGCACACAATTCACAAACACAAAAAAATATATTTTTTTATTTTGTTTGGAGTTGCCTTTGGGGTTTACAGCACCCTTTAACGGACAAGCCAGCCGGCCTTTTACTTATGGGACACAGGCGCACGCTTAGCGCTGCTCCTTTGTTGATGCACGTGCAGCCACAGTGCACACAATTCACAAACACAGAAAAAATAATTTTTTTTAGCACCCCTTTAGGACTGGGACACTGCACAGTACTTTGGAGTGGACACAGCCCCTATGTGCAACTGACTGCACAACACAGTCCAGCCAGCCCCTGTGGACTTTGAAGTAGTGGACACAGCCCCTATGGACAACAGCAGCACAGCGCAGCACAGCACAACACTACACTGCACTACACTACACAGCCCAGCCAGCCCTAACTCCCACCCTCCTTCTTCACTGTCCACAGCCGAGTGAGAAAATGGCGCCGACGCGGGTACCTTATATAGGATCCAAAATCCGCGAGACCCGGAAGGCGGGATGATGACGTTTTGCCTCGATTTCAGATCCGAGTCAGGCGGGAAAAGTTGAGCCTGACTCGGATCGGGGGGGTTTGGATTTCAGAAATCCAAACCCGCTCACCCCATATATATATATATATATATATATATATATATATATAAAGACAACCACACACACTTAATTCCTAAATAGCATGCACTATATCCTGGGTGCTGTAATCACATAAATAGTATCCATATCCCAATTTAGCTTCATGGGAAGCCATATAAAGGGAGACCAGCACACCACCTTAACCGTGAAAAACATATAATTGTATAGCAATCGAAGTTTAGCAATTCACATGTCAAAAACGTATCTCATAATAGTAGGCATAATACTCATCCATCTTCGCCTGATGACAGAAATCAAAACCATGACATTAGCCGGACGGTCGTTTCGGTGTATTACATTGCATTGGCAGTGTGCTAATATAACCAGAAGAGGGCAGCATTGTAGTTCTTTTCAATTAGTTTTTAATTGTAGTTATTTACTAGGATGTAATATTTACTGGTATCTTCTTTAATGATTTATACTGATTTTTTTAAAGGTACATTTGACTAGGGTTGGACTGTAGCACTTTGCGCCTGATTCAGAGATGTATGCTAATGCAATCACAGTAGCTGGCGTGCGAAAATATGCTAATGCTGTAGCCGGCTGGAAATGTATTGAGACGCTCACTATTACCTCCCCTAAACAGTTCCTGACTGTCAATCCTCACTGCGAGCGGCATCACAAAGGTACCTTGGCCCGTGCCCAGAAAGGCCATGACCCATTTGCAGTTGACCAATAATCGCTCAACTGCGTAAATATTGACATAGTGTATATCCCTGAATCAGGGCCTTCATCCATTATGTGCCCAATTTTTTAGCCATTAATATAATCGGAATGTTCACAGCAGCTGAAATGATCTCAGTAAGTGTCCTGACCAGGTGACTTGTGTGAGTGTTAGGACAGGGCTGTATACGATAGATGTACATACAAAGACGCCCTATCGGTACACCATCAGCCGCACCATTGGACATTGCACCTGCCTATGGCAGACATAGAATGTCCAAATGGCCATGGCCACCAGTGTCAGTGCAATAGAAGTTTTAAATTCACCACCTCCTGAGCTGCGAGTTGCCAGCAAACATACACAAATCAGTGTGATTGTGTATGTTTCTGAATGGCAAGTGTGTTGTAAGGATTAATTTCTTTTTTTAAATGATGTGAGGTCCCCCCCAATAGTCTAACCAGCCCCGGACTTGCCAGCCTGTCCTTGTACCTGAAATTACGGAGAACAAAACATGTATGGTTTCACCGTAAATTAGGTACCACCACCTGGCTGCAGGGCCAATCCTGGTTTTAATTATAGGGGGGAAAAAATTGCGTAGGGCTCCCCCTATAATTAAAACCAGCACTGAACCCTTTCTAGCGGGGGGCTGATGCCACAGCCAGGGGAGCCCTTTCACCGGGCCCCCCAGCCTCATCATCAGTCCTGACCGCTAGTCAGCCCAGGCCATGGATCCCTGGGGAGTTGGGGACCCCCCCAATAAAGGCTTGCTGGGTCCTGTAGTTCCACTGTAAAGACAATGTTGTTAATTCTATTTTTACACACTACATACACTATCAACTCACCACCCACCACCCTAGGGTGGCGGGGATAGCCCCGGGCTATCAGCTTAGGCCAGGGATGCCCTGGAGAGGGGGTCCCCAACTCCCCAGGGATCCCTGGCCTGGGCTGACTAGCGGTCAGGACCGATGCTGCGGCTGGGGGACCCGGTGAAATGGCTCCCCTGGCTGTGGCATCAGCCTCCCCGCTAGAAAGGGTCCGGTGCTGGTTTTAATTATAGTCCGGGGCTGGTTAGCCTTTTGGGGGGAACCTCACGTCAATTTTTTTACAAAAAAATTAACCCTAAAAATAAAAAAAAATAAAAAAACAGTCTGCACATATTTCACTGATATGTGCAGCCTGCTTGTTCGTTAGACAATTTAGTGCGGTGAAATCGGGACTTCAAAACGGACAGGATCGACCAAATACACCTTCAATCAAAACGATCCTGTCAAAACCGGGACCTTGGTAAATTGACGATTTTTTAAGTGAATAAAACGGCCGTTTTTGATCGATCCTATCCGAGTTGAAAAACGGGACAAATCGGGACCAAATTGAAGCTTAGTAAATTTACCCCCCAGTGTGAGAAAGAATTAGACAGTGGGAGGAGCATGTTCTCCAGCACAGAGCACAGATGTCAGGTTACTATCACATGCCAGAAAGTTGTCAAACTTGTGTTAATACATTTTCACAGCATGAGGATGTGCAAAATATTTTAGACTGTGACAATTTGTCAAGTGCCCTATATTTCTGTGGGCTACAGCCTCGGTGAGAACATGAAATCTATACTGTGTGATGACCATACTTGTTCACTCTCCCCAAATTTCTGTAGACTCACTAATTTGGTATAGATATACTGTGAGATACTGTAATATATAATAAAATGCTGTGGACTACACTGAAGCCATCTTGATAAACTATTAAAGCTGCATTACAATATTTGTTTTATCCCCTCCCTCTTTTTCCCTTCAACATCAACACATATCACATAAATGTAGCCCATTCTCTAACAAAACTGAAAGTAATGCTCTTTATGAATATTCTTATGTGCAATATGTAATAGTAATGAGCTGCATTAAGGTATTTCAGCAAATACTTATATTTATTTATTTTAAATGGTTCATGGCAGGTTCACCGTCATCGGCACTTCATTTTAGCTCTTCTAATAAGGTTTGTAATGAATGACAGAAATGCGGAATTATATGAATCTATTTTGTGTTTACAAAGCTGTTTGATTTGAGAAAATTTGAATAGTAAAAAAACTAATTTGACTGGTGGGAGCTGTCAATAACATCAAATTATACCCATCACCTGTACCTATACTTTGTGGAGGCAGCCATTTTGTAGGATGAACCAATATTCATATACATGCAGCCTATCAATACAGTGAGACATCACTGAGGCACTTCATAATTAATGTTTATGAAGTGTTGCTTCTTAGAGGATTGATAGGCTGCATTTTTGTGTTAATGAATCAATCCACAAAATGTTTTTCTCCACTGTGTGTAGCTAATGGGGAATACTTAACCATATTTACTAAAATTGTAACTAAAAAAAATCTACTAATGTAGTTTGGCCAAATTTCCACCTCTGTCCCCTTAATCTACCAGACATTGCCTGCTGTCCCCTCTACCACCCAGACATTGCCTGCCAGAGCCGTAACTAGACTTTTTGGTGCCCTGGGCCAGAAAGAGCATTGGCGCCCCCTTCCCCCATTTTTGCAATAGGGACATAAGAAGCATGCCTGGAAAAGGGGTGTGGCCTCATGGGGAAGGGGCATGACAATTCTGTTTTGTCCCGTATGATGATGAAGCGGTACTGATCCTGTTGTGCTACTGTTATCCAGGTTTTATTGCCAAATACAGTGTAAATCCAATGGCTGCAGTGATTTGTCCATCAGAACAGCTGTGCACAAGCCCAGAGCCGGCCGTACAGGTCACAGACTGAGGGTATAGAAAGAGTGCTACTTGTAGTGTATATGCAGCAAATATCAGAGGCGAAGAGATCGGTGTATGTACCCTGCACTGGCATGTGAACTCACTGGCAAAGGTACTCGAGGTGTGCTGGTAACACCTGGGTTGGGAATTGGTTTCTGTATTCAGGGCTGCCAACAGAAACTGTGGGGCAGATGTCTGATTGCCATATGAGAGATGATAGGTTTGAGTCCCGGATATGACAATATTGTTAAAAAAAAAGAGGATGTAAATGAATGTACTTGGGGAGCTTGAGACATTGCTTGCTGTCCCTTCAGTCGCCAAGACATTATTTGCTGTCCCCTCAACTACCCAGACATTGTCCCCGGCCTCAACTGCTGAGACATTGCCTGCTGTCCCCCCTATCACCCAGACATTGTCTGCTGTCCCCTCAACAACCAAGCTAAAGCCTGCTGTCTCCTCAACCACCCAGACATTGTCCCCTCAACTGCCCAGACATTGTCTAGTGTCCTTTCAACTGCCCAAACATTGCCTGCTGTCCGCTCAATCACTCTGGTATTGCCTGCTGTCCCCTCAACCACACAGAAAACGCCTGCTGTTCCCCAAACTGCCAAGACATTGCCTGCTGTCTCCTTAACCCCCCAGGCATTGCCTGCTGTACCCTCAACCACCCAAACATTGACTGCTGTCCTCTCAAATGCCCAAACATTGCCTGCTTTCCTTCAACCATTCAGATATTGCCTGCTGTCCTTTCAACCACCAGACAATGCCTGCTGTCCCCTTAACTGCCCAGACATTGCCTGCTGTAAGCTCAACTGCCCATACATTGCCTGCAGCCCCCTCAACCACCAAGACAATTCCTGATGTCCCCTCAACTGCCCAGACATTGCACCCTCAACTGCACAGACATTGCCTGCTGTCCCTTCTATCACCCAGAAATTGCCTGCTGTCCCTTCAACTGCAAAGACTTTATTTGCTGTTCCCTCAACCACCCAGGCATTATGCCCTTTCATTCTAATTGCCCAGACACTGCCTGCTGTCTCTTCAACTTCCCAGATATTGCCTGCTGTTCACTCAACCACCCAGAAATTGTCTGATGTCCCTTTAACTACCCAGACATTGCCTGCTGCTCAACTGCCCAGACATTGTCCCCTCAACTGCCCAGACATTGCCTGCTGTCTCTTAATATCACCCAGTTTTGCCTGCTGTACTTTCAGCCACCAAGACTGTATTTGCTGTTCCCTCAACCACCCAGGCATTGTGCCCTTAACTGCCCAGACATTGCCTGCTGTCCCCTCAATCACCAAGATAAAGCCTCCTGTCCTGTAAACAGCCAAGATAAAGCCTCCTGTCCCATAAACAGCCAAGATAAAGGCTGCTGTCCCCTCAACCACCCAAACATTGTCCCTTCAACTGCCATTGCCTGCTGTCTCAACTGCAAAGATAAAGCCTGTTCTCACCTCAACCACCCAGACATTGTCTCCTCAACCGCCTAGACATGGTCTGCTATAAGTTCAACTGCCCAGACATTGTCCCCTCAACTGCCCAGACATTGCCTACTGTTCCCCCAATCACGTAAACATTGCCTGCTGTCCCTTCAACCACCAATACATTGTTTGCTGTCCCCTCAAGCACCCAGACATTGTCCCCTCAACTGCCCAGACATTGCCTACTGTCCCTTCAACCTCCAAGATAAAGCCTCCTGTACCCTCAATAACCAAGATAAAGCCTGCTGTCCCCTCAACCACCCAGACATTGTCCCCTCAACTGCCCAGACAGTGCCTTTTCAACTGGCCAACTATTGCCTGCTGTCCCCTCTACCACCCAGACAATGCTTGCTGTCCCCTGAACTGCCCAGCCATTTTCTGCTGTCTCCTTAACCACCCAGAAATTGACTGCTGTCCTCTCAAATGCTCAGACATTGCCTGCTGTCCCCTCAACTGCCCATACACTGTCCCTGCAACTACCCAGATATTGCCTGCTATCTTCTAAACCACCAAAACATTGCCTCCTATCCTCTCAACCACCCAGACATTGCCTGCCGCCCACAGATATTGGGTCTGTTCAGTGGACAAAAAAACATTTGGGGGCTGTTTCAGAGTCAAACTGTATGCCTGTTTGCAGAGCACGATTTGTGTAATTGTGCACTTTGGGGCTGATTCAGCATTGCACATATGTCCAATGTTCATCTCAGATTCCCGATTATCGGGAATCTGCGCGTGCGCAGGACCCATTCTGCCAATGTGCAGTACGGGTCCTGAGTGATCGCACGCAGCCCTTTCTTTGCAAAAGCCTGATTTACAGGCAGAGGCATTTAAGGGTCGGTGCGGGGGTGGGGACAGCCGGCGTTCCTGGAAATGGGAGTGTGTACACCCCATTTTCCTGGCATGACAAGACCAGGGTCTGTGACCTTGGTCGCAGTGCTGGGATTGCAAATGCAGCAGAGGGTGTCATACACCTCCTGCTGCATATGCATATGTAACTACCATAGGTGCTAGGGGTGCATCTTCCTTGTTAAAGTTACATGTGTTATATACATGTTTCACCATTTGGTGGTACATAGGGGCCTTTTGCCCTTATGTACCACCAAATGGTGCCCCATTTTGGTGGTACATAGGGGCTTTCAAATGCCTAGTTATACTCCTGCGTAAGTGAGAGCTGTATTGTGGGGAAACAAAGTCGTCAGCCAATTCCGAAAGCTCCGCTCCTTTACCAGTGTACAAGTAACAGTGAGTACAGCTGTCCCTAGTATACTTCATTAAACCAGCACCACTGGTTAAGTAATAGTTTGAGTCATCTGCTTGTGTGTACCTACATAACCGTGCAATATCATTTCCAACATAATGTAGGTTGTCTAATACATACATAAAATCACTTTCTGCGAGAAGATCGGGTGGCATTCACAGCATGACAGCCACTCGGACGTGTGGTGAGTATACACTCAGAACAGCTCAGGACTTTTGGGAGACAAGGTAGGAGAGATGTGTATCCACCTACATCTAATTGATACTTTGTATCGCAATCTGCCAAACTAAGATCCGGAACTCTTTTTCCACAATATAATCTCTCCAGCTGACGAGCTGTGATTTGTATATTCTATCTGTGACTTATCCAGTTCCTACTTCTATGCTTGCACACCGGAGACTGAAGTACCTATTCTACACCCATCAGATCTATATGGGCACTGTAATAGATGGATTTTAATATGCTATTACCTTGATTATTTTAACCTATGTATTTATTTAATTTGTTTATACTGTGTTTAGATTAAAAATATTTTTAACCACACCTCCACTGCACATTGAGTCATTAACTCCTTGCTGCGCTGTTATTTAGACACAAATACTAATATTACATATCTCTATTTTTCGGTGACAAAGGGAATAGTCACCTGTGTCTAAAGCTGCAGCAGGAGTCCCTACCCTTTTACCTGAATCCCCAGGAGTGCACAACACCACCATACAAAACCAAACATTTTATAATTCAAGATAACATTTGCTATATAGCGTCCTCTGTACTAAAGCTGGGTTACACACCTAAAGATTTTCTGTCCAACCATCCAACTAGTTGATTGGTTGGAATGAAAATCTGGTAACGTATGGGAGTAACTGATGATCAGCAATTTCCTTCTAAATGCCAGAAAACAGATGAAAATGGTCGTCAGACAAGTTTGTTAAATGTTTGATCTACACAAATTTGTTCAAACAACAGTTTTTGTCCATTTTCCGGCGTTTGGGAGCAAATTGCAGATTGTTATTGGCTTTCATACCTTACCAGATTTTTCATTTTCATTTTCATACCTTACCAGGAGAGCAGAAAATGTGTCAGTCTTCATGTTTTACCCCTATACCTCCCTATTTCTAAACTAAACACCCAACGGTGTTTGTTTTTGTTTTTTAGAATACCATTAAAGAAAACAGAGAAATGTTTTAGGAATGTATTTTGGCTAAAGAGTAAAAGTTGTTAAAACACACTCCATATAAATGGCCTGTCTCTGAGCTAAACGTATCTGCGACCGCTCTTTCTGTTCTGCCACATCAGCCTGCTTACTACCTTATACCAATGCAAGCTTCCGCCTATCTATGCTGATTATTCATTCATCTTCATGCGGAGGCTGTGCTGCCCACTGTTATACTATCTGCAGCGGCAGTCATCGTCATTAGTATCGGAATTACAGCCACCCTATGCTGGGTAACAAAAGATCCAACAGAAACATATGTCCCATCTCTGTCCACACAAGCCCCAAAGTCAGCCTACACTCCCACGATACGGATCTGTTCTGCTCGTCGGCACGGTAACCACCCAGTTGTCACCCAAAAGCGCCCATTTCACAAAAAGAGTCATACATCAACAGATGGATCATTCTGTCCTCACTTTCAATCTCCATCCATGTGCGTATACAAGGTATGGTGCTTGTGCAGCACGTGATTGCTTTCCGCGGTGCATGAGCAGGTTACAAATATCCGCATTTGGGCGCAGAGTCAGGCCCAAAGTGTCTGTGGATCGTAGCCTTAAATCTCTTTTGTTTTTCATTGCTTTAATTGCGTCTTTCCATAAGGAAATTTAACATTTTAAATGTATAGATTTTAAATTGGAGTAAAGTAAAACACTTACATAAATATACCGAGCTTGACTGTTTTGTAAGTTCTGATGGATCTGTCGGCACAGCAAGCTCCTTAGAGGTCAATTAAGGCACTCTCTCTGTCGTGTGACTGCACCTTCCTTTGGCATTCCCCTCTTAAGGTGGGTACACACTATACAGATATATCTGCAGATGATGGTTGTTCATACACACTGAACGGCCATCATCTGTGTCTGGCTGCAGGTCCCAGTGTGTCGGGGGCGTGTCCCGGCGGGCAGGGGCGTGCCCCTCTCCGCGGCTGCTGCTGTGTGTGTACGGGCGGTCTGCAGACATATCTGTCCATCGGCTGTGCAGCACAGCCAATGCAATATGTCGGTGAACGATGACGTTCACCGACATATCGGGGGTACAAACTATCCGACGGGCAGCAGATATATTGGCCGATCAATTGATCGGCCAATATATCTGTCAGTGTGTACCCAGCACTAGAGAAAGACGCTGTCCATCCACCTTCCACTTAAACCAACTGACACTTAGTTTAAGTAGAAGGTTCCAATTAGGGCACAAAGAGTAAAGTTAACGGACTCACCCTTATGGGCACAGCAGAGGCAATCATGGTAGAGGCGGATGCCCTGACCACAACAATATAGTGTTCAAAGTTGTCTAACAACTCCTTCTTGCTATAACCATCCTGGCTGCTTGTTTAAGACACCACAAATGGGATGTAGTTATTATCCTGGATGTCAAGACTGCGACGCTCAGAATGCCAGCGCCTGTGCGCCGGAATCCGACACCAGTCAGAATCCCAGTTGCCGGCAACCCGGGGTTAGGGAGAGGGTTAGGGTTAGGCACTAGTGGCGGAGGCTAGGTTTAGGGTGCGGGGAGGGATAGTTAGGTTTAGGGATAGGGTTAGGATACTTACCGACAGGTGTTGGTATCCTCTCTCTGTTGGGATGCTGGTGTTGGGATTTTGACTGTACCCAACTCCCACAAACACGTTTATAAATTATTTAATGCTGTTTTGTTTCATAGAACACATGACTCTAAAGGATACAATATAATAGCATTATATAATACAAGCCTTTTCATTTAAATCACTATATCACAAGCAAGTAGTGATTTCTGCAAGTTGCAACTTGGTTGTTAACAGGCTTTAGACACAGTCATGTCTATGGTTAGTTTCTATACTGTGCCATCTAATCTCTGATCAGCTACTATTTTCGCTTTAAATGGACCGGAGCAATAAACCATTTTTTATCCAACCTCTTTCAGGTCAGTTGGTCATTGGGGAGAATGAGTGCAGAACGTCCATATAAAATGCTCCAGGTCGGTAAGTATGACATAATAGTACGCAGCTCTGGCATTTTAGAAATAACAAATTCAACTGCATATGGAGTAGACTTTGTTGCAGGGACTCTCTAGTGTGTCACCTATCTATTTCAATGGAAAAAAGTGAACACAATCTAAAGGATTTAGGGCCTCATTTCAACCAATCAGCTCCTAACTGTCATGTATTGAAAAATGACAGGAGCGGATTGACTGGAGCACCATTTAAGATTAGTAACGAGTGGTAACAAGAATATCATTCATTGATAAATGAGGCCCAAAATGTTACAAAAAAGTCTGTTTTACATGAATCTGCAATTCATTTATACACCGGCAGAGGTTCAGTGCACCCATTCATAAAGGCCAAGACAAACTTTAACTATAGCCTCTGATAATTGCAAAATATATAAAAAATATATGTCATATTTCCTAAAATTAGGCTACTTGTGATCTGTTTTGAATCTCTTGAAAACAATTGTTTGTGGTTTGTAAATGCTTTGCATACACAGAAACTGCGTTTTGGTATGAGACTGTAAAGGTGTATTGTTCTCTCCTACCAGTTTCTGGTCCCATAAAAAGGGACAATGGTGGGTAGTGTACCTGCAGTCTCCATACTGATGACACAATGGGGACACCTACAGTAGTTTAGCCTCTCCACAGGTCATATTCTAATAGAGAAGCTATTAATGCTCTAAGATTGTCTTTTCATGGCTGTTTATGTTGGCAGGTATTTCCATAACAGGAGGGGTTGTTGTGGTTCCTAGCTCTCTTATAATGCGAGTCTGAACTACTTCTTTACAGACAAACATGCAAGACAATGCCGGCCGCATACTCCAGAAGGCAGCAGCTCAGCAGGACTTATCAGATTTGTATTGCATTAGAATAACATGAGCTAATGAATGCTGCAAGTTCTACAATATCACCTTGAGCCATTTAACAATCATGATATGCCTGATAATCCAGTGATAAGAGCCTTATGTGCTCTTCACAGTCTATGTTCCACAGATTAGTAATTGCCATTTACTGACCAAGGATCCTTACATGTCAATTCAATTAGCCGCGAGCCCCCACAATGTGCCGTTGCACCACGGTGGAGAAGCCAGAAACGGCGCATCAACTCACCCCACTCTCCCCTAAATGGTGGCTTTCTGTACGTAGCTCTATGGGACTGCAAACAAGAGTCTGCAATCTCTGGACTACAGTATGTACGGCATTTGCATTGCATTTTAGGAGCCTTAGGGGAATATCCAATTGTGGGCAGGCTTATTAAAAAGCCCTGCGGTGCTGGGTTTTTCCCGCAGCCGTTGGGTTTTGCTATATCTTCCAGCAGCCCTTATTCCTTCCACCAGCCCCAGGGACTCCCAGCAGCCCCCGCCCCGTGACAAGACGGAGGGGAGGCCACCAGGAGCCGCAGAGACCCCGGATAGGTGAGTATCATTTTGTTTAATTGTTTTTTTTATGCACCACAGGGCTTTCAGCTCTGAAAACCCCACAACCACTTTTTTTCAATTGCATACCGCGGGTATTGGGAGCTGACATTCCCCCGGTAATCCAAAATTGGGCGCGAGGGGCGCAAGGTTTTTTACCTCGCCCCCAATTGGATATGCCCCTTACAGTGCAAATATACACAAGTTATGCACCAATATTTAAATGACAATTGAGTGTTTGGTGATGGTCAACTTTAATTTGGTGCCCTGGCTGAATAGAAATGTGATTCACATTGTGTAGTGTAGTTACTACAGTATGTACTACCCATAGGCAAATGCAGGGGGGTTTCCATCTGCCTGGAAACCCCCCTCCTCAGCACATACCATGACTACAGTAGAAATAGTAATATAATAGAATTTTACTTGTGCTGCATGTTCTTCTCAGTATCACAAATGAAATAATTAGCACAACCTGTGGATCTTTTAACATGTATCAGCCAGTAAGAAATACACCTGTGCACCAACTAGGAGATATGGAAAACATGCACTGTTAGGGATGCACTGCTTCTATAGCATATATATACATATATGTCCAGGGAAGTGCTAGATTCTTCTGCTGCTCTTCCAGGCTCCCTCACTTGCTCCAATGCTCTGGAATGGTGCTCACATCTAATATAAAACATTCAGCTCAGGCAGGATGGCCCTATTGCCGCATCAAATGACTTACTGTGATCTCTGGTCCTGTTTATGCTGGAATTATCACACACAATACACTATGTATGATGCATATTAAAGCTGGATAAGTACTAATTCTGCCCTCTTCATGCACTGGCCACACTCACTCTAAAATCAGGCATTTGGAAACCCCCCTCTAGAAATCCTACGTTTGCCACTGCTACCTAGGTCCTCATTAAGGGGTAAATTTACTAAGATTCAAGTTTGGTCGAGATGACAATCTCGGGTGAGTTTAGGCATGTTTTCATTTCGCAAATTTACTAAAGGCAAACTCTGATGAGTTTTGGAAAGAGGGCCTGATTCAGAGCCGCTCACTAGATGCTATCGTTCACACGATGTGTATGCAAATTGTGTAAGCAGTGCTACCGCACAGCAATGCATTAGCACACCCAGTATTTCTTAGCGAGTGATCACATAGTGTATGCAGACACCCACCAGCTTGTTTTAAGATGCCCACTTGTGCACATTATGTCCAGGAAGTGTATGCAACCATCGGTACATTGGGTAACATCGGATGTTATCGCAGTGGTTGACCATACCCTGCCGCAAGCACTTCGAGCACTTCAGTGTAAAAACAAGCCAGGTGACGTGTACTATGATGCTGTCTATTAATTATGCACACCTCTAAAACGCTGTTGAGATGCTCAGGCACGCCTGCGTTTGCACCTCCACTCCCCCGTTTTTAATGACAAGCCCCTGTTACCACCTACAAACGGCTTCCACTGTTACTCACTCTGCTGGGCTATCTATGCACAGAGAGCGAATGCATTGTGAACTTTCGCTAAGGTATGCGCTTGCGCACAATGCATATAATCGGCAGCAGTGAGAGTATACATCTTAGCGAGCGGGTCTGAATGAGCTCCAGAGTTCTTTAATCTCACTCGTAAAACTCGGGTGAGATCGCAAACTCGAATCTTCTCAAAGCAAACTCGGAAGTCATGAAAAAGATGCAGTTTGCAAATTTACTAAGATTCAAGATTTCAGTCTCGGGTGAGATTAGAGCAAACTCGCAGAAAAATTTTAATTTCAAACATTCCCTCCTGAGCTGCGAGTTTGCGAGAAACATACACAGATCATTGTGATTTGTGTATGTTTCTGCATGTGTAGTTAATGTATATTTGGTCTGATGCTGAGCGCTCGCAAGCGGATCGATTTGTTGGCCTAGTGCGCATGCGCACGACAGAGCCGCCTCCATCGTGCGCATGCGCACTAGGCCAACAAATCGTCGCTCCGGGTCTCGCTACAAAGGGGGCGTGCTGTCGATGTTGAGTGACAGCACGCCCCCTTTGGTGGGATTGCCGGGGGCATGGCTGCCCAGATGGAGGCGTTCCCATGGGAACGCCTACCATCTAGGGCCGGCCCCACTGACATCACAAGTGACCACCCACAGCTATTGCGAGCGGCCAGGTGATGGTCGTGATGGTCGCGACTATCGTGACTATCGGGCTTGCGACGAGACAATTGTGGTAGGGTCTAGTTCCCGCAAGCCCCAGTGAGCTTCCTGCTCTAATAGAGCAGGAAGCTCAACTACTGACATCATGAGTGATGTCAGTAGGGCAGGCCCTCAAATGGCAGGCGTTCCTTCAGGAACGCCTCCGTTTGGCCAGCCACCCCCTCCCCGCCTACAAAATGGGACGAGTTGTCGATCAACAAGGACAGCCGCCCCTGTTTTGTTGCGAGCCCCGGAGCGAGTGATTTTTTGCTCGCTCCGGGGCTCGTTTGCGCACTGCCCGGCCATCGACCCGCTTGCGAGCGCATAGCAGTTATGCAGTTAAGTCAACACGTCTAGTTACGTCTCTTCTGTGGTAAGTGGAGATGTGACTGAGAGATACATACAACCAGTGGCGGATTGAGGGGGGGGCACCCAGGCACATGCCCCCCCTGTCGTTTCAGAGTTGTTTGCCCCCCCCCTGTCGTTTAGGAGTTGTTGATTTTTTTACTTGTATTGCAGCTGCACGGCCGCCATGAGCCCGGGCCGTGCAACTGGTCTGATTAATGATGAGGATGTGCGCGTCTGCCGGTGCCAGCGTGCAATAACGTTTTGTTTTTTTTTTAGTCAAAGACCCGGCGTGTGTGATGTACTGACATCACGCGCGCCGCTGAAGAGAGGAGAGAAGAGGAGCCGCAGCCGCTTGCCTTGAGCAGCAAGGTAAGTAGGGTGTACAGAAGGGAGCCCTGCTGGGGAGTGGGGGCACAGAAGGGGGGCCTGCTGGGGTGTGGGGGCACAGAAGGGGGCCTGCTGGGGAGCAGGGACATAGAAGGGGGCCTGCTGGGGAGTGGGGACATAAACGGGGCTGGATGGGGAGTAGGGGCATAGAAAGAGTGCTGCTCAGGAGTGGGGACATAAAAGGCTGGGCCTGCTGGGGAGTGAGGACATAGAAGGGGGCTGACTGGGAAGTTGGGACATAGAAGGGGACTGGCTGGGGAGCGGGGACACAGAAGGGGGCCTGCTGGGGAGCTGGGACACAGAAGGGGGGCCTGCTGGGGAGTGGGGGCACAGAAGGGGGCATGCTGGGGAGTGGGGGCACAGAAGGGGGGCCTGCTGGGGAGTGGGGGCACAGAACGGGGCCTGCTGGGGAGCAGGGACATAGAAGGGGGCCTGCTGGGGAGTGGGGACATAAACGGGGCTGGATAGGGAGTAGGGGCATATAAAGAGTGCTGCTCATTAGTGGGGACATAAAAGGCTGGGCCTGCTGGGGAGTGAAGATATAGAAGGGGGCTGACTTGGAAGTTGGGACATAGAAGGGGGCTGGCTGGGGAGCGGGGACACAGAAGGGGGCCTGCTGGGGAGCTGGGACACAGAAGGGGGGCCTGTTGGGGAGTGGGGGCACAGAAGGGGGGCCTGCTGGGGAGTGGGGGCACAGAAGGGGGGCCTGCTGGGGAGTGGGGGCACAGAAGGGGGGCCTGCTGGGGAGTGGGGGCACAGAAGGGGGGCCTGCTGGGGAGCGGGGGCACAGAAGGGGGGCCTGCTGGGGAGCGGGGACAGAAGGGGGGCCTGCTGGGGAGTGGTAAGGGAGTCAGTGAGTGAGCTGTGAGGGGTCAGTGTTATATGGAAGGAACTGCCAGTGAGACAGCTATGAAAGGGGCAATCAGGGACATACGCAAGGGTAATGAGACAACAATGGAGGGGGCAATCAGAGTGATATGGAGGGAGGGGGCGATGAGGCAGCGATGGAGAGGACAGTGATATAGATATAGGCAAGGAGAGGGCAATGAGATAGATCCATGCACTCTAATACCCCTTTTTCACCTAAATTCCGGGTCTGACCCGGAGTTGGAACAAAGTTCCTATCCGGATCAGACCCGGAATTTTGCCGGCGCCGACTTGGGATATTCCCGAGTCAGCGCCACTCACACCACAGTCGGGTCTGCATAGACCTGGATTTTGCGGAGTGAAAGTGGTCACTTGGAGATGACGTCATCTCCAAGCGCCACTGAAGCCGGACCAATCGGCCGGCTAGCAGCGCACTCCAGGTCATCGTTACCCGGAGTGCGCTGTTCTCACAGCAGGGTTTCACGGGCTACGCCCGTGTTAAACCCTGCTAGTTACCTGGGTTGGATTGCCGGGTCACTCGACCCGGCGATCCAACTCTCTCCCCTTTTACACCAGGGAGCTGCCCGGGTTAACCCTTCAAACACCCGGGTTTTAGCTCCGGTGTAAAAGGGGTATAAATTATGTTGGCTGACAGTTGCAGATTCATGGGGAGGGATCTAAATTATTTGACACTTTTAAATACAGATATTTATTCCCTATCTCTTTTCCAGACAGGTCTGAAAATTTCCAAGATTTAGACAACTACCAATGGATTTTAGACCACCAGCTGGCGGGTAGGACATAATTGTCTTGGTATTGTATGTATTCCATGCCCTCATCGTGCTGAAAACGAGGACGTGGTTAGTGGGTATGGCGTTCCCTGTGAAGTCATGCCCCTTGCTTTGGGGGCACACACACTTCTCTAGGAAAAAACACCCGCCCCACACCTTCCCCTAATGTGGTGCCCCCCCCTGTTAGTTTGTTCTGGATCCACCCTTGCATGCAACTCTGTATCGCCCTCACTTGTGTGCGCTCTGTTCTGGAGCATGAGTAGTGTGAAAATAAGAAAGATACGTGCCCCAAGTGGTTGTACATTCAACCTGGCAATAAGCTAATGGGTGGGATGCATCACCTGCAAAAATGCAGTCACGCCTCTGAAAAAGCATTTCCCATATGCACAAAGTTCTGGAAAGCAAAACTTTCCGGAGTTAGGGAATGCCATCTATGGAACCTCTTCTGAGGAAGCCGCTGATGTCACAGGAGGTGGGGAAATGCATAAAGAAACTGACAGATACTGCAAACTGCTAGCCGGTAATCTGTCCAGTCCTGTAGCCAAACACCTTTCACTTATGAGGACCCTCTAGCTAAAGCTGCATGATAGGGAAGCCGCCAGCAGCTGGGAGGACACACTGCTCTATAGCTATTTATACAGAGACAGTTGTCATTAAGAAAGTTTCTATGGAATCCATGCTATTGGAAATTGAGCACTGTAAGCTGTAAGCCATTGGAACTTTATAAGCCTGTGTGTGATCTGTTACTAACATTGCTTCTAACATTAACATTGCTGCTACAGAACATCGCTACAAATTGCTGTGACGATTGCTACAAACTAACAGACACACTCTGCTATTTATTGCTACAAGTGTGTTGAATCCAATGCAATATTCACAGCTTTACTAAGGTCGTTGTTGAATTAAACATTTACAGATCTTCCTGCCATTACGAATAATACAATAGTAGAGACTGCAAAAATGTATATGCATATAACCTTATAGGAACAATTGTTTTTTAAGCTTTGATGAAGGATTGCGTGTGCTATTTTATGCTTTTTTATACTTTTGTCTTTGCATTTTACCGGCCGGTTTTTACATAATTATTGTATGTGTATGTCATTTTTTATTGAATAAACAAGTCAAATATACTGACAATTAGTACCTCTATTTAAATTTGTATTGTCTAATACACAGGTTCTCAAACTCGGTCCTGAGGACCTCAAACAGTGCATGTTTTCCAGGTCTCCTCACAAAATCACAAGCGAGATAATTAGTTCCACCTGTGGATCTTTTAAAATGCATCAGCAAGTAATGATTACACCTGTGCAGCTGCTGGGTGACGTGGAAAACATGAACCGTGTGGGGTCCTAAGGACCGAGTTTGAGAACCACTGGTCTAATAGAAGCCACAGTCTTATCTCCGCATTGTTCCCTGAGAGGGGTCCAATCAGATCCCTCCATGTGTCCTCCACAGCTTGTGTATGTGCAGAAGGACTCCCAGGTCATAAACCCAGAAGTCCTTATATTGCAAAGGACAGCTCTTATCGGAGAGCTGTCCTTTGTGATATTACATTCAATAGTACAATCATACTGTGTTATTAAATGCCTCTATGCTTGTGATCAGTGGCGGGATGCATTGCGTGCAAAATGCGCAATGCTTGATACATACCATCCAATATGCGCAATGCTTGATACATACCATCCAATATGTTATATGTAATTGTCATTTTATATTAATTATGTATTCCTGATTTAACAAAAAAAGCCCATACTGTATTGTGTATAGATGAGTCTTTTGATCACCATACCCCAAATTAGGTTTCAGCATCTAATGTTCCAACATGTCTGTCAGTCATGGCAATGTTAAAACTTAAAACATCTAGTATTATAACTGCTGGAGAGCCATGTTGCCTATCTCTTGCTGCAGTCAAGTCCCACTAATCTTCCGGGGTGTAGCATAGGTGGAGTAGGTCGAGCTAGTGATGTAAGCTCCAGGGCCAGCTGGGGTCTCTATCTGGGGTACATATTGTTGCTTGTCTGTAGTTAATAGACCACTAAGGAAGGGAATTAGCCTAGCAGTACCTGACAAGATGACTCCTGCACGGTCTCCGCACTGTATATAGATGCTGGACACTAGGACCCAGAGTCTGCAGAGAGATCTGACTTTCAAACTGATGTGCTACTGCACATGTGACTGCGGTCATTTTGTCTGTACTGAGTAGAGTGATATGGTGGAGATAGCAGTCTCCCAAAGAGAAACTGGTTAATACCTGCTAAAAAAACAAACTGTTCCAGCATCCTGCACTGCTACCCACAAACGGCATACACTAACCAGCTGGTGAACTAAACTCACTCCACTCCATCACCAGTGTGCTTGTAACAAGGAGTACTGCTGTACCTTTTATCTATCGATAAACCAACACCACTGGTTAAGTAATTGGGCTGTTCATGGTTTGAGTCATCCACTGGTGTGTGCCTGCATAACTCTGCAGTATCAACACCTGCACACACATAATTTCCAACAATTATGTATTGTGACTGCTGCAATCATACTGCACCCAGCGCAGCTGGCTGCTGGTGTTCCAGCCAGGTTGAACTTCTGACAGCACTACAGTAAAATCAGGTAAGTAAAAGTTTAATGTAGGGACTAATCTCATGTGCAGGGAAAGGGCATGGTGTACAGGAGAGGGGCATTTGGCAGGAGGGGCATGTTGGTGTGCATTTAGGAGCATGTTGGTGAGCAGGAGAGACATGGTGTTCTGGAGGGGGACAATTTATTGGGCTGGAGGATCATATTGTGCATGAGTGGATATGTTGGTGTGAAGGAGGGGACATGTTAATATGCAGGAAGGGAACTTGTGGGTGTGCAGGAGGAGACATGTTGGTGTATAGGTGGGAATGTTGTGCAGGGGAGGAAAGTGGGTGTGCAGGAGGAGTCATGTGGATGTGCAGGAGAAGGGTATGTGGGTGTACAAGAGGGAACATGTGGGTGTGTAGGGAGCATGTTTATGTGCAGGAGTGAAATGTGTGCAAGGGGGTATGTTGAAAAATGTTTGAGAAAAGATGGCACCACTAAGGGTCAATACTATCACCGCCACCAACACAGGCCAGGGGCAGGTGTGCCGTAGCATACTTGTTCCAGGAGCCATGGCTCCACGCTACACCTCTGCTCATCCTCCGCATGTACTGTACATTAACACTGCAGATGCTGTATGGGACTTGTCATCTGCTATGAGGAGGGATAAAGAAACCTAAAAAAATGTACCTTCCCCACTGGTCTAGATGACACTGTAGTGTAAAAAAATGAATAAATAAGATGGAGTGAGGGACTTTAAGTTCCTCTATCTCCCCCACTGTATAACATAGAAATATGGGGATACCCTTATTTGAAAGATGGGAGTTCTCTTTTTTAAACTATGTGCCCCCATAAAAATGCATGTCTGGTGAGCAGTGTGACCACCAGGCACTAACCCCTACACTACAGAAAATTATGAGGTCCAGAGAGGGGTTAGATCTCCCCCAACCTGGTATCCATAAAATCAAAGTCTACGACCGCACGGCCGCCTCGATGTTTGTCCAGTGCGCATGCGCACGAGGGAGCCGGCTCCTTCGTGCGCATGCGTGAAACCCGCTACGACCGACAGCACCAGTCGTAGCGGGTCTCTTTCCAAAGGGGGCGAGCTGTCGATGTTGATTGACAGCTCGCCCCGTTTGGAAGGCGGGCCAGGGGGGGTGGCAGCCCAAACGGAGGCGTTCCCATGGGAACGCCTGCCGTTTGGGGGAGGCCCCACTGACATCACTAGTGATGTCAGTGGAGAGCTTCCGGCTCTGACAGAGCCAGAAGCTCTCCGGGGCTTACGACAAGTGAGACCCTACCCTAGGGTCTCGTTGTAAGCCCCGATGGTCGCGATGGTCTATGACCATCGCGACCATCACCCTAGCGGTCGTTAGAGCTGTGGGTGTAAACCCACAGCTTAACGACCGAAACAGAGGCGGCCGGTCAGGATGCAAGCGGCCGCCCAGTTTCTGAGCGACCGCTTGCATCCTCCGACCGCCTCTGAATGAGGGCCTTAATGTGGTAACTTTTCTAATTTAAAAAAGTGGTAATATTATACCTACACACAGTGAGCGTTTAAATCGTGACAGCGAATATATGCAAACAAAAAAAAAGAGATGTATTATTTATCATTTTGAAGTGTACAATTTTTTTTTTTAAAAATTACGTGACGAATTTTGCTGTTTGTCATTTCAGAACAACAAATTAATGCCAAAGAAAGGCCTGCTAGGTATTTACTTGTGGTGTTTATGAAAAAGAAAAAAAAAGTGTTACAATTAGCAAAATATCTTATGGTATTTTGGGGCAATACAGTGTCTTCTGGAAAAATAATAAGACAAAAATAATCATTTGCATGGGAAATATATGTGATATTCTTGTTGGAATAAAATGAGCTCAAACATTTGAAAATAGCCTCAGCACCGGAGCAAGAAAACCCTCAGCTGTGAACTGGTTATATTATATTGCAATATTATTACTTATTTATTAACAGTTTCTTATATAGCGCAGCAAATTCCATTGTGCTTTACAATTTGAATCAACATTAACATTATACTGGGTTGTAAAAGACATACATACATAAAAGACATACATAAGGGTAAGAGGGTCCTGCTCGCAAGCTTACAATCTATAGGGAAACAGGTGTTGATACACAAGGATAGGTGCTACATATTGCAAATTGGTCCAGCCCGATTGCAGATGTTGTTGGTGGGCTGTATAATCCAATCACACTGGAAAGTTGGCCTACGGTTAGGAGGATGTTAAATTGAAGAAAGGCTAGATGTGATAGGTGTTTACTATAAGAAGAGAGTTAGATAGGTAGCTATAAAAGGTTAGGTGGGAGGTCCTGGAATCTGATAAGCTTGTCTGAAGATGTGAGTTTTCAGAGAACGCTTGAATGTTTGGAAACTACTGGAAAGTCTTATTGTGCGTGGGAGGGCATTCCACAGGGTGGGCATGGGAAAAATGTAATGCCCTGGGATGAGAGACGCAGATCTTGTGCAGAGCGTGGTTGTCAGGTTGGAAGATATTTTGATATAAGTGAAGAGATGTATGTTGGTGTGGTTTGATTAATAACTTTATGTGTGAGTGTAAGTATTTTAAATTGAATATGATAGAAGACCAGCAGCCAATGAAGGGACTGACAGAGTGGATCAGCAGACACTGAACATTTGGTGAGAAACATCAACCTCGCAGCTGCATTCAAAATGGATTGTAGTGGGGAGAGCCTGTGTTTGGGAAGACCAATAAGGAGACTATTGCAATAGTCAATGCGGGAAATAATGAGTGTGTATTAGAGTTTTTGCAGTGTCTTGCGTAAGATATGGTCGAATTTTGGCTATGTTTGTTAGATGCATGTAACAGGATTTAGAGACAGATTGAATGTGGGGAACAAAAGACAGTTCAGAGTCAAGGATGACACTTAGGCAGCGAGCTTGTGGGGTGGGGTTGATATTCGAGTTGTCAACAGTAATAGATATATCAGTTTGGTAACTACTATTGGCCGGTGGAAATATAATTAATTCTGTTTTGGATATATTAAGTTTGAGGTGGCGAGATGACATCCACGATGAAATGGCAGAGAGACATTCAGTGACATGGACCAGCACAGATGATGAAAAATCTGGGGAGAATAGGTAAATTTGAGTATCGTCCGCAAACAGATGATACTGAAAACCAAAAGAGCTGATTAGTTTGCCAAGAGAGGTGGTATATATTGAGAAAAGCAGAGGACCTAATACTGAGGCTTGTGGTACTCCAACTGATAGAGGTAGCGAAGTGGAGGTAGAATTAGAAAAGTGAACAGTGAAAGAGCGATTAGATAGGTAGGATGAGAACCAAGAAAGGGCTGTGTCTTGAAGACCTAGGGATTGTAGTGTTTGTATGAGATAGAGTGGTCAACAGTGTCAAAGGCAGCAGAAAGATCTAGAAGAATTAGGAGTGAGTAATGACCTTTAGCCTTGGCAGTGACCAGATCATTTACTACCTTAGTCAGTGCTGTCTCAATGGAGTGTTGGGAACGAAAGCCAGACTGAAGTGGGTCCAATAAGTTGTGGGTGTTAAGAAAGTGTGTGAGGCGAGTGTAGGCAAGTCTCTCCAGTAGCTTAGAAGGGCATGGGAGCTGGGAGACAGGACGGTAATTTGAGAGAGAGTGTTAGGGTCAGAATTTTGTTTTTTCAGAATTGGAGTAATCACTGCATGCTTGAACAGTGATGGAAAGATACTAGTAGAGAAAGAGAGATTACAGATTTTACCAATATCTTATATATAGTCAGGATCATAAATATTGGGACATTGACAGAATTTTCATATTTTGGCCTCTGTTCACCACCACAATGGCTTTGAAATTAAACAAACAAGATGTGCTTTAATTGCAGACTTTCAGATTTAATTTGAGGGTAATTACATCCAAATCAGGTGAACGGTGTAGGAATTGCAACGGTTTCTATATTTGCCTCCCACTTTTTAAGGGGCCAAAAGTAATGGGACAAACTAAACAATCCTAAATCAAACTTTCACTTTTTAATACTTTGTTGCAAATCCTTTGCAGGCAATTACAGCCTGAAGTCTGGAACGCTGGGTTTCATCCCTGGTGATGCTCTGCCAGGCCTCTACTGCAAATGTCTTCAGTTCCTGCTTGTTCTTGGGGCATTTTCCCTTCAGTTTTGTCTTCATCAAGTGAAATGGATGCTCATTCGGATTCAGGTCAGGGGATTGACTTGACCATTGCTAACATTCCACTTTTTAGCCTTAAAAAACTCTTTGGTTGCTTTTGCAGTATGCTTCGGGTCATTGTCCATCTGCAATGTGAAGAACTGTCCAATGAGTTCTGAAGCATTTGACTGAATATGAGCATATAACATTGCCCGAAACACTTCAGAATTCATTCTGCTGCTTTTGTCAGCAGTCACATCATCAATAAATACAAGGGAACCAGTTCCATTGGCAGCCATACATGCCCACGCCATGACATTACCACCACCATGCTTCAATGATGAGGTGGTATGTTTTGGATCATGAGCAGTTCCTTTCCTTCTCAATACTCTTCTCTTCCCATCACTCTGGTACAAGTTGATCCTTGTCTCATCTGTCCATAGGATGTTGCTCCAGAACTATAATGGCTTTTTTAGATGTTGTTTGGCAAACTCTAATCTGGTCTTCCTGTTTTTGAGGCTCACCAATGGTTTACATCTTGTGGTAAACCCTCTATATTCACTCTTGTGAAGTCTTCTCTTGATTGTTGACTTTGACACATATACACCTACCTCCTGGAGAGTGTTCTTGATTTGGCCAACTGTTGTGAAGGGGTTTTTTTCACCAGAGAAATAATTCTTCTGTCATCCACCACAGTTGTTTTGCGTGGTCTTCCGGATCTTTTGGTGTTGCTGAGCTCTCCGATGCATTTTTTCTTTTTAAGAATGTTCCAAACAGTTGATTTGGCCACACCTAATGTTTTTGCTATCTCTCTGATGGGTTTGTTTTGATTTTTCAGCCTAATGATGGTTTGCTTCACTGATAGTGACAGCTCTTTGGATCTCATATTGAGAGTCGACAGCAACTGATTCCAAATGCAAATGTCACACCTAGAATCAACTCCAGACCTTTTACCTGCTCAATTGATAATGAAGTAATGAGGGAATAGCCCACACCTGTCCATGAAATAGCCTTTGAGTTGATAGTCCCATTACTTTTGGCCCATTAAAAAGTGGGAGGCACATATAGAAACCGTTGTAATTCCTACACCGTTCACCTGATTTGGATGTAATTACCCTCAAATTAAATCTGAAAGTCTACAGTTAAAGCACATCTTGTTTGTTTAATTTAAAAGCCATTGTGCTGGTGAATAGAGGCCAAAATATGAAAATTCTGTCAATGTCCCAATATTTATGCACCTGACTGTATTAAGTCTAGTGTAGAAGCCACTTAGGGCTTGATTCATAGATGGATGATAATGCATACGCAACTGCATACTCTCACGGATCGCAGTTGGTAAAATATGCTAATGCTTTTCAAAACGCATCTGAACATAGAAACGCCCACTGTTGCCTTCTCCTATCCATATAATGACGTGTAACAGCATAAACATCGGAAGCCATGCTTCATCTGCAGCAGGTCTGACCAGCCGCTGATTGGGCAGCTCTCCTGACACGCAGTGAGCTCTCCTGCTGCTAAAGAGATTGCAATGCCTAAATTATTCATGCCCATGAAACGGCGTTTAAATGGTCAGACACGCCTGCGTTTTTCTAACATCCCCCCCTCGTAACCACCTCTAAACGCTGACTACCCGTCACTTTGCAAATGGGTACTCTGCGCAAACGTGATCGCAGTAAAATTGTTGCGCATGCGCAGTAAGGCGTTCATGCATACGCATTAGCTAACAATCGCTCGATCTGCGTAAAAATCGATACTGCGTCCATCTCTGAATCAAACCTTTAATTGCCTACACAAAGTAGAAATGTGTACAATGAGGCAGCATCCTCAGGGAGCTAGTATTAGAGACAGCAACACAGAGGCAAATAATTCAAAAAGTTCTGTTTTTTTGCAGAAATCAAAGTTGGTAAGTTTTACCGTATATGTAGGTCTAATAATATGAAAGTTATTAGTTTTGTGTTTAATAAAGTGTATTACATATTACAACGTGTATTACAATAGTACAGAAGTTTAAGTTGTTTGTTTATTAGAGTAAAAGTTGTTATTTTAGTTACATCTTGAGGCGGCAGAATGGTAAGGCAGACTCCTGCACCAAAGGAAGACAGCATATATCACTCTTATTACCAAACTGGCATCAAGTAGCCCATGTCAGCGCACAAACAGATGGCTCTGACTGTAATACCTATTTGGCAAAATCACTTTCCACTTCACTGGCTGCCTCACATGACAGAGCAGAAGCAGAGCCAGTGTGCGGAGAGAACTCTCCTAGCTGTGCAGCAAGTCTTTTGTCCCACTATCCAAATTCTAAAGTGGCAATAATGATGATACTAATAATGCATGATGCATGGAACATGGGACACTATTATCAGGGTGATGTTAGGGGAGGATTTATTTACTTTATTTAACAGTAAAGATTACTCAATCCATTTTTGTTGGCAGTATAGCCTATTATATGACGGCAGTAGCTTCTTCCTGTTTAAGGAACTGATTGTAAGTTGGACAAAGAAACGGCCTGCGCCTTTATGCTTTCAGCGATACACCTATGACACTCACATAAGACACAAGTTCTCAGTGTGTGATTTTAGACCCCCTCCCCAGTTACATCCCAGTCAGTGTCAGACTGGGGCATAAAGGGCCCACCAGGGGATTGCAATAGTAGGAGCCCCCTGACGGGGGCATAGCCATATGCCAAAGTAGGTGTACCCAGGTAGAAAGGCATGGCAATTATATGTGCAGATAGATGAAGGAGGAGTTAACTAGTGATAGACCTCCAAAGAAACAGAGAAAGGGTGGTTCTGATTAGTGCCAGATTAGTGTCCACATGGGTAAGGAGCTGAAATGTATTAAGGTAGTGTGTGCCACTACAGGGGGTGCGACTAGGAGCAAGAGGCAGAGAAAATTAGGCTTTTTTACAGGGGGGGAGGGTTGGTTTAGAAAACAGATTTATTTACTACTAATGGGGTGTGGGGGTATTATTATTAGGATTTAAGCCATATTTAATGTCACTCCGTGACAGCCCCCATCCGGACCGCACCGCAGCAAAGTTAGAGGCTGCACACACTTGCTGGAACACTTGACTCTAACTTTGCTGCGGTTTGGCCCAGAAGGGGTCTGTCACGGAGTGACATTAAATATGGCTTTAAAGTTGTGTACTGCACTGGTCTAGAACGGCCTAAGTGTTTCACTATTAAATCTATTATAATACAAATCAATATTTCTCAGCATATGTTCCAAATAGATGTACATAATATCAGAATTACGTGCCACAGTGTTATAACACCAGCAACCGCACAGCATCTCGCACCCCTGGCAGCCTGCTCCGAGCTCAAATTTGCATAATTTTGCAGGAGCCCTATGGGGTGCAAGCACTTATATACAAATCTGGAATGCCGTCAAGTGTGGCCATTGTTGCTAAGACTCGCACCAGTGTATACACACACACACACACATATATAATATACAGAATATGCATATATAAATATTTATATAAATACACACACATATATATACACACACACACAAACATATATATGTATGTATGTGTGTGTATATATATATATATATATATATATATATAATTATATATATATATATATATATATATATATACACTAAAACATAGACAAAGCCCCAGAGAAAGCTCACACTCACACAAAGCAGGCAGAACAGCACCAGGTATTACACTGACCTGTGGGATACATGTGGTATTCCAATGCTCAGTATGTCCCGTGTTGTCTATACTTCTTTAGCCTCTGCGGCTTCACTGCAGTCTCTAACTGCCAGCTCATTTGGACTGTGGGGGCGAAATGATAGGAGCTTTGGCTACCCGTGAGTGGGCGGAGCGGTTTGTAATGCATAGGAGCTCTATAAAAAAAGCCACATTCAAATTAGATACCAGCACACCACCTGTGGCCAAACATTTCATCTCTTGTGGACATACAATTAAGGACTTTTGTTTCATGCCTATAGACCATGTGCCTCCATAACGAAGAGGGGGTGACAGACATCGTTTATTATTACAGAGAGAATGCGAGTGGATTTATAAATTGAATTCGATTGCTCCGTCTGGCCTTAATGAGGAATTATTGTTCACTCCGTTCATTTGAAGATCGTTTCTCTCTATGTGGTCGTCTTATGTATGGTTATCTTTAGATATTCCACTTATGGCTTGTATGTATCATTAGTATCCATGTGGCTCTTGATATTCAGTATTGGCTGTCCAGTATTAGCCTTGTAGTTTATTTATGTCACCCCTTGTATGTATATGTGTATGTCTAATAGTATTGTGTATATATTTGTCGCGTGTGTTTTATATATTTTGTGGTGATTAATTCACTAGACCTACATTGTGACATTAATATTGATCAATGGGTTTGTTATATTTATTGGTCCAGATCATTGCATCATTTGATGTAATGGATCAACATTAATAATGTCTAATTGTTTTTTTAAATATGTGCTAGATCTGTGACATTATACATGGATCTCACTGTTGGGTCTTGTTTCTCATATGTTGTTTTAAAGTGTTTATATGTGTGTCAATGTCTGTTCTTGTTTACACGTATGCTGTTGCCTTGGCCACCCGATATCCGCCCCTTTTGAGTGCGCCTAACCACTCCCCCCGTTTCTGTTGTAGGTGTGACTCGGCTCTGTCTGTCCGGATGTATAGTAGCGGCGTTCCCGTCGCGTCACTTCCGGTACAGCGGAACTTGCAGTGAGACCTCCAGAAACGGGTGTGAGTTAGAGGGTTCCTCTTGGGTGCCGGGTTCCGGTGATGGCACATGGCGGCGACATGCGTGTGAACAGGTGAGTACAATGCTCTCTAATTACTTCTATTATATTAAGCCTTGTCATATTGAGTACTAACAAGGCTGACCCTTGATAAAGGCTAGATGTGCCGAAACGGCCCGTTGGGATGGCCGGTCACTATCATTCTCCCCACTGTTGAAAGCTTGCAGTGTTGGATGAGTACTTTACAAATTATTCATTGAAGTTGGCTCTATGATGGCTTTTTTATATATTCTCTTTTTGATACTACATTAAAATATGCTTTATTGATATCATTCGATTTGGTGGTGTGCTGGTTCCTCAGGTTTACCCTATTTGGGAAACTTGTGGTATTGCTGCTGGACTTTCTACTACCGAGCACCCTCATTGGAACATTTATGAAAGTGTGTGCGACCTGACTATTAGCTATATATATTAGGGATGTGCAGGCTCGGATAGGTTCGAGTTTGCACGTGGAGTTCGGATTTTTCCCTCCAAAAAAACGGAACTCAGAACGAGGCAAAACGTCATCTTACATGGACGAACATCATCATTCCTGGTCTTTTGTCTTTTGTCCAGGAATGATGATGTTCGTCCATGTAAGATGACGTTTTGCCTCGTTCTGAGTTCCGTTTTTTTGGAGGGAAAAATCCGAACTCCACGTGCAAACTCGAACCTATCCGAGCCTGCACATCCCTAATATATATATATATATACACTAAAACATAGACAAAGCCCCAGAGAAAGCTCACACTCACACAAAGCAGGCAGAACAGCACCAGGTATTACACTGACCTGTGGGATACATGTGGTATTCCAATGCTCAGTATGTCCCGTGTTGTCTATACTTCTTTAGCCTCTGCAGCTTCACTGCAGTCTCTAACTGCCAGCTCATTTGGACTGTGGGGGGGAAATGGTAGGAGCTTTGGCTACCCTTGAGTGGGCGGAGCTTCTGGTACCAGTGAGTGGGTGGAGCTTTGTCCTCCCACTGGTGGGTGGAACTTCAATCTCCCGCGGGTGGGCAGAGCTTCTGACGGCCAAGGGGCTGAATTAGCAGGGATCAGAGGTCTGGAGCAGTGGAGCTCCCGCTTAATTGTTGTTAATCTGGCATTGTACCTGTTCACGGTCCACAGAAAGGGCGTGGCCACAACATAGTAGGGTCCACTGGGGAATTCACAGATTCTTTGGCTGCCCAGTCCGTGCCTGCTCTCAGTCGCCCTTCAGGATCGCCCCTTTAATTTTTGCTACAGTGCCTCTAAATTGGATCTGAGACTCTATACGTACAAAATCGAGATACATGCACGGAAGAAAAAACATTGGGCCTGATTCAGAGAAGGACGTTAATGCAATCGCAGCTGCATTCTCTCATGGCTCACAGTTGCTAACATATGCTTATGCCTTCCAAAGCATAGCTGTGCATAGGGACGCCAACCGCTGCCTTCTCACATATGTCTGACGACATGCTACAACGTAAACATCGGTAACATCGATGCAGATTGGGCAGCCACACAGCATATGCGGCAAGTCTGACCAGCCGCAATCAGTGCAACTCTCCTGACACGCAGATGGCTCTCATACTGCACAGGAGACAGCAATGGCTAATTTATGCACACCCGTGTAACGGTGTTTAAACGGTCAGACACACCTGCGTTTGCCTACCCACCCCCAGTTTCCTCCCCCAAATGCTGACTACCTGTCACTCACTTTGCAAATGGATCCTCTGTGCAGGTGTAATCACAAAACAATCGCTGCACGTGCTCAGTGCTGCTTATAGACATGCACAATGGCAAACAATCGCTTGAACTGCCTAAATATCAGCATTGCGCCCATCTTCTGAATAAGGCCCACTGTCTGTTTATGTGAATATTGGCATAGCGGGCAACTGTGAACAAGGACCAAGGTGTGTTTGATGAGCACTTAGGGCCTGATTCAGAGTTGTGTGTCTAATGTCTGCGCTGCTGCGTCTTCTAACGCAGCTGCGATGAGAAAATATGCAAATGTTGCTGCCGCTGGGAGATGTATTGATCCGCCCACCTGCAGCTTTGCAAATCCCAGCATCTGCATATGGGATCGCAGACACAGGCTGTGACGCTTCCCCAAAACGGTCACGCAATGCTCTGCTGAATGCAGAATCCCGATGTTTGGGCATCTGAGCAGGCGCAGGACCCATTCTGTGAGTGTGCAGAATGGGTGCTGCTAACTTGCTTGCAGACTGGCAGCAGACTGGCAGTGATTGACAGTCTGCTGTTTGTGAGTGGGGAGGGGAGAGCGATACCCTCCATTTCCCGAAACGTAGGCGTGTCGCTGCCGTTGCGGGGGAGGGAAGAAGCCAGGATCTCCGTAGGCTGAAGGAGATTTCCTGACCTCTTCCTCTAAACTGCGGCGGCCGGCTGTGGGACCCTATGTCCATTGGACAACGCAGCTCGGATAAGTAATGCACAGGAGGAGTAATGCCTCCTGCTGCATTACCATATCTACAAGGAATGTAATTGCAAAGCTGCCTGCATGCATACATCATATATCTATAGCCTGCTTGCATACATCATATATCTATAGCCTGCGTGCATACATCATATATCTATAGCCTGCCTGCATACATCATATATCTATAGCCTGCGTGCATAAATCATATAACTGTAGTTACGATCCTTGCAGAATCAGGCCCTGACAGCGGAAAACCACTGCATCTCCCTATTTGTGAATTTGTTTGTATATGTGTTGCGAATTATATTTTGCTACTTATTGCTAATAATCTGTTTTATAGAGCACCAATATATTAAGCAGCACTTTACAGAACATTTCTATAATATCTACAATTGGTCATTGTTTTTTTTCACCTGTTTTGTCAGCTCTAGCTGAGATGTCCTGTACAACTTGTGTAGGTTTCTGTCTGAGCTCCTGGATTTGGGCTTCGTGTAATTAAACTTTCTCAACATAAAATGTCTTCAGCTGTGTAACTCATTATCCTCTATTTGTTTGAAATTCTTGTTGTGCCTGAGTTAGTCTATTGTGTCCTCTTACTGTTTCTTTAGTGACTTTACTCTTACTAACACAGCAAGTGGCACTTTCACTTCAGGAATGTACAGTATGCTTGCAGCGCTGTGGGAGACTCCCTCTCAGTATTCCACTTTTTGTTCTAAGGCTCTCTTACAGACAGATGCTTCCACATACATCTGTCCTCAAATCTATTTGGCGTGCCTTGTACTTAGTCACATTATGTGACTTTTCTTTATAATATGCATCTTACAGTCTGATTTTTCTAAATGCAAAACATAATTTGTGTTTTCACCCCATAGCATAGCTTGTACAGGTAAATCTGCACCCTTTAGCTGCTCCTCACAGTAATTGAGGCCCTCTGTATCTACTACTGTACATATGACATCTTGCTGTTCTTGGTGGGTATGCATGGTGTGCTGGCATCCTGGCTGTGCATGATTGATAATGTACGGTTTGCTGGCTGTCTGACTATACGTGATGGATACTGTCTGCTAAACATCCGACTATGTGGTGGGTATGTATGTTGTTGCTTGCTAGTAACCTTACTGTGTGGTAGGTGTGTACGGTAGGAATGTCTGATGTTTAGTACGTCTACATGTGTGTGGTGTGCTAGTGTGGTGGGTATGTACGGTAGAAATGTCTGATGTTTAGTACGTCTACATGAGCATGGTGTGCTAGTTTGGTGGGTATGTATGGTAGGAATGTCTGATGTTTAGTACGTCTACATGTGTGTGGTGTGCTAGTGTGGTGGGTATGTACAGTGTGCTGGCAAGTTGTAGTTTAGATGCCGGCGCACAGGATGCCAGCTGTTGAAATCAGGTTAGCGTTAGGAGAGGGGAGGGTTAGCATACTTACCGGACCCCTGTCGGGATACTGAGCATCAGGATTCCGCTCTCGGTATTTTGACAGCTGGCATCCCAACTGCTGGTATTTCATACCCTACACCTGGCAGAATGTAGTTTAGATGCCGATGCATGGGATGCCGGCTGTTGAAATCGGGTTAGGAGGAGAAGGGGGGAGGGTTAGCATACTTACTGGACCCCTGTCAGGATACTGAGCATCAGGATGCCGCTGTCAGTATTTTGACAGCTGGCATCCGAACTGCTAGTATTTCATACCCAACCCCTGGCAGAATGTAGTATAGGTCGGCTGTTGAAAACGGGTTAGGGTTAGGGGGAGAAGGGGGGAGGGTTAGCATACTTACCGAACCCCTGTCGGGATACTGAGCATCGGGATGCTGCTGTCGGTATTTTGACAGCTGGTATCCCGACTGCCGGTATTTCATACCCAACCCCTCTATTCTGCGTCCGACCGGCTCATAAGAGCCATCCTAGTTGGAGCTATAGATAGAGTGTCTGCCAGTCAGTACTGATCAGGGGGGCTTCTGGATAATCAGGAACCCCCCCTACATGCACTACTGTAGAGCATTTTCTAAGGTCATTATTAAGTGCTTCAACCTATTGGCTTATGATTCTATCACTAAAACAACCTTATTTTAATAACACACACTTAAAAACTCCATTGATTTTGTTGAAAAATTCACTCATTAAAAAAATAGCTTAAGGGCCCCTCCGGGGTTAGGGGCCCTGATGCTTAAGCTTCATTATTCTCACAGTAAATCCGCCTCTGTGCATAGGACACCGAAAATCAGAACCCAAAAAATAATTATATAGCAGATAGCAAAAACACTATGGGCCTGATTCAGAGGTGTATGCAGACGCGGCTACATCTGTGTCTATTGGCCTGCACCTGATTGCGGCTTCTGCAAATGCCGCTACAAAGTCCTTTCCAGGTGTACATCCGTGTGTATGACTGTGCAAGGCCTGAGACACACACTGTCACTGTCTGTTATACTGCCTGGTGCGTCTTTAGATGCCACCATCAGTCGCACCATCAAAACTTGCCCTAGCCCCATGGTAGGTGCAGATTCTCCATGGCCTCCAAAGTGAATGAGCATCTGTGTACGCAAACACTTCAGCAACACGCCTGCGGCGTGGCTATGCACCCTTGTCTCTTAGATCAGTGATTCCCAAACCTTTTTGAATCACGGCACCCTAGAGTATCAGCATTGTTTTCACTGCACCCCTAAGTTTAAGGGGTCTATTTACTAGAGACAGAGTGAAAAGTGATAAGGTGCCAGCCAATCAGTTCCCAACTGTCATCTCACAGGCTGTGTCTGAAAAATAACAGTTGGGAGCTGATTGGCTGGCACCTTATCACTTTCTTATCACTTTTCACTCTGTCTCCTAACACTGCTTAGTAAATGGACCCCTAAGTTTGTTATTGAGAAATTCTGGAAAAAATAAAGTGAAGTAAATTGTGCTTACCTGTCATCCTTAGGTTCAGTTATGTGATGGGGACAGGTTTACGCTTCTGTTTGTCCACATATATACATTACATTAACCATAAATAATTTGGTGTTGGACCACCAACCTGAGTCACCCCTGCAAGTGTCCTGGGGCACCCCAGGGTGCCACGGCGCACAGTTTGGGAACCACTGTCTTAGATATTAAATTTAAACGTTGCATGGTGGCACATAACCGTGGCTTAGCGATGGCATGGTCATAGCATAGCTAGGGTGTGGCTACTCCTTTGTGCGATCCTGGGCTCCTATAGAGATTCTGCTCTGGGTAGTCACTGCCTGCCTCTCCCCTCTCTGCGTCTCTGAATGTGATAACTGCATTTACAAACTTTAGTAAAAATATAGCAGCCACTCTAACAATCAGCTTGAAGGGTCAACCCGCAGCCAGTCAGAGGTGGCTAGCTTGTGCTCTGTATCCTCATCATCGTCATCATCATCACAATCCTGTTGCAGCAGCTTTCCAGCACCTGAAAGAGATTTGGGTGTCTACGTACTAAGCCTTGGACAGAGATAAAGTACCAACCAATCAGCTACTAGCTCATTTTCAAACAGTCTGTAAAGTGACAGTTAGGAGCTGATTGGTTGGTACTTTATCTCTCTCCACTTTATTTCTTTCCAAGGCTTAGTACTTAGACCCCTCTATTCCTGACAGGTGTATCTGCCTTCAGGTCTACTTCAGCTGCTAATATGTGTGCCCCATAAT
The DNA here is from genome assembly GCA_031769625.1 of Taudactylus pleione. Lineage (NCBI taxonomy): Eukaryota > Metazoa > Chordata > Amphibia > Anura > Myobatrachidae > Taudactylus > Taudactylus pleione. The sequence goes on along the minus strand of JAUIMM010000113.1, from coordinate 26,288,456 downwards.
GTGTAATAGTTATCTGCTTTAGAAAGGATCATATTAAAAAAGCAATTATAACATTTCTGAATTCTGAAACAAATGAAGTCCAGGCTGGACCCAAATAAAACAATGCCTTTTATTAACTTCTGTACAAAGCAGCATTGCATCAAGTCTTTATTTAGTCATTCCCCAAAGAACCATTTACAGGAGCAGTTTGGTCAATGACTAATTGATCAGTGTAAAGTTCTTTGTTCCAGTCACTGGCTGAGCGGCATGAAATATAGCTACAAGAGCACTGGCTGTCCTCAATCCATCCCAATTAAGGAAAGTTAATATGCACAGTAAAGTTCTACACTAGAGTCATCTTAATCACTATCAAGTAAATCTGCAGCTTGGCTAGCCTGAAAACAACAGGTGGAATTAATGTAAAAAATAAATAAATAATTTCATTGTTACTATGATTGCCATTTAACGTTTACATGCTATGCCATCTGATATATTTTGAATTGTTATTTTAGATATTATTAATTGGAAAATATATATTTTAAAAAATTTTAATGCTTTTAATTATGGTTTTAATATTACTAATTTAACCTACAAGGTAAGACCATTTTCTGAACTGGGCAAGAGTACTATAAGCGCCTTAGAGTTGACCTGTCACTTTTGTTCTATGTATTTCTCATATCATGACTTTTTATCATCAGGTTTATCAACCAAGAGCAAAAAGAAATGGTCCCCTTGCGCAAACATTCACTGCAGAGGAAGTCTGCAATATAGCTGGCCCAGTTTGCAGTTCACCATGAAGCTGTTACACAAAGCGCCAGGAATTGGGGGCCCTCAATACTTAATTCAGCCTTACAAGTAAGTAAAGGGCTTGGTTGAGATTTGGAAACAAGCTTCACACTGGACTTTGCGCTCTTCTGTACGAACTTCTTCTATGCTTCACAGTGGCAGCCCCAAAACAGGAAAGCAGTGATGGAAAAAACCTTGCACCCCTCGCGCCCAATTTTGGAATACCGCGGGTATGTGCGCTCCCGATACCCACGGTATGCAATTAAAAAAATAGTCGTCGCAGGGTTTTCAGCTCTGAAAACCCTGCGCCGCATAAAAAAAAAAAAGGTATTCTATACTTACCTGCCCGGGGATCTCCGCGGCTCCCGGTGGCCTCACCTCTATATTCTCACTGGAGAGGGGGCTTCTGGGAGTCCCGGGGGCTGCTGGTAGGCTCCAGGGGCTGGTGGGAGGGGCAAGGGCTGCTGGGAGATGTAGTTCTCCTACCGCCCATTCCGGGGGGCCACGCTAACACTGGGGAGGGACATATACACCAGGGGTCACACACTCATACACACACATATACTCACACACTCATACTCACTCTGCAGAGGAGCCGGCTCCCGACGCTGGATGCAGAAGACAGCACTGCAGAAGTTATCTGATCGCCCTGCATGTGCTGGATCGAATATCTAGCACACGCAGCAACACCCCAACTCGTTGATTGCGGGTCCCTACAGTTAACAGGCTAACCTGGTCGATATTGACCAATTTGGCCTGCATGCACTGGCGATGGTCGATATCATTATCGACCATTCATGCCCGTGCATCGACCATCGTTTGGTCGTTTGAAGGGGCCATAAACTTGGCGATTTGAACGATAACGATATGATCGCTATCGTTTAAATCGTCAAGTTTATCTGACCGTGTGTATGCACCATAAGTAATTATGGACTAATTAAGCTAATTGGAAACTTCCAATTGCTTAATTAGTCCTAAGGGCGGGTGCCGCCGGGGTACCAGAGCAGGACCCACTGATTTTATCTAAAATTAATGATTTTAGGAAAAAACACACTTGCTCTGGAGGTGCGATGACAAAAACCTCCCGGCTCACAGAAAAAAAAAAACCCCACACACACACATCTAATTGAATAGCAAAAATCCCGCACCTACAGGAAAAACTTTGCAGGTGCGGGATTTTTTATATTCTCGTACCCAACTGAATATGTCCAACAGAGTTAGCTGGGCCAGCAGAGGGGATAGGACAGTATGAAGCTTAATTTTGACCTTTAATCACACCAATTAAATACTGAGAATAGTATTCCCACTAGACTGTAGGCTGGGGGTGCCGGCATGGAGTCTATGAAATGGAGGCATGCTGCCCAGTGAGAGGGTGTGGCCACCCGGGGAGGTTGTGACCTTGGAACATGCCTCCAAATTGTCACGTGTAAGGGCGTAAGTTCTCCCCTCACTGTGAATAGACGCCGTGCTCATGACATCTATTCACCCGATGGTGATCGGTCACTGCAACTTTTCCCAGCCATGAGACACTGTGGCATGCGAGTGGGGAAGGCTCCGGACATGCTGTTTCAGTGGGGAGCAACTAGAAGGGCAGGGTGCATTTTGCCTTTTTAAAATCAGACAGGGCGTGGCGCCCCTCTAAATCAAGCTAGCGGGAACACTACGAGAAGGTTACTTATGAAGGGGATATGGTAAGGATCCCGACAACCGGAATCCCGATCGCCGAGACAACACCAGCGCCAAAATCCTGACATGACTAGTAAGGACACCAGGGAAAGGTAAGTATTAGCCGCAGGGGGGGGGGGGGGAGTTAGGTTTAAGCAGCCCAGAGGGGACTTAGGGTTAGGGTGCGGTGGGGGGGTTATAGTTGGGCACTAAGTGGGGAGGGTTAGGGTTAGGCACTTACCGGGAAGGTTAGGGTATGGGTAAGGGAGGGTTAGTATAAGGGTGCAGGAAAGGAGGGTTAGGGGGGTAAATAGTACAGGGGAACATTACTTACCGTTCCCCTGTCGGGATTTGAACCATCGGGATGACGCTGTCAGTGTACTGACAGCTGGCATCCCATCCATTGGTACTTCATACCGATTCCATTATGAAGTGCTGCTAGCTAGCACAGCAAGACATCTTGGTTTTGCAGTGGTTGCCCCAGATACTCTGCCCAGCCTACCCTCTGTTTTAGGGAGATGTCTCGGCAACCTACAAGTACACTCAATGGGGCTGAAGCTGAGTCGGAGATGCAAAGTGCATGATTCCGCGGAAAAGAAAGAAAGTGATTACCGCACTTATATAAAATACCCAATAGAAAATAAGAATTAATGAAAGATGAATATCTCATCAACACTTATGGTGCATACACACGGTCAGATTTTTTTTCAGATTCTGAACGATAACGATTTTTAAAATCGTTCAATCGTTCATATCTGAAGGAAAATCTGACATATCTGACATGTCTGAACGATGAACGATGCGCGTCCCTGATGGTCAGATAACGATATCTGACATCTGATGTGTTTGCAGTCAGATTTAGACGATTCCATTCATTTTAATGCAGTCAAAAATCGTTCATAGTTAAAATCATTCAAATCGTTGGTCAAATTGTTCATCAAATCGTTCAGATCGTTCAAATCGTTCATCTGACAAATCTGACTGTGTGTATGCTCCATTACACAGTAAATTTGATATTGTTCCTAGTATTTAAAATAGTTGCCATATATAATAAAACTCAAAATCTTTTAGTAGTGATGAAGATAATATAGAAAATGCAATAATTACATATGATGCAGCACGATATTGCTTTCTTTAAAGCGTTAAGCATAAATAAATCACAATTTAGAGGCAGCTGTTAGAAGCTCTCTATATGGATTGTGAAACAATGTTTCTCTCTTTATATAAACAGTGTTTCTCTTTTCATGTAAACATGTCACATCTCAGACAAACAGGGGTATTCAATATGAAAGCGAAAACACAGTTTTTGCGTTAATATCGCACTTATGATGTCATTATCGCAGGTTTTAGTTTTACACCGTATTCAATTTCAAAGACTTTTCGCAGGTTCGAAAAGTCTTTGATAAAAAACGGGGATAACTTTTCACCATTGGATAGGTGTCGAAAAAAAGTGTAGAATTGGGGTTTAGGGGTGCAGGCTTAAAAAAAATAGCCTGCACCCCTGGGAATGACATTTAAAAAAGAACTGTGTCAAAAAAAGTTTTAAAAAAAATAGGGACACCCCAAAAAATTAATTAAAAAATTGGGGTGAAAAAAAAATGGGAAAAAATTGTTTAACAATAGGGAAATAGGTTCAGGGCTATTCTGCAAGTATGCGGCAGGTGTTTTCTAGAATAGATTCATAGCGGCAGGTGCACAATTGCAGAATTTTTAAAAACTTACTTTAGGGACTTAAAAATATGCTAGTACCCATTTTCATGTACCCCAAATTTGATGGGATCACTTAAAAAAACGAAAAAAATAACGTAAGTGCTCTTCTGCAACACTTCTTCAATGTCGGGAAAAAACACCTGCTGCGGCTATTTAAATCCCCGACTTTCATTTAAAGGCTAAAACGGGGGTACCCATAGTGATCCCCCATGTTTTTACAACTTTAGGGGGTCCTACAATTTTTTAAAGGAAAAATTCGTAACTTTACGCAAATCCAACTTCGCAGGCTCCCGTTTTCGTTAATTTCATATTGAATATGGGGATAAGCGGGCGCGCGCCCGATACTTTAACGCAGGTAAAAGCTCTGATATGAAATGTAAACTTCGACAGTGAAGTTTACGTTTCATATTGGATACCCCTCATACTCACCTATATTACCTCGAGTGGTCCTCTTGTCCAGTAGGCATCCATGGGTTAAAATACGAAAACGAGAAACCTGACATCGCATTAAGGAATAATCATTCTAACCAGAATGATTATTCCTTCCCGAATGAAGCGCACAGACGCGGCTTCCTCCTTTGAAGCTCTGTGTCTGTGCGTTCATTGGCTGAGAGAGGTCTGGCCCCGCCTCTCAGCCAATGAATGGCTCCTCCATTGTAGTCAGGGTAACTAAAGTCGAAATGAAGCAGATTATGTATATGTATATATCATGTGTATTTCGAATGTATCTGTCTAAGAATGAACTGCTCATGCTGAAAGTGAAAACATGAAGCAGTTCTAACGTGTCGGGGATTTGCAGTTCATTTTGAAGTGTGATTTGCCGTTCGATTTGGACATGAACATGCCAAATCGAACAGCAAATCACTGTTCAAAACCTATTCAAATCGAATTTGTTTTCCAAATCGCAAAACAAATCGAATAATAGTAAATGCAGTGAAAAAACGGTTTTCAATGCATTCGATTTGAGAAGAGGTAATCACTGCTCAAATCGACCTGCAAATCGACCTTTAGTAAATTTACCCCATAACCACTATTAGCTTTTAAATAATAAGGATTAATAGTGATTTAATATAGCCGCGTCCGGCTAAGTAAAAAATTAATAATAAAAAAATAGTATTTTGATTCCCCCCAACAGTTCTCAATCGTTGTGGTAGTTAAAATACTGTGTATCTGGCTACCAAGGATCTTATTTCATATCCGAATAATTGAGTGGTGTAGGACCCATTATTATTAGTAGTCCCTATGTTAATAGGAAGTTTCTTTGTGCTTATATATAGCTGCACTTTTTAATGTTCCACAGAATATCAATTCTTTTGTATAGGGTGCAGTTTTTAGAAATATCCAATAGTTATAACAATATTAGGCACGTAGCTCAACTTTATTATATAATTATACAGTCAACAAGAAGCGGGAGTAGGGTACTGATAGTAGTATTGGATCGTACCTCAAATAAAGATTAAACGGTCGACATGGAGTGATAATGTATATACTGTCAGTAAGAACTGACTTTTCAGCCTCTATATACCTGGATGTTCCTTTGAACCGTGTAGAGGCTGCAAGTTGTGCAGGAGACTGGGGACGCCCGAGCAGTGTCTCCGAGTCAGGAGGACAATCTGTCCAGTCTCTCACCTGATGTCCACGGTCCTAATAGTTACCCGCTTCATGACCGTGCCGAGAGCTTCCGTGTATGTGAGCAGCGGGGAGCTAATGATTTCAAGGCAGCGCTTCCGTGACTGGAGGCCTCGCCGTGCGGATAATGGCGCTTATATTGACAGCCTTGTACCGGTATTTAGGGACTACAGGGTTGTTATGGGGTCTTGCAGATTTTCGTAAGTCCACCGGAAAAAGCACACACTGTAGAGGAAGAGATAGTGAAATTCTCTAATGCGTTTCTTCTGTTCAGGATTTCTTCAGAGGGGTGTAGTGAGGAGGTAAGGTTGCCTCCCTCTTTATATATGGATCTTGAGGGGGTTAATAGTTCACATATGTTGATAATTAGAATCTAATCAAAAGGATGTCTGATAATAGTAGGGTACATAGTGCAGGATATAAAGTAATACGCTTTTAGAATTATTTATAAATTTTAAGTTTTTCAAGGGAACTCAAATACACATGATATATACATATACATAATCTGCTTAATTTATATCAAAACAAATTTATAGCGGAAGAGAGTTTATCTAAAAAAATAAGATACAAAATATATAAAGTTTTGCAACAGTATTAAGATTAGTATCTACAAAAAGGCATAATTTATGAATACTAATAAAGAGCTAGACAGTTAGAAAATAGTAAAAAATATATATAATAAACAATAAATAATAAATGATCAAAAATCAATTGTAGAATATTAAGAAAAAAATTCCTTTTATTACAAATTATAATAAAAATGAATATGTATAAAAATAAATAAATATAAAACAAATGAATAGTAATTAAAAAATAGTAAAAAAAATTATACATTTTAAAATGATTCCGCGGCAGCCTGAAGTAAGGCTTGTAGGGCTAATGCGAGGATCCATGTGGGTTCAAACGTGAAGCTGCTCCGCCCACTCATTTCCTGTCTACAGCTGCCTACAATTAGGATGGACATACACAAGGATACATAAAGTTGCATCTGCTCATGCGCTGTATGCAAAAACTCACTGTTTGCCTCCATGCACATAGACTGTCCGGCTCAGAATCAGCGGCTATAACGCCATTCCTGTGCATGGCTGATACAGATCAGGGTTTTAAACTTTTCTAGAATTTAATTTGTTTTCAGTGACAGTACATTCTGCATCTTGCACACTAGATACAACGTCTAGGTGGATATGTGAACTGAGTGTGGGAATCTGGGTTGTATTTATTTGTAACTAGTGACCCGCCCTGGCTTCACCAATTTCATCTCGACACAGACCCCTGTATCTCATAACAACCTATGCCATCTCACCACAGTCCCCTGCATCTCATAACAACCTATGCCATCTCACCACAGTCCCCTGCATCTCATAACAACCTGTGCCATCTCACCACAGTCCCCTGCATCTCATAACCTCCTGCTTCTCACCACAGCCCCTGCATCTCATAACAACCTATGCCATCTCACCACAGTCCCCTGCATCTCATAACAACCTATGCCATCTCACCACAGTCCCCTGCATTTTATTACAACCTATGCTATCTCACCACAGTCCCCTGCATCTCATAATAATCTATGCCATCTCACCACAGTCCCCTGCATTTCATAACAACCTATGCCATCTCACCACAGTCCCCTGCATATCATAACAACCTATGCCATCTCACCACAGTCCCCTGCATATCATAACAACATATGCCATCTCACCACAGTCCCCTGCATCTCATAACAACCTATGCCATCTCACCACAGCCCCCTGTATCTCATAACAACCTATGCCATCTCACTACAGCCCCTGCATCTCATAACAACCTATGCCATCTCACCACAGTCCCCTGCATCTCATAACAACCTCTGCCAAATCACAGTCCCCTGCATCTCATAACAACCAATGCCATGTCACCACAGTGCCCTGCATCTCATAACAACCTATGCCATCTCACCACAGTCCCCTGCATCTCATAACAACCTATGCCATCTCACCACAGTCCCCTGCATTTTATAACAACCTATGCCATGTCACCACAGTCCCCTGCATCTCATAACAACCTATGCCATCTCACCACAGCCCCCTGCATCTCATAACAACCTATGCCATCTCACCACAGCCCCCTGCATCCCATAACAACCAAAATCATCATCTGCAGGTTCCGCATAGTGTTGGAAATCAGAATCTGATGGTTAATAACCATTGAAGTTTTTACTCAAATGGTAATGTTTTTACCATTTAATGGTAGTGGTCTGATGTTTGCCACCATCAAATGGAAATCATGTGATGGTGTTTTGATGGTTGTTTTTTTTTTTTAAAACTCCTGGTAGCTATGCCTTTCTTGGCTCCTTCCTGGCTACTGTGTCTGCATCAGGGCATCTTCATGGATTCGTTGAAGTCTGTCTCTCACTCTCTGTCTGCCTCAAGCGTGACCCTGCTCAGTTCCTGACTCCCTCCCCTCTCTAGGCTGCTGCTAAGCAACAGGGCACTTTACTATCTCTGATTGGCTCTAACTGTCTCAGAGAGCCAATCAGAGTGCAGCCTGTGGCCCTGCAGCAGCAGTCAGTCACTCACACAGCACAACATTTTTCTGTGACTTACTTCATTTCAAGCCTCAGTTTACTTGCTCTCGTGCTGTTTCAGCACCCTGGCCAGCTCCTATACAGCAGCTTGGTGCAAATATTTTTTTCTGTCACTTGCTTCACTAAAATCATCACTGCTCGGAGCCCTTTTGTCATAGATGAATGGTTCATACACCTAAACTTTCCTTGACCAATGCTGTATAAAATAGTGAAAACTCCATAAAAATCCATCCCAGTAGTTCAAGAGATTAGCCCAAACGAAAAGACAGACCCCTAAAATGGGGACTATATTTTAAATTTATAGGGATTAGAGAAATAGGTCAACCACAAAGAAAGATTGCCTTTAGCAAAACAAAAATGTGTTTCGGCTACATTTACCTAGAATACGGGTAGGCAATAAGCTGTTGTAGAACTACTGTTATTTGGCCATGCTGAAACTTTTGCAAGGCATGCTGGGAATTGTAGTTCAACAACAGATGGAGGTCCGCTTATTGCCCACCCCTGACCTAGAATATAGCACACTCAAGTCCCAAAAGGGCATATTATTTTGTGCCAACTGTGCCTAGTTTTCCGATGTGGCTGTGATGTTGCATTTAAATAGACATTACTAGATCTTAAAATGGAGCAAATGAAAGTATAGTACAAAAATAATAAAAGTCTAGGGGCAAAAATCTAATGCATGCAAACTTGGGTCAGGGTGACAAAAACAGAATTGTTGCACATAACTGTGTTGAAAATGGATAGAGAAGGATAAGATCATAGCCGTGTAACGCTGCATTGATGGCATATAGATAATAACATGAGATTGTTATTAACAGCACTTGATATTATGAGAAAACTAAATTATGATTTTAATCCATGTAAAAAATGGGGGAGGGGGAATAAGTGACTGTTAGCTAAGAGAGTCCATTAATCAGATGAATTCCATGTGTAGATAGTTGGTGCACTACTAGTATAAATAAGATATAAATGATAGAGGTGTGTGTAGTAGAGTCAATTTATTTACAATAATGGTTAATTAGTAAAAATGTATGCTCTGGTCATCCATAGGTTGAAGGTTCTGTTTCAGACTGGTGCTGTCGCCAATAAAATATAGGACTTGACCAGTGGCGGCTCCAGAGGTGGGGCTACAGCGCAGTCCAAAATTCAGTGGTTCCTGACTGGCGATGTTCGGCAGCGTTTGGGGTGACAGTTGGTGTAGCTCCCTTATTTGAATTTTGGACTGTGTTGCAGCCGCACCACTGGAGCCGCCACTGGACTTTGCTGCCTCCCCCAAATGTTCTTGAATGGTCCTCTTTGGGTCTGATACTTTATACTTTGATACACTGCTTGAGTTTTAATAAGAACTGATGAGTAAAAAAGGATTGCCCAGGACTGTAACGTGTTACATTGTATATAACTGCCTCTGCTATCTTCCTTGCTGCAGTATGGCGCAGGTGCAACGTATGGTCTCAAAACAAATACAGACAAAAATCCAACAGAAGTAGTTTAGCTCATTATCAGGCATGCTGATATATGTGGCTGGTGACCAAGATTGGCCTGCATGCATGCTCCTTTTCTGACAACACTAACAGGTGTTTACCATGTTGATATTCCTAAGTGCACAAATATATCCTTATGAATGTAGAATATAGTGTGTTCATCTATTACTGAGCGTTTGCAAACATCTAAAAATAAAAATAAACTATTCAATTACACAAGGAATAATTCCTTTTAAGATCCGTTCTTCTGTTCTGGGCAATGATTAGAGACTTCTTGAGGCGGAGAAGTTCAAAATCATTTTATACTGTGTGAATTGTATCAATAAAGATAGAGAAGGAGGTTAGATGGATGAATAATACATGACTGGAGCTCTATACCGCATTCAAGTCAAGGTTAATAAATATTTTCCCAAAGGGCAAACTCATTGACAAAAAAGACTTTAGCAGCTGTGTGGTGAGTAAGAAGCTTTGACAGAGAGTCAAGGTCAAGGTAGAATTGTCTGCGCCTCTGGTGTGGTGCTGACTGGCATGAGTCATTTCATAGTCTTGTTATTGGACATCGTTCATCCTTGGAAGATGCGGATATTTTTATACATCTCTGGAGATTCACAAGTTTCAACCAGTAATATCAGTATAATGAAACAGTAAAATTGACAGTGTTGATTACAAACAATAGGTATATATATTGTAACTGCATAACAAGCAGATAACATGGTCTCTAAGACTTTCCAGCACTAGGGAGCAAGATGGATTATGCCTTGTTTCAGTGTGTAAAGGGGATGTACATAATAATAATAATAATAATTGAAAGCCTTGGAAAAAAGTAGCAATCTTAGGGGTCAATCCAATTAGGTGCGAATTGCGAGATGCTGTTTTCTCTGCGAATTCGCATAGCAAATTCATTTTGCAATCCACTTAACAACTTGCACTGAACCAGTCAGAAATGTCGGGACACCGTGCTGAACCCCTTGGACACCTCCCCCCACCCCAATGACTAATTAGACAATTGGAAGTTTCCAATTAGCTTAATTAGTCCAATAATTACATGTCATTTTTGAGGTTAATAAAATGGCCTCAAATTATCCCGAAATAAACATTTTCGTTAGTTCAGGTACCCCAAATTTAGGTACAGTATATTTTAATTGAAAAATTATTGCATTTTTTTCTTAATTTTTGAACATTATTTAAAAAAAATTTATAGTGCCCTCAAAGTAACCCAAAATCGCCTTTTTTCCTACTTTTTTTTTTGTATTTTTCGTTTAATTTGTTTGAGATTAAATTAAAAAAGTTTGTTTTGTTATAATTTTTTTGCATTCTTTTTAAAAAGCAAAAATCAGCCATTTGACACCATTTAAAACATTTAGTATTTTCCTTATGCCCACAAACAGCCTTCTATATGGTCCTATGAAATTATCAATTTTGGGGGGTCCAGGATGGTCTCCCCACTTTTCATGCACTTCTCTCACATTGCATTTGGCTGACAATATGCAAATACCGCAAATAGGCATTTTTAATTGGATTGGAGAATTGTCGCGGATTTGTACAAAGTCTGCGAGTTTCATGAAATAAACTCGCATCTCACAATTCGCACCTAATTGGATTAACCCCATAGTAGAAAGCTTTTCATGGACTGGAACATAGGAACAGATTAAGAAGCACTGTACACTGTTCTGAGAAATATTGTATACATCATAAAATCAGGAACCTCTTTGTGCTTTAAAAGTAGAAACGGCACAAACTGAAAAATTGCCTATAATCCGAAAGAGAGAAGTAATGGGGCCCATACTGTACATCTGCGATGGATTGCCCCAATTCTCTGTTCTGCCAACTCCAGGGTCAGGTAATTGGGGAAATCCAACATTTTGTAAACCCTCGACTTGCTGATCACGACCGAAAAAATAATCGGGATAGGCGAGTCTGAGACTTTTGACATGCTGTTTTTCCCCAATCCGTAGACGGATCTCGATCATCAATGTCCTCGGAAAAGCAGGTCGGATTGGCGTAAGCAGAGCGGGGAATCGGCCCACATTGTAAACACTTTCTTCAAAGTCTATCCTCATTCTAAATGACTGAAGTGCCTGTTTTCTTTGATACATTTTTCATGAAAACTTGATGTCCCCTGGTGACTTCACTCGTCCTTTCCCCCCTATGTCTGGCCTTAGAAATGAAATATAACTTAACTGTGGAAGTAGAGCAGTGGTCAGGGAATAGGGGTAAATTACCCCACATGGGGTAAAATTAAATTCCTGGGGGTAATGGACGGACAGCTGGGCATGCATATGAATATAGAATGAGCCTCCCTGTGCCGCAGGGAGGCTCTAAGCCGGACGCCCGCTGAGATGTTATTACTAGGGGGTGCCCGGCTCCTTTCCTGCAGTGCCGTGTTAGCCTGAGGCTGGAGTTCTCTTCTGAACTCCAGCTTCCGGCTCTCTCCATGCACACTATGGGAAAGACATCATGACGTCTCTCCCATAGTTCTGAGGAGCAGCCGGGCAGACAGGATGGCGGCGGATGCAGGAGTGGGGATTAAGGTAAGTGGGTTTTTTTTGTACAAGCAGCACTACAGGGGCATTATATGGGGGCACTACTACAGGGGCATTATATGGGGGCACTACTACAGGGGCATAACTATGGAGGCACTACTACAGGGACATTATATGGGGGCACTACTACAGGGGCACTATATGGGGGCACTACTACAGGGGCATTATATGGGGGCACTACTATATGATTTCCTTCCTTTCAAATCAAGAGGGTAACGTCAGCGTATCTAAATATATTTTGGGGTAAAAGGTAAAAAAGTTCCCTGACCCCTGAAGTAGAGAATAAGGAGTCTCATTGACTATGGTAAATGCAATGTAGGGGTCAGCTGTATGATGAAATAAAACTAATTGTGCGCAGTGTAGCATTGCCTTGGGGCAATTGGTGATGGAAGGTATGGCGAACAGCCAGGGCCGTAACTAGGGTGGTGCGACATGTGCCACCGCACAGGGCACCGCAAGGCAGGGGACGCTGCTCGGGCCTGTCAATTTTCTGTTTATAATTATTCTCACTAGTAGCTTCCTTTTTTTTTATCCCCAGCATCACCTGGCTGACTCCCCCTCCATCTGGCCACCTCTCCAAGCACCTTCAGTCACATCCTTTTTTATTTAACACACACACTTCAAAATACTGTCATACCTGGGATTCAAACCTATGACTTCTCAGATGGCAGTCAGGTGTTACCATTACACCTTTCGTAGCCTTGCCATTGAGTTCAGTTGCCTAGCGCAGGGTACAAATACGGATCTCCCTGCCGCTATTTGCTGCATATACACTACAAGCAGCGCTCTTTCTATACCTTCAGTCGGTGATCTACACTGCCAGCTTCAGGCTCCTGCACGGCTGTTCTGATGTACATATCCTGCTGCAGGTGCAGTGTCACCAGCGCTGTCCTACATCTACAGCTGGTAAATTGTCCTACACAATTATTGTATCATCACTGCAGCCATTGGATTCCCAATGTGTAGCAGTGACACCTGGATAACAACTGGATTGGTAACACTTCATTAGCATATGGAACCAATCAGATTTGTCATGCCCCTTTCCTATGAGGTGACCCCCCCTTTTTCAGATGAGCATCTTATGTTCCTATTTGAAAATGGGGATTGGCGCCAATGCTCTTTCAGGCCCAGGGCACCAAAAAGTCTAGTTACGGCTATGCCAACAACCATCTTGTGCGGAGGGCCATGTGACCTTGGAGCGAGTGGTGAGTGTAGGCGCATATAATTTTATAACACTATTGGCCACGTGAGTGACGCGAATATATGACTCGCTGTGAAAATTAATTAATTTACAAGGAAAAAACAACCTGGTGTTCCCTTACATTATTGGACTCACGCCAAAGTCTGCATCACGCAGGCTATTACATTTCCCCGTGGACCTACACTATTAAATTATTTTACAAGGAGTTTAATTAATAGGTACAAATGTTCCATAAGCACATAATTTGTGCTGATGGCACAAAAAAAGAACTTGAATAAATACATGCTTAGGGATTCCTCAATACAAATGAAACACCTAATAAAGAAAATAAAATGGGTGAAACTGTGGACAACAGATAGTTCCTCAGATGTCTGGGACTCCATTCATCTCACTTAGCTTGGCATAGTTCAATTAGTGTATTCATCTGTCAGGCAATATTGGGGGCACTCAGGGAATTGATAAGATGTATGGTAATGAATATTGGTTCAACCCAGAAATGCCCGCTGTGTATAGGCAACGGGAATACTTTGATTTTTAACTCTTAAAATATAATGACAGTCAGTATCACTGATATGGGTTACTTCAATTCATAATGATGGTCACAAAGTGCTTCTGGAACTGCGCCCAGTATTTTCGCTAATTCTCCCCCACCTCCCATAGTGGTGCAAGGGAAAATAAGAGATTACATAATGTGATACGGCTGATACAGAGATTAACGTGTTCGGACATAACTGCAGATTTCTGCCTATATGGAACTGCAGTGTGTAAATTGATGGTGAATATTACCAATGCCGCCCAAAAAAGATCACACTTCAAAATGAAGGGAACAGGTTTGTATGACAATAAGATAAAGGATAAAACTGACACATGTGCAGGACATATGGATGTGCATTAATCACTTTGACTTGGTAAACAGTGACTTTAAAGATTTTCACTGATCAGCCTCTTCGTCTTCAGTGTCAGGAAAGGTGTCAGGAAAGGATTAGCGGGGTCAGAAGCTTGTGTGCACAGCTAATAGTGACTATACGCAGCACTCCTAAAAGGTGTGGGGCCTATAGAGGACTGAGACACATAGACGCAGAGACATTGTCCAAACAAAGATGTGCAGAGTCAACAAGTCAATATGAGACTCATCTAAACACTCAGACCTGATGCAAGACACATTCATTTATGTCTTACCACAGTGCAATGATCCCTACCAAAAACTGCTGCAACAAAAATATAGGAACACCAGCAAATGGAAAACAAAACAAAGCTAAAATACTCATAGCTGAATACACCGCTGGCAAACATTGGCCATAATAGCATGACACATAAATAGAGTTTAGAACCACTAAGAATGTATTGGGCCTGATTCCGATATATGGACGTGAACCCATTGTTGTGGGTCTGCGCAAGATCACTTGTAGTCTGATTGACCCAACAGGGACCCTGATTTGTAGGTGTACCAAACCCAGGGTCTGCAATGTCAGACGCAGGCTTCCTGGACCTGGCAGAGGGCATCCAACGGCCAGGCTGAGCAAGTTTTGGCTTACGCAGACTGGCCAAGGGTAGCAACCATTGCGACTGATGTTCACGATGATCGCAATGGTGATCAGAGGCAGTGTCTACAGACGCTGCACTCGGATTGCACATGAATGCAGGATTAGACACCTGCTGCATTTGGGAATCAAGTTAATTCTTCTGAACCATTCCAATAACTATGCTGCCTCATTCTTCCTAATAAACATGATACTGTAAAAACATCAGTTGATTATATATATATATATATATATACATATATAGTAGTAGTATAGTAGTATACAGTATACTTCGACGTACTTTTGGTTTTGACTGAATGTTCTGTCTATGGGCCTGTTTCATTACAGATCACAATATTGCGTACACGCACAGCTAATTTGCGATAGCATGCTAATCTATTGTGATCGCAATGCAACTCAGCACTACATAAAGACGCCCACTTTACACTGCACACATCCGTAATGTTTAGCAGAATAGCAAAACCATCGGTACAATCGAGTACCATCGCAGCCTCACGCACACTTGCACAAGCCCTGACCTTACTCAGAAATTGCTAACTTCACTGCACGCTATGAGGCCTCAGACTGCGTATGGCATCGCAGTGGATAATTTATGCACGCCCCTGCAACAGCGTGCGAACGCACTGGCATGCCTGCATTTCACCAACCATCCACCCCCATCACCACCCACAAACAGTGCTTCCTGTCCTGCCAAAGCTTGTCATTCAATCTGCGAAGCGTCTGTGTAGCCTCTGCGATCGCAGTCCCGATCGGAGTGACTGGTTTGCGCACGCACACTGCGATGCATTTGCATGCGCAGAATGCAACAATCGGCCGATTGCATATGTAATCGCAGTTGCGGTCGGTAATGAATCAGGCCCTATGTGTTCTCACACTGCTAAAGAGAAACCCCACAGCTGACACTCTAAACTGAAGATATGTTCTGTAGTAATATATATGTATGTACTGTCAGAATTGTACTAATAATACTGAGTGCAATAGGATTTATACTGAAGGAAATCAGTTTGTGTGTCCCGTAGAGCAATAACACATAATGGCCCTCATTCAGAGCCACTCGCTAGCGGCAGTACGCTCGTTCCGAGCGATGTTCGCACATCTGTGCATGCGTACGGTTTTTAGTACGCATGCGCGAACCAGTCAGTGCGGCCGAAAATCATTTGTACGCAATATAGCGAGTGCCTGCTATTTTGAGTGACAGAATGAGGCGTATGTGGGTGGTAACAGGGGAAGGTGCTTGAAAACGGGGAGTGGAGATCCGTTCGCAGGCGTGCTTAAAGGTCAAAACGGGCGTTTTAAGGGAGTGCATAATTAATACAGCAGCGTCATTGACCACGTCACTTGGTTTTTTTTAACTCAGAACTGCTCGCAAAATAGCGGTTGAAAACACCAACCACAAGAATAGCGAGCAGTTCATACGCTGTACGATGTACTCGATTAATCTAATAAATAGCGGACATGACGTATGGTGCGTGCGGCCAGGGGGCGTTTTTATCAAATAAACGAGCGTATGTTTTGCTCGCTCGTTCAGACTTAGAGGTGTGAACAGACTGCAATTTGCGAACGGATCATTTGAATAGCCACCCCTTGTTTTTGAACGAACGACCGCAAATAGCGAACGGCTCTGAATCAGGCCCTATATGTGCAAATGTTGTTTCTCTGTACAGCAAGCTGAAAACCATGAGTTTATTTTAATGTTTTTAAAGACCATATGCAGCATTGAATATACCTATATTTATTTTATAATAAGACTAGTCATGTCACTTTGCATGTTCCTCTGTACTTAAGTTGTACCGATGTACATTAATGTTTTACATACGCATTGCTATTGCTCTCTATGGTTAAATTATGCTAAAATATCTATCAACAAAGCAATTCTACTTTTGGAGGGGGTAGAACCTCATCTCAGGCAACTCAATCCAAGGGGCGATAGAAAAGAGCTTCTCACCTCCTGTCCCCTTTCTGCCTCTTCTCCCTCCCAAGTAGCTCTGGTCTACATAATTGATTACAGAAGTGTGATGACTGACAATGGTTCCTACTTCAAACAGCCAGTGTACTTCTTCTTACCATCAATTATTGCAGGACATGCTGACAGAATGTACTGGGGGGGGCAATAGAAGATGGAGAAAGCATCGTGGGAGGTGGCTGCATTAAAATGAGCTGAGTCCTATGGAGGTGGCCTCTGTACAAGAATTAAATCCTTAGTCAAAAACCCTTAATAATGTACAGTATGCAAATATGCAAGTCCACAGCGCAAATTTGTTTTTTGACTACTTTTGTGCCACTGTACGCAATATTATAGAAATCAGCCTATTGTAGACATGGACTAGGGCAACAAAAGTGTGCATTGGCAGCGGGTATAAGATGGGCGGAGGGGTGTGCCTTTCTTTTTTTTCCAAAACAATTTTTATTAAGACACAAAGAAAAATCTACACATACAGAACATCATACCGTACAAGCTACAGAAATAAATGAGCACAGGTCAGGAGCAATGTCAAGCAAGAACAACATTGTAAAATGTGACTAGTCAGAAGTAACCAGAGTTAGGCTCCCGAAAAAACAATATACAGCATGAATGAGATATATAATTCAATTGAAAACAATAGCAACAGAAAACAAACAAACAAACAAAAAGGGGGGGCGAGACTGAACCCTAGTGCAGCTGAACCCTCTGAATACCTTTACAGTAGGGGGAATGCCAGTATCCCTCTCAAAAGAAAAGGAAGCATATCCCATAGCATATAGTTATAAAAGCATAAGATCAAAAATATATGGCAGAAAACACTGGCAGATCCAAATATATCACTCCAAAATTACCATGTAGAGACCAAGTTGTAGTCTCAAATAGCTTCAATATGTGTGTTTTAGTATCAAGATCTAGGGTGTCAATATATATACCCCATTTAGCATAAAAGTGAACACCCCCTTCTCAACATTTTGGATGCAGCTTTTCCATACAACCTCCGCAGGGAGCAAGTAGGGATACAAAAACCATGTCTTGTAATACCCAGTATTGGATACATTAAATAAGGGCCGTAAGATATCAGTATCTTACTCCGGCAGCATAGGAGGGGGTAAGGATTGTATAAAGTGTCGAAGTTGTAAAAACATAAAAAAAATCTCTATTATTAAGAAGAAATTTGGATTTCAGATCCTGAAAAGAATACAATTGACCCCCAGGATCAAACACATCCCGAATGGCAGCGATACCCCCCACCCTCCAGACCAGGTACTTAGCACATCCCAAACCAGGAATAAAAATAGGATTACCCCAAAACATATTATATTGAGATACAGTATGACGCCTGTGAAGCTTTCTGGGGTGTGCCTTTCTATGTATGAATTACGCACATCACTGTGGGACAAAATATATTATTTAGGGGCATATTTAACAAGCAAATGTGCAGGATATCGACTGAGAACAGTCATTTTTGGTGGAGGGGGGTACACACAAGTATTAAGCATCTCCTGAATGTATTGGGGTCCACAGTAGATATCAGAGATATTTGCTGTGATCCCTTGTTTTGATAGCAAAAACAGGCCTCATAGCAGGGGCGCCGAGACGGGGGGAGAGCGGGTACAAATTACCCGAGCCCGGGCTTGCTGGAGGGTCTGGAACCACTCCCCTCCCCCCTCTTACATCATAGCAGCCCAGCACGCTCTGCTGTGTGCTGGGCTGCACTGGGAGACTGCTTGCAGCTGCTATGAAGCGGCCACAGCAGTCTCCTATGCCTGTGGGAGGAGCAATCAAGCTGATCGTGCCCCCCACTGGTTATGTGACGGGCTGAGGGGGCTCACTGCGCCGCCCTAACCAGCGCCGCAAAACTTTTTGTCTTTACCTAAGGGGGCATGGCCACACCTCCCACGATTAGTCCACACACCCTTTTACCGAGGCCCCCCACTGATCTTGACGGGCCTGGGTGTTAGACATTGTATCCTATGGACTACATACTACCAAATATTCCGGGACAGGGATCCAAAGAGAGTGATCACATGAGCGATCACTTTACATCTTACACATCGGGGATGAGCTCCTATCAGAAAACCAGTCTCTGCATATGATTTGTGATACATGCGGGCGGAACTTCATTTCTTATTGCCACAAAAAGCGGCAATCAAAAATTGGAATTTCTGGGACCGATAATGGATTATTGGTAAATATGCCCCCATCCTTGCCACTAGAGAGCTGCAGGGATGCAGATAGTCACTGCCCCCTCCCCCCTCGCAGTTCTCACTGTCTGCCTGATTCCCACACAACCTCACTTCTGTCTTCACCCACAGTGTTTTTCGGACAGGACTGTACCCACCTGTCTAAATCTGCAGCCAGCACCCCCCATCCAGCAACTGATTTGTATCATGGCAGAGAATGAAAGTGTTTGTCAGATAATATTCCAGATCAGTGTAATTGCCTAGCTATTTCATTATGTTAATGTTTTTAAAGACCATATACAGTACTGAATATACCTATTATGTATTGTATAATTAGACTAGTCATGTCACTTTGCATGTACTTCTGTACTCTCATAGACTTTGGATTGTAGTTGAAGCAAAAGTAACACAATAAAATAATTTAAAATGATGTCTAGAAATTGGAAAAAAACTCTCATGATGTACCCAAAATCTTTTCTCCCATGTACAGTATGTTAACAGTTTATGTAGTAGACATTTTAAATGTCATACTGGATAATGTGTCATCAACATTGGCTTTTTTACAGGCCTGGATGTTTTTCTGACCAAATACAGGTATACACGGCTGTTAAGCTGTATGTGGCAGTGTTTCAAGGTGGAATTGCATAGTGACTCCTGGATATAACTTATATTACGTTTTTATGCCTTGCTTCAACACAATGGAGTCTGGTAATGAAGGTCGGAATTGATGGAATCTAAAGACAACTAAACCCCATAATACTGTTAGGAGCCCCAGCAGTAGCTTACAGGTCTGACGTGTCCCAGTCGTTGCTAAGCAATTGGGACACCGAATCACACCTGCTGCAATGCACTATGGTCCTGATGGTTGCTAGGCAACCAGGACTCTCTGCGATTGGACTGCCTGTTGGTCCTGGCTTTTACTACAGGTGGGATGCTTTATTTGCACCTGCAGCTACTCAGCTGAAGTTTAATTATTTGTAAGTGGCCTGTCTCTGTTTATGCAGCTACTCAGTTGCACTGTAATTAATTGTAAGGGGCTTGACTCTGTATGTGCAGCTACTAAGCTGCAGTGTAATGAATTGCAAAGGGCCTGCCTCTGTTCTTGGGTTCTGATTGGCTCTTTGAATAGTTAAAGCACAGTCAAGGCCTTGGTTCATTGCCAGTTGTAGCTTCTGTCCTTCCAGGTCACCTGCGCTGCTGCACTATTCTAGTAGTTTTCTGCAAGTCATTCTTGCATTTCCACTTGTCCTTGCTTGTAGGAATCCCTGCCTGCACTCTGGCTTTACCAGTCCCGCATCTGCTTGGTAATCTACCCTTTTCTGGACCTAGATTCTCTATTGCTCCCATCCCAGTCCATTCCTTGTGCTATCTAGGTTCCACATTGACTTCTTGTACCTGAGTCTTGGCAGCATCCTAGTACCGGGTGGAGTTATTTCACCCAGGAAAGGCGCCTGTTATAGGTGTACACCATTATTAGTTTGCAGGAATAATGTGGTGATCTAGGCATGCATAACAAATACATTGTCCATTGTTATTCTGACAATACATTCTAGCTCTGTTGGAAAAAAAATAACAAACCCCATTACAGACAGCTGAAGTTTCTCCCACATCAGTGTCTTAATGGGATCTAATACAGATAAAAAAAATGAATGCCTTCATCCATGGCATTTCTGCCCCTGCCCTTATGTATGAATCAACCAATGCATGCAGTGGCATAATTCCTACAGGCAACTGTGCTTTCCTTCAGGCACTGGGTGCCAGGGAAGCAGGGGCTGCCGGAAGGGGGGAGGGCACCTCCAGAATACCAAGACCTGTAGCCTAGGGTGCCCGGATTTTGTAGTCTGGGCCAAACGCGCTTCAACTCTAGTGGAGGAGCCTTGGAATAGACCTTTTCTCCAGGTTCCAGTGTAAACTTTCAATACTGAATCCACACATTATATTGCTGTAAAGTGTTACAAGCTGGCAGTCCCTCTATGTCTACCCTGTTAGGAAAGCACCTCTAACATGGCATCCTGCTTTAGACGAGTAGAGTGATTATAGTAGACATATTCAGTTAAGTATGAACACTCACGCACTTATTTCTTATAGACTACTTATGCCAGTATTACACAACAGTATTTCTTATTTTCATTTCATTTAAAACACGTAGGTGACAATATTATTAGTATTTATCATCTGTGCTTAATTCTATAAATGTTCCTTTGATGTTTTTTTGTTTTTTTTTAAGTTGTCTATGGCAGTTATTGCTGTGTGTTGTTAGTTGCACAGATTGCTACAATAAGATTCTGTGCATTCAGGCCTGCACATCTGGACAGTAAATGGCTGGCTCGATACTCTGGCATTCTGCTTACTTGGAACTACATCCTGTGCTATTATCAGGAGCTATTCCTTTCCATGGAATTAGTGGGAGGGTGCAGGGAGTGTGCTGCACACGTGCTGAGCAGAGTAAATCCCTATTAAGATGTAAAGTGTGCAGAGGGCTAGCAATTGTTCCTACATGTGCCCCAGGCTTTGTTTTAGGTTCTGCAGCATCATAATTGCGTGGGCTTCTAACAGCAACCTAGGCTGTCTTATAAAGGGGAATGTGCTCTAAAAGGTTTTATTGGGGGTTTGTACTGTAGTCAATCATCCTTTTTCACTACCTCTCTGTCTTTAGTGCTTTGGAGTTCTTTTTGCATAGAGACAGCAGTTTATATCAGCAATTAAGCTTGTTAAGTACATTGTATTTGGGTTTAGTACTCTGACCTTAATGTGATAGTAAACGGACAAATGAAAAACAAAACACAACTGTTACTTGATGCAAATAATATAAAATATTATTTAGTCGATTGAAATGACATATTCAATACTAATAAATTGCAGTTGAGACAATTGTACAGTATCTGATATACGATAACCATTATACCAAATTAATGATGTACAATAATTATAATAAAAATTGTACAGTTTATTCTGGCATTATAAAAATAAATGCTAATTAAAATAATAATCATAATAATAATAACAATTTTAATAGTATTATCATTTCCATCAGGAACTTAAGTTGCATATTTAGCTTTAGTTCTTTTTTATAAAAAAAAAAGTCCCTTTTAAAAAAAAAAAAAAAAGTGAAGTTGATGCTTACTGATCTTTTAATATTTCCATAAAACCATACTTTAAAATTTAATTTACTGTATAATTATGAAAAAGAGCAAACAATTTTTGTTTTAGATTATACTGCCTTTATATCATGCTGTATATTTCTGGTATGGTTACTAGGGTTCCAATAAATCACAGTTTTCCTTGAACTACAAATCAAATCTATAATTTATAATCCAGAATTTACACCCATCAGCCATAATATTAAAACCTCTGACAGGTGAGGTAAATGACATTGACTATCTCATTACAATGGCACCTGTCAACGGTTGGGATATATAAACACTCAGCTCTTGATGTGTTGGAAGCAGGTAAAATGGGCAAGCGTAAGGATCTTAGTGACTTTGACAAGGGGCAAATTGTGATGGCCAGAAGACTCGGTAAGGAAATCTCCGAAATGGCAGGTCTTGTGGAGTGTTCCCTGTATGCAGTGGTTAGTAGTAGTACCTACCAAAGTGGACCAAGGAAGGAAAACTGATAAACCGGCAACAGGGTCATTGCTGCCCAAGGCTCATTGATGTGTGTAGGGAGTGAAGACTAGCCTGTCTGGTCCTATCCCACAGAAGAGCTACTGTAGCAGAAATAGCTGAAAAAGTTAATACTGGCTATGACAGCAAGGTGTCAGAACACAGTACATTGCAACTTGCTGTGTATGGGTCTCCATAGCTACAGACCGCTCAGTGCTCATGATGCCCTCTGCCCACCAATAAAAGTGCTTACGATGGGCACATGAGCATCAGAATTGTACCTTGAAGCAATGTAAGAATTGGCCTGGTCTGATGAATCACCTTTTCTTGTATATCATGTGGACAGCCGGGTGTGTGTGAGTCATTTACCTGGGAAGAGATAGCACCAAGATGCATTATAGGAAGAAGGCAAGCTGGTGGATTCACTATGATACTTTGGGCAATGTTCTGCTGGGAAACCTTGGGTCCTGAAATTCATGTGGATGTTACACTGACACGTATCACCTACCTAAACATTGTTGCAGACCAAGTACACCCCTTCATGCCAATGGTATTCCCTCATGACAGTGGCATTTTTCAGCTGGATAATGCACCCTGCCACACTGCAAGATTGTTCAGGAATGGTTTGAGAAACATGACAAAGAATTCAAGGTGTTGACTTGGCCTCCAAATTCCCCAGATCTCAACCGATTGAACATCTGTGGGATGTGCTGGATAAACAAGCCCAAGCCATGGAGGCCCCACCTCACAACTTATAGGACTTAAAGTATCTGATGCTAACGTCTTGCTGCCATATACCACTGGAATCCTTCAGGAGGTCTTGTGGAGTCCATGCCTCTATAGGTCATCGCTGTTGTGGTGGCATGAGGGGGACCTACACAATATTAGGCAGTTGGTTTTAATGTTACAGCTACCAGTGGTGTCACCAGGGGGGGTGCAGGCCACACTGGGTGACACCATCTGAGGGGTTAACACCAAAATAGTAGAGCTGCACTGCTATTTTGGTGTCACCCCTTTATATGGTGTCACTGAACATTGCATGCGCGTGTTATCCATTGGATCACTGGGTATGCCCCCAAGCATGCCAAAAATGAGGGACGTGGCTTGCGGCCATGGCATTTCCCATGAAGCCACACTTCATGTATGTTTGCAGCACGTTCAGGAGTACTGTTATCCACAGCTAAAACCTTGGGAGGTCTGTTTCAGCACAGCTACAGCCTACAACCCTCTCCATGCACTCTTCTGTCTAAAATGGCACCTAATATCACAAGGGAGGAACTTATATGCAATCCAAAACACGCAAGATCCGAGATTTCTGGGAAAATTATGTTTTGCCCCATTTTGAGAACCAAGTTTGGTTTAAAGAAACAAGCCAGGACTCAGTTCTACTCGGAAACCCCAAATTGAGTTCTCTCTAATTTCTTCAAATCCGAACCGCTCATCTCTAATATGTTTGTTACACAGTCACAGAAATCCCCAGTCACTTCCCATCTCATTAATCATCAACAATGGGGCAAATGAATCAATGTATGTATAAACCCCAGAGATCATCACTTATTGTTGCGTTATACTTTACTGTCAATGGTTTTCTCTAAAACACTTCCCCTCAGCTCCAGAAAAGATTATTGAAGAATTTTAGCCTATAATGAGTCTGATTCAGATCCAGCCGCTAGTGTGTGGATTTATGCAGTTTTCTGCTGCACATGTACAGAACGGGCCCTGCGATCTCGCTCGCATGATTGATGGGGTGAGACTGGCCAGCGTTCCCAGAAATGGTGGCTCGTCGCCCCAGTGTTCTGGGAGTTCCGTGGCCATTGTCTGCGTTGGTGGACACAGATTTCCTTGCCTCACAGGCTGCCAGCCTGGTCATGATGGTGATCTGAGGCAGTATGGGCAAGTCTCTCTCAAATCTAAATCTCTCTGCACAATCTGTTCCGCTTTGCAGTGCAGCATGGTTTTGCCAAGGTGCAAAGTTACACCTTTATTTTTCTTACTTTGCTCCCAACTCTGACACAGCCCTTCTATCTGCTAGAGGTGACCATGGAAATTTCAACCTCTCACTAATCTACTGCTGGACAGCACAG
Source organism: Taudactylus pleione (assembly GCA_031769625.1). Classification (NCBI taxonomy): domain Eukaryota; kingdom Metazoa; phylum Chordata; class Amphibia; order Anura; family Myobatrachidae; genus Taudactylus; species Taudactylus pleione. Next base: position 26,263,523 of record JAUIMM010000113.1, on the reverse strand, counting down.
ACGTTCATCCTGGCATGCTATGGAACGATGGATGCCAGTATGATAATAGAATATTAAGTATAGAATGAGAAGGGGACCATAAGGCAAAATATTGTGCCTGAGCTGGGTTAAACCCAGAGGTTGGAGGATCAGCGTGTAGGATTTATAAATAACTCCCTTCCTCCTGGGGTGATTAACATTTTATGTGGTTACAGCCTGTAGGATTTTTAGGGGTGTGTTTAGATAGGTATAGTAGAGCCTGTCCCTGGTTAACGAATTCCCAGGAAACACATGCCAAATGTCAACATTTTTAATTAAAATAAGCCCTCATATACTTTTTTCTATATACAACTAATTAATTCATAAGGAATCTACAGTATTTACTTCTTTGCCGATGTAGTTTAAGGGATTAGAAATAAATAAATAAATATATATATATATATATATATATATATATATATGAGCACGACACTGCTTTAAAACAGGCTTTCAGAACTTGCAAATGATACCCCCCTAAGAGACATATCTGGAGGTTTGGACAAGTATATACACTGTACAAAGCTTACATGAACTAATAAACTGTAAAATCTCATCAGCAGGGTCCTCTGTACCTTTTGGGGTCAATTGAATTAGCTGTGATGTGCCATACATCATATTCCAGAACGGTACTTTGGCAAGTTTGCCTCACAGCCCTAGCACTGCGCATGTAGTGGCTTTCGTAATGAACAAATATGTGCACAGCAATGTATGGCGGCACATCGCCCCTAATTGAATTGAAGCTATTGTCTCCTTTATGCACCTCCTTTTGTCAACTTTGTCTATACTTGTCTTGTTTTCTGTGCGATTGTACTTGTTTGATGTATAATTCTGACTATACAGCCCAGCAAATTTTTGCGGTATCTTACAAATAAACAATGATGATGATCGCTAATTGAACTTTCACTTGCCCGGCCCAATCCACATTTTCCAAAGTAAGGGACCGCATATGAAAGTTACTAAAAACTGTGCATAACACAGTGCGACAAAGCAGATCTTTGCAGCCCACGTTTGGATTTATGTCCAACTCTAAATTACGGAAGATAATTCCAAAACTAATTGCTTTATTTGTGTTCTCCACAGTAGAAGCAGTTGTAATAAAGGAGTAGTTGTAGTAGAATCAGTTTTAATAAATGAGTAAGAGTAGAAGCTTTTGTAAATAAAGCCATAATAGTAGAAGCAGTTGTAATAAAGAAGTAACAGTAGAGCTGTTGTATTAATTAGGGGTGAGCGGGTTCGGATTTCTGGAATCCGAGCCCCCCCGATCCGAGGCAGATCCGAGTCAGGCTCGACTTTTCCCGCCTGACTCGGATCTGAAATCGAGGCAAAATGTCATCATCCCGCCTTCCGGGTCTCGCGGGTTTTGCATCCTATATAAGGTACCCGCGTCGGCGCCATTTTCTCACTCGGCTGTGGACAGTGAAGAGGGAGGGTAGGAGTTAGGGCTGGCTGGGCTGTGTAGTGTAGTGTAGTGCAGAGTAGTGTTGTGCTGTGCTGCGCTGCTGTTGTCCATAGGGGCTGTGTCCACTACTTCAAAGTCCATAGGGGCTGGCTGTGTTGTGCTGTGCTGCTGTTGTTAATAGGGGCTGTGTCCACTACTTCAAAGTCCATAGGGGCTGGATGGACTGTGTTGTGCAGTCAGTTCTCCATAGGGGCTGTGTCCACTCCAAAGTCCTGTGCAGTGTCCCAGTCCTAAAGGCGTGCTGTAGTGTTGTCCAGGGGGTGCTCTGTCCATCAGGGGTGCTCCCCCCAAGTGCAAAAAAAATAATATTTTTTCTGTATTTGTGAATTGTGTGCGCAGTAGCCGCACATGCATCAACAAAGTAGTGCCAAGCGTGCGCCTGTGTCATAAGTAAAGGGCCGGCTGGCTTGACCGCTAAAGGGTGCTGTAACCCCCAAAGTACACTCCAAACCAAAAAAAAAAATATTTTCTGTGTTTGTGAATTGTGTGCGCAGAAGCTGCACGTGCATCAACAAAGTATTGCCAAGCGTGCGCCTGTGTCATAAGTAAAGGGCCAGCTGGCTTGACCGTTAAAGGGTGCTGTAACCCCCAAAGTACACTCCAAACCAAATAACAAAATATTTTTTCTGTGTTTGTGAATTGTGTGCGCAGTAGCCGCACGTGCATCAACAAAGTATTGCCAAGCGTGCGCCTGTGTCATAAGTAAAGGGCCGGCTGGCTTGACTGTTAAAGGGTGCTGTAACCCCCAAAGTACACTCCAGTCCAAACCAAAAAAATATATATTTTCTGTGTTTGTGAATTGTGTGCGCAGTAGCCGCACGTGCATCAACAAAGTAGTGCAAAGCGTGCGCCTGTGTCATAAGTAAAGGGCCGGCTGGCTTGACCGTTAAAGGGTGCTGTAACCCCCAAAGTACACTCCAAACCAAATAACAAAATATTTTTTCTGTGTTTGTGAATTGTGTGCGCAGTAGCCGCACGTGCATCAACAAAGTAGTGCCAAGCGTGCGCCTGTGTCATAAGTAAAGGGCCGGCTGGCTTGACCGTTAAAGGGTGCTGTAACCCCCAAAGTACACTCCAAACCAAATAACAAAATATTTTCTGTGTTTGTGAATTGTGTGCGCAGAAGCTGCACGTGCATCAACAAAGTATTGCCAAGCGTGCGCCTGTCTCATAAGTAAAGGGCCAGCTGGCTTGACCGTTAAAGGGTGCTGTAACCCCCAAAGTACACTCCAAACCAAATAACAAAATATTTTTTCTGTGTTTGTGAATTGTGTGCGCAGTAGCCGCACGTGCATCAACAAAGTATTGCCAAGCGTGCGCCTGTGTCATAAGTAAAGGGCCGGCTGGCTTGACTGTTAAAGGGTGCTGTAACCCCCAAAGTACACTCCAGTCCAAACCAAAAAAATATATATTTTCTGTGTTTGTGAATTGTGTGCGCAGTAGCCGCACGTGCATCAACAAAGTAGTGCAAAGCGTGCGCCTGTGTCATAAGTAAAGGGCCGGCTGGCTTGACCGTTAAAGGGTGCTGTAACCCCCAAAGTACACTCCAAACCAAATAACAAAATATTTTTTCTGTGTTTGTGAATTGTGTGCGCAGTAGCCGCACGTGCATCAACAAAGTAGTGCCAAGCGTGCGCCTGTGTCATAAGTAAAGGGCCGGCTGGCTTGACCGTTAAAGGGTGCTGTAACCCCCAAAGTACACTCCAAACCAAATAACAAAATATTTTCTGTGTTTGTGAATTGTGTGCGCAGTAGCCGCACGTGCATCAACAAAGTAGTGCCAAGCGTGCGCCTGTGTCATAAGTAAAGGGCCGGCTGGCTTGACCGTTAAAGGGTGCTGTAACCCCCAAAGTACACTCCAAACCAAATAACCAAATATTTTTTCTGTTTGTGAATTGTGTGCGCAGTAGCCGCACATGCATCAACAAAGTAGTGCCAAGCATGCGCCTGTGTCATAAGTAAAGGGCCGGCTGGCTTGACCGTTAAAGGGTGCTGTAACCCCCAAAGTACACTCCAAACCAAATAACCAAATATTTTTTCTGTTTGTGAATTGTGTGCGCAGTAGCCGCACGTGCATCAACAAAGTAGTGCCAAGCATGCGCCTGTGTCATAAGTAAAGGGCCGGCTGGCTTGACCGTTAAAGGGTGCTGTAACCCCCAAAGTACACTCCAAACCAAATTAAAAAATATTTTCTGTGTTTGTGAATTGTGTGCGCAGTAGCTGCACGTGCATCAACAAAGTAGTGCCAAGCATGCGCCTGTGTCATAAGTAAAGGGCCGACTGGCTTGACCGTTAAAGGGTGCTGTAACCCCCAAAGTACACTCCAAACCAAATTAAAAAATATTTTCTGTGTTTGTGAATTGTGTGCGCAGTAGCTGCACGTGCATCAACAAAGTAGTGCCAAGCGTGCGCCTGTGTCATAAGTAAAGGGCCGACTGGCTTGACCGTTAAAGGGTGCTGTAACCCCCAAAATACACTCCAAACCAAATAAAAAAATATTTTCTGTGTTTCTGAATTGTGTGCGCAGTAGCTGCACGTGTATCAACAAAGTAGTGCCAAGCGTGCGCCTGTGTCATAAATAAAGGGCCGGCTGGCTTGACCGTTAAAGGCTGCTGTAACCCCCAAAGTACACTCCAGTCCAAACCAAATTAAAAAACATTTTCTGTGTTTGTGAATTGTGTGCGCAGTATCCGCACGTGCATCAGCAAAGTAGTGCCAAGCGTGCGCCTGTGTCATAAGTAAAGGGCCGGCTGGCTTGACCGTTAAAGGGTGCTGTAACCCCCAAAGTACACTCCAAACCAAATATAAAAATATTTTCTGTGTTTGTGAATTGTGTGCGCAGTAGCCGCACGTGCATCAACAAAGTAGTGCCAAGCATGCGCCTGTGTCATAAGTAAAGGGCCGGCTGGCTTGACCGTTAAAGGGTGCTGTAACCCCCAAAGTACACTCCAAACCAAATTAAAAAATATTTTCTGTGTTTGTGAATTGTGTGCGCAGTAGCTGCACGTGCATCAACAAAGTAGTACCAAGCGTGCGCCTGTGTCATAAGTAAAGGGCTGGCTGGCTTGACCGTTAAAGGGTGCTGTAACCCCCAAAGTACACTCCAAACAAAAAAAAAAATATATTCTGTGTTTGTGAATTGTGTGCGCAGTAGCCGCACGTGCATCAACAAAGTAGTGCCAAGCGTGCGCCTGTGTCATAAGTAAAGGGCCAGCTGGCTTGACCGTTAAAGGGTGCTGTAACCCCCAAAGTACACTCCAGTCCAAACCAAATTAAAAAAATATTTTCTGTGTTTGTGAATTGTGTGCACAGTAGCCGCACATGCATCAACAAAGTAGTGCCAAGCGTGCGCCTGTGTCATAAGTAAAGGGCCGGCTGGCTTGACCGTTAAAGGGTGCTGTAACCCCCAAAGTACACTCCAAACCAAATAAAAAAATATTTTCTGTGTTTGTGAATTGTGTGCGCAGTAGCCGCACATGCATCAACAAAGTAGTGCCAAGCGTGCGCCTGTGTCATAAGTAAAGGGCCGGCTGGCTTGACCATTAAAGGGTGCTGTAACCCCCAAAGTACACTCCAGTCCAAACCAAAAAAAAAAATATTTTCTGTGTTTGTGAATTGTGTGCGCAGTAGCCGCACATGCATCAACAAAGTAGTGCCAAGCGTGCGCCTGTGTCATAAGTAAAGGGCCGGCTGGCTTGACCGTTAAAGGGTGCTGTAACCCCCAAAGTACACTCCAAACCAAATAACAAAATATTTTTTCTGTGTTTGTGAATTGTGTGCGCAGTAGCCGCACGTGCATCAACAAAGTATAGCCAAGCGTGCGCCTGTGTCATAAGTAAAGGGCCGGCTGGCTTGACCGTTAAAGGGTGCTGTAACCCCCAAAGTACACTCCAAACCAAATAAAAAAATATTTTCTGTGTTTGTGAATTGTGTGCGCAGTAGCCGCACGTGCATCAACAAAGTAGTGCCAAGCGTGCGCCTGTGTCATAAGTAAAGGGCCGGCTGGCTTGACCGTTAAAGGGTGCTGCAACCCCCAAAGTACACTCCAGTCCAAACCATATAAAAAAATATTTTCTGTGTTTGTGAATTGCGTGCGAAGTAGCCGCACGTCCATCAACAAAGTAGTGCCAAGCGTGCGCCTGTGTCATAAGTAAAGGGCCGGCTGGCTTGACCGTTAAAGGCTGCTGTAACCCCCAAAGTACACTCCAGTCCATACCAAATAAAAAAATATTTTCTGTGTTTGTGAATTGTGTGCACAGTAGCCGCACATGCATCAACAAAGTAGTGCCAAGCGTGCGCCTGTGTCATAAGTAAAGGGCCGGCTGGCTTGACCGTTAAAGGGTGCTGTAACCCCCAAAGTACACTCCAAACCAAATAAAAAAATATTTTCTGTGTTTGTGAATTGTGTGCGCAGTAGCCGCACATGCATCAACAAAGTAGTGCCAAGCCTGCGCCTGTGTCATAAGTAAAGGGCCGGCTGGCTTGACCATTAAAGGGTGCTGTAACCACCAAAGTACACTCCAGTCCAAACCAAAAAAAAAAATATTTTCTGTGTTTGTGAATTGTGTGCGCAGTAGCCGCACATGCATCAACAAAGTAGTGCCAAGCGTGCGCCTGTGTCATAAGTAAAGGGCCGGCTGGCTTGACCGTTAAAGGGTGCTGTAACCCCCAAAGTACACTCCAAACCAAATAAAAAAATATTTTCTGTGTTTGTGAATTGTGTGCGCAGTAGCCGCACATGCATCAACAAAGTAGTGCCAAGCGTGCGCCTGTGTCATAAGTAAAGGGCCGGCTGGCTTGACCGTTAAAGGGTGCTGTAACCCCCAAAGTACACTCCAAACCAAATGAAAAAATATTTTTTCTGTGTTTGTTAATTGTGTGCGCAGTAGCCGCACGTGCATCAACAAAGTAGTGCCAAGCGTGCGCCTGTGTCATAAGTAAAGGGCCGGCTGGCTTGACCATTAAAGGGTGCTGTAACCCCCAAAGTACACTCCAGTCCAAACCAAAAAAATATATATTTTCTGTGTTTGTGAATTGTGTGCGTAGTAGACGCACGTGCATCAACAAAGTAGTACCAAGCGTGCGCCTGTGTCATAAGTAAAGGGCTGGCTGGCTTGACCGTTAAAGGGTGCTGTAACCCCCAAAGTACACTCCAAACCAAAAAAATATATATTTTCTGTGTTTGTGAATTGTGTGCGCAGTAGCCGCACGTGCATCAACAAAGTAGTGCCAAGCGTGCGCCTGTGTCATAAGTAAAGGGCCGGCTGGCTTGACTGTTAAAGGGTGCTGTAACCCCCAAAGTACACTCCAAACCAAATAACAAAATATTTTCTGTGTTTGTGAATTGTGTGCGCAGTAGCCGTACGTGCATCAACAAAGTAGTGCCAAGCGTGCGCCTGTGTCATAAGTAAAGGGCCGGCTGGCTTGACCGTTAAAGGGTGCTGTAACCCCCAAAGTACACTCCAAACCAAATAACAAAATATTTTTTCTGTGTTTGTGAATTGTGTGCGCAGTAGCCGCACGTGCATCAACAAAGTATTGCCAAGAGTGCGCCTGTGTCATAAGTAAAGGGCCGGCTGGCTTGACCGTTAAAGGGTGCTGTAACCCCCAAAGTACACTCCAAACCAAATAACAAAATATTTTTTCTGTGTTTGTGAATTGTGTGCGCAGTAGCCGCACGTGCATCAACAAAGTAGTGCCAAGCGTGCGCCTGTGTCATAAGTAAAGGGCCGGCTGGATTGACCGTTAAAGGGTGCTGTAACCCGCAAAGTACACTCCAAACCAAATACCCAAATATTTTTTCTGTGTTTGTGAATTGTGTGCGCAGTAGCCGCACGTGCATCAACAAAGTATAGCCAAGCGTGCGCCTGTGTCATAAGTAAAGGGCCAGCTGGCTTGACCGTTAAAGGGTGCTGTAACTCCCAAAGTACACTCCAGTCCAAACCAAAAAAAAAAATATTTTCTGTGTTTGTGAATTGTGGGTGCAGTAGCCGCACGTGCATCAACAAAGTAGTGCCAAGCGTGTGCCTGTGTCATAACTAAAGTGCCGGCTGGCTTGACCGGTAAAGGGTGCTGTAACCCCCAAATTACACTCCAAACCAAATAACAAAATATTTTTTCTGTGTTTGTGAATTGTGTGCGCAGTAGCCGCACGTGCATCAACAAAGTATAGCCAAGCGTGCGCCTGTGTCATAAGTAAAGGGCCAGCTGGCTTGACCGTTAAAGGGTGCTGTAACCCCCAAAGTACACTCCAAACCAAATAAAAAAATATTTTCTGTGTTTGTGAATTGTGTGCGCAGTTGCCGCACGTGCATCAACAAAGTAGTGCCAAGCGTGCGCCTGTGTCATAAGTAAAGGGCCGGCTGGCTTGACCGTTAAAGGGTGCTGCAACCCCCAAAGTACACTCCAGTCCAAACCAAATAAAAAAATATTTTCTGTGTTTGTGAATTGCGTGCGAAGTAGCCGCACGTCCATCAACAAAGTAGTGCCAAGCGTGCGCCTGTGTCATAAGTAAAGGGCCGGCTGGCTTGACCGTTAAAGGGTGCTGTAACCCCCAAAGTACACTCCAGTCCAAACCAAATTAAAAAAATATTTTCTGTGTTTGTGAATTGTGTGCACAGTAGCCGCACATGCATCAACAAAGTAGTGCCAAGCGTGCGCCTGTGTCATAAGTAAAGGGCCGGCTGCCTTGACCGTTAAAGGGTGCTGTAACCCCCAAAGTACACTCCAAACCAAATAAAAAAATATTTTCTGTGTTTGTGAATTGTGTGCGCAGTAGCCGCACATGCATCAACAAAGTAGTGCCAAGCGTGCGCCTGTGTCATAAGTAAAGGGCCGGCTGGCTTGACCATTAAAGGGTGCTGTAACCCCCAAAGTACACTCCAGTCCAAACCAAAAAAAAAAATATTTTCTGTGTTTGTGAATTGTGTGCGCAGTAGCCGCACATGCATCAACAAAGTAGTGCCAAGCGTGCGCCTGTGTCATAAGTAAAGGGCCGGCTGGCTTGACCGTTAAAGGGTGCTGTAACCCCCAAAGTACACTCCAAACCAAATAACAAAATATTTTTTCTGTGTTTGTGAATTGTGTGCGCAGTAGCCGCACGTGCATCAACAAAGTATAGCCAAGCGTGCGCCTGTGTCATAAGTAAAGGGCCGGCTGGCTTGACCGTTAAAGGGTGCTGTAACCCCCAAAGTACACTCCAAACCAAATAAAAAAATATTTTCTGTGTTTGTGAATTGTGTGCGCAGTAGCCACACGTGCATCAACAAAGTAGTGCCAAGCGTGCGCCTGTGTCATAAGTAAAGGGCCGGCTGGCTTGACCGTTAAAGGGTGCTGCAACCCCCAAAGTACACTCCAGTCCAAACCATATAAAAAAATATTTTCTGTGTTTGTGAATTGCGTGCGAAGTAGCCGCACGTCCATCAACAAAGTAGTGCCAAGCGTGCGCCTGTGTCATAAGTAAAGGGCCGGCTGGCTTGACCGTTAAAGGCTGCTGTAACCCCCAAAGTACACTCCAGTCCAAACCAAATAAAAAAATATTTTCTGTGTTTGTGAATTGTGTGCACAGTAGCCGCACATGCATCAACAAAGTAGTGCCAAGCGTGCGCCTGTGTCATAAGTAAAGGGCCAGCTGGCTTGACCGTTAAAGGGTGCTGTAACCCCCAAAGTACACTCCAAACCAAATAAAAAAATATTTTCTGTGTTTGTGAATTGTGTGCGCAGTAGCCGCACATGCATCAACAAAGTAGTGCCAAGCCTGCGCCTGTGTCATAAGTAAAGGGCCGGCTGGCTTGACCATTAAAGGGTGCTGTAACCACCAAAGTACACTCCAGTCCAAACCAAAAAAAAAAATATTTTCTGTGTTTGTGAATTGTGTGCGCAGTAGCCGCACATGCATCAACAAAGTAGTGCCAAGCGTGCGCCTGTGTCATAAGTAAAGGGCCGGCTGGCTTGACCGTTAAAGGGTGCTGTAACCCCCAAAGTACACTCCAAACCAAATAAAAAAATATTTCTGTGTTTGTGAATTGTGTGCGCAGTAGCCGCACATGCATCAACAAAGTAGTGCCAAGCGTGCGCCTGTGTCATAAGTAAAGGGCCGGCTGGCTTGACCGTTAAAGGGTGCTGTAACCCCCAAAGTACACTCCAAACCAAATAAAAAAATATTTTTTCTGTGTTTGTTAATTGTGTGCGCAGTAGCCGCACGTGCATCAACAAAGTAGTGCCAAGCGTGCGCCTGTGTCATAAGTAAAGGGCCGGCTGGCTTGACCATTAAAGGGTGCTGTAACCCCCAAAGTACACTCCAGTCCAAACCAAAAAAATATATATTTTCTGTGTTTGTGAATTGTGTGCGTAGTAGATGCACGTGCATCAACAAAGTAGTACCAAGCGTGCGCCTGTGTCATAAGTAAAGGGCTGGCTGGCTTGACCGTTAAAGGGTGCTGTAACCCCCAAAGTACACTCCAAACCAAAAAAATATATATTTTCTGTGTTTGTGAATTGTGTGCGCAGTAGCCGCACGTGCATCAACAAAGTAGTGCCAAGCGTGCGCCTGTGTCATAAGTAAAGGGCCGGCTGGCTTGACTGTTAAAGGGTGCTGTAACCCCCAAAGTACACTCCAAACCAAATAACAAAATATTTTCTGTGTTTGTGAATTGTGTGCGCAGTAGCCGTACGTGCATCAACAAAGTAGTGCCAAGCGTGCGCCTGTGTCATAAGTAAAGGGCCGGCTGGCTTGACCGTTAAAGGGTGCTGTAACCCCCAAAGTACACTCCAAACCAAATAACAAAATATTTTTTCTGTGTTTGTGAATTGTGTGCGCAGTAGCCGCACGTGCATCAACAAAGTATTGCCAAGAGTGCGCCTGTGTCATAAGTAAAGGGCCGGCTGGCTTGACCGTTAAAGGGTGCTGTAACCCCCAAAGTACACTCCAAACCAAATAACAAAATATTTTTTCTGTGTTTGTGAATTGTGTGCGCAGTAGCCGCACGTGCATCAACAAAGTAGTGCCAAGCGTGCGCCTGTGTCATAAGTAAAGGGCCGGCTGGATTGACTGTTAAAGGGTGCTGTAACCCGCAAAGTACACTCCAAACCAAATACCCAAATATTTTTTCTGTGTTTGTGAATTGTGTGCGCAGTAGCCGCACGTGCATCAACAAAGTATAGCCAAGCGTGCGCCTGTGTCATAAGTAAAGGGCCAGCTGGCTTGACCGTTAAAGGGTGCTGTAACCCCCAAAGTAAACTCCAGTCCAAACCAAAAAAAAAAATATTTTCTGTGTTTGTGAATTGTGGGTGCAGTAGCCGCACGTGCATCAACAAAGTAGTGCCAAGCGTGTGCCTGTGTCATAACTAAAGTGCCGGCTGGCTTGACCGGTAAAGGGTGCTGTAACCCCCAAATTACACTCCAAACCAAATAAAAAAATATTTTCTGTGTTTGTGAATTGTGTGCGCAGTAGCCGCACGTGCATCAACAAAGTAGTGGCAAGCGTGCGCCTGTGTCATAAGTAAAGGGCCGACTGGCTTGACCGTTAAAGGGTGCTGTAACCCCCAAAGTACACTCCAAACCAAATAAAAAAATATTTTCTGTGTTTGTGAATTGTGTGCGCAGTAGCCGCACGTGTATCAACAAAGTAGTGCCAAGCGTGCGCCTGTGTCATAAGTAAAGGGCCGGCTGGCTTGACCGTTAAAGGGTGCTGTAACCCCCAAAGTACACTCCAGTCCAAACCAAAAAAAAAAATATTTTCTGTGTTTGTGAATTGTGTGCGCAGTAGCCGCACGTGCATCAACAAAGTAGTACCAAGCGTGCGCCTGTGTCATAAGTAAAGGGCTGGCTGGCTTGACCGTTAAAGGGTGCTGTAACCCCCAAAGTACACTCCAAACCAAAAAAAAAAATATTTTCTGTGTTTGTGAATTGTGTGCGCAGTAGCCGCACGTGCATCAACAAAGTAGTGCCAAGCGTGCGCCTGTGTCATAAGTAAAGGGCCGGCTGGCTTGACCGTTAAAGGGTGCTGTAACCCCCAAAGTACACTCCAAACCAAATAACAAAATATTTTCTGTGTTTGTGAATTGTGTGCGCAGTAGCCGTGCGTGCATCAACAAAGTAGTGCCAAGCGTGCGCCTGTGTCATAAGTAAAGGGCCGGCTGGCTTGACCGTTAAAGGGTGCTGTAACCCCCAAAGTACACTCCAAACCAAATAACAAAATATTTTTTCTGTGTTTGTGAATTGTGTGCGCAGTAGCCGCACGTGCATCAACAAAGTATTCCCAAGAGTGCGCCTGTGTCATAAGTAAAGGGCCGGCTGGCTTGACCGTTAAAGGGTGCTGTAACCCCCAAAGTACACTCCAAACCAAATAACAAAATATTTTTTCTGTGTTTGTGAATTGTGTGCGCAGTAGCCGCACGTGCATCAACAAAGTATTCCCAAGAGTGCGCCTGTGTCATAAGTAAAGGGCCGGCTGGCTTGACCATTAAAGGGTGCTGTAACCCCCAAAGTACACTCCAGTCCAAACCAAAAAAATATATATTTTCTGTGTTTGTGAATTGTGTGCGCAGTAGCCGCACGTGCATCAACAAAGTAGTACCAAGCGTGCGCCTGTGTCATAAGTAAAGGGCTGGCTGGCTTGACCGTTAAAGGGTGCTGTAACCCCCAAAGTACACTCCAAACCAAAAAAATATATATTTTCTGTGTTTGTGAATTGTGTGCGCAGTAGCCGCACGTGCATCAACAAAGTAGTGCCAAGCGTGCGCCTGTGTCATAAGTAAAGGGCCGGCTGGCTTGACCGTTAAAGGGTGCTGTAACCCCCAAAGTACACTCCAAACCAAATAACAAAATATTTTTTCTGTGTTTGTGAATTGTGTGCGCAGTAGCCGCACGTGCATCAACAAAGTATTGCCAAGAGTGCGCCTGTGTCATAAGTAAAGGGCCGGCTGGCTTGACCGTTAAAGGGTGCTGTAACCCCCAAAGTACACTCCAAACCAAATAACAAAATATTTTTTCTGTGTTTGTGAATTGTGTGCGCAGTAGCCGCACGTGCATCAACAAAGTAGTGCCAAGCGTGCGCCTGTGTCATAAGTAAAGGGCTGGCTGGATTGACCGTTAAAGGGTGCTGTAACCCGCAAAGTACACTCCAAACCAAATACCCAAATATTTTTTCTGTGTTTGTGAATTGTGTGCGCAGTAGCCGCACGTGCATCAACAAAGTATAGCCAAGCGTGCGCCTGTGTCATAAGTAAAGGGCCAGCTGGCTTGACCGTTAAAGGGTGCTGTAACCCCCAAAGTACACTCCAAACCAAATATAAAAATATTTTCTGTGTTTGTGAATTGTGTGCGCAGTAGCCGCACGTGCATCAACAAAGTAGTGCCAAGCATGCGCCTGTGTCATAAGTAAAGGGCCGGCTGGCTTGACCGTTAAAGGGTGCTGTAACCCCCAAAGTACACTCCAAACCAAATTAAAAAATATTTTCTGTGTTTGTGAATTGTGTGCGCAGTAGCTGCACGTGCATCAACAAAGTAGTGCCAAGCGTGCGCCTGTGTCATAAGTAAAGGGCCGACTGGCTTGACCGTTAAAGGGTGCTGTAACCCCCAAAATACACTCCAAACCAAATAAAAAAATATTTTCTGTGTTTCTGAATTGTGTGCGCAGTAGCCGCACGTGTATCAACAAAGTAGTGCCAAGCGTGCGCCTGTGTCATAAATAAAGGGCCGGCTGGCTTGACCGTTAAAGGGTGCTGTAACCCCCAAAGTACACTCCAGTCCAAACCAAATAAAAAAACATTTTCTGTGTTTGTGAATTGTGTGCGCAGTATCCGCACGTGCATCAGCAAAGTAGTGCCAAGCGTGCGCCTGTGTCATAAGTAAAGGGCCGGCTGGCTTGACCGTTAAAGGGTGCTGTAACCCCCAAAGTACACTCCAAACCAAATATAAAAATATTTTCTGTTTGTGAATTGTGTGCGCAGTAGCCGCACGTGCATCAACAAAGTAGTGCCAAGCATGCACCTGTGTCATAAGTAAAGGGCCGGCTGGCTTGACCGTTAAAGGGTGCTGTAACCCCCAAAGTACACTCCAAACCAAATAAAAAAATATTTTCTGTGTTTGTGAATTGTGTGAGCAGTAGCTGCACGTGCATCAACAAAGTAGTGCCAAGCGTGCGCCTGTGTCATAAGTAAAGGGCCGACTGGCTTGACCGTTAAAGGGTGCTGTAACCCCCAAAATACACTCCAAACCAAATAAAAAAATATTTTCTGTGTTTCTGAATTGTGTGCGCAGTAGCCGCACGTGTATCAACAAAGTAGTGCCAAGCGTGCGCCTGTGTCATAAATAAAGGGCCGGCTGGCTTGACCGTTAAAGGGTGCTGTAACCCCCAAAGTACACTCCAGTCCAAACCAAAAAAAAAAATATTTTCTGTTTGTGAATTGTGTGCGCAGTAGCCGCACGTGCATCAACAAAGTAGTACCAAGCGTGCGCCTGTGTCATAAGTAAAGGGCTGGCTGGCTTGACCGTTAAAGGGTGCTGTAACCCCCAAAGTACACTCCAAACAAAAAAAATATATATTTTCTGTGTTTGTGAATTGTGTGCGCAGTAGCCGCACGTGCATCAACAAAGTAGTGCCAAGCGTGCGCCTGTGTCATAAGTAAAGGGCCGGCTGGCTTGACCGTTAAAGGGTGCTGTAACCCCCAAAGTACACTCCAAACCAAATAACAAAATATTTTCTGTGTTTGTGAATTGTGTGCGCAGTAGCCGCACGTGCATCAACAAAGTAGTGCCAAGCGTGCGCCTGTGTCATAAGTAAAGGGCCGGCTGGCTTGACCGTTAAAGGGTGCTGTAACCCCCAAAGTACACTCCAAACCAAATAAAAAAATATTTTCTGTGTTTGTGAATTGTGTGCGCAGTAGCCGTACGTGCATCAACAAAGTAGTGCCAAGCGTGCGCCTGTGTCATAAGTAAAGGGCCGGCTGGCTTGACCGTTAAAGGGTGCTGTAACCCCCAAAGTACACTCCAAACCAAATAAAAAAATATTTTCTGTGTTTGTGAATTGCGTGCGAAGTAGCCGCACGTCCATCAACAAAGTAGTGCCAAGCGTGCGCCTGTGTCATAAGTAAAGGGCCGGCTGGCTTGACCGTTAAAGGGTGCTGTAACCCCCAAAGTACACTCCAGTCCAAACCAAATTAAAAAAATATTTTCTGTGTTTGTGAATTGTGTGCACAGTAGCCGCACATGCATCAACAAAGTAGTGCCAAGCGTGCGCCTGTGTCATAAGTAAAGGGCCGGCTGGCTTGACCGTTAAAGGGTGCTGTAACCCCCAAAGTACACTCCAAACCAAATAAAAAAATATTTTCTGTGTTTGTGAATTGTGTGCGCAGTAGCCGCACATGCATCAACAAAGTAGTGCCAAGCGTGCGCCTGTGTCATAAGTAAAGGGCCGGCTGGCTTGACCATTAAAGGGTGCTGTAACCCCCAAAGTACACTCCAGTCCAAACCAAAAAAAAAAATATTTTCTGTGTTTGTGAATTGTGTGCGCAGTAGCCGCACATGCATCAACAAAGTAGTGCCAAGCGTGCGCCTGTGTCATAAGTAAAGGGCCGGCTGGCTTGACCGTTAAAGGGTGCTGTAACCCCCAAAGTACACTCCAAACCAAATAACAAAATATTTTTTCTGTGTTTGTGAATTGTGTGCGCAGTAGCCGCACGTGCATCAACAAAGTATAGCCAAGCGTGCGCCTGTGTCATAAGTAAAGGGCCAGCTGGCTTGACCGTTAAAGGGTGCTGTAACCCCCAAAGTACACTCCAAACCAAATAAAAAAATATTTTCTGTGTTTGTGAATTGTGTGCGCAGTAGCCGCACGTGCATCAACAAAGTAGTGCCAAGCGTGCGCCTGTGTCATAAGTAAAGGGCCGGCTGGCTTGACCGTTAAAGGGTGCTGCAACCCCCAAAGTACACTCCAGTCCAAACCATATAAAAAAATATTTTCTGTGTTTGTGAATTGCGTGCGAAGTAGCCGCACGTCCATCAACAAAATAGTGGCAAGCGTGCGCCTGTGTCATAAGTAAAGGGCCGGCTGGCTTGACCGTTAAAGGGTGCTGTAACCCCCAAAGTACACTCCAGTCCAAACCAAATAAAAAAATATTTTCTGTGTTTGTGAATTGTGTGCACAGTAGCCGCACATGCATCAACAAAGTAGTGCCAAGCGTGCGCCTGTGTCATAAGTAAAGGGCCGGCTGGCTTGACCGTTAAAGGGTGCTGTAACCCCCAAAGTACACTCCAAACCAAATAAAAAAATATTTTCTGTGTTTGTGAATTGTGTGCGCAGTAGCCGCACATGCATCAACAAAGTAGTGCCAAGCGTGCGCCTGTGTCATAAGTAAAGAGCCGGGTGGCTTGACCATTAAAGGGTGCTGTAACCACCAAAGTACACTCCAGTCCAAACCAAAAAAAAAATATTTTCTGTGTTTGTGAATTGTGTGCGCAGTAGCCGCACATGCATCAACAAAGTAGTGCCAAGCGTGCGCCTGTGTCATAAGTAAAGGGCCGGCTGGCTTGACCGTTAAAGGGTGCTGTAACCCCCAAAGTACACTCCAAACCAAATAAAAAAATATTTTCTGTGTTTGTGAATTGTGTGCGCAGTAGCCGCACATGCATCAACAAAGTAGTGCCAAGCGTGCGCCTGTGTCATAAGTAAAGGGCCGGCTGGCTTGACCGTTAAAGGGTGCTGTAACCCTTAAAAAGTACACTCCAAACCAAATAAAAAAATATTTTTTCTGTGTTTGTGAATTGTGTGCGCAGTAGCCGCACGTGCATCAACAAAGTAGTGCCAAGCGTGCGCCTGTGTCATAAGTAAAGGGCCGGCTGGCTTGACCATTAAAGGGTGCTGTAACCCCCAAAGTACACTCCAGTCCAAACCAAAAAAATATATATTTTCTGTGTTTGTGAATTGTGTGCGTAGTAGCCACACGTGCATCAACAAAGTAGTACCAAGCGTGCGAATGTGTCATAAGTAAAGGGCTGGCTGGCTTGACCGTTAAAGGGTGCTGTAACCCCCAAAGTACACTCCAAACCAAAAAAATATATATTTTCTGTGTTTGTGAATTGTGTGCGCAGTAGCCGCACGTGCATCAACAAAGTAGTGCCAAGCGTGCGCCTGTGTCATAAGTAAAGGGCTGGCTGGCTTGACTGTTAAAGGGTGCTGTAACCCCCAAAGTACACTCCAAACCAAATAACAAAATATTTTCTGTGTTTGTGAATTGTGTGCGCAGTAGCCGTACGTGCATCAACAAAGTAGTGCCAAGCGTGCGCCTGTGTCATAAGTAAAGGGCCGGCTGGCTTGACCGTTAAAGGGTGCTGTAACCCCCAAAGTACACTCCAAACCAAATAACAAAATATTTTTTCTGTGTTTGTGAATTGTGTGCGCAGTAGCCGCACGTGCATCAACAAAGTAGTGCCAAGCGTGCGCCTGTGTCATAAGTAAAGGGCCGGCTGGCTTGACCGTTAAAGGGTGCTGTAACCCCCAAAGTACACTCCAAACCAAATAACAAAATATTTTCTGTGTTTGTGAATTGTGTGCGCAGTAGCCGCACGTGCATCAACAAAGTAGTGCCAAGCGTGCGCCTGTGTCATAAGTAAAGGGCCGGCTGGCTTGACCGTTAAAGGGTGCTGTAACCCCCAAAGTACACTCCAAACCAAATAAAAAAATATTTTCTGTGTTTGTGAATTGTGTGCGCAGTAGCCGTACGTGCATCAACAAAGTAGTGCCAAGCGTGCGCCTGTGTCATAAGTAAAGGGCCGGCTGGCTTGACCATTAAAGGGTGCTGTAACCCCCAAAGAACACTCCAGTCCAAACCAAAAAAATATATATTTTCTGTGTTTGTGAATTGTGTGCGTAGTAGACGCACGTGCATCAACAAAGTAGTACCAAGCGTGCACCTGTGTCATAAGTAAAGGGCTGGCTGGCTTGACCGTTAAAGGGTGCTGTAACCCCCAAAGTACACTCCAAACCAAAAAAATATATATTTTCTGTGTTTGTGAATTGTGTGCGCAGTAGCCGCACGTGCATCAACAAAGTAGTGCCAAGCGTGCGCCTGTGTCATAAGTAAAGGGCTGGCTGGCTTGACTGTTAAAGGGTGCTGTAACCCCCAAAGTACACTCCAAACCAAATAACAAAATATTTTCTGTGTTTGTGAATTGTGTGTGCAGTAGCCGTACGTGCATCAACAAAGTAGTGCCAAGCGTGCGCCTGTGTCATAAGTAAAGGGCCGGCTGGCTTGACCGTTAAAGGGTGCTGTAACCCCCAAAGTACACTCCAAACCAAATAACAAAATATTTTTTCTGTGTTTGTGAATTGTGTGCGCAGTAGCCGCACGTGCATCAACAAAGTAGTGCCAAGCGTGCGCCTGTGTCATAAGTAAAGGGCCGGCTGGATTGACCGTTAAAGGGTGCTGTAACCCGCAAAGTACACTCCAAACCAAATACCCAAATATTTTTTCTGTGTTTGTGAATTGTGTGCGCAGTAGCCACACGTGCATCAACAAAGTATAGCCAAGCGTGCGCCTGTGTCATAAGTAAAGGGCCAGCTGGCTTGACCGTTAAAGGGTGCTGTAACCCCCAAAGTACACTCCAGTCCAAACCAAAAAAAAAAATATTTTCTGTGTTTGTGAATTGTGGGTGCAGTAGCCGCACGTGCATCAACAAAGTAGTGCCAAGCGTGTGCCTGTGTCATAACTAAAGTGCCGGCTGGCTTGACCGGTAAAGGGTGCTGTAACCCCCAAAGTACACTCCAAACCAAATAAAAAAATATTTTCTGTGTTTGTGAATTGTGTGCGCAGTAGCCGCACGTGCATCAACAAAGTAGTGCCAAGCATGCGCCTGTGTCATAAGTAAAGGGCCGGCTGGCTTGACCGTTAAAGGGTGCTGTAACCCCCAAAGTACACTCCAAACCAAATGAAAAATTTTTTTCTGTGTTTGTGAATTGTGTGCGCAGTAGCTGCACGTGCATCAACAAAGTAGTGGCAAGCGTGCGCCTGTGTCATAAGTAAAGGGCTGACTGGCTTGACCGTTAAAGGGTGCTGTAACCCCCAAAGTACACTCCAAACCAAATAAAAAAATATTTTCTGTGTTTGTGAATTGTGTGCGCAGTAGCCGCACGTGTATCAACAAAGTAGTGCCAAGCATGCGCCTGTGTCATAAGTAAAGGGCTGGCTGGCTTGACCGTTAAAGGGTGCTGTAACCCCCAAAGTACACTCCAAACCAAAAAAAAAAATATTTTCTGTGTTTGTGAATTGTGTGCGCAGTAGCCGCACGTGCATCAACAAAGTAGTGCCAAGCGTGCGCCTGTGTCATAAGTAAAGGGCCGGCTGGCTTGACCGTTAAAGGGTGCTGTAACCCCCAAAGTACACTCCAAACCAAATAACAAAATATTTTCTGTGTTTGTGAATTGTGTGCGCAGTAGCCGTGCGTGCATCAACAAAGTAGTGCCAAGCGTGCGCCTGTGTCATAAGTAAAGGGCCGGCTGGCTTGACCGTTAAAGGGTGCTGTAACCCCCAAAGTACACTCCAAACCAAATAACAAAATATTTTTTCTGTGTTTGTGAATTGTGTGCGCAGTAGCCGCACGTGCATCAACAAAGTATTCCCAAGAGTGCGCCTGTGTCATAAGTAAAGGGCCGGCTGGCTTGACCGTTAAAGGGTGCTGTAACCCCCAAAGTACACTCCAAACCAAATAACAAAATATTTTTTCTGTGTTTGTGAATTGTGTGCGCAGTAGCCGCACGTGCATCAACAAAGTATTCCCAAGAGTGCGCCTGTGTCATAAGTAAAGGGCCGGCTGGCTTGACCATTAAAGGGTGCTGTAACCCCCAAAGTACACTCCAGTCCAAACCAAAAAAATATATATTTTCTGTGTTTGTGAATTGTGTGCGCAGTAGCCGCACGTGCATCAACAAAGTAGTACCAAGCGTGCGCCTGTGTCATAAGTAAAGGGCTGGCTGGCTTGACCGTTAAAGGGTGCTGTAACCCCCAAAGTACACTCCAAACCAAAAAAATATATATTTTCTGTGTTTGTGAATTGTGTGCGCAGTAGCCGCACGTGCATCAACAAAGTAGTGCCAAGCGTGCGCCTGTGTCATAAGTAAAGGGCCGGCTGGCTTGACCGTTAAAGGGTGCTGTAACCCCCAAAGTACACTCCAAACTCTATAACAAAATATTTTTTCTGTGTTTGTGAATTGTGTGCGCAGTAGCCGCACGTGCATCAACAAAGTATTGCTAAGAGTGCGCCTGTGTCATAAGTAAAGGGCCGGCTGGCTTGACCGTTAAAGGGTGCTGTAACCCCCAAAGTACACTCCAAACCAAATAACAAAATATTTTTTCTGTGTTTGTGAATTGTGTGCGCAGTAGCCGCACGTGCATCAACAAAGTAGTGCCAAGCGTGCGCCTGTGTCATAAGTAAAGGGCTGGCTGGATTGACCGTTAAAGGGTGCTGTAACCCGCAAAGTACACTCCAAACCAAATACCCAAATATTTTTTCTGTGTTTGTGAATTGTGTGCGCAGTAGCCGCACGTGCATCAACAAAGTATAGCCAAGCATGCGCCTGTGTCATAAGTAAAGGGCCAGCTGGCTTGACCGTTAAAGGGTGCTGTATCCCCCAAAGTACACTCCAAACCAAATATAAAAATATTTTCTGTGTTTGTGAATTGTGTGCGCAGTAGCCGCACGTGCATCAACAAAGTAGTGCCAAGCATGCGCCTGTGTCATAAGTAAAGGGCCGGCTGGCTTGACCGTTAAAGGGTGCTGTAACCCCCAAAATACACTCCAAACCAAATAAAAAAATATTTTCTGTGTTTCTGAATTGTGTGCGCAGTAGCCGCACGTGTATCAACAAAGTAGTGCCAAGCGTGCGCCTGTGTCATAAATAAAGGGCCGGCTGGCTTGACCGTTAAAGGGTGCTGTAACCCCCAAAGTACACTCCAGTCCAAACCAAATAAAAAAACATTTTCTGTGTTTGTGAATTGTGTGCGCAGTATCCGCATGTGCATCAGCAAAGTAGTGCCAAGGGTGCGCCTGTGTCATAAGTAAAGGGCCGGCTGGCTTGACCGTTAAAGGGTGCTGTAACCCCCAAAGTACACTCCAAACCAAATATAAAAATATTTTCTGTGTTTGTGAATTGTGTGCGCAGTAGCCGCACGTGCATCAACAAAGTAGTGCCAAGCATGCGCCTGTGTCATAAGTAAAGGGCCGGCTGGCTTGACCGTTAAAGGGTGCTGTCACCCCCAAAGTACACTCCAAACCAAATAAAAAAATATTTTCTGTGTTTGTGAAATGTGTGCGCAGTAGCTGCACGTGCATCAACAAAGTAGTGCCAAGCGTGCGCCTGTGTCATAAGTAAAGGGCCGACTGGCTTGACCGTTAAAGGGTGCTGTAACCCCCAAAATACACTCCAAACCAAATAAAAAAATATTTTCTGTGTTTCTGAATTGTGTGCGCAGTAGCCGCACGTGTATCAACAAAGTAGTGCCAAGCGTGCGCCTGTGTCATAAATAAAGGGCCGGCTGGCTTGACCGTTAAAGGGTGCTGTAACCCCCAAAGTACACTCCAGTCCAAACCAAAAAAAAAAATATTTTCTGTGTTTGTGAATTGTGTGCGCAGTAGCCGCACGTGCATCAACAAAGTAGTACCAAGCGTGCGCCTGTGTCATAAGTAAAGGGCTGGCTGGCTTGACCGTTAAAGGGTGCTGTAACCCCCAAAGTACACTCCAAACAAAAAAAAAATATATTTTCTGTGTTTGTGAATTGTGTGCGCAGTAGCCGCACGTGCATCAACAAAGTAGTGCCAAGCGTGCGCCTGTGTCATAAGTAAAGGGCCGGCTGGCTTGACCGTTAAAGGGTGCTGTAACCCCCAAAGTACACTCCAAACCAAATAACAAAATATTTTCTGTGTTTGTGAATTGTGTGCGCAGTAG
The DNA here is from genome assembly GCA_031769625.1 of Taudactylus pleione. NCBI lineage: Eukaryota > Metazoa > Chordata > Amphibia > Anura > Myobatrachidae > Taudactylus > Taudactylus pleione. Next base: position 26,242,106 of record JAUIMM010000113.1, on the reverse strand, counting down.
CCGCACGTGCATCAACAAAGTAGTGCCAAGCGTGCGCCTGTGTCATAAGTAAAGGGCCGGCTGGCTTGACCGTTAAAGGGTGCTGTAACCCCCAAAGTACACTCCAAACCAAATAAAAAAATATTTTCTGTGTTTGTGAATTGTGTGCGCAGTAGCCGTACGTGCATCAACAAAGTAGTGCCAAGCGTGCGCCTGTGTCATAAGTAAAGGGCCGGCTGGCTTGACCGTTAAAGGGTGCTGTAACCCCCAAAGTACACTCCAAACCAAATAAAAAAATATTTTCTGTGTTTGTGAATTGCGTGCGAAGTAGCCGCACGTCCATCAACAAAGTAGTGCCAAGCGTGCGCCTGTGTCATAAGTAAAGGGCCGGCTGGCTTGACCGTTAAAGGGTGCTGTAACCCCCAAAGTACACTCCAGTCCAACCAAATTAAAAAAATATTTTCTGTGTTTGTGAATTGTGTGCACAGTAGCCGCACATGCATCAACAAAGTAGTGCCAAGCGTGCGCCTGTGTCATAAGTAAAGGGCCGGCTGGCTTGACCGTTAAAGGGTGCTGTAACCCCCAAAGTACACTCCAAACCAAATAAAAAAATATTTTCTGTATTTGTGAATTGTGTGCGCAGTAGCTGCACATGCATCAACAAAGTAGTGCCAAGCGTGCGCCTGTGTCATAAGTAAAGGGCCGGCTGGCTTGACCATTAAAGGGTGCTGTAACCCCCAAAGTACACTCCAGTCCAAACCAAAAAAAAAAATATTTTCTGTGTTTGTGAATTGTGTGCGCAGTAGCCGCACATGCATCAACAAAGTAGTGCCAAGCGTGCGCCTGTCATAAGTAAAGGGCCGGCTGGCTTGACCATTAAAGGGTGCTGTAACCCCCAAAGTACACTCCAAACCAAATAACAAAATATTTTTTCTGTGTTTGTGAATTGTGTGCGCAGTAGCCGCACGTGCATCAACAAAGTATAGCCAAGCGTGCGCCTGTGTCATAAGTAAAGGGCCAGCTGGCTTGACCGTTAAAGGGTGCTGTAACCCCCAAAGTACACTCCAAACCAAATAAAAAAATATTTTCTGTGTTTGTGAATTGTGTGCGCAGTAGCCGCACGTGCATCAACAAAGTAGTGCCAAGCGTGCGCCTGTGTCATAAGTAAAGGGCCGGCTGGCTTGACCGTTAAAGGGTGCTGCAACCCCCAAAGTACACTCCAGTCCAAACCATATAAAAAAATATTTTCTGTGTTTGTGAATTGCGTGCGAAGTAGCCGCACGTCCATCAACAAAATAGTGCCAAGCGTGCGCCTGTGTCATAAGTAAAGGGCCGGCTGGCTTGACCGTTAAAGGGTGCTGTAACCCCCAAAGTACACTCCAGTCCAAACCAAATAAAAAAATATTTTCTGTGTTTGTGAATTGTGTGCACAGTAGCCGCACATGCATCAACAAAGTAGTGCCAAGCGTGCGCCTGTGTCATAAGTAAAGGGCCGACTGGCTTGACCGTTAAAGGGTGCTGTAACCCCCAAAGTACACTCCAAACCAAATAAAAAAATATTTTCTGTGTTTGTGAATTGTGTGCGCAGTAGCCCCACGTTCATCAACAAAGTAGTGCCAAGCGTGCGCCTGTGTCATAAGTAAAGGGCCGGCTGGCTTGACCATTAAAGGGTGCTGTAACCACCAAAGTACACTCCAGTCCAAACAAAAAAAAAAAATATTTTCTGTGTTTGTGAATTGTGTGCGCAGTAGCCGCACATGCATCAACAAAGTAGTGCCAAGCGTGCGCCTGTGTCATAAGTAAAGGGCCGGCTGGCTTGACCATTAAAGGGTGCTGTAACCCCCAAAGTACACTCCAAACCAAATAAAAAAATATTTTCTGTGTTTGTGAATTGTGTGCGCAGTAGCCGCACATGCATCAACAAAGTAGTGCCAAGCGTGCGCCTGTGTCATAAGTAAAGGGCCGGCTGGCTTGACCGTTAAAGGGTGCTGCAACCCCCAAAGTACACTCCAAACCAAATAACAAAATATTTTTTCTGTGTTTGTGAATTGTGTGCGCAGTAGCCGCACGTGCATCAACAAAGTAGTGCCAAGCGTGCGCCTGTGTCATAAGTAAAGGGCCGGCTGGATTGACCGTTAAAGGGTGCTGTAACCCGCAAAGTACACTCCAAACCAAATACCCAAATATTTTTTCTGTGTTTGTGAATTGTGTGCGCAGTAGCCGCACGTGCATCAACAAAGTATAGCCAAGCGTGCGCCTGTGTCATAAGTAAAGGGCCAGCTGGCTTGACCGTTAAAGGGTGCTGTAACCCCCAAAGTACACTCCAGTCCAAACCAAAAAAAAAAATATTTTCTGTGTTTGTGAATTGTGGGTGCAGTAGCCGCACGTGCATCAACAAAGTAGTGCCAAGCGTGTGCCTGTGTCATAACTAAAGTGCCGGCTGGCTTGACCGGTAAAGGGTGCTGTAACCCCCAAAGTACACTCCAAACCAAATAAAAAAATATTTTCTGTGTTTGTGAATTGTGTGCGCAGTAGCCGCACGTGCATCAACAAAGTAGTGCCAAGCATGCGCCTGTGTCATAAGTAAAGGGCCGGCTGGCTTGACCGTTAAAGGGTGCTGTAACCCCCAAAGTACACTCCAAACCAAATGAAAAAATTTTTTCTGTGTTTGTGAATTGTGTGCGCAGTAGCTGCACGTGCATCAACAAAGTAGTGGCAAGCGTGCGCCTGTGTCATAAGTAAAGGGCCGACTGGCTTGACCGTTAAAGGGTGCTGTAACCCCCAAAGTACACTCCAAACCAAATAAAAAAATATTTTCTGTGTTTGTGAATTGTGTGCGCAGTAGCCGCACGTGTATCAACAAAGTAGTGCCAAGCGTGCGCCTGTGTCATAAGTAAAGGGCCGGCTGGCTTGACCGTTAAAGGGTGCTGTAACCCCCAAAGTACACTCCAGTCCAAACCAAAAAAAAAAATATTTTCTGTGTTTGTGAATTGTGTGCGCAGTAGCCGCACGTGCATCAACAAAGTAGTACCAAGCGTGCGCCTGTGTCATAAGTAAAGGGCTGGCTGGCTTGACCGTTAAAGGGTGCTGTAACCCCCAAAGTACACTCCAAACCAAAAAAAAAAATATTTTCTGTGTTTGTGAATTGTGTGCGCAGTAGCCGCACGTGCATCAACAAAGTAGTGCCAAGCGTGCGCCTGTGTCATAAGTAAAGGGCCGGCTGGCTTGACCGTTAAAGGGTGCTGTAACCCCCAAAGTACACTCCAAACCAAATAACAAAATATTTTCTGTGTTTGTGAATTGTGTGCGCAGTAGCCGTGCGTGCATCAACAAAGTAGTGCCAAGCGTGCGCCTGTGTCATAAGTAAAGGGCCGGCTGGCTTGACCGTTAAAGGGTGCTGTAACCCCCAAAGTACACTCCAAACCAAATAACAAAATATTTTTTCTGTGTTTGTGAATTGTGTGCGCAGTAGCCGCACGTGCATCAACAAAGTATTCCCAAGAGTGCGCCTGTGTCATAAGTAAAGGGCCGGCTGGCTTGACCGTTAAAGGGTGCTGTAACCCCCAAAGTACACTCCAAACCAAATAACAAAATATTTTTTCTGTGTTTGTGAATTGTGTGCGCAGTAGCCGCACGTGCATCAACAAAGTATTCCCAAGAGTGCGCCTGTGTCATAAGTAAAGGGCCGGCTGGCTTGACCATTAAAGGGTGCTGTAACCCCCAAAGTACACTCCAGTCCAAACCAAAAAAATATATATTTTCTGTGTTTGTGAATTGTGTGCGCAGTAGCCGCACGTGCATCAACAAAGTAGTACCAAGCGTGCGCCTGTGTCATAAGTAAAGGGCTGGCTGGCTTGACCGTTAAAGGGTGCTGTAACCCCCAAAGTACACTCCAAACCAAAAAAATATATATTTTCTGTGTTTGTGAATTGTGTGCGCAGTAGCCGCACGTGCATCAACAAAGTAGTGCCAAGCGTGCGCCTGTGTCATAAGTAAAGGGCCGGCTGGCTTGACCGTTAAAGGGTGCTGTAACCCCCAAAGTACACTCCAAACTCTATAACAAAATATTTTTTCTGTGTTTGTGAATTGTGTGCGCAGTAGCCGCACGTGCATCAACAAAGTATTGCTAAGAGTGCGCCTGTGTCATAAGTAAAGGGCCGGCTGGCTTGACCGTTAAAGGGTGCTGTAACCCCCAAAGTACACTCCAAACCAAATAACAAAATATTTTTTCTGTGTTTGTGAATTGTGTGCGCAGTAGCCGCACGTGCATCAACAAAGTAGTGCCAAGCGTGCGCCTGTGTCATAAGTAAAGGGCTGGCTGGATTGACCGTTAAAGGGTGCTGTAACCCGCAAAGTACACTCCAAACCAAATACCCAAATATTTTTTCTGTGTTTGTGAATTGTGTGCGCAGTAGCCGCACGTGCATCAACAAAGTATAGCCAAGCATGCGCCTGTGTCATAAGTAAAGGGCCAGCTGGCTTGACCGTTAAAGGGTGCTGTAACCCCCAAAGTACACTCCAAACCAAATATAAAAATATTTTCTGTGTTTGTGAATTGTGTGCGCAGTAGCCGCACGTGCATCAACAAAGTAGTGCCAAGCATGCGCCTGTGTCATAAGTAAAGGGCCGGCTGGCTTGACCGTTAAAGGGTGCTGTAACCCCCAAAATACACTCCAAACCAAATAAAAAAATATTTTCTGTGTTTCTGAATTGTGTGCGCAGTAGCCGCACGTGTATCAACAAAGTAGTGCCAAGCGTGCGCCTGTGTCATAAATAAAGGGCCGGCTGGCTTGACCGTTAAAGGGTGCTGTAACCCCCAAAGTACACTCCAGTCCAAACCAAATAAAAAAACATTTTCTGTGTTTGTGAATTGTGTGCGCAGTATCCGCATGTGCATCAGCAAAGTAGTGCCAAGCGTGCGCCTGTGTCATAAGTAAAGGGCCGGCTGGCTTGACCGTTAAAGGGTGCTGTAACCCCCAAAGTACACTCCAAACCAAATATAAAAATATTTTCTGTGTTTGTGAATTGTGTGCGCAGTAGCCGCACGTGTATCAACAAAGTAGTGCCAAGCGTGCGCCTGTGTCATAAATAAAGGGCCGGCTGGCTTGACCGTTAAAGGGTGCTGTAACCCCCAAAGTACACTCCAGTCCAAACCAAAAAAAAAAATATTTTCTGTGTGAATTGTGTGCGCAGTAGCCGCACGTGCATCAACAAGGTAGTACCAAGCGTGCGCCTGTGTCATAAGTAAAGGGCTGGCTGGCTTGACCGTTAAAGGGTGCTGTAACCCCCAAAGTACACTCCAAACAAAAAAAAAAAATATTTTCTGTGTTTGTGAATTGTGTGCGCAGTAGCCGCACGTGCATCAACAAAGTAGTGCCAAGCGTGCGCCTGTGTCATAAGTAAAGGGCCGGCTGGCTTGACCGTTAAAGGGTGCTGTAACCCCCAAAGTACACTCCAAACCAAATAACAAAATATTTTCTGTGTTTGTGAATTGTGTGCGAAGTAGCTGCACGTCCATCAACAAAGTAGTGCCAAGCGTGCGCCTGTGTCATAAGTAAAGGGCCGGCTGGCTTGACCGTTAAAGGGTGCTGTAACCCCCAAAGTACACTCCAGTCCAACCAAATTAAAAAAATATTTTCTGTGTTTGTGAATTGTGTGCACAGTAGCCGCACATGCATCAACAAAGTAGTGCCAAGCGTGCGCCTGTGTCATAAGTAAAGGGCCGGCTGGCTTGACCGTTAAAGGGTGCTGTAACCCCCAAAGTACACTCCAAACCAAATAAAAAAATATTTTCTGTATTTGTGAATTGTGTGCGCAGTAGCCGCACATGCATCAACAAAGTAGTGCCAAGCGTGCGCCTGTGTCATAAGTAAAGGGCCGGCTGGCTTGACCATTAAAGGGTGCTGTAACCCCCAAAGTACACTCCAGTCCAAACCAAAAAAAAAAATATTTTCTGTGTTTGTGAATTGTGTGCGCAGTAGCCGCACATGCATCAACAAAGTAGTGCCAAGCGTGCGCCTGTGTCATAAGTAAAGGGCCGGCTGGCTTGACCATTAAAGGGTGCTGTAACCCCCAAAGTACACTCCAAACCAAATAACAAAATATTTTTTCTGTGTTTGTGAATTGTGTGCGCAGTAGCCGCACGTGCATCAACAAAGTATAGCCAAGCGTGCGCCTGTGTCATAAGTAAAGGGCCAGCTGGCTTGACCGTTAAAGGGTGCTGTAACCCCCAAAGTACACTCCAAACCAAATAAAAAAATATTTTCTGTGTTTGTGAATTGTGTGCGCAGTAGCCGCACGTGCATCAACAAAGTAGTGCCAAGCGTGCGCCTGTGTCATAAGTAAAGGGCCGGCTGGCTTGACCGTTAAAGGGTGCTGCAACCCCCAAAGTACACTCCAGTCCAAACCATATAAAAAAATATTTTCTGTGTTTGTGAATTGCGTGCGAAGTAGCCGCACGTCCATCAACAAAATAGTGCCAAGCGTGCGCCTGTGTCATAAGTAAAGGGCCGGCTGGCTTGACCGTTAAAGGGTGCTGTAACCCCCAAAGTACACTCCAGTCCAAACCAAATAAAAAAATATTTTCTGTGTTTGTGAATTGTGTGCACAGTAGCCGCACATGCATCAACAAAGTAGTGCCAAGCGTGCGCCTGTGTCATAAGTAAAGGGCCGACTGGCTTGACCGTTAAAGGGTGCTGTAACCCCCAAAGTACACTCCAAACCAAATAAAAAAATATTTTCTGTGTTTGTGAATTGTGTGCGCAGTAGCAGCACATGCATCAACAAAGTAGTGCCAAGCGTGCGCCTGTGTCATTAGTAAAGGGCCGGCTGGCTTGACCATTAAAGGGTGCTGTAACCACCAAAGTACACTCCAGTCCAAACCAAAAAAAAAAATATTTTCTGTGTTTGTGAATTGTGTGCGCAGTAGCCGCACATGCATCAACAAAGTAGTGCCAAGCGTGCGCCTGTGTCATAAGTAAAGGGCCGGCTGGCTTGACCGTTAAAGGGTGCTGTAACCCCCAAAGTACACTCCAAACCAAATAAAAAAATATTTTCTGTGTTTGTGAATTGTGTGCGCAGTAGCCGCACATGCATCAACAAAGTAGTGCCAAGCGTGCGCCTGTGTCATAAGTAAAGGGCCGGCTGGCTTGACCGTTAAAGGGTGCTGTAACCCCCAAAGTACACTCCAAACCAAATAAAAAAATATTTTTTCTGTGTTTGTGAATTGTGTGCGCAGTAGCCGCACGTGCATCAACAAAGTAGTGCCAAGCGTGCGCCTGTGTCATAAGTAAAAGGCCGGCTGGCTTGACCATTAAAGGGTGCTGTAACCCCCAAAGTACACTCCAGTCCAAACCAAAAAAATATATATTTTCTGTGTTTGTGAATTGTGTGCGTAGTAGCCGCACGTGCATCAACAAAGTAGTACCAAGCGTGCGCCTGTGTCATAAGTAAAGGGCTGGCTGGCTTGACCGTTAAAGGGTGCTGTAACCCCCAAAGTACACTCCAAACCAAAAAAATATATATTTTCTGTGTTTGTGAATTGTGTGCGCAGTAGCCGCACGTGCATCAACAAAGTAGTGCCAAGCGTGCGCCTGTGTCATAAGTAAAGGGCTGGCTGGCTTGACTGTTAAAGGGTGCTGTAACCCCCAAAGTACACTCCAAACCAAATAACAAAATATTTTCTGTGTTTGTGAATTGTGTGCGCAGTAGCCGTACGTGCATCAACAAAGTAGTGCCAAGCGTGCGCCTGTGTCATAAGTAAAGGGCCGGCTGGCTTGACCGTTAAAGGGTGCTGTAACCCCCAAAGTACACTCCAAACCAAATAACAAAATATTTTTTCTGTGTTTGTGAATTGTGTGCGCAGTAGCCGCACGTGCATCAACAAAGTAGTGCCAAGCGTGCGCCTGTGTCATAAGTAAAGGGCCGGCTGGCTTGACCGTTAAAGGGTGCTGTAACCCCCAAAGTACACTCCAAACCAAATAACAAAATATTTTCTGTGTTTGTGAATTGTGTGCGCAGTAGCCGCACGTGCATCAACAAAGTAGTGCCAAGCGTGCGCCTGTGTCATAAGTAAAGGGCCGGCTGGCTTGACCGTTAAAGGGTGCTGTAACCCCCAAAGTACACTCCAAACCAAATAAAAAAATATTTTCTGTGTTTGTGAATTGTGTGCGCAGTAGCCGTACGTGCATCAACAAAGTAGTGCCAAGCGTGCGCCTGTGTCATAAGTAAAGGGCCGGCTGGCTTGACCGTTAAAGGGTGCTGTAACCCCCAAAGTACACTCCAAACCAAATAACAAAATATTTTTTCTGTGTTTGTGAATTGTGTGCGCAGTAGCCGCACGTGCATCAACAAAGTATAGCCAAGCGTGCGCCTGTGTCATAAGTAAAGGGCCAGCTGGCTTGACCGTTAAAGGGTGCTGTAACCCCCAAAGTACACTCCAAACCAAATAAAAAAATATTTTCTGTGTTTGTGAATTGTGTGCGCAGTAGCCGCACGTGCATCAACAAAGTATTCCCAAGAGTGCGCCTGTGTCATAAGTAAAGGGCCGGCTGGCTTGACCATTAAAGGGTGCTGTAACCCCCGAAGTACACTCCAGTCCAAACCAAAAAAATATATATTTTCTGTGTTTGTGAATTGTGTGCGCAGTAGCCGCACGTGCATCAACAAAGTAGTACCAAGCGTGCGCCTGTGTCATAAGTAAAGGGCTGGCTGGCTTGACCGTTAAAGGGTGCTGTAACCCCCAAAGTACACTCCAAACCAAAAAAATATATATTTTCTGTGTTTGTGAATTGTGTGCGCAGTAGCCGCACGTGCATCAACAAAGTAGTGCCAAGCGTGCGCCTGTGTCATAAGTAAAGGGCCGGCTGGCTTGACCGTTAAAGGGTGCTGTAACCCCCAAAGTACACTCCAAACTCTATAACAAAATATTTTTTCTGTGTTTGTGAATTGTGTGCGCAGTAGCCGCACGTGCATCAACAAAGTATTGCTAAGAGTGCGCCTGTGTCATAAGTAAAGGGCCGGCTGGCTTGACCGTTAAAGGGTGCTGTAACCCCCAAAGTACACTCCAAACCAAATAACAAAATATTTTTTCTGTGTTTGTGAATTGTGTGCGCAGTAGCCGCACGTGCATCAACAAAGTAGTGCCAAGCGTGCGCCTGTGTCATAAGTAAAGGGCTGGCTGGATTGACCGTTAAAGGGTGCTGTAACCCGCAAAGTACACTCCAAACCAAATACCCAAATATTTTTTCTGTGTTTGTGAATTGTGTGCGCAGTAGCCGCACGTGCATCAACAAAGTATAGCCAAGCATGCGCCTGTGTCATAAGTAAAGGGCCAGCTGGCTTGACCGTTAAAGGGTGCTGTAACCCCCAAAGTACACTCCAAACCAAATATAAAAATATTTTCTGTGTTTGTGAATTGTGTGCGCAGTAGCCGCACGTGCATCAACAAAGTAGTGCCAAGCATGCGCCTGTGTCATAAGTAAAGGGCCGGCTGGCTTGACCGTTAAAGGGTGCTGTAACCCCCAAAATACACTCCAAACCAAATAAAAAAATATTTTCTGTGTTTCTGAATTGTGTGCGCAGTAGCCGCACGTGTATCAACAAAGTAGTGCCAAGCGTGCGCCTGTGTCATAAATAAAGGGCCGGCTGGCTTGACCGTTAAAGGGTGCTGTAACCCCCAAAGTACACTCCAGTCCAAACCAAATAAAAAAACATTTTCTGTGTTTGTGAATTGTGTGCGCAGTATCCGCATGTGCATCAGCAAAGTAGTGCCAAGCGTGCGCCTGTGTCATAAGTAAAGGGCCGGCTGGCTTGACCGTTAAAGGGTGCTGTAACCCCCAAAGTACACTCCAAACCAAATATAAAAATATTTTCTGTGTTTGTGAATTGTGTGCGCAGTAGCCGCACGTGCATCAACAAAGTAGTGCCAAGCATGCGCCTGTGTCATAAGTAAAGGGCCGGCTGGCTTGACCGTTAAAGGGTGCTGTAACCCCCACAGTACACTCCAAACCAAATAAAAAAATATTTTCTGTGTTTGTGAATTGTGTGCGCAGTAGCTGCACGTGCATCAACAAAGTAGTGCCAAGCGTGCGCCTGTGTCATAAGTAAAGGGCCGACTGGCTTGACCGTTAAAGGGTGCTGTAACCCCCAAAATACACTCCAAACCAAATAAAAAAATATTTTCTGTGTTTCTGAATTGTGTGCGCAGTAGCCGCACGTGTATCAACAAAGTAGTGCCAAGCGTGCGCCTGTGTCATAAATAAAGGGCCGGCTGGCTTGACCGTTAAAGGGTGCTGTAACCCCCAAAGTACACTCCAGTCCAAACCAAAAAAAAAAATATTTTCTGTGTTTGTGAATTGTGTGCGCAGTAGCCGCACGTGCATCAACAAAGTAGTACCAAGCGTGCGCCTGTGTCATAAGTAAAGGGCTGGCTGGCTTAACCGTTAAAGGGTGCTGTAACCCCCAAAGTACACTCCAAACAAAAAAAAAAATATTTTCTGTGTTTGTGAATTGTGTGCGCAGTAGCCGCACGTGCATCAACAAAGTAGTGCCAAGCGTGCGCCTGTGTCATAAGTAAAGGGCCGGCTGGCTTGACCGTTAAAGGGTGCTGTAACCCCCAAAGTACACTCCAACCCAAATAACAAAATATTTTCTGTGTTTGTGAATTGTGTGCGCAGTAGCCGCACGTGCATCAACAAAGTAGTGCCAAGCGTGCGCCTGTGTCATAAGTAAAGGGCCGGCTGGCTTGACCGTTAAAGGGTGCTGTAACCCCCAAAGTACACTCCAAACCAAATAAAAAAATATTTTCTGTGTTTGTGAATTGTGTGCGCAGTAGCCGTACGTGCATCAACAAAGTAGTGCCAAGCGTGCGCCTGTGTCATAAGTAAAGGGCCGGCTGGCTTGACCGTTAAAGGGTGCTGTAACCCCCAAAGTACACTCCAAACCAAATAAAAAAATATTTTCTGTGTTTGTGAATTGCGTGCGAAGTAGCCGCACGTCCATCAACAAAGTAGTGCCAAGCGTGCGCCTGTGTCATAAGTAAAGGGCCGGCTGGCTTGACCGTTAAAGGGTGCTGTAACCCCCAAAGTACACTCCAGTCCAACCAAATTAAAAAAATATTTTCTGTGTTTGTGAATTGTGTGCACAGTAGCCGCACATGCATCAACAAAGTAGTGCCAAGCGTGCGCCTGTGTCATAAGTAAAGGGCCGGCTGGCTTGACCGTTAAAGGGTGCTGTAACCCCCAAAGTACACTCCAAACCAAATAAAAAAATATTTTCTGTATTTGTGAATTGTGTGCGCAGTAGCCGCACATGCATCAACAAAGTAGTGCCAAGCGTGCGCCTGTGTCATAAGTAAAGGGCCGGCTGGCTTGACCATTAAAGGGTGCTGTAACCCCCAAAGTACACTCCAGTCCAAACCAAAAAAAAAAATATTTTCTGTGTTTGTGAATTGTGTGCGCAGTAGCCGCACATGCATCAACAAAGTAGTGCCAAGCGTGCGCCTGTGTCATAAGTAAAGGGCCGGCTGGCTTGACCATTAAAGGGTGCTGTAACCCCCAAAGTACACTCCAAACCAAATAACAAAATATTTTTTCTGTGTTTGTGAATTGTGTGCGCAGTAGCCGCACGTGCATCAACAAAGTATAGCCAAGCGTGCGCCTGTGTCATAAGTAAAGGGCCAGCTGGCTTGACCGTTAAAGGGTGCTGTAACCCCCAAAGTACACTCCAAACCAAATAAAAAAATATTTTCTGTGTTTGTGAATTGTGTGCGCAGTAGCCGCACGTGCATCAACAAAGTAGTGCCAAGCGTGCGCCTGTGTCATAAGTAAAGGGCCGGCTGGCTTGACCGTTAAAGGGTGCTGCAACCCCCAAAGTACACTCCAGTCCAAACCATATAAAAAAATATTTTCTGTGTTTGTGAATTGCGTGCGAAGTAGCCGCACGTCCATCAACAAAATAGTGCCAAGCGTGCGCCTGTGTCATAAGTAAAGGGCCGGCTGGCTTGACCGTTAAAGGGTGCTGTAACCCCCAAAGTACACTCCAGTCCAAACCAAATAAAAAAATATTTTCTGTGTTTGTGAATTGTGTGCACAGTAGCCGCACATGCATCAACAAAGTAGTGCCAAGCGTGCGCCTGTGTCATAAGTAAAGGGCCGACTGGCTTGACCGTTAAAGGGTGCTGTAACCCCCAAAGTACACTCCAAACCAAATAAAAAAATATTTTCTGTGTTTGTGAATTGTGTGCGCAGTAGCAGCACATGCATCAACAAAGTAGTGCCAAGCGTGCGCCTGTGTCATTAGTAAAGGGCCGGCTGGCTTGACCATTAAAGGGTGCTGTAACCACCAAAGTACACTCCAGTCCAAACCAAAAAAAAAAATATTTTCTGTGTTTGTGAATTGTGTGCGCAGTAGCCGCACATGCATCAACAAAGTATTGCCAAGCGTGCGCCTGTGTCATAAGTAAAGGGCCGGCTGGCTTGACCGTTAAAGGGTGCTGTAACCCCCAAAGTACACTCCAAACCAAATAAAAAAATATTTTCTGTGTTTGTGAATTGTGTGCGCAGTAGCCGCACATGCATCAACAAATTAGTGCCAAGCGTGCGCCTGTGTCATAAGTAAAGGGCCGGCTGGCTTGACCGTTAAAGGGTGCTGTAACCCCCAAAGTACACTCCAAACCAAATAAAAAAATATTTTTTCTGTGTTTGTGAATTGTGTGCGCAGTAGCCGCACGTGCATCAACAAAGTAGTGCCAAGCGTGCGCCTGTGTCATAAGTAAAAGGCCGGCTGGCTTGACCATTAAAGGGTGCTGTAACCCCCAAAGTACACTCCAGTCCAAACCAAAAAAATATATATTTTCTGTGTTTGTGAATTGTGTGCGTAGTAGCCGCACGTGCATCAACAAAGTAGTACCAAGCGTGCGCCTGTGTCATAAGTAAAGGGCTGGCTGGCTTGACCGTTAAAGGGTGCTGTAACCCCCAAAGTACACTCCAAACCAAAAAAATATATATTTTCTGTGTTTGTGAATTGTGTGCGCAGTAGCCGCACGTGCATCAACAAAGTAGTGCCAAGCGTGCGCCTGTGTCATAAGTAAAGGGCTGGCTGGCTTGACTGTTAAAGGGTGCTGTAACCCCCAAAGTACACTCCAGTCCAAACCAAATTAAAAAAATATTTTCTGTGTTTGTGAATTGTGTGCACAGTAGCCGCACATGCATCAACAAAGTAGTGCCAAGCGTGCGCCTGTGTCATAAGTAAAGGGCCGGCAGGCTTGACCGTTAAAGGGTGCTGTAACCCCCAAAGTACACTCCAAACCAAATTAAAAAATATTTTCTGTGTTTGTGAATTGTGTGCGCAGTAGCCGCACATGCATCAACAAAGTAGTGCCAAGCGTGCGCCTGTGTCATAAGTAAAGGGCCGGCTGGCTTGACCATTAAAGGGTGCTGTAACCCCCAAAGTACACTCCAGTCCAAACCAAAAAAAAAAATATTTTCTGTGTTTGTGAATTGTGTGCGCAGTAGCCGCACATGCATCAACAAAGTAGTGCCAAGCGTGCGCCTGTGTCATAAGTAAAGGGCCGGCTGGCTTGACCGTTAAAGGGTGCTGTAACCCCCAAAGTACACTCCAAACCAAATAACAAAATATTTTTTCTGTGTTTGTGAATTGTGTGCGCAGTAGCCGCACGTGCATCAACAAAGTATAGCCAAGCGTGCGCCTGTGTCATAAGTAAAGGGCCAGCTGGCTTGACCGTTAAAGGGTGCTGTAACCCCCAAAGTACACTCCAAACCAAATAAAAAAATATTTTCTGTGTTTGTGAATTGTGTGCGCAGTAGCCGCACGTGCATCAACAAAGTAGTGCCAAGCGTGCGCCTGTGTCATAAGTAAAGGGCCGGCTGGCTTGACCGTTAAAGGGTGCTGTAACCCCCAAAGTACACTCCAAACCAAATAAAAAAATATTTTCTGTATTTGTGAATTGTGTGCGCAGTAGCCGCACATGCATCAACAAAGTAGTGCCAAGCGTGCGCCTGTGTCATAAGTAAAGGGCCGGCTGGCTTGACCATTAAAGGGTGCTGTAACCCCCAAAGTACACTCCAGTCCAAACCAAAAATAAAAATATTTTCTGTGTTTGTGAATTGTGTGCGCAGTAGCCGCACATGCATCAACAAAGTAGTGCCAAGCGTGCGCCTGTGTCATAAGTAAAGGGCCGGCTGGCTTGACCATTAAAGGGTGCTGTAACCCCCAAAGTACACTCCAAACCAAATAACAAAATATTTTTTCTGTGTTTGTGAATTGTGTGCGCAGTAGCCGCACGTGCATCAACAAAGTATAGCCAAGCGTGCGCCTGTGTCATAAGTAAAGGGCCAGCTGGCTTGACCGTTAAAGGGTGCTGTAACCCCCAAAGTACACTCCAAACCAAATAAAAAAATATTTTCTGTGTTTGTGAATTGTGTGCGCAGTAGCCGCACGTGCATCAACAAAGTAGTGCCAAGCGTGCGCCTGTGTCATAAGTAAAGGGCCGGCTGGCTTGACCGTTAAAGGGTGCTGCAACCCCCAAAGTACACTCCAGTCCAAACCATATAAAAAAATATTTTCTGTGTTTGTGAATTGTGTGCGCAGTAGCCGCACATGCATCAACAAATTAGTGCCAAGCGTGCGCCTGTGTCATAAGTAAAGGGCCGGCTGGCTTGACCGTTAAAGGGTGCTGTAACCCCCAAAGTACACTCCAAACCAAAAAAAAAAATATTTTCTGTGTTTGTGAATTGTGTGCGCAGTAGCCGCACATGCATCAACAAAGTAGTGCCAAGCGTGCGCCTGTGTCATAAGTAAAAGGCCGGCTGGCTTGACCATTAAAGGGTGCTGTAACCCCCAAAGTACACTCCAGTCCAAACCAAAAAAATATATATTTTCTGTGTTTGTGAATTGTGTGCGTAGTAGCCGCACGTGCATCAACAAAGTAGTACCAAGCGTGCGCCTGTGTCATAAGTAAAGGGCTGGCTGGCTTGACCGTTAAAGGGTGCTGTAACCCCCAAAGTACACTCCAAACCAAAAAAATATATATTTTCTGTGTTTGTGAATTGTGTGCGCAGTAGCCGCACGTGCATCAACAAAGTAGTGCCAAGCGTGCGCCTGTGTCATAAGTAAAGGGCTGGCTGGCTTGACTGTTAAAGGGTGCTGTAACCCCCAAAGTACACTCCAAACCAAATAACAAAATATTTTCTGTGTTTGTGAATTGTGTGCGCAGTAGCCGTACGTGCATCAACAAAGTAGTGCCAAGCGTGCGCCTGTGTCATAAGTAAAGGGCCGGCTGGCTTGACCGTTAAAGGGTGCTGTAACCCCCAAAGTACACTCCAAACCAAATAACAAAATATTTTTTCTGTGTTTGTGAATTGTGTGCGCAGTAGCCGCACGTGCATCAACAAAGTAGTGCCAAGCGTGCGCCTGTGTCATAAGTAAAGGGCCGGCTGGCTTGACCGTTAAAGGGTGCTGTAACCCCCAAAGTACACTCCAAACCAAATAACAAAATATTTTCTGTGTTTGTGAATTGTGTGCGCAGTAGCCGCACGTGCATCAACAAAGTAGTGCCAAGCGTGCGCCTGTGTCATAAGTAAAGGGCCGGCTGGCTTGACCGTTAAAGGGTGCTGTAACCCCCAAAGTACACTCCAAACCAAATAAAAAAATATTTTCTGTGTTTGTGAATTGTGTGCGCAGTAGCCGTACGTGCATCAACAAAGTAGTGCCAAGCGTGCGCCTGTGTCATAAGTAAAGGGCCGGCTGGCTTGACCGTTAAAGGGTGCTGTAACCCCCAAAGTACACTCCAAACCAAATAACAAAATATTTTTTCTGTGTTTGTGAATTGTGTGCGCAGTAGCCGCACGTGCATCAACAAAGTATAGCCAAGCGTGCGCCTGTGTCATAAGTAAAGGGCCAGCTGGCTTGACCGTTAAAGGGTGCTGTAACCCCCAAAGTACACTCCAAACCAAATAAAAAAATATTTTCTGTGTTTGTGAATTGTGTGCGCAGTAGCCGCACGTGCATCAACAAAGTAGTGCCAAGCGTGCGCCTGTGTCATAAGTAAAGGGCCGGCTGGCTTGACTGTTAAAGGGTGCTGCAACCCCCAAAGTACACTCCAGTCCAAACCAAATAAAAAAATATTTTCTGTGTTTGTGAATTGCGTGCGAAGTAGCTTCACGTCCATCAACAAAGTAGTGCCAAGTGTGCGCCTGTGTCATAAGTAAAGGGCCGGCTGGCTTGACCGTTAAAGGGTGCTGTAACCCCCAAAGTACACTCCAGTCCAAACCAAATTAAAAAAATATTTTCTGTGTTTGTGAATTGTGTGCACAGTAGCCGCACATGCATCAACAAAGTAGTGCCAAGCGTGCGCCTGTGTCATAAGTAAAGGGCCGGCAGGCTTGACTGTTAAAGGGTGCTGTAACCCCCAAAGTACACTAGAAACCAAATTAAAAAATATTTTCTGTGTTTGTGAATTGTGTGCGCAGTAGCCGCACATGCATCAACAAAGTAGTGCCAAGCGTGCGCCTGTGTCATAAGTAAAGGGCCGGCTGGCTTGACCATTAAAGGGTGCTGTAACCCCCAAAGTACACTCCAGTCCAAACCAAAAAAAAAAATATTTTCTGTGTTTGTGAATTGTGTGCGCAGTAGCCGCACATGCATCAACAAAGTAGTGCCAAGCGTGCGCCTGTGTCATAAGTAAAGGGCCGGCTGGCTTGACCGTTAAAGGGTGCTGTAACCCCCAAAGTACACTCCAAACCAAATAACAAAATATTTTTTCTGTGTTTGTGAATTGTGTGCGCAGTAGCCGCACGTGCATCAACAAAGTATAGCCAAGCGTGCGCCTGTGTCATAAGTAAAGGGCCAGCTGGCTTGACCGTTAAAGGGTGCTGTAACCCCCAAAGTACACTCCAAACCAAATAAAAAAATATTTTCTGTGTTTGTGAATTGTGTGCGCAGTAGCCGCACGTGCATCAACAAAGTAGTGCCAAGCGTGCGCCTGTGTCATAAGTAAAGGGCCGGCTGGCTTGACCGTTAAAGGGTGCTGCAACCCCCAAAGTACACTCCAGTCCATACCATATAAAAAAATATTTTCTGTGTTTGTGAATTGCGTGCGAAGTAGCCGCACGTCCATCAACAAAGTAGTGCCAAGCGTGCGCCTGTGTCATAAGTAAAGGGCCGGCTGGCTTGACCGTTAAAGGGTGCTGTAACCCCCAAAGTACACTCCAGTCCAAACCAAATAAAAAAATATTTTCTGTGTTTGTGAATTGTGTGCACAGTAGCCGCACATGCATCAACAAAGTAGTGCCAAGCGTGCGCCTGTGTCATAAGTAAAGGGCCGGCTGGCTTGACCGTTAAAGGGTGCTGTAACCCCCAAAGTACACTCCAAACCAAAAAAAAAAAATATTTTCTGTGTTTGTGAATTGTGTGCGCAGTAGCCGCACATGCATCAACAAAGTAGTGCCAAGCGTGCGCCTGTGTCATAAGTAAAGGGCCGGCTGGCTTGACCGTTAAAGGGTGCTGTAACCCCCAAAGTACACTCCAAACCAAATAAAAAAATATTTTCTGTGTTTGTGAATTGTGTGCGCAGTAGCCGCACATGCATCAACAAAGTAGTGCCAAGCGTGCGCCTGTGTCATAAGTAAAGGGCCGGCTGGCTTGACCGTTAAAGGGTGCTGTAACCCCCAAAGTACACTCCAAACCAAATAAAAAAATATTTTTTCTGTGTTTGTGAATTGTGTGCGCAGTAGCCGCACGTGCATCAACAAAGTAGTGCCAAGCGTGCGCCTGTGTCATAAGTAAAGGGCCGGCTGGCTTGACCATTAAAGGGTGCTGTAACCCCCAAAGTACACTCCAGTCCAAACCAAAAAAATATATATTTTCTGTGTTTGTGAATTGTGTGCGCAGTAGCCGCACGTGCATCAACAAAGTAGTACCAAGCGTGCGCCTGTGTCATAGGTAAAGGGCTGGCTGGCTTGACCGTTAAAGGGTGCTGTAACCCCCAAAGTACACTCCAAACCAAAAAAATATATATTTTCTGTGTTTGTGAATTGTGTGCGCAGTAGCCGCACGTGCATCAACAAAGTAGTGCCAAGCGTGCGCCTGTGTCATAAGTAAAGGGCCGGCTGGCTTGACTGTTAAAGGGTGCTGTAACCCCCAAAGTACACTCCAAACCAAATAACAAAATATTTTCTGTGTTTGTGAATTGTGTGCGCAGTAGCCGTACGTGCATCAACAAAGTAGTGCCAAGCGTACGCCTGTGTCATAAGTAAAGGGCCGGCTGGCTTGACCGTTAAAGGGTGCTGTAACCCCCAAAGTACACTCCAAACCAAATAACAAAATATTTTTTCTGTGTTTGTGAATTGTGTGCGCAGTAGCCGCACGTGCATCAACAAAGTATTGCCAAGAGTGCGCCTGTGTCATAAGTAAAGGGCCGGCTGGCTTGACCGTTAAAGGGTGCTGTAACCCCCAAAGTACACTCCAAACCAAATAACAAAATATTTTTTCTGTGTTTGTGAATTGTGTGCGCAGTAGCCGCACGTGCATCAACAAAGTAGTGCCAAGCGTGCGCCTGTGTCATAAGTAAAGGGCTGGCTGGATTGACCGTTAAAGGGTGCTGTAACCCGCAAAGTACACTCCAAACCAAATACCCAAATATTTTTTCTGTGTTTGTGAATTGTGTGCGCAGTAGCCGCACGTGCATCAACAAAGTATAGCCAAGCGTGCGCCTGTGTCATAAGTAAAGGGCCAGCTGGCTTGACCGTTAAAGGGTGCTGTAACCCCCAAAGTACACTCCAGTCCAAACCAAAAAAAAAAATATTTCTGTGTTTGTGAATTGTGGGTGCAGTAGCCGCACGTGCATCAACAAAGTAGTGCCAAGCGTGTGCCTGTGTCATAACTAAAGTGCCGGCTGGCTTGACCGTTAAAGGGTGCTGTAACCCCCAAAGTACACTCCAAACCAAATAAAAAAATATTTTCTGTGTTTGTGAATTGTGTGCGCAGTAGCCGCACGTGCATCAACAAAGTAGTGCCAAGCATGCGCCTGTGTCATAAGTAAAGGGCCGGCTGGCTTGACCGTTAAAGGGTGCTGTAACCCCCAAAGTACACTCCAAACCAAATGAAAAAAAAATTTCTGTGTTTGTGAATTGTGTGCGCAGTAGCTGCACGTGCATCAACAAAGTAGTGCCAAGCGTGCGCCTGTGTCATAAGTAAAGGGCCGACTGGCTTGACCGTTAAAGGGTGCTGTAACCCCCAAAGTACACTCCAAACCAAATAAAAAAATATTTTCTGTGTTTGTGAATTGTGTGCGCAGTAGCCGCACGTGTATCAACAAAGTAGTGCCAAGCGTGCGCCTGTGTCATAAGTAAAGGGCCGGCTGGCTTGACCGTTAAAAGGTGCTGTAACCCCCAAAGTACACTCCAGTCCAAACCAAAAAAAAAAATATTTTCTGTGTTTGTGAATTGTGTGCACAGTAGCCGCACGTGCATCAACAAAGTAGTACCAAGCGTGCGCCTGTGTCATAAGTAAAGGGCTGGCTGGCTTGACCGTTAAAGGGTGCTGTAACCCCCAAAGTACACTCCAAACCAAAAAAAAAAATATTTTCTGTGTTTGTGAATTGTGTGCGCAGTAGCCGCACGTGCATCAACAAAGTAGTGCCAAGCGTGCGCCTGTGTCATAAGTAAAGGGCCGGCTGGCTTGACCGTTAAAGGGTGCTGTAACCCCCAAAGTACACTCCAAACCAAATAACAAAATATTTTCTGTGTTTGTGAATTGTGTGCGCAGTAGCCGTGCGTGCATCAACAAAGTAGTGCCAAGCGTGCGCCTGTGTCATAAGTAAAGGGCCGGCTGGCTTGACCGTTAAAGGGTGCTGTAACCCCCAAAGTACACTCCAAACCAAATAACAAAATATTTTTTCTGTGTTTGTGAATTGTGTGCGCAGTAGCCGCACGTGCATCAACAAAGTATTCCCAAGAGTGCGCCTGTGTCATAAGTAAAGGGCCGGCTGGCTTGACCGTTAAAGGGTGCTGTAACCCCCAAAGTACACTCCAAACCAAATAACAAAATATTTTTTCTGTGTTTGTGAATTGTGTGCGCAGTAGCCGCACGTGCATCAACAAAGTATTCCCAAGAGTGCACCTGTGTCATAAGTAAAGAGCCGGCTGGCTTGACCGTTAAAGGGTGCTGTAACCCCCAAAGTACACTCCAAACCAAATAACCAAATATTTTTTCTGTGTTTGTGAATTGTGTGCGCAGTAGCCGCACGTGCATCAACAAAGTAGTACCAAGCGTGCGCCTGTGTCATAAGTAAAGGGCTGGCTGGCTTGACCGTTAAAGGGTGCTGTAACCCCCAAAGTACACTCCAAACCAAAAAAAAATATATTTTCTGTGTTTGTGAATTGTGTGCGCAGTAGCCGCACGTGCATCAACAAAGTAGTGCCAAGCGTGCGCCTGTGTCATAAGTAAAGGGCCGGCTGGCTTGACCGTTAAAGGGTGCTGTAACCCCCAAAGTACACTCCAAACCAAATAACAAAATATTTTTTCTGTGTTTGTGAATTGTGTGCGCAGTAGCCGCACGTGCATCAACAAAGTATTGCCAAGAGTGCGCCTGTGTCATAAGTAAAGGGCCGGCTGGCTTGACCGTTAAAGGGTGCTGTAACCCCCAAAGTACACTCCAAACCAAATAACAAAATATTTTTTCTGTGTTTGTGAATTGTGTGCGCAGTAGCCACACGTGCATCAACAAAGTAGTGCCAAGCGTGCGCCTGTGTCATAAGTAAAGGGCTGGCTGGCTTGACCGTTAAAGGGTGCTGTAACCCCCAAAGTACACTCCAGTCCAAACCAAAAAAAAAAATATTTTCTGTGTTTGTGAATTGTGGGTGCAGTAGCCGCACGTGCATCAACAAAGTAGTGCCAAGCGTGTGCCTGTGTCATAACTAAAGTGCCAGCTGGCTTGACCGTTAAAGGGTGCTGTAACCCCCAAAGTACACTCCAAACCAAATAAAAAAATATTTTCTGTGTTTGTGAATTGTGTGCGCAGTAGCCGCACGTGCATCAACAAAGTAGTGCCAAGCATGCGCCTGTGTCATAAGTAAAGGGCCGGCTGGCTTGACCGTTAAAGGGTGCTGTAACCCCCAAAGTACACTCCAAACCAAATTTAAAAAAAATTTCTGTGTTTGTGAATTGTGTGCGCAGTAGCTGCACGTGCATCAACAAAGTAGTGCCAAGCGTGCGCCTGTGTCATAAGTAAAGGGCCGACTGGCTTGACCGTTAAAGGGTGCTGTAACCCCCAAAGTACACTCCAAACCAAATAAAAAAGTATATTCTGTGTTTGTGAATTGTGTGCGCAGTAGCCGCACGTGCATCAACAAAGTAGTGCAAAGCGTGCGCCTGTGTCATAAGTAAAGGGCTGGCTGGATTGACCGTTAAAGGGTGCTGTAACCCGCAAAGTACACTCCAAACCAAATAGCCAAATATTTTTTCTGTGTTTGTGAATTGTGTGCGCAGTAGCCGCACGTGCATCAACAAAGTATAGCCAAGCGTGCGCCTGTGTCATAAGTAAAGGGCCAGCTGGCTTGACCGTTAAAGGGTGCTGTAACCCCCAAAGTACACTCCAAACCAAATAAAAAAATATTTTCTGTGTTTGTGAATTGTGTGTGCAGTAGCCGCACGTGCATCAACAAAGTAGTGCCAAGCGTGCGCCTGTGTCATAAGTAAAGGGCCGGCTGGCTTGACCATTAAAGGGTGCTGTAACCCCCAAAGTACACTCCAGTCCAAACCAAAAAAAAAATATTTTCTGTGTTTGTGAATTGTGGGTGCAGTAGCCGCACGTGCATCAACAAAGTAGTGCCAAGCGTGTGCCTGTGTCATAACTAAAGTGCCGGCTGGCTTGACCGTTAAAGGGTGCTGTAACCCCCAAAGTACACTCCAAACCAAATACCCAAATATTTTTTCTGTGTTTGTGAATTGTGTGCGCAGTAGCCGCACGTGCATCAACAAAGTATAGCCAAGCGTGCGCCTGTGTCATAAGTAAAGGGCCAGCTGGCTTGACCGTTAAAGGGTGCTGTAACCCCCAAAGTACACTCCAGTCCAAACCAAAAAAAAAAATATTTCTGTGTTTGTGAATTGTGGGTGCAGTAGCCGCACGTGCATCAACAAAGTAGTGCCAAGCGTGTGCCTGTGTCATAACTAAAGTGCCAGCTGGCTTGACCGTTAAAGGGTGCTGTAACCCCCAAAGTACACTCCAAACCAAATAAAAAAATATTTTCTGTGTTTGTGAATTGTGTGCGCAGTAGCCGCACGTGCATCAACAAAGTAGTGCCAAGCATGCGCCTGTGTCATAAGTAAAGGGCCGGCTGGCTTGACCGTTAAAGGGTGCTGTAACCCCCAAAGTACACTCCAAACCAAATGAAAAAAAAATTTCTGTGTTTGTGAATTGTGTGCGCAGTAGCTGCACGTGCATCAACAAAGTAGTGCCAAGCGTGCGCCTGTGTCATAAGTAAAGGGCCGACTGGCTTGACCGTTAAAGGGTGCTGTAACCCCCAAAGTACACTCCAAACCAAATAAAAAAATATTTTCTGTGTTTGTGAATTGTGTGCGCAGTAGCCGCACGTGTATCAACAAAGTAGTGCCAAGCGTGCGCCTGTGTCATAAGTAAAGGGCCGGCTGGCTTGACCGTTAAAGGGTGCTGTAACCCCCAAAGTACACTCCAGTCCAAACCAAAAAAAAATATATTTTCTGTGTTTGTGAATTGTGTGCACAGTAGCCGCACGTGCATCAACAAAGTAGTACCAAGCGTGCGCCTGTGTCATAAGTAAAGGGCTGGCTGGCTTGACCGTTAAAGGGTGCTGTAACCCCCAAAGTACACTCCAAACCAAAAAAAAAAATATTTTCTGTGTTTGTGAATTGTGTGCGCAGTAGCCGCACGTGCATCAACAAAGTAGTGCCAAGCGTGCGCCTGTGTCATAAGTAAAGGGCCGGCTGGCTTGACCATTAAAGGGTGCTGTAACCCCCAAAGTACACTCCAAACCAAATAACAAAATATTTTTTCTGTGTTTGTGAATTGTGTGCGCAGTAGCCGCACGTGCATCAACAAAGTATTCCCAAGAGTGCGCCTGTGTCATAAGTAAAGGGCCGGCTGGCTTGACCGTTAAAGGGTGCTGTAACCCCCAAAGTACACTCCAAACCAAATAACAAAATATTTTTTCTGTGTTTGTGAATTGTGTGCGCAGTAGCCGCACGTGCATCAACAAAGTATTCCCAAGAGTGCACCTGTGTCATAAGTAAAGAGCCGGCTGGCTTGACCGTTAAAGGGTGCTGTAACCCCCAAAGTACACTCCAAACCAAATAACCAAATATTTTTTCTGTGTTTGTGAATTGTGTGCGCAGTAGCCGCACGTGCATCAACAAAGTAGTACCAAGCGTGCGCCTGTGTCATAAGTAAAGGGCTGGCTGGCTTGACCGTTAAAGGGTGCTGTAACCCCCAAAGTACACTCCAAACCAAAAAAATATATATTTTCTGTGTTTGTGAATTGTGTGCGCAGTAGCCGCACGTGCATCAACAAAGTAGTGCCAAGCGTGCGCCTGTGTCATAAGTAAAGGGCCGGCTGGCTTGACCGTTAAAGGGTGCTGTAACCCCCAAAGTACACTCCAAACCAAATAACAAAATATTTTTTCTGTGTTTGTGAATTGTGTGCGCAGTAGCCGCACGTGCATCAACAAAGTATTGCCAAGAGTGCGCCTGTGTCATAAGTAAAGGGCCGGCTGGCTTGACCGTTAAAGGGTGCTGTAACCCCCAAAGTACACTCCAAACCAAATAACAAAATATTTTTTCTGTGTTTGTGAATTGTGTGCGCAGTAGCCACACGTGCATCAACAAAGTAGTGCCAAGCGTGCGCCTGTGTCATAAGTAAAGGGCTGGCTGGCTTGACCGTTAAAGGGTGCTGTAACCCCCAAAGTACACTCCAGTCCAAACCAAAAAAAAAAATATTTTCTGTGTTTGTGAATTGTGGGTGCAGTAGCCGCACGTGCATCAACAAAGTAGTGCCAAGCGTGTGCCTGTGTCATAACTAAAGTGCCAGCTGGCTTGACCGTTAAAGGGTGCTGTAACCCCCAAAGTACACTCCAAACCAAATAAAAAAATATTTTCTGTGTTTGTGAATTGTGTGCGCAGTAGCCGCACGTGCATCAACAAAGTAGTGCCAAGCATGCGCCTGTGTCATAAGTAAAGGGCCGGCTGGCTTGACCGTTAAAGGGTGCTGTAACCCCCAAAGTACACTCCAAACCAAATTAAAAAAAAATTTCTGTGTTTGTGAATTGTGTGCGCAGTAGCTGCACGTGCATCAACAAAGTAGTGCCAAGCGTGCGCCTGTGTCATAAGTAAAGGGCCGACTGGCTTGACCGTTAAAGGGTGCTGTAACCCCCAAAGTACACTCCAAACCAAATAAAAAAGTATATTCTGTGTTTGTGAATTGTGTGCGCAGTAGCCGCACGTGCATCAACAAAGTAGTGCAAAGCGTGCGCCTGTGTCATAAGTAAAGGGCTGGCTGGATTGACCGTTAAAGGGTGCTGTAACCCGCAAAGTACACTCCAAACCAAATAGCCAAATATTTTTTCTGTGTTTGTGAATTGTGTGCGCAGTAGCCGCACGTGCATCAACAAAGTATAGCCAAGCGTGCGCCTGTGTCATAAGTAAAGGGCCAGCTGGCTTGACCGTTAAAGGGTGCTGTAACCCCCAAAGTACACTCCAAACCAAATAAAAAAATATTTTCTGTGTTTGTGAATTGTGTGTGCAGTAGCCGCACGTGCATCAACAAAGTAGTGCCAAGCGTGCGCCTGTGTCATAAGTAAAGGGCCGGCTGGCTTGACCATTAAAGGGTGCTGTAACCCCCAAAGTACACTCCAGTCCAAACCAAAAAAAAAATATTTTCTGTGTTTGTGAATTGTGGGTGCAGTAGCCGCACGTGCATCAACAAAGTAGTGCCAAGCGTGTGCCTGTGTCATAACTAAAGTGCCGGCTGGCTTGACCGTTAAAGGGTGCTGTAACCCCCAAAGTACACTCCAAACCAAATAAAAAAATATTTTCTGTGTTTGTGAATTGTGTGCGCAGTAGCCGCACGTGCATCAACAAAGTAGTGCCAAGCATGCGCCTGTGTCATAAGTAAAGGGCCGGCTGGCTTGACTGTTAAAGGGTGCTGTAACCCCCAAAGTACACTCCAAACCAAATGAAAAATTTTTTTCTGTGTTTGTGAATTGTGTGCGCAGTAGCTGCACGTGCATCAACAAAGTAGTGCCAAGCGTGCGCCTGTGTCATAAGTAAAGGGCCGACTGGCTTGACCGTTAAAGGGTGCTGTAACCCCCAAAGTACACTCCAAACCAAATAAAAAATATTTTCTGTGTTTGTGAATTGTGTGCGCAGTAGCCGCACGTGTATCAACAAAGTAGTTCCAAGCGTGCGCCTGTGTCATAAGTAAAGGGCCGGCTGGCTTGACCGTTAAAGGGTGCTGTAACCCCCAAAGTACACTCCAGTCCAAACCAAAAAAAAAAATATTTTCTGTGTTTGTGAATTGTGTGCGCAGTACCCGCACGTGCATCAACAAAGTAGTACCAAGCGTGCGCCTGTGTCATAAGTAAAGGGCTGGCTGGCTTGACCGTTAAAGGGTGCTGTAACCCCCAAAGTACACTCCAAACCAAATGAAAATTTTTTTTCTGTGTTTGTGAATTGTGTGCGCAGTAGCTGCACGTGCATCAACAAAGTAGTGCCAAGCGTGCGCCTGTGTCATAAGTAAAGGGCCGACTGGCTTGACCGTTAAAGGGTGCTGTAACCCCCAAAGTACACTCCAAACCAAATAAAAAATATTTTCTGTGTTTGTGAATTGTGTGCGCAGTAGCCGCACGTGTATCAACAAAGTAGTGCCAAGCGTGCGCCTGTGTCATAAGTAAAGGGCCGGCTGGCTTGACCGTTAAAGGGTGCTGTAACCCCCAAAGTACACTCCAGTCCAAACCAAAAAAAAAAATATTTTCTGTGTTTGTGAATTGTGTGCGCAGTACCCGCACGTGCATCAACAAAGTAGTACCAAGCGTGCGCCTGTGTCATAAGTAAAGGGCTGGCTGGCTTGACCGTTAAAGGGTACTGTAACCCCCAAAGTACACTCCAAACCAAAAAAAAAATATTTTCTGTGTTTGTGAATTGTGTGCGCAGTAGCCGCACGTGCATCAACAAAGTAGTGCCAAGCGTGCGCCTGTGTCATAAGTAAAGGGCCGGCTGGCTTGACCGTTAAAGGGTGCTGTAACCCCCAAAGTACACTCCAAACCAAATAACAAAATATTTTCTGTGTTTGTGAATTGTGTGCGCAGTAGCCGTACGTGCATCAACAAAGTAGTGCCAAGCGTGCGCCTGTGTCATAAGTAAAGGGCCGGCTGGCTTGACCATTAAAGGGTGCTGTATCCCCCAAAGTACACTCCAGTCCAAACCAAAAAAATATATATTTTCTGTGTTTGTGAATTGTGTGCGCAGTAGCCGCACGTGCATCAACAAAGTAGTACCAAGCGTGCGCCTGTGTCATAAGTAAAGGGCTGGCTGGCTTGACCGTTAAAGGGTGCTGTAACCCCCAAAGTACACTCCAAACCAAAAAAATATATATTTTCTGTGTTTGTGAATTGTGTGCGCAGTAGCCGCACGTGCATCAACAAAGTAGTGCCAAGCGTGCGCCTGTGTCATAAGTAAAGGGCCGGCTGGCTTGACCGTTAAAGGGTGCTGTAACCCCCAAAGTACACTCCAAACCAAATAACAAAATATTTTTTCTGTGTTTGTGAATTGTGTGCGCAGTAGCCGCACGTGCATCAACAAAGTATTGCCAAGAGTGCGCCTGTGTCATAAGTAAAGGGCCGGCTGGCTTGACCGTTAAAGGGTGCTGTAACCCCCAAAGTACACTCCAAACCAAATAACAAAATATTTTTTCTGTGTTTGTGAATTGTGTGCGCAGTAGCCGCACGTGCATCAACAAAGTAGTGCCAAGCGTGCGCCTGTGTCATAAGTAAAGGGCCGGCTGGATTGACCGTTAAAGGGTGCTGTAACCCGCAAAGTACACTCCAAACCAAATACCCAAATATTTTTTCTGTGTTTGTGAATTGTGTGCGCAGTAGCCGCACGTGCATCAACAAAGTATAGCCAAGCGTGCGCCTGTATCATAAGTAAAGGGCCAGCTGGCTTGACCGTTAAAGGGTGCTGTAACCCCCAAAGTACACTCCAAACCAAATAAAAAAATATTTTCTGTGTTTGTGAATTGTGTGCGCAGTAGCCGCACGTGCATCAACAAAGTAGTGCCAAGCGTGCGCCTGTGTCATAAGTAAAGGGCCGGCTGGCTTGACCGTTAAAGGGTGCTGTAATCCCCAAAGTACACTCCAGTCCAAACCAAAAAAAAAAATATTTTCTGTGTTTGTGAATTGTGGGTGCAGTAGCCGCACGTGCATCAACAAAGTAGTGCCAAGCGTTTGCCTGTGTCATAACTAAAGTGCCGGCTGGCTTGACCGTTAAAGGGTGCTGTAACCCCCAAAGTACACTCCAAACCAAATTAAAAAAAATTTTCTGTGTTTGTGAATTGTGTGCGCAGTAGCTGCACGTGCATCAACAAAGTAGTGCCAAGCGTGCGCCTGTGTCATAAGTAAAGGGCCGACTGGCTTGACCGTTAAAGGGTGCTGTAACCCCCAAAGTACACTCCAAACCAAATAACAAAATATTTTCTGTGTTTGTGAATTGTGTGCGCAGTAGCCGTACGTGCATCAACAAAGTAGTGCCAAGCGTGCGCCTGTGTCATAAGTAAAGGGCCGGCTGGCTTGACCGTTAAAGGGTGCTGTAACCCCCAAAGTACACTCCAAACCAAATAACAAAATATTTTTTCTGTGTTTGTGAATTGTGTGCGCAGTAGCCGCACGTGCATCAACAAAGTATTCCCAAGAGTGCGCCTGTGTCATAAGTAAAGGGCCGGCTGGCTTGACCGTTAAAGGGTGCTGTAACCCCCAAAGTACACTCCAAACCAAATAACAAAATATTTTTTCTGTGTTTGTGAATTGTGTGCGCAGTAGCCGCACGTGCATCAACAAAGTATTCCCAAGAGTGTGCCTGTGTCATAAGTAAAGAGCCGGCTGGTTTGACCGTTAAAGGGTGCTGTAACCCCCAAAGTACACTCCAAACCAAATAACAAAATATTTTTTCTGTGTTTGTGAATTGTGTGCGCAGTAGCCGCACGTGCATCAACAAAGTAGTGCCAAGCGTGCGCCTGTGTCAGAAGTAAAGGGCCGGCTGGCTTGACCATTAAAGGGTGCTGTAACCCCCAAAGTACACTCCAGTCCAAACCAAAAAAATATATATTTTCTGTGTTTGTGAATTGTGTGCGCAGTAGCCGCACGTGCATCAACAAAGTAGTACCAAGCGTGCGCCTGTGTCATAAGTAAAGGGCTGGCTGGCTTGACCGTTAAAGGGTGCTGTAACCCCCAAAGTACACTCCAAACCAAAAAAATATATATTTTCTGTGTTTGTGAATTGTGTGCGCAGTAGCCGCACGTGCATCAACAAAGTATTGCCAAGAGTGCGCCTGTGTCATAAGTAAAGGGCCGGCTGGCTTGACCGTTAAAGGGTGCTGTAACCCCCAAAGTACACTCCAAACCAAATAACAAAATATTTTTTCTGTGTTTGTGAATTGTGTGCGCAGTAGCCGCACGTGCATCAACAAAGTAGTGCCAAGCGTGCGCCTGTGTCATAAGTAAAGGGCTCGCTGAATTGACCGTTAAAGGGTGCTGTAACCCGCAAAGTACACTCCACACCAAATACCCAAATATTTTTTCTGTGTTTGTGAATTGTGTGCGCAGTAGCCGCACGTGCATCAACAAAGTATAGCCAAGCGTGCGCCTGTGTCATAAGTAAAGGGCCAGCTGGCTTGACCGTTAAAGGGTGCTGTAACCCCCAAAGTACACTCCAAACCAAATAAAAAAATATTTTCTGTGTTTGTGAATTGTGTGCGCAGTAGCCGCACGTGCATCAACAAAGTAGTGCCAAGCGTGCGCCTGTGTCATAAGTAAAGGGCCGGCTGGCTTGACCGTTAAAGGGTGCTGTAACCCCCAAAGTACACTCCAGTCCAAACCAAAAAAAAAAATATTTTCTGTGTTTGTGAATTGTGGGTGCAGTAGCCGCACGTGCATCAACAAAGTAGTGCCAAGCGTGTGCCTGTGTCATAACTAAAGTGCCGGCTGGCTTGACCGTTAAAGGGTGCTGTAACCCCCAAAGTACACTCCAAACCAAATAAAAAAATATTTTCTGTGTTTGTGAATTGTGTGCGCAGTAGCCGCACGTGCATCAACAAAGTAGTGCCAAGCATGCGCCTGTGTCATAAGTAAAGGGCCGGCTGGCTTGACCGTTAAAGGGTGCTGTAACCCCCAAAGTACACTCCAAACCAAATAAAAAAAAAATTTCTGTGTTTGTGAATTGTGTGCGCAGTAGCTGCACGTGCATCAACAAAGTAGTGCCAAGCGTGCGCCTGTGTCATAAGTAAAGGGCCGACTGGCTTGACCGTTAAAGGGTGCTGTAACCCCCAAAGTACACTCCAAACCAAATAAAAAAATATTTTCTGTGTTTGTGAATTGTGTGCGCAGTAGCCGCACGTGTATCAACAAAGTAGTGCCAAGCGTGCGCCTGTGTCATAAGTAAAGGGCCGGCTGGCTTGACCGTTAAAGGGTGCTGTAACCCCCAAAGTACACTCCAGTCCAAACCAAAAAAAAAATATTTTCTGTGTTTGTGAATTGTGTGCGCAGTAGCTTCACGTGCATCAACAAAGTAGTACCAAGCGTGCGCCTGTGTCATAAGTAAAGGGCTGGCTGGCTTGACCGTTAAAGGGTGCTGTAACCCCCAAAGTACACTCCAAACCAAAAAAAATAATATTTTCTGTGTTTGTGAATTGTGTGCGCAGTAGCCGCACGTGCATCAACAAAGTAGTGCCAAGCGTGCGCCTGTGTCATAAGTAAAGGGCCGGCTGGCTTGACCGTTAAAGGGTGCTGTAACCCCCAAAGTACACTCCAAACCAAATAACAAAATATTTTCTGTGTTTGTGAATTGTGTGCACAGTAGCCGTACGTGCATCAACAAAGTAGTGCCAAGCGTGCGCCTGTGTCATAAGTATAGGGCCGGCTGGCTTGACCGTTAATGGGTGCTGTAACCCCCAAAGTACACTCCAAACCAAATAACAAAATATTTTTTCTGTGTTTGTGAATTGTGTGCGCAGTAGCCGCACGTGCATCAACAAAGTATTCCCAAGAGTGCGCCTGTGTCATAAGTAAAGGGCTGGCTGGCTTGACCGTTAAAGGGTGCTGTAACCCCCAAAGTACACTCCAAACCAAAAAAAAAAATATTTTCTGTGTTTGTGAATTGTGTGCGCAGTAGCCGCACGTGCATCAACAAAGTAGTGCCAAGCGTGCGCCTGTGTCATAAGTAAAGGGCCGGCTGGCTTGACCGTTAAAGGGTGCTGTAACCCCCAAAGTACACTCCAAACCAAATAACAAAATATTTTCTGTGTTTGTGAATTGTGTGCGCAGTAGCCGCACGTGCATCAACAAAGTAGTGCCAAGCGTGCGCCTGTGTCATAAGTAAAGGGCCGGCTGGCTTGACCGTTAAAGGGTGCTGTAACCCCCAAAGTACACTCCAAACCAAATAACAAAATATTTTCTGTGTTTGTGAATTGTGTGCGCAGTAGCCGTACGTGCATCAACAAAGTAGTGCCAAGCGTGCGCCTGTGTCATAAGTAAAGGGCCGGCTGGCTTGACCGTTAAAGGGTGCTGTAACCCCCAAAGTACACTCCAAACCAAATAACAAATTATTTTTTCTGTGTTTGTGAATTGTGTGCGCAGTAGCCGCACGTGCATCAACAAAGTAGTGCCAAGCGTGCGCCTGTGTCATAAGTAAAGGGCTGGCTGGATTGACCGTTAAAGGGTGCTGTAACCCGCAAAGTACACTCCAAACCAAATACCCAAATATTTTTTCTGTGTTTGTGAATTGTGTGCGCAGTAGCCGCACGTGCATCAACAAAGTATAGCCAAGCGTGCGCCTGTGTCATAAGTAAAGGGCCAGCTGGCTTGACCGTTAAAGGGTGCTGTAACCCCCAAAGTACACTCCAAACCAAATAAAAAAATATTTTCTGTGTTTGTGAATTGTGTGCGCAGTAGCCGCACGTGCATCAACAAAGTAGTGCCAAGCGTGCGCCTGTGTCATAAGTAAAGGGCCGGCTGGCTTGACCGTTAAAGGGTGCTGCAACCCCCAAAGTACACTCCAGTCCAAACCAAATAAAAAAATATTTTCTGTGTTTGTGAATTGCGTGCGAAGTAGCCGCACGTGCATCAACAAAGTAGTGCCAAGCGTGCGCCTGTGTCATAAGTAAAGGGCCGGCTGGCTTGACCGTTAAAGGGTGCTGTAACCCCCAAAGTACACTCCAGTCCAAACCAAATAAAAAAATATTTTCTGTGTTTGTGAATTGTGTGCGCAGTAGCCGCACATGCATCAACAAAGTAGTGCCAAGCGTGCGCCTGTGTCATAAGTAAAGGGCCGGCTGGCTTGACCGTTAAAGGGTGCTGTAAACCCCAAAGTACACTCCAAACCAAATAAAAAAATATTTTCTGTGTTTGTGAATTGTGTGCGCAGTAGCCGCACATGCATCAACAAAGTAGTGCCAAGCGTGCGCCTGTGTCATAAGTAAAGGGCCGGCTGGCTTGACCATTAAAGGGTGCTGTAACCACCAAAGTACACTCCAGTCCAAACCAAATAAAAAAATATTTTCTGTGTTTGTGAATTGTGTGCGCAGTAGCCGCACGTGCATCAACAAAGTAGTGCCAAGCGTGCGCCTGTGTCATAAGTAAAGGGCCGGCTGGCTTGACCATTAAAGGGTGCTGTTACCCCCAAAGTACACTCCAGTCCAAACCCAAAAAAAAAATATTTTCTGTGTTTGTGAATTGTGTGCGCAGTAGCCGCACATGCATCAACAAAGTAGTGCCAAGCGTGCGCCTGTGTCATAAGTAAAGGGCCGGCTGGCTTGACCATTAAAGGGTGCTGTAACCCCCAAAGTACACTCCAAACCAAATAAAAAAATATTTTCTGTGTTTGTGAATTGTGTGCGCAGTAGCCGCACATGCATCAACAAAGTAGTGCCAAGCGTGCGCCTGTGTCATAAGTAAAGGGCCGGCTGGCTTGACCGTTAAAGGGTGCTGTAACCCCCAAAGTACACTCCAGTCCAAACCAAAAAAAAATACATTTTCTGTGTTTGTGAATTGTGTGCGCAGTAGCCGCACGTGCATCAACAAAGTAGTACCAAGCGTGCGCCTGTGTCATAAGTAAAGGGCTGGCTGGCTTGACCGTTAAAGGGTGCTGTAACCCCCAAAGTACACTCCAAACCAAAAAAATATATATTTTCTGTGTTTGTGAATTGTGTGCGCAGTAGCCACACGTGCATCAACAAAGTAGTGCCAAGCGTGCGCCTGTGTCATAAGTAAAGGGCCGGCTGGCTTGACCGTTAAAGGGTGCTGTAACCCCCAAAGTACACTCCAAACCAAATAACAAAATATTTTCTGTGTTTGTGAATTGTGTGCGCAGTAGCCGTACGTGCATCAACAAAGTAGTGCCAAGCGTGCGCCTGTGTCATAAGTAAAGGGCCGGCTGGCTTGACCGTTAAAGGGTGCTGTAACCCCCAAAGTACACTCCAAACCAAATAACAAAATATTTTTTCTGTGTTTGTGAATTGTGTGCGCAGTAGCCGCACGTGCATCAACAAAGTAGTGCCAAGCGTGCGCCTGTGTCATAAGTAAAGGGCTGGCTGGATTGACCGTTAAAGGGTGCTGTAACCCGCAAAGTACACTCCAAACCAAATACCCAAATATTTTTTCTGTGTTTGTGAATTGTGTGCGCAGTAGCCGCACGTGCATCAACAAAGTATAGCCAAGCGTGCGCCTGTGTCATAAGTAAAGGGCCAGCTGGCTTGACCGTTAAAGGGTGCTGTAACCCCCAAAGTACACTCCAAACCAAATAAAAAAATATTTTCTGTGTTTGTGAATTGTGTGCGCAGTAGCCGCACGTGCATCAACAAAGTAGTGCCAAGCGTGCGCCTGTGTCATAAGTAAAGGGCCGGCTGGCTTGACCGTTAAAGGGTGCTGTAATCCCCAAAGTACACTCCAGTCCAAACCAAAAAAAAAAATATTTTCTGTGTTTGTGAATTGTGGGTGCAGTAGCCGCACGTGCATCAACAAAGTAGTGCCAAGCGTGTGCCTGTGTCATAACTAAAGTGCCGGCTGGCTTGACCGTTAAAGGGTGCTGTAACCCCCAAAGTACACTCCAAACCAAATAAAAAAATATTTTCTGTGTTTGTGAATTGTGTGCGCAGTAGCCGCACGTGCATCAACAAAGTAGTGCCAAGCATGCGCCTGTGTCATAAGTAAAGGGCCGGCTGGCTTGACCGTTAAAGGGTGCTGTAACCCCCAAAGTACACTCCAAACCAAATGAAATTTTTTTTTCTGTGTTTGTGAATTGTGTGCGCAGTAGCTGCACGTGCATCAACAAAGTAGTGCCAAGCGTGCGCCTGTGTCATAAGTAAAGGGCCGACTGGCTTGACCGTTAAAGGGTGCTGTAACCCCCAAAGTACACTCCAAACCAAATAACAAAATATTTTCTGTGTTTGTGAATTGTGTGCGCAGTAGCCGTACGTGCATCAACAAAGTAGTGCCAAGCGTGCGCCTGTGTCATAAGTAAAGGGCCGGCTGGCTTGACCGTTAAAGGGTGCTGTAACCCCCAAAATGCACTCCAAACCAAATAACAAAATATTTTTTCTGTGTTTGTGAATTGTGTGCACAGTAGCCGCACGTGCATCAACAAAGTATTCCCAAGAGTGCGCCTGTGTCATAAGTAAAGGGCCGGCTGGCTTGACCGTTAAAGGGTGCTGTAACCCCCAAAGTACACTCCAAACCAAATAACAAAATATTTTTTCTGTGTTTGTGAATTGTGTGCGCAGTAGCCGCACGTGCATCAACAAAGTATTCCCAAGAGTGCGCCTGTGTCATAAGTAAAGAGCCGGCTGGCTTGACCGTTAAAGGGTGCTGTAACCCCCAAAGTACACTCCAAACCAAATAACAAAATATTTTTTCTGTGTTTGTGAATTGTGTGCGCAGTAGCCGCACGTGCATCAACAAAGTAGTGCCAAGCGTGCGCCTGTGTCATAAGTAAAGGGCCGGCTGGCTTGACCATTAAAGGGTGCTGTAACCCCCAAAGTACACTCCAGTCCAAACCAAAAAAATATATATTTTCTGTGTTTGTGAATTGTGTGCGCAGTAGCCGCACGTGCATCAACAAAGTAGTACCAAGCGTGCGCCTGTGTCATAAGTAAAGGGCTGGCTGGCTTGACCGTTAAAGGGTGCTGTAACCCCCAAAGTACACTCCAAACCAAAAAAATATATATTTTCTGTGTTTGTGAATTGTGTGCGCAGTAGCCGCACGTGCATCAACAAAGTAGTGCCAAGCGTGCGCCTGTGTAATAAGTAAAGGGCCGGCTGGCTTGACCGTTAAAGGGTGCTGTAACCCCCAAAGTACACTCCAAACCAAATAACAAAATATTTTTTCTGTGTTTGTGAATTGTGTGCGCAGTAGCCGCACGTGCATCAACAAAGTATTGCCAAGAGTGCGCCTGTGTCATAAGTAAAGGGCCGGCTGGCTTGACCGTTAAAGGGTGCTGTAACCCCCAAAGTACACTCCAAACCAAATAACAAAATATTTTTTCTGTGTTTGTGAATTGTGTGCGCAGTAGCCGCACGTGCATCAACAAAGTAGTGCCAAGCGTGCGCCTGTGTCATAAGTAAAGGGCTGGCTGGATTGACCGATAAAGGGTGCTGTAACCCGCAAAGTACACTCCAAACCAAATACCCAAATATTTTTTCTGTGTTTGTGAATTGTGTGCGCAGTAGCCGCACGTGCATCAACAAAGTATAGCCAAGCGTGCGCCTGTGTCATAAGTAAAGGGCCAGCTGGCTTGACCGTTAAAGGGTGCTGTAACCCCCAAAGTACACTCCAAACCAAATAAAAAAATATTTTCTGTGTTTGTGAATTGTGTGCGCAGTAGCCGCACGTGCATCAACAAAGTAGTGCCAAGCGTGCGCCTGTGTCATAAGTAAAGGGCCGGCTGGCTTGACCGTTAAAGGGTGCTGTAACCCCCAAAGTACACTCCAGTCCAAACCAAAAAAAAAAATATTTTCTGTGTTTGTGAATTGTGGGTGCAGTAGCCGCACGTGCATCAACAAAGTAGTGCCAAGCGTGTGCCTGTGTCATAACTAAAGTGCCGGCTGGCTTGACCGTTAAAGGGTGCTGTAACCCCCAAAGTACACTCCAAACCAAATAAAAAAATATTTTCTGTGTTTGTGAATTGTGTGCGCAGTAGCCGCACGTGCATCAACAAAGTAGTGCCAAGCATGCGCCTGTGTCATAAGTAAAGGGCCGGCTGGCTTGACCGTTAAAGGGTGCTGTAACCCCCAAAGTACACTCCAAACCAAATAAAAAAAAAATTTCTGTGTTTGTGAATTGTGTGCGCAGTAGCTGCACGTGCATCAACAAAGTAGTGCCAAGCGTGCGCCTGTGTCATAAGTAAAGGGCCGACTGGCTTGACCGTTAAAGGGTGCTGTAACCCCCAAAGTACACTCCAAACCAAATAAAAAAATATTTTCTGTGTTTGTGAATTGTGTGCGCAGTAGCCGCACGTGTATCAACAAAGTAGTGCCAAGCGTGCGCCTGTGTCATAAGTAAAGGGCCGGCTGGCTTGACCGTTAAAGGGTGCTGTAACCCCCAAAGTACACTCCAGTCCAAACCAAAAAAAAAATATTTTCTGTGTTTGTGAATTGTGTGCGCAGTAGCTTCACGTGCATCAACAAAGTAGTACCAAGCGTGCGCCTGTGTCATAAGTAAAGGGCTGGCTGGCTTGACCGTTAAAGGGTGCTGTAACCCCCAAAGTACACTCCAAACCAAAAAAAATAATATTTTCTGTGTTTGTGAATTGTGTGCGCAGTAGCCGCACGTGCATCAACAAAGTAGTGCCAAGCGTGCGCCTGTGTCATAAGTAAAGGGCCGGCTGGCTTGACCGTTAAAGGGTGCTGTAACCCCCAAAGTACACTCCAAACCAAATAACAAAATATTTTCTGTGTTTGTGAATTGTGTGCACAATAGCCGTACGTGCATCAACAAAGTAGTGCCAAGCGTGCGCCTGTGTCATAAGTATAGGGCCGGCTGGCTTGACCGTTAAAGGGTGCTGTAACCCCCAAAGTACACTCCAAACCAAATAACAAAATATTTTTTCTGTGTTTGTGAATTGTGTGCGCAGTAGCCGCACGTGCATCAACAAAGTATTCCCAAGAGTGCGCCTGTGTCATAAGTAAAGGGCTGGCTGGCTTGACCGTTAAAGGGTGCTGTAACCCCCAAAGTACACTCCAAACCAAAAAAAAAAATATTTTCTGTGTTTGTGAATTGTGTGCGCAGTAGCCGCACGTGCATCAACAAAGTAGTGCCAAGCGTGCGCCTGTGTCATAAGTAAAGGGCCGGCTGGCTTGACCGTTAAAGGGTGCTGTAACCCCCAAAGTACACTCCAAACCAAATAACAAAATATTTTCTGTGTTTGTGAATTGTGTGCGCAGTAGCCGCACGTGCATCAACAAAGTAGTGCCAAGCGTGCGCCTGTGTCATAAGTAAAGGGCCGGCTGGCTTGACCGTTAAAGGGTGCTGTAACCCCCAAAGTACACTCCAAACCAAATAACAAAATATTTTCTGTGTTTGTGAATTGTGTGCGCAGTAGCCGTACGTGCATCAACAAAGTAGTGCCAAGCGTGCGCCTGTGTCATAAGTAAAGGTCCGGCTGGCTTGACCGTTAAAGGGTTCTGTAACCCCCAAAGTACACTCCAAACCAAATAACAAATTATTTTTTCTGTGTTTGTGAATTGTGTGCGCAGTAGCCGCACGTGCATCAACAAAGTAGTGCCAAGCGTGCGCCTGTGTCATAAGTAAAGGGCTGGCTGGATTGACCGTTAAAGGGTGCTGTAACCCGCAAAGTACACTCCAAACCAAATACCCAAATATTTTTTCTGTGTTTGTGAATTGTGTGCGCAGTAGCCGCACGTGCATCAACAAAGTATAGCCAAGCGTGCGCCTGTGTCATAAGTAAAGGGCCAGCTGGCTTGACCGTTAAAGGGTGCTGTAACCCCCAAAGTACACTCCAAACCAAATAAAAAAATATTTTCTGTGTTTGTGAATTGTGTGCGCAGTAGCCGCACGTGCATCAACAAAGTAGTGCCAAGCGTGCGCCTGTGTCATAAGTAAGGGCCGGCTGGCTTGACCGTTAAAGGGTGCTGCAACCCCCAAAGTACACTCCAGTCCAAACAAAATAAAAAAATATTTTCTGTGTTTGTGAATTGCGTGCGAAGTAGCCGCACGTGCATCAACAAAGTAGTGCCAAGCGTGCGCCTGTGTCATAAGTAAAGGGCCGGCTGGCTTGACCGTTAAAGGGTGCTGTAACCCCCAAAGTACACTCCAGTCCAAACCAAATAAAAAAATATTTTCTGTGTTTGTGAATTGTGTGCGCAGTAGCCGCACATGCATCAACAAAGTAGTGCCAAGCGTGCGCCTGTGTCATAAGTAAAGGGCCGGCTGGCTTGACCGTTAAAGGGTGCTGTAAACCCCAAAGTACACTCCAAACCAAATAAAAAAATATTTTCTGTGTTTGTGAATTGTGTGCGCAGTAGCCGCACATGCATCAACAAAGTAGTGCCAAGCGTGCGCCTGTGTCATAAGTAAAGGGCCGGCTGGCTTGACCATTAAAGGGTGCTGTAACCACCAAAGTACACTCCAGTCCAAACCAAATAAAAAAATATTTTCTGTGTTTGTGAATTGTGTGCGCAGTAGCCGCACGTGCATCAACAAAGTAGTGCCAAGCGTGCGCCTGTGTCATAAGTAAAGGGCCAGCTGGCTTGACCATTAAAGGGTGCTGTTACCCCCAAAGTACACTCCAGTCCAAACCCAAAAAAAAAATATTTTCTGTGTTTGTGAATTGTGTGCGCAGTAGCCGCACATGCATCAACAAAGTAGTGCCAAGCGTGCGCCTGTGTCATAAGTAAAGGGCCGGCTGGCTTGACCGTTAAAGGGTGCTGTAACCCCCAAAGTACACTCCAAACCAAATAAAAAAATATTTTCTGTGTTTGTGAATTGTGTGCGCAGTAGCCGCACATGCATCAACAAAGTAGTGCCAAGCGTGCGCCTGTGTCATAAGTAAAGGGCCAGCTGGCTTGACCGTTAAAGGGTGCTGTAACCCCCAAAGTACACTCCAAACCAAATAACAAAATATTTTTTCTGTGTTTGTGAATTGTGTGCGCAGTAGCCGCACGTGCATCAACAAAGTAGTGCCAAGCGTGCGCCTGTGTCATAAGTAAAGGGCCGGCTGGCTTGACCATTAAAGGGTGCTGTAACCCCCAAAGTACACTCCAGTCCAAACCAAAAAAAAATACATTTTCTGTGTTTCTGAATTGTGTGCGCAGTAGCCGCACGTGCATCAACAAAGTAGTACCAAGCGTGCGCCTGTGTCATAAGTAAAGGGCTGGCTGGCTTGACCGTTAAAGGGTGCTGTAACCCCCAAAGTACACTCCAAACCAAAAAAATATATATTTTCTGTGTTTGTGAATTGTGTGCGCAGTAGCCACACGTGCATCAACAAAGTAGTGCCAAGCGTGCGCCTGTGTCATAAGTAAAGGGCCGGCTGGCTTGACCGTTAAAGGGTGCTGTAACCCCCAAAGTACACTCCAAACCAAATAACAAAATATTTTCTGTGTTTGTGAATTGTGTGCGCAGTAGCCGTACGTGCATCAACAAAGTAGTGCCAAGCGTGCGCCTGTGTCATAAGTAAAGGGCCGGCTGGCTTGACCGTTAAAGGGTGCTGTAACCCCCAAAGTACACTCCAAACCAAATAACAAAATATTTTTTCTGTGTTTATGAATTGTGTGCGCAGTAGCCGCACGTGCATCAACAAAGTAGTACCAAGCGTGCGCCTGTGTCATAAGTAAAGGGCTGGCTGGCTTGACCGTTAAAGGGTGCTGTAACCCCCAAAGTACACTCCAAACCAAAAAAATATATATTTTCTGTGTTTGTGAATTGTGTGCGCAGTAGCCACACGTGCATCAACAAAGTAGTGCCAAGCGTGCGCCTGTGTCATAAGTAAAGGGCCGGCTGGCTTGACCGTTAAAGGGTGCTGTAACCCCCAAAGTACACTCCAAACCAAATAACAAAATATTTTCTGTGTTTGTGAATTGTGTGCGCAGTAGCCGTACGTGCATCAACAAAGTAGTGCCAAGCGTGCGCCTGTGTCATAAGTAAAGGGCCGGCTGGCTTGACCGTTAAAGGGTGCTGTAACCCCCAAAGTACACTCCAAACCAAATAACAAAATATTTTTTCTGTGTTTGTGAATTGTG
Source organism: Taudactylus pleione (assembly GCA_031769625.1). NCBI lineage: Eukaryota > Metazoa > Chordata > Amphibia > Anura > Myobatrachidae > Taudactylus > Taudactylus pleione. The sequence continues at coordinate 26,202,617 of JAUIMM010000113.1, read as the reverse complement.
TGCGCAGTAGCCGCACGTGCATCAACAAAGTAGTGCCAAGCGTGCGCCTGTGTCATAAGTAAAGGGCTGGCTGGATTGACTGTTAAAGGGTGCTGTAACCCGCAAAGTACACTCCAAACCAAATACCCAAATATTTTTTCTGTGTTTGTGAATTGTGTGCGCAGTAGGCGCACGTGCATCAACAAAGTAGTGCCAAGCGTGCGCCTGTGTCATAAGTAAAGGGCCAGCTGGCTTGACCGTTAAAGGGTGCTGTAACCCCCAAAGTACACTCCAAACCAAATAAAAAAATATTTTCTGTGTTTGTGAGTTGTGTGCGCAGTAGCCGCACGTGCATCAACAAAGTAGTGCCAAGCGTGCGCCTGTGTCATAAGTAAAGGGCCGGCTGGCTTGACCGTTAAAGGGTGCTGCAACCCCCAAAGTACACTCCAGTCCAAACCAAATAAAAAAATATTTTCTGTGTTTGTGAATTGCGTGCGAAGTAGCCGCACGTGCATCAACAAAGTAGTGCCAAGCGTGCGCCTGTGTCATAAGTAAAGGGCCGGCTGGCTTGACCGTTAAAGGGTGCTGTAACCCCCAAAGTACACTCCAGTCCAAACCAAATAAAAAAATATTTTCTGTGTTTGTGAATTGTGTGCGCAGTAGCCGCACATGCATCAACAAAGTAGTGCCAAGCGTGCGCCTGTGTCATAATTAAAGGGCCGGCTGGCTTGACCGTTAAAGGGTGCTGTAAACCCCAAAGTACACTCCAAACCAAATAAAAAAATATTTTCTGTGTTTGTGAATTGTGTGCGCAGTAGCCGCACATGCATCAACAAAGTAGTGCCAAGCGTGCGCCTGTGTCATAAGTAAAGGGCCGGCTGGCTTGACCATTAAAGGGTGCTGTAACCACTAAAGTACACTCCAGTCCAAACCAAATAAAAAAATATTTTCTGTGTTTGTGAATTGTGTGCGCAGTAGCCGCACGTGCATCAACAAAGTAGTGCCAAGCGTGCGCCTGTGTCATAAGTAAAGGGCCGGCTGGCTTGACCATTAAAGGGTGCTGTAACCCCCAAAGTACACTCCAGTCCAAACCCAAAAAAAAATATTTTCTGTGTTTGTGAATTGTGTGCGCAGTAGCCGCACGTGCATCAACAAAGTAGTGCCAAGCGTGCGCCTGTGTCATAAGTAAAGGGCCGGCTGGCTTGACCGTTAAAGGGTGCTGTAACCCCCAAAGTACACTCCAAACCAAATAAAAAAATATTTTCTATGTTTGTGAATTGTGTGCGCAGTAGCCGCACATGCATCAACAAAGTAGTGCCAAGCGTGCGCCTGTGTCATAAGTAAAGGGCCGGCTGGCTTGACCGTTAAAGGGTGCTGTAACCCCCAAAGTACACTCCAAACCAAATAACAAAATATTTTTTCTGTGTTTGTGAATTGTGTGCGCAGTAGCCGCACGTGCATCAACAAAGTAGTGCAAAGCGTGCGCCTGTGTCATAAGTAAAGGGCCGGCTGGCTTGACCATTAAAGGGTGCTGTAACCCCCAAAGTACACTCCAGTCCAAACCAAAAAATAATACATTTTCTGTGTTTGTGAATTGTGTGCGCAGTAGCCGCACGTGCATCAACAAAGTAGTACCAAGCGTGCGCCTGTGTCATAAGTAAAGGGCTGGCTGGCTCGACCGTTAAAGGGTGCTGTAACCCCCAAAGTACACTCCAAACCAAAAAAAAATATATTTTCTGTGTTTGTGAATTGTGCGCAGTAGCCACACGTGCATCAACAAAGTAGTGCCAAGCGTGCGCCTGTGTCATAAGTAAAGGGCCGGCTGGCTTGACCGTTAAAGTGTGCTGTAACCCCCAAAGTACACTCCAAACCAAATAACAAAATATTTTCTGTGTTTGTGAATTGTTTGCGCAGTAGCCGTGCGTGCATCAACAAAGTAGTGCCAAGCGTGCGCCTGTGTCATAAGTAAAGGGCCGGCTGGCTTGACCGTTAAAGGGTGCTGTAACCCCCAAAGTACACTCCAAACCAAATAACAAAATATTTTTTCTGTGTTTGTGAATTGTGTGCGCAGTAGCCGCACGTGCATCAACAAAGTATTCCCAAGAGTGCGCCTGTGTCATAAGTAAAGGGCCGGCTGGCTTGACCGTTAAAGGGTGCTGTAACCCCCAAAGTACACTCCAAACCAAATAACAAAATATTTTTTCTGTGTTTGTGAATTGTGTGCGCAGTAGCCGCACGTGCATCAACAAAGTATTCCCAAGAGTGCGCCTGTGTCATAAGTAAAGAGCCGGCTGGCTTGACCGTTAAAGGGTGCTGTAACCCCCAAAGTACACTCCAAACCAAATAACAAAATATTTTTTCTGTGTTTGTGAATTGTGTGCGCAGTAGCCGCACGTGCATCAACAAAGTAGTGCCAAGCGTGCGCCTGTGTCATAAGTAAAGGGCCGGCTGGCTTGACCATTAAAGGGTGCTGTAACCCCCAAAGTACACTCCAGTCCAAACCAAAAAAATATATATTTTCTGTGTTTGTGAATTGTGTGCGCAGTAGCCGCACGTGCATCAACAAAGTAGTACCAAGCGTGCGCCTGTGTCATAAGTAAAGGGCTGGCTGGCTTGACCGTTAAAGGGTGCTGTAACCCCCAAAGTACACTCCAAACCAAAAAAATATATATTTTCTGTGTTTGTGAATTGTGTGCGCAGTAGCCGCACGTGCATCAACAAAGTAGTGCCAAGAGTGCGCCTGTGTCATAAGTAAAGGGCCGGCTGGCTTGACCGTTAAAGGGTGCTGTAACCCCCAAAGTACACTCCAAACCAAATAACAAAATATTTTTTCTGTGTTTGTGAATTGTGTGCGCAGTAGCCGCACGTGCATCAACAAAGTAGTGCCAAGCGTGCGCCTGTGTCATAAGTAAAGGGCTGGCTGGATTGACCGTTAAAGGGTGCTGTAACCCGCAAAGTACACTCCAAACCAAATACCCAAATATTTTTTCTGTGTTTGTGAATTGTGTGCGCAGTAGCCGCACGTGCATCAACAAAGTATAGCCAAGCGTGCGCCTGTGTCATAAGTAAAGGGCCAGCTGGCTTGACCGTTAAAGGGTGCTGTAACCCCCAAAGTACACTCCAAACCAAATAAAAAAATATTTTCTGTGTTTGTGAATTGTGTGCGCAGTAGCCGCATGTGCATCAACAAAGTAGTGGCAAGCGTGCGCCTGTGTCATAAGTAAAGGGCCGGCTGGCTTGACCGTTAAAGGGTGCTGTAACCCCCAAAGTACACTCCAGTCCAAACCAAAAAAAAAAATATTTTCTGTGTTTGTGAATTGTGAGTGCAGTAGCCGCACGTGCATCAACAAAGTAGTGCCAAGCGTGTGCCTGTGTCATAACTAAAGTGCCGGCTGGCTTGACCGTTAAAGGGTGCTGTAACCCCCAAAGTACACTCCAAACCAAATAAAAAAATATTTTCTGTGTTTGTGAATTGTGTGCGCAGTAGCTGCACGTGCATCAACAAAGTAGTGCCAAGCGTGCGCCTGTGTCATAAGTAAAGGGCCGACTGGCTTGACCGTTAAAGGGTGCTGTAACCCCCAAAGTACACTCCAAACCAAATAAAAAAATATTTTCTGTGTTTGTGAATTGTGTGCGCAGTAGCCGCACGTGTATCAACAAAGTAGTGCCAAGCGTGCGCCTGTGTCATAAGTAATGGGCCGGCTGGCTTGACCGTTAAAGGGTGCTGTAACCCCCAAAGTACACTCCAGTCCAAACCAAAAAAAAAAATATTTTCTGTGTTTGTGAATTGTGTGCGCAGTAGCCGTACGTGCATCAACAAAGTAGTGCCAAGAGTGCGCCTGTGTCATAAGTAAAGGGCCGGCTGGCTTGACCGTTAAAGGGTGCTGTAACCCCCAAAGTACACTCCAAACCAAATAACAAAATATTTTTTCTGTGTTTGTGAATTGTGTGCGCAGTAGCCGCACGTGCATCAACAAAGTATTCCCAAGAGTGCGCCTGTGTCATAAGTAAAGGGCCGGCTGGCTTGACCGTTAAAGGGTGCTGTAACCCCCAAAGTACACTCCAAACCAAATAACAAAATATTTTTTCTGTGTTTGTGAATTGTGTGCGCAGTAGCCGCACGTGCATCAACAAAGTATTCCCAAGAGTGCGCCTGTGTCATAAGTAAAGAGCCGGCTGGCTTGACCGTTAAAGGGTGCTGTAACCCCCAAAGTACACTCCAAACCAAATAACAAAATATTTTTTCTGTGTTTGTGAATTGTGTGCGCAGTAGCCGCACGTGCATCAACAAAGTAGTGCCAAGCGTGCGCCTGTGTCATAAGTAAAGGGCCGGCTGGCTTGACCATTAAAGGGTGCTGTAACCCCCAAAGTACACTCCAGTCCAAACCAAAAAAATATATATTTTCTGTGTTTGTGAATTGTGTGCGCAGTAGCCGCACGTGCATCAACAAAGTAGTACCAAGCGTGCGCCTGTGTCATAAGTAAAGGGCTGGCTGGCTTGATCGTTAAAGGGTGCTGTAACCCCCAAAGTACACTCCAAACCAAAAAAATATATATTTTCTGTGTTTGTGAATTGTGTGCGCAGTAGCCGCACGTGCATCAACAAAGTAGTACCAAGCGTGCGCCTGTGTCATAAGTAAAGGGCCGGCTGGCTTGACCGTTAAAGGGTGCTGTAACCCCCAAAGTACACTCCAAACCAAATAACAAAATATTTTTTCTGTGTTTGTGAATTGTGTGCGCAGTAGCCGCACGTGCATCAACAAAGTATTGCCAAGAGTGCGCCTGTGTCATAAGTAAAGGGCCGGCTGGCTTGACCGTTAAAGGGTGCTGTAACCCCCAAAGTACACTCCAAACCAAATAACAAAATATTTTTTCTGTGTTTGTGAATTGTGTGCGCAGTAGCCGCACGTGCATCAACAAAGTAGTGCCAAGCGTGCGCCTGTGTCATAAGTAAAGGGCTGGCTGGATTGACCGTTAAAGGGTGCTGTAACCCGCAAAGTACACTCCAAACCAAATACCCAAATATTTTTTCTGTGTTTGTGAATTGTGTGCGCAGTAGCCGCACGTGCATCAACAAAGTATAGCCAAGCGTGCGCCTGTGTCATAAGTAAAGGGCCAGCTGGCTTGAACGTTAAAGGGTGCTGTAACCCCCAAAGTACACTCCAAACCAAATAAAAAAATATTTTCTGTGTTTGTGAATTGTGTGCGCAGTAGCCGCACGTGCATCAACAAAGTAGTGCCAAGCGTGCGCCTGTGTCGTAAGTAAAGGGCCGGCTGGCTTGACCGTTAAAGGGTGCTGTAACCCCCAAAGTACACTCCAGTCCAAACCAAAAAAAAAAATATTTTCTGTGTTTGTGAATTGTGGGTGCAGTAGCCGCACGTGCATCAACAAAGTAGTGCCAAGCGTGTGCCTGTGTCATAAGTAAAGGGCTGGCTGGATTGACCGTTAAAGGGTGCTGTAACCCGCAAAGTACACTCCAAACCAAATACCCAAATATTTTTTCTGTGTTTGTGAATTGTGTGCGCAGTAGCCGCACGTGCATCAACAAAGTATAGCCAAGCGTGCGCCTGTGTCATAAGTAAAGGGCCAGCTGGCTTGACCGTTAAAGGGTGCTGTAACCCCCAAAGTACACTCCAAACCAAATAAAAAAATATTTTCTGTGTTTGTGAATTGTGTGCGCAATAGCCGCACGTGCATCAACAAAGTAGTGCCAAGCGTGCGCCTGTGTCATAAGTAAAGGGCCGGCTGGCTTGACCGTTAAAGGGTGCTGTAACCCCCAAAGTACACTCCAGTCCAAACCAAAAAAAAAAATATTTTCTGTGTTTGTGAATTGTGGGTGCAGTAGCCGCACGTGCATCAACAAAGTAGTGCCAAGCGTGTGCCTGTGTCATAACTAAAGTGCCGGCTGGCTTGACCGTTAAAGGGTGCTGTAACCCCCAAAGTACACTCCAAACCAAATAAAAAAATATTTTCTGTGTTTGTGAATTGTGTGCGCAGTAGCCGCACGTGCATCAACAAAGTAGTGCCAAGCATGCGCCTGTGTCATAAGTAAAGGGCCGGCTGGCTTGACCGTTAAAGGGTGCTGTAACCCCCAAAGTACACTCCAAACCAAATAAAAAAAAAATTTCTGTGTTTGTGAATTGTGTGCGCAGTAGCTGCACGTGCATCAACAAAGTAGTGCCAAGCGTGCGCCTGTGTCATAAGTAAAGGGCCGACTGGCTTGACCGTTAAAGGGTGCTGTAACCCCCAAAGTACACTCCAAACCAAATAAAAAAATATTTTCTGTGTTTGTGAATTGTGTGCGCAGTAGCCGCACGTGTATCAACAAAGTAGTGCCAAGCGTGCGCCTGTGTCATAAGTAAAGGGCCGGCTGGCTTGACCGTTAAAGGGTGCTGTAACCCCCAAAGTACACTCCAGTCCAAACAAAAAAAAAAAATATTTTCTGTGTTTGTGAATTGTGTGCGCAGTACCCGCACGTGCATCAACAAAGTAGTACCAAGCGTGCGCCTGTGTCATAAGTAAAGGGCTGGCTGGCTTGACCGTTAAAGGGTGCTGTAACCCCCAAAGTACACTCCAAACCAAAAAAAAAATATTTTCTGTGTTTGTGAATTGTGTGCGCAGTAGCCGCACGTGCATCAACAAAGTAGTGCCAAGCGTGCGCCTGTGTCATAAGTAAAGGGCCGGCTGGCTTGACCGTTAAAGGGAGCTGTAACCCCCAAAGTACTCTCCAAACCAAATAACAAAATATTTTCTGTGTTTGTGAATTGTGTGCGCAGTAGCCGTACGTGCATCAACAAAGTAGTGCCAAGCGTGCGCCTGTGTCATAAGTAAAGGGCCGGCTGGCTTGACCGTTAAAGGGTGCTGTAACCCCCAAAGTACACTCCAAACCAAATAACAAAATATTTTTTCTGTGTTTGTGAATTGTGTGCGCAGTAGCCGCACGTGCATCAACAAAGTATTCCCAAGAGTGCGCCTGTGTCATAAGTAAAGGGCCGGCTGGCTTGACCGTTAAAGGGTGCTGTAACCCCCAAAGTACACTCCAAACCAAATAACAAAATATTTTTTCTGTGTTTGTGAATTGTGTGCGCAGTAGCCGCACGTGCATCAACAAAGTATTCCCAAGAGTGCGCCTGTGTCATAAGTAAAGAGCCGGCTGGCTTGACCGTTAAAGGGTGCTGTAACCCCCAAAGTACACTCCAAACCAAATAACAAAATATTTTTTCTGTGTTTGTGAATTGTGTGCGCAGTAGCCGCACGTGCATCAACAAAGTAGTGCCAAGCGTGCGCCTGTGTCATAAGTAAAGGGCCGGCTGGCTTGACCATTAAAGGGTGCTGTAACCCCCAAAGTACACTCCAGTCCAAACCAAAAAAATATATATTTTCTGTGTTTGTGAATTGTGTGCGCAGTAGCCGCACGTGCATCAACAAAGTAGTACCAAGCGTGCGCCTGTGTCATAAGTAAAGGGCTGGCTGGCTTGACCGTTAAAGGGTGCTGTAACCCCCAAAGTACACTCCAAACCAAAAAAAAATATATTTTCTGTGTTTGTGAATTGTGTGCGCAGTAGCCGCACGTGCATCAACAAAGTAGTGCCAAGCGTGCGCCTGTGTCATAAGTAAAGGGCCGGCTGGCATGACCGTTAAAGGGTGCTGTAACCCCCAAAGTACACTCCAAACCAAATAACAAAATATTTTTTCTGTGTTTGTGAATTGTGTGCGCAGTAGCCGCACGTGCATCAACAAAGTATTGCCAAGAGTGCGCCTGTGTCATAAGTAAAGGGCCGGCTGGCTTGACCGTTAAAGGGTGCTGTAACCCCCAAAGTACACTCCAAACCAAATAACAAAATATTTTTTCTGTGTTTGTGAATTGTGTGCGCAGTAGCCGCACGTACATCAACAAAGTAGTGCCAAGCGTGCGCCTGTGTCATAAGTAAAGGGCTGGCTGGATTGACCGTTAAAGGGTGCTGTAACCCGCAAAGTACACTCCAAACCAAATACCCAAATATTTTTTCTGTGTTTGTGAATTGTGTGCGCAGTAGCCGCACGTGCATCAACAAAGTATAGCCAAGCGTGCGCCTGTGTCATAAGTAAAGGGCCAGCTGGCTTGACCGTTAAAGGGTGCTGTAACCCCCAAAGTACACTCCAAACCAAATAAAAAAATATTTTCTGTGTTTGTGAATTGTGTGCGCAGTAGCCGCACGTGCATCAACAAAGTAGTGCCAAGCGTGCGCCTGTGTCATAAGTAAAGGGCCGGCTGGCTTGACCGTTAAAGGGTGCTGTAACCCCCAAAGTACACTCCAGTCCAAACCAAAAAAAAAAATATTTTCTGTGTTTGTGAATTGTGGGTGCAGTAGCCGCACGTGCATCAACAAAGTAGTGCCAAGCGTGTGCCTGTGTCATAACTAAAGTGCCGGCTGGCTTGACCGTTAAAGGGTGCTGTAACCCCCAAAGTACACTCCAAACCAAATAAAAAAATATTTTCTGTGTTTGTGAATTGTGTGCGCAGTAGCCGCACGTGCATCAACAAAGTAGTGCCAAGCATGCGCCTGTGTCATAAGTAAAGGGCCGGCTGGCTTGACCGTTAAAGGGTGCTGTAACCCCCAAAGTACACTCCAAACCAAATTAAAAAAAAAATTCTGTGTTTGTGAATTGTGTGCGCAGTAGCTGCACGTGCATCAGCAAAGTAGTGCCAAGCGTGCGCCTGTGTCATAAGTAAAGGGCCGACTGGCTTGACCGTTAAAGGGTGCTGTAACCCCCAAAGTACACTCCAAACCAAATAAAAAAATATTTTCTGTGTTTGTGAATTGTGTGCGCAGTAGCCGCACGTGTATCAACAAAGTAGTGCCAAGCGTGCGCCTGTGTCATAAGTAAAGGGCCAGCTGGCTTGACCGTTAAAGGGTGCTGTAACCCCCAAAGTACACTCCAGTCCAAACCAAAAAAAAAAATATTTTCTGTGTTTGTGAATTGTGTGCGCAGTAGCCGCACGTGCATCAACAAAGTAGTACCAAGCGTGCGCCTGTGTCATAAGTAAAGGGCTGGCTGGCTTGACCGTTAAAGGGTGCTGTAACCCCCAAAGTACACTCCAAACCAAAAAAAAAATATTTTCTGTGTTTGTGAATTGTGTGCGCAGTAGCAGCACGTGCATCAACAAAGTAGTGCCAAGCGTGCGCCTGTGTCATAAGTAAAGGGCCGGCTGGCTTGACCGTTAAAGGGTGTTGTAACCCCCAAAGTACACTCCAAACCAAATAACAAAATATTTTCTGTGTTTGTGAATTGTGTGCGCAGTAGCCGTACGTGCATCAACAAAGTAGTGCCAAGCGTGCGCCTGTGTCATAAGTAAAGGCCCGGCTGGCTTGACCGTTAAAGGGTGCTGTAACCCCCAAAGTACACTCCAAACCAAATAACAAAATATTTTTTCTGTGTTTGTGAATTGTGTGCGCAGTAGCCGCACGTGCATCAACAAAGTATTCCCAAGAGTGCACCTGTGTCATAAGTAAAGGGCTGGCTGGCTTGACCGTTAAAGGGTGCTGTAACCCCCAAAGTACACTCCAAACCAAAAAAAAAAATATTTTCTGTGTTTGTGAATTGTGTGCGCAGTAGCCGCACGTGCATCAACAAAGTAGTACCAAGCGTGCGCCTGTGTCATAAGTAAAGGGCTGGCTGGCTTGACCGTTAAAGGGTGCTGTAACCCCCAAAGTACACTCCAAACCAAAAAAATATATATTTTCTGTGTTTGTGAATTGTGTGCGCAGTAGCCGCACGTGCATCAACAAAGTAGTGCCAAGCGTGCGCCTGTGTCATAAGTAAAGGGCCGGCTGGCATGACCGTTAAAGGGTGCTGTAACCCCCAAAGTACACTCCAAACCAAATAACAAAATATTTTTTCTGTGTTTGTGAATTGTGTGCGCAGTAGCCGCACGTGCATCAACAAAGTATTGCCAAGAGTGCGCCTGTGTCATAAGTAAAGGGCCGGCTGGCTTGACCGTTAAAGGGTGCTGTAACCCCCAAAGTACACTCCAAACCAAATAACAAAATATTTTTTCTGTGTTTGTGAATTGTGTGCGCAGTAGCCGCACGTGCATCAACAAAGTAGTGCCAAGCGTGCGCCTGTGTCATAAGTAAAGGGCTGGCTGGATTGACCGTTAAAGGGTGCTGTAACCCGCAAAGTACACTCCAAACCAAATACCCAAATATTTTTTCTGTGTTTGTGAATTGTGTGCGCAGTAGCCGCACGTGCATCAACAAAGTATAGCCAAGCGTGCGCCTGTGTCATAAGTAAAGGGCCAGCTGGCTTGACCGTTAAAGGGTGCTGTAACCCCCAAAGTACACTCCAAACCAAATAAAAAAATATTTTCTGTTCTTGTGAATTGTGTGCGCAGTAGCCGCACGTGCATCAACAAAGTAGTGCCAAGCGTGCGCCTGTGTCATAAGTAAAGGGCCGGCTGGCTTGACCGTTAAAGGGTGCTGTAACCCCCAAAGTACACTCCAGTCCAAACCAAAAAAAAAAATATTTTCTGTGTTTGTGAATTGTGGGTGCAGTAGCCGCACGTGCATCAACAAAGTAGTGCCAAGCGTGTGCCTGTGTCATAACTAAAGTGCCGGCTGGCTTGACCGTTAAAGGGTGCTGTAACCCCCAAAGTACACTCCAAACCAAATAAAAAAATATTTTCTGTGTTTGTGAATTGTGTGCGCAGTAGCCGCACGTGCATCAACAAAGTAGTGCCAAGCATGCGCCTGTGTCATAAGTAAAGGGCCGGCTGGCTTGACCGTTAAAGGGTGCTTTAACCCCCAAAGTACACTCCAAACCAAATTAAAAAAAAAATTCTGTGTTTGTGAATTGTGTGCGCAGTAGCTGCACGTGCATCAGCAAAGTAGTGCCAAGCGTGCGCCTGTGTCATAAGTAAAGGGCCGACTGGCTTGACCGTTAAAGGGTGCTGTAACCCCCAAAGTACACTCCAAACCAAATAAAAAAATATTTTCTGTGTTTGTGAATTGTGTGCGCAGTAGCCGCACGTGTATCAACAAAGTAGTGCCAAGCGTGCGCCTGTGTCATAAGTAAAGGGCCAGCTGGCTTGACCGTTAAAGGGTGCTGTAACCCCCAAAGTACACTCCAGTCCAAACCAAAAAAAAAAATATTTTCTGTGTTTGTGAATTGTGTGCGCAGTAGCCGCACGTGCATCAACAAAGTAGTACCAAGCGTGCGCCTGTGTCATAAGTAAAGGGCTGGCTGGCTTGACCGTTAAAGGGTGCTGTAACCCCCAAAGTACACTCCAAACCAAAAAAAAAATATTTTCTGTGTTTGTGAATTGTGTGCGCAGTAGCAGCACGTGCATCAACAAAGTAGTGCCAAGCGTGCGCCTGTGTCATAAGTAAAGGGCCGGCTGGCTTGACCGTTAAAGGGTGCTGTAACCCCCAAAGTACACTCCAAACCAAATAACAAAATATTTTCTGTGTTTGTGAATTGTGTGCGCAGTAGCCGTACGTGCATCAACAAAGTAGTGCCAAGCGTGCGCCTGTGTCATAAGTAAAGGCCCGGCTGGCTTGACCGTTAAAGGGTGCTGTAACCCCCAAAGTACACTCCAAACCAAATAACAAAATATTTTTTCTGTGTTTGTGAATTGTGTGCGCAGTAGCCGCACGTGCATCAACAAAGTATTCCCAAGAGTGCGCCTGTGTCATAAGTAAAGGGCTGGCTGGCTTGACCGTTAAAGGGTGCTGTAACCCCCAAAGTACACTCCAAACCAAAAAAAAAAATATTTTCTGTGTTTCTGAATTGTGTGCGCAGTAGCCGCACGTGCATCAACAAAGTAGTGCCAAGCGTGCGCCTGTGTCATAAGTAAAGGGCCGGCTGGCTTGACCGGTAAAGGGTGCTGTAACCCCCAAAGTACACTCCAAACCAAATAACAAAATATTTTCTGTGTTTGTGAATTGTGTGCGCAGTAGCCGCACGTGCATCAACAAAGTAGTGCCAAGCGGCGCCTGTGTCATAAGTAAAGGGCCGGCTGGCTTGACCGTTAAAGGGTGCTGTAACCCCCAAAGTACACTCCAAACCAAATAACAAAATATTTTCTGTGTTTGTGAATTGTGTGCGCAGTAGCCGTACGTGCATCAACAAAGTAGTGCCAAGCGTGCGCCTGTGTCATAAGTAAAGGGCCGGCTGGCTTGACCGTTAAAGGGTGCTGTAACCCCCAAAGTACACTCCAAACCAAATAACAAAATATTTTTTCTGTGTTTGTGAATTGTGTGCGCAGTAGCCGCACGTGCATCAACAAAGTAGTGCCAAGCGTGCGCCTGTGTCATAAGTAAAGGGCTGGCTGGATTGACCGTTAAAGGGTGCTGTAACCCGCAAAGTACACTCCAAACCAAATACCCAAATATTTTTTCTGTGTTTGTGAATTGTGTGCGCAGTAGCCGCACGTGCATCAACAAAGTATAGCCAAGCGTGCGCCTGTGTCATAAGTAAAGGGCCAGCTGGCTTGACCGTTAAAGGGTGCTGTAACCCCCAAAGTACACTCCAAACCAAATAAAAAAATATTTTCTGTGTTTGTGAATTGTGTGCGCAGTAGCCGCACGTGCATCAACAAAGTAGTGCCAAGCGTGCGCCTGTGTCATAAGTAAAGGGCCGGCTGGCTTGACCGTTAAAGGGTGCTGCAACCCCCAAAGTACACTCCAGTCCAAACCAAATAAAAAAATATTTTCTGTGTTTGTGAATTGTGTGCGCAGTAGCCGCACATGCATCAACAAAGTAGTGCCAAGCGTGCGCCTGTGTCATAAGTAAAGGGCCGGCTGGCTTGACCGTTAAAGGGTGCTGTAAACCCCAAAGTACACTCCAAACCAAATAAAAAAATATTTTCTGTGTTTGTGAATTGTGTGCGCAGTAGCCGCACATGCATCAACAAAGTAGTGCCAAGCGTGCGCCTGTGTCATAAGTAAAGGGCCGGCTGGCTTGACCATTAAAGGGTGCTGTAACCACCAAAGTACACTCCAGTCCAAACCAAATAAAAAATATTTTCTGTGTTTGTGAATTGTGTGCGCAGTAGCCGCACGTGCATCAACAAAGTAGTGCCAAGCGTGCGCCTGTGTCATAAGTAAAGGGCCGGCTGGCTTGACCATTAAAGGGTGCTGTAACCCCCAAAGTACACTCCAGTCCAAACCCCAAAAAAAAATATTTTCTGTGTTTGTGAATTGTGTGCGCAGTAGCCGCACATGCATCAACAAAGTAGTGCCAAGCGTGCGCCTGTGTCATAAGTAAAGGGCCGGCTGGCTTGACCGTTAAAGGGTGCTGTAACCCCCAAAGTACACTCCAAACCAAATAAAAAAATATTTTCTGTGTTTGTGAATTGTGTGCGCAGTAGCCGCACATTCATCAACAAAGTAGTGCCAAGCGTGCGCCTGTGTCATAAGTAAAGGGCCGGCTGGCTTGACCGTTAAAGGGTGCTGTAACCCCCAAAGTACACTCCAAACCAAATAACAAAATATTTTTTCTGTGTTTGTGAATTGTGTGCGCAGTAGCCGCACGTGCACCAACAAAGTAGTGCCAAGCGTGCGCCTGTGTCATAAGTAAAGGGCCGGCTGGCTTGACCATTAAAGGGTGCTGTAACCCCCAAAGTACACTCCAGTCCAAACCAAAAAAAAATACATTTTCTGTGTTTGTGAATTGTGTGCGCAGTAGCCGCACGTGCATCAACAAAGTAGTACCAAGCGTGCGCCTGTGTCATAAGTAAAGGGCTGGCTGGCTTGACCGTTAAAGGGTGCTGTAACCCCCAAAGTACACTCCAAACCAAAAAAATATATATTTTCTGTGTTTGTGAATTGTGTGCGCAGTAGCCGCACGTGCATCAACAAAGTAGTGCCAAGCGTGCGCCTGTGTCATAAGTAAAGGGCCGGCTGGCTTGACCGTTAAAGGGTGCTGTAACCCCCAAAGTACACTCCAAACCAAATAACAAAATATTTTCTGTGTTTGTGAATTGTGTGCGCAGTAGCCGTACGTGCATCAACAAAGTAGTGCCAAGCGTGCGCCTGTGTCATAAGTAAAGGGCCGGCTGGCTTGACCGTTAAAGGGTGCTGTAACCCCCAAAGTACACTCCAAACCAAATAACAAAATATTTTTTCTGTGTTTGTGAATTGTGTGCGCAGTAGCCGCACGTGCATCAACAAAGTATTGCCAAGAGTGCGCCTGTGTCATAAGTAAAGGGCCGGCTGGCTTGACCGTTAAAGGGTGCTGTAACCCCCAAAGTACACTCCAAACCAAATAACAAAATATTTTTTCTCTGTTTGTGAATTGTGTGCGCAGTAGCCGCACGTGCATCAACAAAGTAGTGCCAAGCGTGCGCCTGTGTCATAAGTAAAGGGCTGGCTGGATTGACCGTTAAAGGGTGCTGTAGCCCGCAAAGTACACTCCAAACCAAATACCCAAATATTTTTTCTGTGTTTGTGAATTGTGTGCGCAGTAGCCGCACGTGCATCAACAAAGTATAGCCAAGCGTGCGCCTGTGTCATAAGTAAAGGGCCAGCTGGCTTGACCGTTAAAGGGTGATGTAACCCCCAAAGTACACTCCAAACCAAATAAAAAAATATTTTCTGTGTTTGTGAATTGTGTGTGCAGTAGCCGCACGTGCATCAACAAAGTAGTGCCAAGCGTGCGCCTGTGTCATAAGTAAAGGGCCGGCTGGCTTGACCGTTAAAGGGTGCTGTAACCCCCAAAGTACACTCCAGTCCAAACCAAAAAAAAAAATATTTTCTGTGTTTGTGAATTGTGGGTGCAGTAGCCGCACGTGCATCAACAAAGTAGTGCCAAGCGTGTGCCTGTGTCATAACTAAAGTGCCGGCTGGCTTGACCGTTAAAGGGTGCTGTAACCCCCAAAGTACACTCCAAACCAAATAAAAAAATATTTTCTGTGTTTGTGAATTGTGTGCGCAGTAGCCGCACGTGCATCAACAAAGTAGTGCCAAGCATGCGCCTGTGTCATAAGTAAAGGGCCGGCTAGCTTGACCGTTAAAGGGTGCCGTAACCCCCAAAGTACACTCCAAACCAAATTAAAAAAATTTTTCTGTGTTTCTGAATTGTGTGCGCAGTAGCTGCACGTGCATCAACAAAGTAGTGCCAAGCGTGCGCCTGTGTCATAAGTAAAGGGCCGACTGGCTTGACCATTAAAGGGTGCTGTAACCCCCAAAGTACACTCCAAACCAAATAAAAAAATATTTTCTGTGTTTGTGAATTGTGTGCGCAGTAGCCGCACGTGTATCAACAAAGTAGTGCCAAGCGTGCGCCTGTGTCATAAGTAAAGGGCCAGCTGGCTTGACCGTTAAAGGGTGCTGTAACCCCCAAAGTACACTCCAAACCAAATAAAAAAATATTTTCTGTGTTTGTGAATTGTGTGCGCAGTAGCCGCACGTGCATCAACAAAGTAGTGCCAAGCGTGCGCCTGTGTCATAAGTAAAGGGCCGGCTGGCTTGACCGTTAAAGGGTGCTGCAACCCCCAAAGTTCACTCCAAACCAAATTAAAAAATATTTTCTGTGTTTGTGAATTGTGTGCGCAGTAGCGGCACGTGCATCAACAAAGTAGTGCCAAGCATGCGCCTGTGTCATAAGTAAAGGGCCGGCTGGCTTGACCATTAAAGGGTGCTGTAACCCCCAAAGTACACTCCAAACCAAATAAAAAAATATTTTCTGTGTTTGTGAATTGTGTGCGCAGTAGCCGCACGTGCATCAACAAAGTAGTGCCAAGCGTGTGCCTGTGTCATAAGTAAAGGGCCGGCTGGCTTGACCGTTAAAGGGTGCTGCAACCCCCAAAGTACACTCCAGTCCAAACCAAATAAAAAAATATTTTCTGTGTTTGTGAATTGTGTGCGCAGTAGCCGCACGTGCATCAACAAAGTAGTGCCAAGGGTGCGCCTGTGTCTAAAGTAAAGGGCCGGCTGGCTTGACCGTTAAAGGGTGCTGTAACTCCCAAAGTACACTCCAGTCCAAACCAAATAAAAAAATATTTTCTGTGTTTGTGAATTGTGTGCGCAGTAGCTGCACGTGCATCAACAAAGTAGTGCCAAGCGTGCGCCTGTGTCATAAGTAAAGGGCCGGCTGGCTTGACCGTTAAAGTGTGCTGTAACCCCCAAAGTACACTCCAAACCAAATAAAAAAATATTTTCTGTGTTTGTGAATTGTGTGCGCAGTAGCCGCACGTGCATCAACAAAGTAGTGCCAAGCATGCGCCTGTGTCATAAGTAAAGGGCCGGCTAGCTTGACCGTTAAAGGGTGCCGTAACCCCCAAAGTACACTCCAAACCAAATTAAAAAAATTTTTCTGTGTTTGTGAATTGTGTGCGCAGTAGCTGCACGTGCATCAACAAAGTAGTGCCAAGCGTGCGCCTGTGTCATAAGTAAAGGGCCGACTGGCTTGACCGTTAAAGGGTGCTGTAACCCCCAAAGTACACTCCAAACCAAATAAAAAATATTTTCTGTGTTTGTGAATTGTGTGCGCAGTAGCCGCACGTGTATCAACAAAGTAGTGCCAAGCGTGCGCCTGTGTCATAAGTAAAGGGCCAGCTGGCTTGACCGTTAAAGGGTGCTGTAACCCCCAAAGTACACTCCAAACCAAATAAAAAAATATTTTCTGTGTTTGTGAATTGTGTGCGCAGTAGCCGCACGTGCATCAACAAAGTAGTGCCAAGCGTGCGCCTGTGTCATAAGTAAAGGGCCGGCTGGCTTGACCGTTAAAGGGTGCTGCAACCCCCAAAGTTCACTCCAAACCAAATTAAAAAATATTTTCTGTGTTTGTGAATTGTGTGCGCAGTAGCGGCACGTGCATCAACAAAGTAGTGCCAAGCATGCGCCTGTGTCATAAGTAAAGGGCCGGCTGGCTTGACCATTAAAGGGTGCTGTAACCCCCAAAGTACACTCCAAACCAAATAAAAAAATATTTTCTGTGTTTGTGAATTGTGTGCGCAGTAGCCGCACGTGCATCAACAAAGTAGTGCCAAGCGTGTGCCTGTGTCATAAGTAAAGGGCCGGCTGGCTTGACCGTTAAAGGGTGCTGCAACCCCCAAAGTACACTCCAGTCCAAACCAAATAAAAAAATATTTTCTGTGTTTGTGAATTGTGTGCGCAGTAGCCGCACGTGCATCAACAAAGTAGTGCCAAGCGTGCGCCTGTGTCTAAAGTAAAGGGCCGGCTGGCTTGACCGTTAAAGGGTGCTGTAACTCCCAAAGTACACTCCAGTCCAAACCAAATAAAAAAATATTTTCTGTGTTTGTGAATTGTGTGCGCAGTAGCTGCACGTGCATCAACAAAGTAGTGCCAAGCGTGCGCCTGTGTCATAAGTAAAGGGCCGGCTGGCTTGACCGTTAAAGTGTGCTGTAACCCCCAAAGTACACTCCAAACCAAATAAAAAAATATTTTCTGTGTTTGTGAATTGTGTGCGCAGTAGCCGCACGTGCATCAACAAAGTAGTGCCAAGCGTGCGCCTGTGTCATAAGTAAAGGGCCGGCTGGCTTGACCGTTAAAGCGTGCTGCAACCCCCAAAGTACACTCCAGTCCAAACCAAATAAAAAAATATTTTCTGTGTTTGTGAATTGTGCGCGCAGTAGCCGCACGTGCATCAACAAAGTAGTGCCAAGCGTGCGCCTGTGTCATAAGTAAAGGGCCGGCTGGCTTGACCGTTAAAGGGTGCTGTAACCCCCAAAGTACACTCCAGTCCAAACCAAATAAAAAAATATTTTCTGTGTTTGTGAATTGTGTGCGCAGTAGCCGCACGTGCATCAACAAAGTAGTGCCAAGCGTGCGCCTGTGTCATAAGTAAAGGGCCGGCTGGCTTGACCGTTAAAGGGTGCTGTAACCCCCAAAGTACACGCCAGTCCAAACCAAATAAAAAAATATTTTCTGTGTTTGTGAATTGTGTGCGCAGTAGCCGCACGTGCATCAACAAAGTAGTGCCAAGCGTGCGCCTGTGTCATAAGTAAAGGGCCGGCTGGCTTGACCGTTAAAGTGTGCTGTAACCCCCAAAGTACACTCCAAACCAAATAAAAAAATATTTTCTGTGTTTGTGAATTGTGTGCGCAGTAGCCGCACGTGCATCAACAAAGTAGTGCCAAGCATGCGCCTGTGTCATAAGTAAAGGGCCGGCTGGCTTGACCGATAAAGGGTGCTGTAACCCCCAAAGTACACTCCAAACCAAATAAAAAAATATTTTCTGTATTTGTGAATTGTGTGCGCAGTAGCCGCACGTGCATCAACAAAGTAGTGCCAAGCGTGCGCCTGTGTCATAAGTAAAGGGCCGGCTGGCTTGACCGATAAAGGATGCTGTAACCCCCAAAGTACACTCCAAACAAAATAAAAAAATATTTTCTGTGTTTGTGAATTGTG
Organism: Taudactylus pleione; assembly: GCA_031769625.1. Taxonomy (NCBI): domain Eukaryota; kingdom Metazoa; phylum Chordata; class Amphibia; order Anura; family Myobatrachidae; genus Taudactylus; species Taudactylus pleione. The sequence goes on along the minus strand of JAUIMM010000113.1, from coordinate 26,184,284 downwards.
TGCGCAGTAGCCGCACGTGCATCAACAAAGGAGCAGCGCCAAGCGTGCGCCTGTGTCCCATAAGTATAGGGCCAGCTGGCTCATTTCTTAAAGGGTGGTGTAACCCACAAAGTGCACTACTCTCCAGCAAAAATAAAAAAATATTTTCTGTGTTTGTGTGCGCCTTAGCCGCACGTATATATCAAATCGATATAACATAAATGGAGGACCAAACTTTCTCCGATAAAAATAAAATAGAGAAAGATCAAGAACCACTTCCTCCTAGTGCTGAAGCTGCTCCCACTAGTCATGACATAGACGATAACATGCCATCAACGTCGTCTGCCAAGGCCGATGCCCAATGTCATAGTAGAAGCCACATACAATCCCAAATGACAAAGTACAGGAAAATTACCTTAAAAGAAACATTTAAATAATCTGAAGAGAAACGTAAACTTGCCAATATGCCATTTATGACACGGAGTGGCAAGGAACGGCTAAGGTCTTTCCCTATGACTAGTGTGTGTCATACTAGTATGACTAGTATGTTCATGACTAGTGGTTCAGCTTCACATGACGATGGAAGCCCTCTTCCCGCTAAAAAAATCAAACGAGTTAAGCTGGCAAAAGCACAGCAAAGAACTGTGCGTTCTAAGAAGATATCACAAATCCCCAAGGAGAGTCCAAGTGTGGTGGCGGTTGCGATGCCTGACCTTCCCAGCACTGGACGGGAAGAGTTGGCTCTTTCCACCATTTGTACGCCCCCTGCAAGTGCTGAAAGGAGCACCCACAGTCCACTTGCTGATATGCAAATTGAAGATGTCACTGTTGAAGTACAACAGGATGAGGATACTGGTGTAGCTGGCGCTGGGGAGGAAGTTGGCGAGGAGTATTCTGATGGTGATGTGGTTTGTTTAAATCAGGCTCCGGGGGAGACAGTTGTTGTCCGTGGGTTGAAAAAGCCCATTGCAGTCATGCCTGGGCAGAAGACCAAACATTCCACCTCTTTGGTCTGGCAATATTTCTGTGCAAATCCGGACAACAACTGTCTTGCCATATGTACCATATGTAAACGTGGAATAAGTAGGGGTAGGGACGTTAACCACCTAGGAACATCCTCCCTTATACGGCACCTGCAGCGCTTTCATAATAAGTTACTGTCAAGTTCAGAAACTTTGGCTAAGACTGTAAGCAGTCCAGGGACACCTAAATCCTGTTGTCCTGTTGTATCCAAGCGCCTGCAAACCACACCGTCAACTCCCTCCTCGTCAATTTCCTCCTTAGCCAGGATCGGAAGTAGTCCTGCAGGCCATGTCACTGGCATGACTGACTCTCCTATCCGGGATTCCTCCGGAGGATCCTGCATTGCTGCGCCTCATGCTGCCGCTGCTGCTGTTGCTGCTGCTGGGAGTCGTTCATCATCCCAGAGAGGAAGTAGGAACACCACTACTTTTACTAAACAATTGACCCTCCAGCAGTCCTTTAAGTACAACAGCAGTCATCCTGAAGCAAAACGTATAACTGAGGCCTTGACTGCTATGTTGGTGTTAGACGTGCGTCCGGTATCTGCCATTAGTGCAGTGGGATTTAGACAATTGATGGAGGTAGTGTGTCCCCGGTTCCAAATCCCGTCTAGATTCCACTTCACAAGGCAAGCGATACCGAGACTGTACAGAAACGTCAACAAAAGTGTCCTCAGTGTCCTGAAAAATGCCGTTGTACCCAATGTCCACTTAACCACAGACATGTGGATAAGTGGAACAGGGCAGACCAAGGACTATATGACAGTGACAGCCCACTGGGTAGATGTATCACCTTACACAGCAACAGCAGCAGCGTCACCAGTAGCAGCATCTCAGAAACACCAGCTCGTTCCAAGGCAGGCTACGCTGTGTATCACCGGTTTCAGTAAGAGGCAAACCGCCGACAACCTCTTAGAGAAACTGAGGGAAATCATCGCCCAGTGGCTTACCCCACTTAGACTCTCATGGGAATTTGTGATATCTGACAACGCCACCAATATTGTGCGGGCATTACATCTGGGCAAATTCCAGCACGTCCCATGTTTTGCTCACACAACAAACTTGGTGGTGCAGAATTTTCTGAAAAGCGACAGGGACGTGCAGGAGACGCTTTGGGTGGCCCGAAAAATTTCTGGCCACTTTCGCCATTCAGCGACTGCGTGCCGAAGACTGGAGCGCCAGCAAACACTCTTGAACCTGCCCCGCCATCATCTGAAGCAAGAGGTTGTGACATGGTGGAACTCAACCCTCTATATGCTTCAGAGGATGGAGGAGCAGCAAAAGGCCATTCAAGCCTATACATCCACCTATGACATAGGCAAAGGAGGGGGTATGCACCTGACTCAAGCACAGTGGAGAATGATTTCCGTATTGTGCAAGGTTCTCCAGCCCTTCGAACTTGCCACACGTGAAGTCAGTTCAGACACTGCCAGCTTGAGTCAGGTCATTCCCCTCATCAGGCTTTTGCAGAAGCAGCTGGAGAAAGTGAAGGAGGAGCTAAGACAGAGCGATTCCGCTTGGCATGTGGGACTTGTGGATGAAGCCTTTCTTTCGCTTTGCCAGGATTCCAGGGTGGTCAATATGTTGAAATCAGACCACTACATTTTGGCCACCGTGCTCGATCCTAGGTTTAAAGCCTATGTGGTGTCCCTCTTTCCGGCCGACACAAGCCTGCAGAGGTGCAAAGACCTGCTGGTGAAAACACTGTCAGCTGAAGCAGAACATGACACGCCAACAGCTCCTTCTTCATTTTCTCCCGCAACTGGGTGCTGCCAGGAAAAAACTTAGGTATCCTAAGCAACCCGCTGGCGGTGATGCAGGGCAGGCAGGACCAAGTTTGGACATCTGGTCCGGACTGAAGGACCTGGCAACAATTTCTGACATGTCTACTGTCACTGCATATGATACTGTCACCATTGACAGAATGGTGGAGGATTACATCGGTGACAGCATCCAAGTAGGCATGTCAGACAGTCCGTACCTGTACTGGCAGGAAAAAGAGGCAATTTGGAGGCCCCTGTACAAACTGGCTCTATTTTACCTGAGTTGCCCCCTCTCCAGTGTGCACTCCAAAAGAGTGTTTAGTGCAGCCGGGAACCTTGTCAGCGAAAGGCGTAGGAGGTTGCTTCCACAAAATGTGGAGAAGATGATGTTCATAAAAATGAATTATCAACTCTTCCAGGGAGACCAGCCTCCAGAACGTACAGAGGGACCTGTGGTGGTGGATTCCAGTGGGGACGAGTTAATACTCTGTGAGGATGAGGATGTACACAACACTGAAGAGGGTGAGGAATCGGTGGATGAGGATGAGGACGACATGTTGCCTCCGTAGAGCCAGTTTGTGCAGGGACAGATTAATTGCCAGCTTGTTTTGTGGGGGCCCAAACGAACCAATCATTTCAGCCACAGTCGTGTGGCAGACCCTGGCGCTGAAATGATTGGTTTGTTAAAGTGTGCATGTCCTGTTTATACAACATAAGGGTGGGTGGGAGGGCCCAAGGACAATTCCATCTTGCACCTCTTTTTTTTCTTTGAATTATGTACTGTTTGGGGCCTAGTTTTTCAAACTGCCAACCTGTCTGCCACTGCAGTGTCACTCCTAGATGGGCCACGTGTTTGTGCCGCCCACTCGTGTCGCTTAGCATAGTCATCCATCTACCTCGGTGCGACCTTTTGGACATAAAAACACTATTGTGAGGTGTTCAGAATAGACTGGAAATGAGTGGAAATTAAGGTTTTTGAGGTTAGTAATAGCATAGGAGCAGAAAAATCAACACATTCTGTGATTTTAGCTGTTTTTATGCTTTTTTTAAAAAAAAATACAGATCCAAAACACAAAACCCAGAACCCAAAACACCGAAGGGTGGTTTTGGCAAAACCAATCCAGATCCAAAACACGAAGAAAGATCCAGATCCAAAACCAAAACACAAAACACGAAAAGTGGCCGGTGCACACCCCTAGTATTAATACACCTTCCAAGGCAGGATTAAGGGGGAGGCACAGGGGCCATGTGCCCCGGGCTCCCCTCTCTCAGGCCCCTCTGGGTATTGACTACCACTGCAGTGCAGAGGAGGACTGCATTGTGCGGTTTTAAGCAGTAGAAGATGAATCTGAGACTGTCACTCAAAGGGAGAGGTGAAGTGAAAGCAGTGAGTGGAGCTACAAGGCCCTGTATAGTCAGAGCAGCGGGAGAGGGGAGGAGGAGCTACAAGCAGTGTGCCCTGAGGAATAAGGATGGTGAGAGGGAGGTACTGTTGTATGTTATCTGTCTGTATGTGTGGGACTGTATGTATTTGTATAAGTGTGTGACTGTATGTATGTGTATGTGTCTCTGAGACTGTATTAATGTATAAGTGTGACTATGAAAGTATGTGTGTGTATAAGTGTAGCTGTATGTGTGTGTATTAGTGTGACTATTCTGTATGAGTGACTGTATTAAAGAATGTGTGTGACTATGTATGTGCGTGTGTTAGTGTATGACTATATGTGTATAAGTGTGTGTACATATATATGTATGTGTGTGTTAGTGTGTGACTATATGTTTATAAGTGTGTGACTATGTATGTATGTATGTATGCATGTGTGTGCATTAGTGTGTGACTGTGTATGTGTGTGTAAATTAGTGTGTGACTGTAGTGTGACTATGTATAAGTGTGTGACCGTATGTGTGTATAAGTGTGTAACTATGTACAGTATGTATGTGTGTATAAGTGTGGGACTGTAGTGTGACCATGTATGTGTGTGAATTTGTGTAACTGTAGCATGACTATGTATTTGTGTGTATTAGTATGTGACTATATGTGTGTATGTGTGTGAGTATGTATTTATGTTTCAGTGATGTGCGGTGAGGTCAATAGCTGGGGGGCACACATATATTTTTTGCATTATTCTAATAATTTTTATATCAAAACTCTAGAGCATGACAGGGAATATGATAGGGGACGGAGTATGACAGGAGAGGCTCTTCCTCCACCTACCCTGACCGCACGTCCCTGGTATGTATGTATATATGTGTGTGTGTGTGTATTAGATTCAGTAGTTAGACTATATATGTATTTGTGTGTGTTAGTGTTTGACTGTATGTGTGTATTAGTGTGTGACTATGTATGCAAGTATGAATGTTTATACGCACACAAGAACCCTATCTCCTTGTCCCAAATAATGCCTTTAGGGTCCCCCAGTCATAAGTGCCCGGTGCCCCCAAAGCTTTAATCCAGTTCTGACACCATCCACTGGTCAACACGTGTTCCTAGGGCTTCTTAGTGGTTCTTTCACAGAGGAAAACTGCAATGTAATTACATCATTGTTTTAACACTCATGGGTACACATCAATAGTCATTAGACCAATTTTCCTCATATGTTACAACACTGACTGGGGTAATCAGGCTACTAATTAGCCACCCTGGGCATTGTTTGTGGATGGGCTGCCTGATGGTGTTTGATAAAATTAGACAAGTGTCCCATACCCAAACAGGTGTTGTTACAGAGAGGTGTGACAAACATGTCATCTACCTCTGATAAAACTGTTAACTGATTGGTTTTAATAGGGAAACTTTATAATCACTGTCCACACATATTGCATTTGAGGCAGATTAGCTGAGCACAAACAAAAGTCTATGTAATGTGTCAGAACAAATCTTCCCGAAAATAGAGGGAAACGTATATTAATTCATATCTCATGGGGATGCACAGAGAGGTCTCAGTAGACCCTTCTGTGACGTGCCCTGAGGTAGTGTTACTCCATGTGTGTGACAGCTATTGAGTCACACTGTTTGTGGGTTGTTTATCCTTGTGTTTTAAACATTATAGGCCAGATGCAGAGTTAGATGCATTATGCAACCGAGGTATCTGCCTAGGTCCCAGTGAGCTCTGAAGGGCCCATTTTAGGCAGCAGATTCAATTAGCCCACAAGGTTTACCCTCAGCTAATTGCTCTGCCCTGAGATATTCAATTGAGTGTTGATATCTTGCGTGTTAGGCCCCATAGGGTGCAGCCTCAGTAGCTTCAGGGGAAAATCTGTGTTAAATGAACCCTCCGGGGGCTAAAACGTGGGGGGAACCCATAGATTCGTGGCATTTGATGCGCATCAAACGTGGGGGGAACCCATAGATTCCTGGCATTTGATGCGCAATCTATGGGTTAAGATGCGTTAGCCATGGGTTTACTGCACGGGGAAAATACATAATAATTGAATATCTCAGAGCGTTAAACTATTTCAATCTGCCCCTATATGTGTGCCAATTAGTACTCATCTTGCGGTGTGACCACCCCCTATATGTATGCTTGTACAGATAGGGGGTGGTCACACCCCCAACTAGTCAGCAATATCAGTGTGCACTTGCACCAGCCTATATTTACTAGGTGCAAAAGATACATCTGAATACAGGCGAGTTTATGATCACGTCCATCTCTGCGTAGGCAGCAGTTGTGTCAATGCGCCCTCCCTGCACGTTGTCTATGTGTTATATAAATTTGCTCTGTGGTGTGGGGGAGGCAGGTCTGGGAGGTGCAGTTGGAACAAAAAAACATTGGGACAATTCTGGACGGACACTGGACGGAGCACTGGGGGACACTGGGGAAATATGCAGAATTCTGTGCTGAAAATGTGGTGAATATATATTGGAACTGTTTAGGATACAGTATGTGCTAATTTTTCTAAAGCACAGTGGAAATTTCTTTCATCTTAGAAGTGATTGTGAAATATTGAAGGCTTTCATTACATGTCCACTATTGTCCATTAAACTTATGAGAATATGTATGTATGTATGTATATATATATATATATATATATATATATAATATATATATATATATATATGTATGTATGTATGCGCCCAATACACCAATAATATACAAGTGATACATGTAATACAGACCAATATCCCCCAGGGATGTGCAGTAGTTAGCTTGTGGACATTCAGAATGTGGACAAGCAGTCAGTGATAGGAACTTGATACATTTCAGGGGCCATAAACAATAAATCAGGAAAGAGCCAGGGACCACAGGTGAAGAGGGCCGCATGTAGCCTTAAGCTGGGTACACGCGAAACGACGTGTGTACCCAGCGATGTGACCGGCGACCCCTCCTACATATTGGATGGCCGGTATACACTAGACGATCCGGTGCCCAACCGCCCAATATGTTGGCCCCTGCCGCATCCCGCTGCATGGGGTCGTCAGCCGCATCATCAGGTTGGCCAGCATGTAGGGCTGACCTGACGATCCGACTGACGACCCCACGGGAGCGTGCCCAACCCGACATAGTAGACCATTTTGAGAATTTGACGTTCTGATCAGTCGGAATCGGGCAGATCGCTCAAAAAAATCGTACTGCATTTTGTATAAGCCTTGTTTGCAATTAGTAAATGATTCCGGAGTTTTTAAACTATGGTGATTACATTAAGTATGACAAGCACTTTATGATATACAGGGGTCTATTTACTAACACTCCACATACTGTGGAGTTAATGCCGTTCGTGCTTCGCCTACTAGTGCTGTGAAGCAGGAGGCGGCTCCCGTTCTGTTTATAAAGAATCCTGCTGACTTCAGCGATTTCTGCCCCGCTCCTTACCGTTGGCTGCATAGTTTAAGCACATGCGCCTAGTGATGAGGTGGCGCGTGACCTCCGGTGTCTGAGGTAAACACACATAAAAATAAGTAGCACTGGGTTTTTTTTTTTAAATTAAATACAAATTCAACTTTATTGACAGCCGGGACCTCCTGTAAGCATTGCATTAGTAAAAACAGAAGAAAGGAGTTACCGGGGGATGCGATGCAGCACTACAGATGCAGGACAAAGATTTACTGTAAAAAAAATCTTGATAATATCTGAGGCACTTATGGCTGCCATAGGAGCCTATGGCAGCGCGATAAGAATCCTCAGAAATAGCACTAGCAGCAGAACAGAACAGATAATCCATTAGTACATATCGAGAAGTAGTGCGTAGTTGGATTTTCTATGCCTCAGCTCTTTTCCCCATTAACTCCTGTTAGTAAATAGACCCCGCAATAACGGTGGTTATGTTTTAGAATGTTGTTATAGTTTAGTTAGAGCAGTAAGGCATCTTGGTGATGCATATTAGGTTGATAACTTGCAGGTACAAGGTGAGTAAGTATCTGGAGATCTCTCCATGATCTGATGACCGCAGGACAGTGTGTTCCATCTGCCAGTGTAAACCGAGCAGGACCCAGAGAAAGAGCATTTCAGCACCTCACTCCTTTATGTAGCATTCATGTGGGGAGATTTCATTTCATCCAACTGTCTCTCCCAGCCTGGATCCAGCACAGGTGGAGGAAACGGCAGATGTGCTGGTAATACAGCTCTGGCTCTAGTAACGCGTGGCTCTTATTTAACCCATTTGTTGTCAGATTGGGTTAATCAAACAAACCTCAAGAGCGAGAGGTCAGAAACGGCTCTCTTTATCCTTTCTGCTTGTTGCCCGTAAAGGAACAAAGAAAGCCACCCTTTTGAGAAACTTTTCCTTTGTTGCGAGGTCAACCCTGGCTCGTGGGTTAAACCTTTTAAACAGCTATCTACAATTTTACTCAGTTCCCCTCAATGTCCTGGCTTCATCTATAATATGATCTAGAACAAGAGTCCCCTGGGAGATTTTAGGCAGCAAATTGAGTCTCTAGACACCGTTCCAGTCTTCTCTTTCTCCTGAGTGTTTCCCTCTGTGTGAACATTTCTGTTATATAGGGGAAAGGGAGACCAACACATGCCAACATCAAAAGCACGATTTCCAGAGGATCAAATGTTGCCTCTACATTGTTATCCTGACATCTGTATCCTCATGCTGTTCTTCATATCAAGACTGAAATACTAATCCAAAAAAATAGATTCAACTTTAAAATAATGCATTGATTTAAGTGTTTTAGCATTACAGGGTTAATTATTTACATATCTAGATGTACACATTGATGTGCTCATACTATTAATATTCAAACTATCGATTTTTTCCCCCCACATCTGATAGGACAATATGAAAACAAGCTCAGATGTGTCCAAAGCTACATGTATGTAAGTTACCTGTGATCGTCACATGTAATACCGCGTATCCACTACTCGACATTACTGAGCGATTGCACGATTACGACATCGTAATTGTGCATTCGCTCAGTAATCGGGCACAAATCGCGCACATTAATGTCGGAAACGAACAGCGATACGCGCTCCCGCTGGTCATTTCCGACATCAATCATCGCCCGAATATGCCCGAGAACGACAGGGAATAATCGATGTGTCTGCACAGACTGTGAAAGGACTGCATGATTACAATGTCATAATCGTGCAGTCGGTTTTTGGTCTGCTAGTGGTTGTGCTGCTTAAGAATACTAAAAGTTTAAAATTACTCCCTTGTACCCATCAGTCCAATGTACAGTGTAATAGAAAGTAGCAACATTAGTTATTAAGTTCAAGGTTGACTGAAACATATACATTTGTTTATGCTTACAAATATAGACACTTAAGCTGCCCATCCACTAGCAGACCTCAAAACGACTGCACAATTACGACATTGTAATTGTGCAGTCGTTTCAAAGTCTGTGATGTGCCTACACTGAACGAGCAGTCGTTCAGTGTAGGCACATCAATCATCTGCAAACATGCTGAACCTGACGTTCTCGTCAGGTTGTCCAGCATGTTTGCCCGATGATAGATGATAGATGTCTCAAACGACCAGCGGAAGCGCGCATCACTGGTCGTTTTAGACATTTTTCTAAACTATTTGCAAACGATTGATGAACGATTGAATGATAACGATATCGTTATCGTTCAATTGCTCAATTTAATCGTCTAGTGCAGAGGTTCCCAAACTTTTTTAAATCACGGCACCCTAGTGCATCAGCATTGTTTTTAAGGCACCTCTAAGCCAAATGTTTGTTATTGAAAAATTCAGAAAAAAATGTAGTAAAGTGGTAAAGGGAAGTAAATTAAGCTTACCTGTAATCCTTAGGTTCAGTTATGTGGTGGTGAACAGGTTTGAGCTTCTATTTGTCCACATATTTATATTACATTGACCTTAAATAATTTGATTTGGTGCTGGACCACCAACCTGAGGCACCCCTGCAAGTGCCGCAAGGCACCCCTGGGTGCCACGGCGCACAGTTTGGGAACCACTGGTATAGTGTATGGGCAGCTTTAGGGGTACATTTACTAAAGTGAGAGTTTTTAGAAGTGCAAATGTTGCTCATAGCAATCAATCAGATTCTAGCTATTACCTTCTATAAGGTGCTAGTCAAATGTTAAGTAGAATCTGATTGGTTGCTATGGGCAACATCTCCACTTCTAAAAACTCTCACTTTACTAAAATGACCCCTTATAATTGGAATGGCTGGGAAGTGATTCTCTATTAGCTACAAACTGGTGAAGATGCTTGGAGAAGATGCTCGACCTCTACCTTGATTCCACACAAGAGTTAGTAGGTTGTTAACTTGTGATTGAATAAAGCTGCAAATATACAGTACATAAATGGTGAAACAAATAACCATATACTATAGTAGGTAATAAGACAAAATAAATGAAAGCGATTATATAATCCTTGTTATGATAATTCCACTATTATACTAACTCCTACCGAGTGTCACACTACAAACAATAAAAAACAATACTAAACAACTGCTATTGTAATACAGTAACAACTACTGCCTAATTAACGGAAGTTTCAGACGAAAAGGATTCTATAGAAATCTCACCAGGGACCATAATGACATTTAAAATCAAGTTGTCAAAGTGAATCTGACCACTTCCCGTACTCACTGTTTTAAAAAATGTACATTTATGTTAAACCTCAGACTTACTGTTGCATCTTTTAGATGAATTTCCTTTGTTTCTCAGTAATTTGGCTGAAGCAAATGCCTTGTGCAATAATATATCATTTGCGGGCTGTTTTCTTAAACCACTTCTCTGAATTATGTATCAGTTACGTAATATCACTTCTAAATCCCTCATCCTCTGTGATTGTATGTTATATCATAAATGCTGTACATATGTATATAAATGATTATAGCAGTGTTCACGTGATAAAGGTAACATGATATCATGCTCTTGGTTATATAAATCCATTGCAATATACACTGATCAAAGACTGTTGCATGTAATCAAGGTAGATCTTTTGTTTTTGTTTGTTTGTTTTTAAAGATACATTTAAAAGCATCAGGTGCATGCAGGAACCATAGTAATCACCTAATGCATTTCAGGAAGATGTTGATGTCGGGCGCAAGCGGTTGATGTTTTTAGTCTGCACATGCCTCCGAGTCTCACTACTCAAGCGTCCCGATGGTTACAGCTCTGAGACGCAGAACAAATTTGAACACAGAGAGTGTTTTTCAATGGGCGTTTCTGGGTGGTAACAGGAGGGTAGCTAATCTGATGAAGGCGTGTCACGGCCAGCAACTGCGTATAAAGACGCAGTTGCACTGACACTAGCGGCCATGTTCAAGTGGAGAATCTGTGTCTTCATTGGGCTCGTGGAATCCCTGATGGTGCATCTCAGTACGCACAGCGCCAGATTAGCGCGGCAACTGGTGGGCGTCTTACTCTTACTAGGAAGACCATCGGACACGGCATTAGCATAAAGATGTAGTCGTGGCTGTGGCAAAATACACATTCGCTGCTGCAACTGCGCCCGTCTCTGAATCAGACTGTAGGTGCAGAACTGTACTGATAGTGGTAATTATGATATACCTTTGCTGTGTTCTGCCTGTAAAACTATCACATCCAAGTCCAACATACTAACACTTAGAGACCACCCCTCTAATATTCAAACCTCCATTTTTCTCCAAAACACTTGAGATTTACCCTCATTTATGACTTACGTTATGTGTATTATGTCTATCTCTTTTATTTTTGAGGGGTTTTATTACATTGGACAAGCCACCCAATTCTTCTCAGAGGCCAATGCCAACTTAATATTTGCATTTTGTACGTTAATAAATAAACATACATTACAAGATTTCATGAAACCTTGCTGCACTACTAATCCAAGTTATCATCCGTGAGCTTTGGCTGCACCCTTTGGGCATTGCCTATGTCCCAATAGTTTTACTGGGACTGATTATGCACAGAATGAGAATGCTCATGGCAGAGAAAGACATTTTATTTATACTAATAATAATAATAATAATAATAATAATAATTATAATAATAATAATAATAATTATTACTATTATTATTATTATTAGTACATTTATATAGTGTTTTTTTATTCATTAAACAGTATTTCTGTCTCTCTTCCATTCCGTTTTACTTTTACAATAATCCTGTTGTTCTTCCTCTTCTATATCGTGTCTTTAAAATATTTTTTTTTGTCTTCACATTCCCATTTAATTTCTCCCTAATCCTCACATCCTTTACTTCTGCCCTAACATCCTTTCCTCTATTATGAAACAGAGTATTTTAAACTTATGTATTCCATATGTGATAGGGTAAAAAGTGCAGCTTTCTAAAACCTAAATTGTTGTTATTCCCTAAAGTCATGTTTAACAATTAAAACCAATCGAAATAGAGTTTGTTTTCATTTTTTTCCATTAGAAATATACTTAAATTAATGGTGATAGCAGCACTGTAATAACAATAGTTATAAAGCATGGAACAAAAAATGTCCATTACCGGTATTTGCAAACCAATACGCTTTCTAAGGCAATTAACCATTTTTTTCTTACTTTGCCTCCCAAAGGGATACACTGAAAAGTAGTTACATTTTTTTCTCTCTCCAGATTTTGTTTCAATGGTGTAGTTTTGAGTGTTTCATAATGCTCAGGATCACGCAAATTTAATTTCACTGGTGGGAAGCGATATTTTTGATTTTGTTATGTATTGGGCTTTGAGGGAGCATTTGAAGGATGTTTGGGGTGATTCTGGTAAGTCGAGGTAAGGAGTTCCATAGGTGGTGTGCAGCGCAGGAGAAGTCTTCAGTGACGGGAATGTGAGGAGATGATAAAAGGGGAGGAGAAGTGTAGGTCAGAGGTGAATGAGTTGGAATGTAGCTCATGATGTAGCCAGAGAAGGATGGAGGGTACACATTGGTGAAAACATTGTAAGTGAGGGATTGAATTCTGTAGAGAATGGGGAGTCAGTTATGGGATTTACAAAGTGGTGAACCAGATAAAGAGCAGAGGTAGAGATCCAGGATGGCTTGTGAAGTAGAAAGGAAAGTGATATGAAGGCCAGTGAGGAGGAGGTTAGTGTAGTCCAGGCAAGAGGTACAATTTTTGTTCTCTAATCCAATCTTTTACATGACGAGTTTTTTATATTTACATGGAAAAAATAAAATATAAATCACATTAATAGAGCACCACTGAAATGTGCTATTTGCTCGATTTAGACATTCAATAAAGTCTGTGCATTACTTTGTGAGAGGAAACCAAAGTACAAAATCTAAAACTGTAAAAATAGGACATCAAACAAAAAACAATGTCAAATGACCAGTATCAAATCAAAAAGTCCAAATGTATATCTATTAATTGGATGGAAGCATTATAGATGATAAAATAATTTAATGAAGAATTTCACATTACATCAAATGCTAATTCATGACTGTCCTCAATGATTTAACATAATATCCAGAGATTATGACCTTTTTTAACATAATCTAGGCATCACTCAGCATTTTACATGTTTCACAAACTAATAGCAAACATTATTATAAATAAGTGTTCTAAGTTTTGTAAATAATTGGCCACACTAATGTCTTTTACTAGTTCTCTTTGGATACTGGTTATAAGACGACTAACAAGCGTAGTTTCCAAACTGATTTCAATAGAGGTGGATGAATCTATAATATTTTATTTATTTTAAACATTTAGGTAGTGGTGAAACTAATATAAGTCACAGGTGAAATATACATCCTGACTTCGTTTTTGACTCCAGCTTTACTGCCCAAATCCTTAACCATATATTCCCAAAACAACTATATCAACTCATAACCAACCAACACCTCCCCCGATTCTAATCAATTACTACCTCGTCTGCATGTACCCCTTGAGACTGTGAGCCTCACCAGTGATGTTACTAAGCTTGTACACTGCTTTAGGAGATGTTGGCACAGTAGAGATTTATAAAATAACAATAATAACAGCAAAAAATGGCAGCAGCAAGCTACACTCAGAAAGGACATCAGATATACAGGTTGATACATAGGTTTTCTCATGCATCACATTGATTTAATCTGATTGAGAACAGACTGTTTAAAGACATGGGTACAGTGCAAATAAACCTGCCCCCTTTCCTTGTCTCACAATCTTCCACATGTGCACATCTATTTCCCTTCTCAGCCGACCTACTGTCGTCATGCAGCCTTAGGTAATGGAGTGCAGGCTGTATAATTATATACATTATACACCATATAGAGGAGAATGTTACATAGTTTTACAGTACTAGGGACCAACAATTCCAACATAATAATGAAATAATATGTTATGCACATGAGTTTGCTAAAAGAAAATATATGTAGTGCTACTGTCAGCATTGTGCTCTCATCTGAATTTAAACACGTAGTAAAATAAGCAAATTAATATACGTATGCATGATTTATGTGGGTAGACAGTCATTGCTAAATGTAATACTACTACTACTACTACTACTACTGCTACTACCAGGGCCGGATTAGGGGGGGGGCGACAGGGGCGGTCGTCCCTGGGCCCCCACACACGGAGGGGCCCCCACTAGCAGCGGTGTGCTGTCTGCACCTGCCGCTAGTGTCCCCTCCGCTAGTGTAGTGTAGACCGCGCAGTAAGCGCGGCCACACTACACAGTGACATGCACACAGCCGCCGGCGGCAGCTGTGTGTATGTTACAGCAGGCGATGAGAGTCACACAGACTCTCATTGGCTGCTGCACAATGGAGGGAGCTGGCTGGAGCTCACTCGTGAGCTCCGCCTTCCGGCTCCCCTCGCAGCGTGAGATGGGAGAGACGTCATGACGCTGACGTCTCTCCCATACTGAAGGAGAAGAGCCGGGACCCGGAGATGACTGTGGCGGTCGCGTCAGGAGCGGCGGTTCAGGTAAGTTGTGATTTTAATTTTTGTGTGTGTGTAAGGGGGCCGCTACAGAGGGCACTGCATGGGGGGGTGCTACAGAGGGCACTGCATAGGGGGGGCCGCTACAGAGGGCACTGCATGGGGAGGGGGGGTGCTTCATGGGGGCACTGGGGTCAGTGCATAGGGGGATTACTACTGGGGCACTACTACTGGGAGCAATGCATAGGGGGGGACTACTACTTGGGGCACTATATAAGGGGCACTGCATTGGGGGGACCACTACTGGGTCTGGGGACACTATATAAGGGACACTACTGGGGGATTGTATAGGGGGACCACTACTGGGGGCATTATATAAGGGGCACTGCATAGGGGGGAGCACTATTGGGTCTGGGGCACTATATAAGGACCACTACTGGGGGACTCTATAGGGGGACCACTACTGGGGCATTATATAAGAGGCACTGAATAGGGGGGGACCACTACTGGGGGTCCCCCCTATGCAGGTCTGGGGCACTATATAAGGACCACTACTGGGGGCATTATATAAGGGGCACTGCATAGGGGGACCACTACTGGCTGAACCGCATAAGGGGCATTACTACAGGTGGCACTGCATAGGGGGGACTACTACAGTGGGCACTGCATATGGGGGACCATTACTGGGGGCACTGCTACTGGGGACATTGCATAAGGGGCACTACTACAGTGGGCATTGCAAGAGGGGCACTACTACTGAGGTGAATAAAAGAAAAAAAAATGTTCCTAGGGTGACGGGAAACTGTGGTATATAGGGGCCCCCACAAGTTTGTTGCCCAGGGGCCCCCACAGACCTTAATCCGGCCCTGGCTACTACTACTACTACTAATAATAATAATAATGTTATTTATATAGCACTTTTCTCCTAATAGTACCTTTCATTTGCATTTAAAACCTTTCTCCCCCTCTTCTTCTCCCCCCTCTTTCCCACTTGCCCGTTGTGGTCTGACCACAATTTTTCTTTGCTCCGGCCTTCTCTTCTGATGGTTTTCTGCAACATGTGTGCTGCGATTGAAACTTTTGTATATTATGTAATGTAGTTACACTTGTAAGCTCTTATATTTTCCTCGTCTATACTTTATATGTTTCCGTTTACTATTTTACTGTGTCTTTTCCGCTGTTCTACTGTGCACCGCTATACTTGTGTTTACTTTCGGGCAGTATTGTCTATGGTAACCAGGAGGTGCTAGCACAGTGATGTCATCATAGCGGGACTCCAGCAAAGGCACTGAGTATCCAGGGCGGCATCCAGCTCTTTGACTTGGCGAGCTTCTCCCTCTATAAGGTAAGCAATGTTACTTTCTCTGTGTATTCACCTTGACAAAGGGACACGCACGCGCCAACGGTGGTTTTTCATGTGAAGTCTCACATTAAACTCTGTTAAAGTCTCAAAGTGCCACTGCTTAGTTTTTTGCTGTGGTTCTACTTCCAGAGGGCACTGAAGCAAGAAGTCAATTATGCTGAGTGCCGGTCTTCCAGACATGAAACATTAAGTGAAACATGTCTAACTATCATCAGGGCCGGCTCCAGAGGGAGCAGCGCCCTGTGCCAGTATCATCCGAAAAGAGGTTGTGGCCTAATATCCATAGACCACGCCACCTATATGACATTATTTGGGGGTGTGCCCGTATGGCATGCCTCCCATTTTACATCATGCTGGAGGCGAGCCCAGCACTCTGTCAGTAGCTGGGCTGCCCCCAGCCCTCTTCCTGCACTGAATGGACGCTGCGCGCATGCCTGTTCTGGGTCTTGCACTGGATGGACTTGGATGAAAACTTCACAGAGGGGTGGCAATTGGTCTGGGATGCCTAATGGAGCGGTTGGGGTTCCGGTCAGAACTCACGGCGGAGTGCTCCAGGCAGAACTTTGACCCAGGGAGCCTGTTCTGGGACTTCCTGTCATGGTCTGATTATTTGGTAGATCTGGCTCGGGACCCTTGGGTCTGGCCGACGTGTATGTGAAGCTAGATGGCTTCATCCAACTCTGACTAATGAGTATGAACAGGAGGCTGCACACTATTGCTAGTGTAGGAACCACAGACTTGTGATATGCAAGAATGCTAGACTGGAACCAAGGCGACTACCCAAGCCACTGGGCAACCCCTCGCCTAGTGACCTCAAGAGGTCAACAGGACCAGAGATATGCTCCAGTGACAAGGGTGATCCCGGAACTCAGAATAGCATAGTACTGGTAGATATGAAAAGCATAGTACATCGTACTGGTAGATATGAACTCAGAACTCAGGCCAGGAATCAGAGTGTTATGTATACAGGATACAACCTGGTACAGCTCTGCACAGACTGCATACTTCACACTGCACCCCAGCCATGGAACCAGCATCCTTCTCTGAACCAGTCCAAGATGACAGCACACAGTGCAGGGAAACCAATACCACTTAGCAGAATAGTATTACTATATACATGGACAACCACTAAGCACAGATTGAACAGCATAAACAACTAACATGCAATGTCACAGTGGTACGATGGAATAAAACCGCAGATGAGCACATGTGGAAAGCCGTGCTGGGATCAAGTGTCTGCTCCCAGCACTGGGTAAGCAGAGGCATCGATAAGCCAGCACTGGGACAGAGTATCTGTTCCCAGCGCCAGTCAAGGGTCGGACGCGGCGGGCAGGACTTGGCTCTGGGTGCGGGCTTATTGTAGACTGCTGCCCGGTAGCCTTGATGCAGTGGGGGGTGTTTGGCTCTGCCCACGAGCCAATCACAGCTTGCGGTCCAGCAGCCAATAGGAGGCAGTGGTGATGAGCCAATTGCGACTCATCACATCATAACCCCACCCACTCGCAGCATCTTATATCAGACACCACTGAGCGGGAACAATCAGTCCAGTGGCGGAGAAGGGGGAGAGAAGACCTCCCAAAAAAAGCCGCAGCAAGAGTTCCGGCGGCCATGGAAGAGGCCAGAAGATGCCATGATCAAGATAGAAGAATGACGGCGGCTGGATGAAGAGAGGAAGAGGAGACGCTGGCCAGGATGGGCCAGTGACATAAGAAAGAAGCTGAGGACCTGACTGCAGGGGGTGGAAAGTAAAAGAGCTAACGAAGCTGCCCCCTGCAGCCTCTTCCACCATACAGGTAGGCCCTGCATGAGGCCTACCATTAACCCCTCCCTAGACCACCAGGTGTTGGGCACTAGGCCCATGGGGGAAAAGTCAGGCAATAGGTATGTGCCACTGAGAGACGGGCACTAGGCCTAGGCTACATAGGGGGCAATAGGCCTTATAGATTATAAATTGGCCCTGTTAGGAGTGGGTGACCTGGATGTTAGGCCCAGGTCACTAAATGTGTAAATAGGTGTGCCATCCTAACTATAAAGTGGCCTTATGTTAAGTTTCCCATAATTAGATCCTCATTGTGCTTTATAACCTTTACCTTTAATAACTGACTTTCTGTACTCTCCTCCTTATACTTGCCAATTTATAACAAAACCAAATCGCAGCTCATTGATATCTTCCACTCACATATACAGTCAGGTCCATAAATATTGGGACATTGACAGAATTTTCAGATTTTGGCCTCAATTCACCACCACAATGGTTGTGAAATGAAACAAACAAGATGTGCTTTAACTGCAGACTTTCAGATTTAATTTGAGGGTAATTACATCCAAATCGGATGAACGGTGTAGGAATTACAACAGTTTCAATACGTGCCTCCCACTTTTTAAGGGGCCAAAAGTAATGGGACTATCAACTCAAAAGCTATTTCATGGACAGGTGTGGGCTATTCCCTCGTTATTTCATTATCAATTAAGCAGGTAAAAGGTCTGGAGTTGATTCTAGCTGTGACATTTGCATTTCAAATCAGTTGCTGTCAACTCTCAATATGAGATCCAAAGAGCTGTCACTATCAGTGAAGCAAGCCATCATTAGGCTGAAAAATCAAAACAAACCCATCAGAGAGATAGCAAAAACATTTTGTGTGGTCAAATCAACTGTTTGGAACATTCTTAAAAAGAAAGAACACACCGGAGAGCTCAGCAACACCAAAAGACTCGGAAGACCACGGAAAACAACTGTGGTGGATGACAAAATAATTATTTCCCTGGTGAAGAAAAACCCCTTCACAACAGTTGGCCAAATCAAGAACACTCTCCAGGAGGTAGGTGTATATGTGTCAAAGTCAACAATCAAGAGAAGACTTCACAAGAGTGAATATAGAGGGTTCACCACAAGATGCAAACCATTGGTGAGCCACAAAAACAGGAAGACCAGATTAGAGTTTTCCAAACAACATCTAAAAAAGCCATTACAGTTCTGGAACAACATCCTATTGACAGATAAGACAAAGATCAACTTGTACCAGAGTGATGGGAAGAGAAGAGAAGGAACTGCTCATGATCCAAAACATACCACCTCATCAGTGAAGCATGGTGGTGGTAGTGTCATGGCGTGGGCATGTATGGCTGCCAATGGAACTGGTTCCCTTGTATTTATTGATTATGTGACTGCTGACAAAAGCAGCAGAATGAATTCTGAAGTGTTTCGGGCAATATTATATGCTCATATTCAGTCAAATGCTTCAGAACTCATTGGACAGCGCTTCATAGTGCAGATGGACAATGACCCGAAACATACTGCAAAAGCAACCAAAGAGTTTTTTAAGGCTAAAAAGTGGAATGTTATGCAATGGCCAAGTCAATCCCCTGACCTGAATCCGATTGAGCATGCATTTCACTTGATGAAGACAAAACTGAAGGGAAAATGCCCCAAGAACAAGCAGGAACTGAAGACATTTGCAGTAGAGGCCTGGCAGAGCATCACCAGGGATGAAACCCAGCGTCTGGTGATGTCTATGCGTTCCAGACTTCAGGCTGTAATTGCCTGCAAAGGATTTGCAACAAAGTATTAAAACGTGAAAGTTAGATTTAGGATTGTTTAGTTTGTCCCATTACTTTTGGCCCCTTAAAAAGTGGGAGGCACATATAGAAACCGTTGTAATTCCTACACCGTTCACCTGATTTGGATGTAATTACCCTCAAATTAAATCTGAAAGTCTGCAGTTAAATCACATCATGTTTGTTTCATTTCAAAGCCATTGTGGTGGTGAATAGAGGACAAAATATGAAAATTCTGTCACTGTCCCAATATTTATGGACCTGACTGTATCTTCATAACTATGTAACATTTATCCTCACAGTTATCCTCTAGCAGCAGGTCTGCGACAATATTTAATATATAAAAAAATGTTTCTCCCTTTTCTATGCTTTCTAAGGGGTCTATTTACTAAGCTGTGTTAGGAGATAAAGTGAATGGTGATAAGGTACCAGCCAATCAGCTCCTAAGTGCCATTTTCAAACACAGCCTGTGACATGGCAGTTAGGAGCCACTAACACAGCTTAGTAAATAGACCCCTCAATGAGTAATACCCTCCTGAATTTACTGGCCAGTCATGTCTAATTGAGCCAAGTTTCTATTACATATACTATAGCTTAGCTATTCCTCAACATATAGTATATATAATAATATAATAAATCTACAATGTGCACACAATATGCATATACATACGTTTGTATATATTTTTACATGTCTCCCTATACCTGGGAAGGTAGAATGGGGATGGGCAAGTGTAGGCTGGGTACAGTAAATGCATGTTCATGTAACTGTGACACAATTTGGCATGGGGCATTATTTATCAAGTTACAAGTATAATAGTAAGGGAATATAAACAGCAGATATGAATGAGATAACTAAAGAGAGAGATTAGTGTAAATAAAGTAAATTTAAATAACTAAACAAAAGATTGAAGAAAAATCTATATTCCAAAATAAAAATAATTATAAATAATAATAATCACAAATAATAATAATAATAATAATAACAACAATAATAATAACAATAATAAATTACTGCAAATAAGAAATGAAAAATAAATAGCAAAAAGTAAAAAATAAAATGCAAAATATAAATTATAGACATAGTATGTAAAGAAACAATATAAATAAATAAATTATGATAATAAGTATGGCTAAAGCCTAATCTCGAGTCCAGAGTGGACTGTAGGGAGTGAGCTAAACATTTTATCACCAGTTAGTGACTTCCTCGGTACGTTCTTATACCTGTGGCAAGTGCAGGTTGATTCTCCCATATGCAAATATTTAAAAATATGGAATTTTTTTAGCACAACAGTGACAACTTCAATGTACACAATCTTTGTTTAAATTATTAGCAATATTGTATACAATTACCTTCAGGCTGTGTGTATAATGTGTATATGAAACATAAATGCATTCTGTGCTTAGACTTGGGTCCAATTCCCAAGATATATTATGGTATGCAAGTATTGCAAGATACAGAAAAAGCCGATTTCCAAAATACTTCTGGTCCTAAGCATTTTGGATATGGGAGACTCAACCTGTAAAGAGTAATATGGTTCACTGGTGAGTGGAACTTCAGGCACTACAATATCCCCTGAAACACCTCTGTTCAGGGGTTACACATTTACAGTTATTGTCTAGAATTATACAAAAGCTTGGTATAATCTACCTGAGTTGAATAACATTGATAGGCGTGGATATTTACTGTATTCTACCAGATCTTAGTTGATAAATGAGAAAATAGTTTTTTTTAACAATTTGGCTCAAACTTACAATTAAACACAGTCTATAGCAGGGATGGGGAACCTCAGGCCCGAGGGCCATATAAGGCCCGTGGAATCATTTGGTCTGGCCCTCAGAGCTTTTTTCTAATATCCTCATCTGGCTAGCAGGGTGCCTAGAATGGCACCTTGCAGACAGAATCTATGCAGCAGTGCCGCCTGGAGCCAGGGGCTTTTCTAGAGAGGAGGAGGCCCGTGTGCAGTCTACGACATGGGCCCCCTCCTCTCTATCTGGCGGCCCGCAGCGCACTGAGCTGTCCGTGGCCAGCGCCAGAGTTATAGACTCTGGGCACTAGAGTGCACCCAGAGTCTATAAAGTATGTGCAGGTCACCAGGAAAATTGGCGCATCAACCATTTCCCCTGTACTGCGCATGCGCAAACGACTGGAAAATGGCCGCAGTTGCCATTTTCCAATAATTTTTACAGCGCCAGACCCCGGGCCGACGTGGGACTTCAGAGAGGTAAGTGAAACTATGGGTGCAGGATGTGCGGTGCGTGGCCCCCCTGGTCCCAGGGGCCCATGTGCCCCGCACACCCTGCGCCCATTATAGATACGCCCCTGCCTGGAGCATCCTTAGGACACGGAGGGGTGTGGCCTGTACAAGGCCTGCAAATAATGTTATATATATCAATAAGACCCTTGGCAGAATAAGGTTTCCCCACCCATGGTCTATAGGAATACTCCTATCCTCCTTAAATACACCAAATCTAGAGCAAAATATACTCCTTTGCAAACTACACCATCTTGGCAGGAAAATCCAGCCGAAATCATGCCAGAGGAAATATGAACATGATGTAATGCACAAAGATTAATTGTGCACAAAGATTAATCCATATAGATACACAATATAATAAAAGAAGATCACCTGATTCAGCAAGCAAGATACATTTTAGATGCAGTGATTTAAATGAGGACAATTCAGGTGGCAAAGTTGTCACTCCATTGTTCTCAATTTGCTTATATTATTACAATAATAATAATTTTATTTATATAATGCTATTCTCCGAACTAGGGTAATAGGGTTAGGAAGAGTGTATGTTTGTATGGATTTCCTTTGGGTGCTCCAGTTCTTACCCATATACTCCAAAGACTCATAGGTTAATTGGCTACTGACTAAATGAATCCTATTGTGTGTTTTTGTGCAGTAGGGAGTATAGATTAGGAGAATGTGAAGTGTAAAAATATTATTACAAAAAGGCATGAAAAAATATATATAAATAAAATAATAATAATAGTGAATAAAAGATAAATAATACAAATAAATAATACAAATAAAATATACAAACACCAATGAACAAATGAAAGTTACAATCCAACCAGTGAAATATTGAGTGTAGAAAAACAAAATGACTTTACTATAAATTAATAATGCAAGACAATAAAAAATGAATGTTTGAATGTGTGCATGTATATACTGTATATTGGTTATAAATGCATTATGATGTAATAATGCTTTATGATGTGTTGAATATATGGTGATTATATGGTGGTGCTAGTATGGAATATACAAATGTAAATAAGGGCAAAGTAGTAAAGAGTATAGATAAGCTCCAGTAGGGCAGGGACTAATGTAAATAAACTGCTAAATAATATATAGGAGCTATATATACTTAGCTGTTATTAAATAAATAACGAAATAAATAAAAACTAAATAAAATAAGTTTAGATTTAAGAAATATAAATACCTACATATATAACCAGGAGTCAGAGTGCAAAAGACATGTACATTTTTGTATTGTATTTACTCATCATAGGCTGTTCTCTGTCATCTGGATGATCAATACAATTAAATACTTTACCTATTACCAATTACCAATTATTGAACGGTCATCCAAATAAATGTTTTAATCAAGAACCTCTTGCAACTAGACACTGGTTTCTGTGATTGTAACAAGGCAAAAGAGTTAAATACCTCTACGCAAATTGAAAGAAATATTGTGGAGCTATGTAAGAGACTAAGGTACTATCATTGAGAATCCAATGTTGGAAACCATGTATATATATCAGATAAAATGCAAGTTACTGTATTTTCTAGGAAGCAGATTTCACAGTGACACTTGCCATTTGAAAATATATGTGGCCACCTATCCACAGAAATGTGCTCCAACTAAAAATAAAGGATGAACTATTCGGTTTTGACTCAATTCCTCTTGCCAAATAAGAGCAAGTTTGAATTTATCTTATTGGTTATCCATAAACGTGAGAGCCGGATAGCCAGTAAGATGCCGTTTTGAGATCTGAACATAACCGAATAAAACCAAACCGCTCATCTCTAATAAAAAACAACAAATCAATATACAGTATATACAGTACCAGTCAAAAGTTTGGAAACACCTTCTCATTCAATGGTTTTTGTTTATTTAAATTATTTTCAACATAGTAGATTAATACTGAAGGCATCAAAACTATGAAAGAAAACACATGGAATTATGTTGTAAAGAAAAAAAAGTGTTGAAAAAATCAAAATATGTTTTATATTTTAGATTCCTCAAAGTAGCCCCTTTTGCTTTGATGACAGCTTTGCACACTCTTGGCATTCTCTCAATCAGCTTCATGAGGTAGTCTCCTCCTGGAATGGTTTTCCAACAGTCTTGAAGGAGTTCCCAGAGGTGCTGAGCACCTGTTGGCTGCTTTTCCTTCACTCTGCGGTCCAACTCATCCCAAACCAGCTCAATTGGGTTTAGGTCGGGTGATTGTGGAGGTCAGGTCATCTGACGCAGCACTCATCACTTTCCTTCTTGATCAAGTAGCCCTTACATAGCCTGGAGGTGTGGGGTCATTGTCTTGTTGAAAAACAAACGATGGTCCCAGTAAGCGCAAACCAGATGGGATGGCATGGCACTGCAGAGTGCTGTGGTTTCCATGCTGGTTAAGTGTGCCTTGAATGTTGAATAAATCACCAACAGTGTCACCAGCAAATAACCCCCACACCATCACGCCTCCTCCTTCACAGTGGGAACCACACATGCAGAAACCATCCGCTCACCTTTTCTGTGTCTCACAAAGACACGGCGGTTGGAACCAAGAATCTCAAATTTGGACTCATCAGACCAAAGTACAGATTTCCACTGGTCTAATGTCCATTCCTTGTGTTTCTTGGCCCAAACAATTCTCTTCTTCTTGTTGTTTATCCTCAGTAGTGGCTTCTTCGCAGCAATACGACCATGAAGGCCTGATTCATGGAGTCTCCTCTGAACAGTTGATGTTGAGATTGTCTGTTACTTGAACTCTGTGAAGACTTTATGTGGTCTCTAATCTGATGCGCTGTTAAGTAGCGGTTTCTGAGGCTGGTAACTCTAATGAACTTGTTTTCTGCAGCAGAGGTAACTCTTGGTCTTCCTTTCCTGGGGCGGTCCTCATGAGAGACAGTTTCATCATAGCGTTTGATGGTTTTTGCTACTGCACTTGAGGATACATCCAAAGTTCTTGTAATTTTCCGTATCGACTGACCTTCATGTCTTAAAGTAATTATGGACTGTCATTTCTCTTTACTGAGTTGAGTGGTTGGTGCCATAATATGAATTACAACAGTAGTCAACTAGTGGTGTCAACTGTGTACTAACCCTACCTCTGCACAACACAACTGATGGTCTCAAACACATTAAGAATGCAAGTATTTCCACAGATTGACTCTTGACAAGGCACACCTGTTAATTCAAAACCATTCCAGGAGACTACCTCATGAAGCTGTTTGAGAGAATGCCAAGAGTGTGCAAAGCTGTCATCAAAGCAAAAGGGGGCTACTTTGAGGAATCTAAAATAAAAAACATATTTTGATTTGTTTAACATTTGTTTGTTCATAACATAATTCCATATGTGTTCTTTCATAGTTTTGATGTCTTCAGTATTAATTTACTATGTTGAAAATAATTGAAATAAACAAAAACCATTGAATGAGAAGGTGTGTCCAAACTTTTGACTGGTATATATATATAAATATATATATATATATATATATATTAGGGGTGAGCGGGTTCGGAAATCTGAAATCCGAACCCCCCCCGAGCCCCCCCATCTGAGGCCGATCCGAGTCAGGCTCGACTTTTCCCGCCTGACTCGGATCTGAAATCGAGGCAAAACGTCA
Organism: Taudactylus pleione; assembly: GCA_031769625.1. NCBI lineage: Eukaryota > Metazoa > Chordata > Amphibia > Anura > Myobatrachidae > Taudactylus > Taudactylus pleione. The sequence goes on along the minus strand of JAUIMM010000113.1, from coordinate 26,158,563 downwards.
TCATCCCACCTTCTGGGTCCTGCGGGTTTTGGATTCTATATAAGGTACCCGCGTCAGCGCCATTTTCTCACTTGGTTGTGGACAGTGAAAAGGGAGGGTGGGAGTTAGGGCTGGCTGGGCTGTGTAGTGTAGTGCAGTGTAGTGTTGTGCTGTGCTGCACTGTGCTCTGCTGCTGTTGTCCATAGGGGCTGTGTCCACTCCTCCAAAGTCCATAGGGGCTGGCCGTGTTGTGCTGTGCTGCTGTTGTCTATAGGAGCTGTGTCCAATCCTACAAAGTCCATAGGGGCTGGCTGTGTTGTGCTGTGCTGCTGTTGTCCATAGGGGCTGTGTCCACTCCTCCAAAGTCCATAGGGGCTAGCTGGACTGTGTTGTGCAGTCAGTTGTCCATAGGGGCTGTGTCCACTCCAAAGTCCTGTGCAGTGTCCCAGTCCTAAAGGGGTGCTGTAGTGTTGTCCAGGGGGTGCTCTGTCCATCAGGGGTGCTCCCCCCAAGTGCAAAAAAAATAAATATTTTTTCTGTGTTTGTGAATTGTGTGCGCAGTAGCCGCACGTGCATCAACAAAGTAGCGCCAAGCGTGCGTCTGTGTCATAAGTAAAGGGCCGGCTGGATTGACCGTTAAAGGGTGCTGTAACCCCCAAAGCACACTCCAAAGCAAATAAAAAAATATTTTCTGTGTTTGTGAATTGTGTGCACTGTGGCTGCACGTGCATCAACAAAGAAGCAGCGCCAAGCGTGCGTCTGTGTCCCATAAGTAAAGGGCCGGCTGGCATGTCCATTAAAGGGTGCTGTACACCCCAAAGTGCACTCCAAAAAAAATAAAAAAATATAATTTTTTGTGTTTGTGAATTGTGTGCGCAGTAGCCGCACGTGCATCAACAAAGTAGTGCCAAGCGTGCGCCTGTGTCATAAGTAATGGGCCAGCTGGCTTGACCTTTAAAGGGTGCTGTAACGCCCAAAGTCCACTCCAAAGCAAATAAAAAAATATTTTCTGTGTTTGTGAATTGTGTGCACTGTGGCTGCACATGCATCAACAAAGGAGCAGCGCCAAACATGCGCCTGTGTCCCATAAGTAAAGGGCCGGCTGGCTTGTCCGTTAAAGGGTGGTGTAACCCTCAAAGTGTGCTCCACAAAAAAAAAAATTCTCCTCTTTTTTTCTGTCTTTGTGAATTGTGTGGGCTGTAGCTGCACCTGCATCCTCAAAGCAGCAGCGCCAAGCATGCATCTGTCTGTTAAAGGGTGGTGTAACCCCCAAAGTGCACTCCAACAAAAATAAAACATTTTCTTCTGTGTTTGTGAATTGTCTGCACTGTACGTGCATCCTCAAAGCAGCAGCGACAAGCGTGCATCTGTCTGTTAAAGGGTGGTGTAACCCTCAAAGTGCACTCCACAAAGAATAAAAAATTCTTTTTTTTTCTGTCTTTGTGAATTGTGTGGGCTGTAGCTGCACGTGCATCAACAAAGGAGCAGCGCCAAGCGTGTGCCTGTGTCCCATAAGTAAAGAGCCGGCTGGCTCATTTCTTAAAGGGTGGTGTAACCCACAAAGTGCACTAGTCTCCAACAAAAATAAAAAATTATTTTCTGTGTTTGTGTGCACCTTAGCCACACGTATATATCAATATAACATAAATGGAGGACCAAACTTTCTCTGATAAAAATAAAATAGGGAAAGATCAAGAACCACTTCCTCCTAGTGCTGAAGCTGCTGCCACTAGTCATGACATAGATGATAACATGCCATCAACGTCATCTGCCAAGACCGATGCCCAATGTCATAGTAGAGGGCACATACAATCCCAAATGATAAAGTTCAGGAAAATGACCTTAAAAAAAACATTTAAATCATCTGAGGAGAAACGTAAACTTGCCAATATGCCATTTACCACACGGAGTGGCAAGGAACAGCTAAGGTCTTTCCCTATGTTCATGACTAGGGGTTCAGCTTCACATGACGATGGAAGCCCTCCTCCCGCTAAAAAAATCAAACGAGTTAAGCTGGCAAAAGCACAGCGAAGAACTGTGCATTCTAAGAAGATATCACAAATCCCCAAGGAGAGTCCAAGTGTGGTGGCGGTTGCGATGCCTGACCTTCCCAGCACTGGACGAGGTGGGAAGAGGTGGCACTTTCCACCATTTGCACGCCCCCTGCAAGTGCTGAAAGGAGCACCCACAGTCCACTTGCTGATATGCAAATTGAAGATGTCACTGTTGAAGTACAACAGGATGAGGATACTGGTGTAGCTGGCGCTGAGGAGGAAGTTGGCGAGGAGTATTCTGATGGTGATGTGGTTTGTTTAAATCTGGCTCCAGGGGAGACAGTTGTTGTCCGTGGGATGAAAAAGCCCATCAGGGTCATGCCTAGGCAGAAGACCAAACATTCCACCTCTTTGGTCTGGCAATATTTCTATTCAAATCTGGACAACAACTATCTAGCCATATGTACCATATGTAAAGGTGAAATAAGTAGGGGTAGGGACGTTAACCACCTAGGAACATCCTCCCTTATATGGCACCTGCAGCACATTCATAATAAGTTACTGTCAAGTTCAGAAACTTTGGCTAAGACCGTAAGCAGTCCAGGGACACCTAAATCCCGTTGTCCTGTTGTATCTAAGCGCCTGCAAACCACACCGTCAACTCCCTCCTCGTCAATTACCTCCTTAGTCAGGATCGGAAGTAGTCCTGCAGACCATGTCACTGGCATGACTGACTCTCCTATCCGGGATTCCTCCGGCGGATCCTGCATTGCTATGCCTACTGCTGCCGCTGCTGCTGCTGCTGTTGCTGCTGCTGGGAGTCGTTCATCATCCCAGAGAGGAAGTAGGAACACCACTACTTTTACTAAACAATTGACCCTCCAACAGTCCTTAGCGAGGAGGATCAAGTACGACAGCAGTCATCCTGAAGCAAAACGTGTAACTGAGGCCTTGACTGCTATGTTGATGTTAGACGTGCATCCGGTATCCGCCATTAGTGCAGTGGGATTTAGACAATTGATGGAGGTAGTGTGTCCCCGGTTCCAAATCCCGTCTAGATTCTACTTCACTAGGCAGTCCTGAAAAATGCCGTTGTACCCAATGTCCACTTAACCACGGACATGTGGACAAGTGGAACAGGGCAAACTAAGGACTATATGACTGTGACAGCCCACTTTGTAGATGTATCACCTTACGCAGCAACAACAGCAGTGTCAGCAGTAGCAGCATCTCAGAAACGCCAACTCGTTCCAAGGCAGGCTATGCTGTGTATCACCAGTTTCAGTAAGAGGCACACCGCCGACAACCTCTTAGAGAAACTGAGGGAAATCATCACCCAGTGGCTTACCCCACTTAGACTCTCTGGGGATTTGTGATATCTGACAAGGCCACCAATATTGTGCGGGCATTACATCTGGGCAAATTCCAGCACGTCCCATGTTTTGCTCACACAATAAACTTGGTGGTGCAGAATTTTCTGAAAGCGACAGGGGCGTGCAGGAGACGCTTTGGGTGACCCGAAAAATTTCTGGCCACTTTCGCCATTCAGCGACTGCGTGCCAAAGACTGGAGCGCCAGCAAACACTCTTGAACCTGCCCCACCATCACCTGAAGCAAGAGGTTGCGACGTGGTGGAACTCAACCCTCTATATGCTTCAGAGGATGGAGGAGCAGCAAAAGGCCATTCAAGCCTATACATCCACCTATGACATAGGCAAAGGAGGGGGTATGTACCTGACTCAAGCGCAGTGGAGAATGTTTTCCGTGTTGTGCAAGTTTCTCCAGCCCTTCGAACTTGCCACACGTGAAGTCAGTTCAGACACTGCCAGCTTGAGTCAGGTCATTCCCCTCATCAGGCTTTTGCAGAAGCAGCTGGAGAAAGTGAAGGAGGAGCTAAGACGGAGCGATTCCGCTCGGCATGTGGGACTTGTGGATGAAGCCCTTCATTCGCTTTGCCAGGATTCCAGGGTAGTCAATCTGTTGAAATCAGACCACTACATTTTGGCCACCGTGCTCGATCCTAGGTTTAAAGCCTATGTGGTGTCTCTCTTTCCGGCCGACACAAGCCTGCAGAGGTGCAAAGACCTGCTGGTGAAAACACTGTCAGCTGAAGCGGAACGTGACACGTCAACAGCTCCTTCTTCATTTTCTCCCGCAACTGGGTGCTGCCAGGAAAAAACTTAGGTATCCTAAGCAACCCGCTGGCAGTGATGCAGGGCAGGCAGGACCAAGTTTGGACATCTGGTCCGGACTGAAGGACCTGGCAACAATTTCTGACATGTCTACTGTCACTGCATATGATACTGTCACCATTGACAGAATGGTGGAGGATTACATCGGTGACAGCATCCAAGTAGGCATGTCAGACAGTCCGTACCTGTACTGGCAGGAAAAAGAGGCAATTTGGGGGCCCCTGTACAAACTGGCTCTATTTTACCTGAGTTGCCCCCCCCCTCCAGTGTGTACTCCGAAAGAGTGTTTAGTGTAGCCGGGAACCTTGTCAGCGAAAGGCGTAGGAGGTTGCTTCCACAAAATGTGGAGAAGATGATGTTCATAAAAATGAATTATCAACTCTTCCAGAAAGACCAGCCTCCAGAACGTACAGAGGGACCTGTGGTGGTGGATTCCAGCGGGGATGAATTAATACTCTGAGGATGTACACAACACTGAAGAGGGTGAGGAATCGGTGGATGAGGAGGATGAGGATGACATCTTGCCTCCGTAGAGCCAGTTTGTGCAGGGACAGATTAATTGCCAGCTTGTTTTGTGGGGGCCCAAACGAACCAATCATTTCAGCCACAGTCGTGTGGCAGACCCTGGCGCTGAAATGATTGGTTTGTTAAAGTGTGCATGTCCTGTTTATAGTACAACAGAAGGGTGGGTGGGAGGGCCCAAGGACAATTCCATCTTGCACCTCTTTTTTTTCTTTGCATTATGTACTGTTTGGGGCCTAGTTTTTCAAACTGCCATCCTGTCTGCCACTGCAGTGTCACTCCTAGATGGGCCACGTGTTTGTGCCGCCCACTCGTGTCGCTTAGCATAGTCATCCAGCTACCTCAGTGCAACCTTTTGGACATAAAAACACTATTGTGAGGTGTTCAGAATAGACTGGAAATGAGTGGAAATTAAGGTTATTGAGGTTAATAATAGCATAGGAGCAGAAAAACCCACAAATTCTGTGATTTTAGCTGTTTTTATGCTTTTTTTTAAAAAAAAATACAGATCCAAAACCCAGAACCCAAAACACGGAAGGGTGGTTTTGGCAAAACCAATCCAGATCCAAAACACGAAGAAAGATCCAGATCCAAAACCAAAACACAAAACACGAAAAGTGGCCGGTGCACACCCCTAATATATATATGTATATAATATATATATATATATATATATATATATAAAAAACGTTCATTTGTATGTATGTTCCAAATAAACTCGTAAACTATTGAACCAAATTTGATCAGGTTTTCACTGAAATGTTCCTTGAGATCCTCCGAGTAACATAGGCTATGAATCATCTCGTTTATATAAAAAAACAGTACCGAGCTGGTTAAAAATATATATAAATCAATTTAATAAGATAGGTAGCAAAAATAATAATAATGATAAAACACAGTGTAAGAAAAATATTAAAAATAATAATAATAATAATAATAATAATAATAATAATAATAAAGATCAATCCTGCAAATTAAATTGAAGGTAATCAGATGAAGATCCATATAAAAAATCAATATAAACTAATCATATTACCACAATATATCAATAAATTAATAATGAAACAATGAGTTCATTAAAGAATTGTGATGTCCTTTACAAGTTTAAGGAGTGTTATGACCAGGGTTCATAATTAATAGTTTGACTTGAAGTAATAAGGTGCAAGTTGTTTCCATCAAAAAGTAAAAAAAAGTACCTGTAGATTAGATACAATGTATCCACTGTATGTTTATTGATACATCTGTGCAGCAAATCTGAGAACAGCGGGTCGCATGGGGGGTCTAGTAATCAGTGGAGACTCCAGCGGCTAGATCTCACTGCGGCTATATAATTCCCCACTAGGCTCCACAGATAGCCTAGTCGGTTGTAGTGACCCTCGGTAGGTGTCGGCCACAGGCTGCCTGATTAAAGTGCTGCTATGTAACTTCCCGCTCAGCTCCACGGGTGGAGGTGTATAACGCTGGTGTCTCGGAACACAGCTAGTGGTGGGGATGTTCTCACCGCTCAATGCACTATCACAAACACAGTTCAAAGGAGCTCTCCACACCAGGAACGAACAGGTATGCATGGATCAAAAGATAGTTGCATGGAACAAAGGTAGTTCAAATAGAACTCTGGGACATCAGTGTACTCCAGGCAATGGGCAGCAATGTGTTTCGTCCCTATCCTGGGACTTTTTCAAGCTTTGTTCCATGCAACTATCTTTTGTTCCATATATATAAATATATATATATATAAAATTGTTTGTATGTATGTTTGTGATAAACTCGAGAACTACCAAACCAATTTTGATGGGGTTTTTACTGAAATGTTCCTTGATATCCTCTGAGTAATATAAGCTATACACACACACCAATCGTTTCTCCTCATCAGGAACAATTGTAGACATAACTTACGTGGCTACTTACAGCGGCTGCTCCTTCTGTAATCTGGCAGGCGGAGCATCTTGGCCCCACATTACTTTGAGTGACAGCAGCCAGGCAGCTATTGTTGTCTCCCGCCCTTATCTCTGTGCTGCCAGATAGCCCCTGCCATACCCCTCCTTATTTGCTGGCTGTAGCGGCGAGGAATCTCGGGTGGAAGGCTTCCCCGAGAATGACAAGGGGAATATGACGTTTGGCTCCTGCATCTAGCAACATCATGACACCATGCTGGGACAGCGGCATGGCGATTGGCTGTAACACGCCTTGCCTGGCATGGCCCGGGGTGGAGCTGGGCTCTGGTTATCTGGAGGAGTGTGAAACCGTGTGTTAATGTAATCAGTTGTAGGGAGACAAGATCGGCCGAGAGAGATATTTGTGTCCCGCAAGATGAGGATCCTACACAGAGGCTTCCAGCAGGCAGTCTCTGCCACTTTCCTGTATGATGCCGGCTTCATGGTGTGTTGGGAGTAATTTGTGCTCCGGGTCTGCACTGCCTGGCTCCGGTGCTCTGTGCCTGGGGAAGTGAAGGAGGAGCTGCCTGAATATCAGTGCTGTTATTGTGTCTCTTCTGCCTGTTTGGTTCACAGATCCTGGCCACGCAGGATCTGTGCCCCTCCCATCAGCCTCTTCCATCTGAGTATTTACAGACCACTGCTGGGGCTGCGTCCACCCAGCCCACACACGTGTGTGCCGTCCTTGCCTCCCTCTCTCCAAGCATGAGTCCCCGGGCCGCTGCTGCTTATTCCTCATCTGCTGTTTGAGCCGTTCTGAGCACCAGGCACACCGCCACCTCTGGGACCAGCATTTCCAGAGCAACTTCTGTATCCAACATTTACTTTGCTGAGAACATTAGACCGTGCACAGAGCAGCAGACACCCAGGGAGTGATTTTCAGTGCCTGGGGTGCTGTCTCCTTGTCATTGAATAAAATTAATAATCACTCTACAACAATGGGTAGGCACTGCTAATATATATATATATATATTGTGACAGGGTCAGCATAATTTCACATGAGGTAAATGTGGAATATCCAGATCTCCCAGGTTTGGCAGAGCAAAGGCATTAGGAATGTGTCCAGTTCAGGTGTTGCCTCAATCAGAATCTAGAAGGCAGCTGATTACAGACACCTATGTGAGGCTGATTTAAGAACTGCAGAGACACTGGAGAAACTAAACCTGACGGTGAGATAGTTGCCCAGCTTATAGGCCCGGGGGTGGCTAGTGTTAGGGATCCTTGACCTGTGAGTCCACTGAAGAAAATATTGCTGTTTGGAAGACTGTGTAACATCTTGCCTGTGAAACTGCCTTATCCTGTGTACCTGCCTGTGGTGAGCAATAAAGCTACTGATGGATGTTACCCGGTCTTTGTGATCCTTGTCACAATTTATATATATATATATATATATTCCATCTACAAAAAACCTTGCAGTTTCACATGTCCCATTAAGGCTTCGTAGACAATTTCACAAAACCTATTAAATTTCTGCCACTCAAACCTAAAAAAGCAATGAAATTCCAATCATTATGGACCTTGCACAATACAGATATGATATGCCATCATATCCTGTGGTTAACTGCAGATTCAGCACTCTCACAGAGTGAGATTGTTGTCACTCACAAAATGGTGGAGCTGCTAATTCACAGAATTGTGTGCTCATTGGAATACACACATGCAGTCTATGCAACTGAGGTCTGAGCAGAAGATAGAGCTTTGCAGATGGGATAAGAGTGGTGTGGATGGGGGAGGAAACAAAACAGTGTAGATGGGGCAGACAGAAAGGGGTGGAGAAAGGGGAAGATTAAGCAGCACAGATGGAGGGAGCCAAAGTGATACAGATAGGTGGAAAACAGTGGTGCAGATAGGGGGGAGAAAGTGACACGGTGCCCATGCAGCACCGAGTGACAGTTCTACCTGTCCAAGCCAAATGTCAGCTTGGTAGGTCCAATAGCTTTTGAGGTATAGCCCCTTAAACACCATGCCCCCCTCTCCGGAATTCTCTATGGAAAAATTCAGTTTATTCTATTCAGCCATAATATAAGGGCACGACCATAACCTTGGCACCTACATGTTACCAATCACCCAAATTGAAAAAATGTGTACAAAAAAACCGTGGTGAATCAAAACAATAATTGCACTCCCCAAATAGTGATGGACGGCTGCTCCCAACTAATAATCTGCAATGGTGATTGTGAAATGTTATGAAGTGAAAGAAAGTTCCTGATAGTGCTAAGATGCAGTGACAAACCGTGTATAACCAAATGTTTGCTTATCTTATTATCTTATTCTTGTTTTTCTCTTATCTTATTCTTGTATTCTCAAGTTGGAGTCATTAGGGAACTTGTCTCACAAATCCTGTATGCAAAAGCAAATAGAAGAAAACAACATAGTGTGTACTGTTTCAGAGCAACAATTGTGTATATTAGATATAGTGTTGGTGATGTGAACCAACTTTACAGGGGCATTTTAAGAGAGTATGGGGCCTGTGAGTAGACTCTGGGAGTGATTCAGAGCCGGAGGCTATTTGCGCTCGCTCGTTCAGAAAAAGGGTCCGGATATTTAAATAGAGCGCTCGCTCTTTGCGGTCTGTTGACGCCTCTATCTCTGAGCGAGCGAACGAAATTTGCGCTCGCTATTTTGTAAAGACGCATCCTACGTCATCTCCGCTATTTATTAGATTAATCGAGTACATTGAAAGGCGTCAGAACTGCTCGCAGTGCTGGTAGGATTTTCCTACCATAATCATGCGAACAGTTCAGGCTACGAGACAACCAAGTGACGTGGCCGATGACGCAGCTTTGTAAATTATGCACACCCTTAAAACGCCCGTTTCAACCGTTTGGCACGCCTGTGTTCGGATCTCCACTCCCCGTTTTCAAGAACCTTCCCCTGTTACCACCCACAAACGCCTCATCCTGTCACTCAAATTAGCAGGCACTCGCTATTTTGCGAGCGCTCGATTTCCGACCGCAATGACTGGTTGGCGCATGCGCATTATGACCCATACGCATGCGCAGATGTACGAACATCGCTTGGAGCGAACGAGCGGCCGCTTACGAGCGGCTCTGAATCAGGCCCTCTGTGCGGGCCCCCTCCTCTCTGTAGTGGTGCCGCGGCAGGTGGTGCAGCAGTAGATTCTGGCTTAGTGCCAAAATGTACTGCACATGCACAGATCTCTGGGAAAATGGCGTCTGCAACATTTTACCGCGGACAGAAGCACTGCACTTGCACGAAGTCACCGGTAAAAATGCCGCGCCGCCACATTCCCAGTGATTTTTGCTGCTCTGCAGCGCCGGCCTGGCGCTGCAGAGCAGGACTCTGGAAACAACAGACAGGTAAGTATAAAGAGTATATGGCTGCAGGGTGTTCGATGCGGGCCTCCCTGGACCCAGGGGCCCATGTGCACCGCACACCCTGCACCCATTATAGATATCCCCTGCAACTTTGGTCTATAAGGAACACTTTATCCCAGAAATCACACCCATACAGGTCTCACATAAATTTTAAAAACATTTATTACATAAAACAACAAAAACTAATAGTAGGTAGCAAACTTGCAGAAGCAGTGTCCAGGTATATTGGCACAGTCCCAACTCGTTTTGTCTATTGTAAAGACTTCATCATGGGGATATATATATATATATATATATATATATATATATATATATATATATTCTGCTAAGGTCTGTCCCATCTCCAACATGCATGTGCAGTAGGACCGGCTCCCACTGCTATGGAAACAGGACAGGCCCTAGCCTATCAGGAGAACACAAGGTATGTATGGAAGGAGAGTGATGGAGACCAAGGAGAGATAGTGTAGAGGGGCTGGGTACAGCGCAGGAGGATAGAGCAACTGAGTGGGGGAGGATCAGTGGATAGAGATGGGACAAAAGCAATCTGACACAGTTACCTGAAGTGTATTTATAGCATGTATCCTATGCTGCCAGGCCTATAGCATTTAACTGGATTGTTATGATTATAGTTATACACTAAGGGACTCTCCCACCCACTGTTTTCCCGTCTGCAGGTGCAGCCATCATCATTAGTGTAGGGACTTATGCCAGCCACATGCTGAGTGCAAAAGATCTGTTTGAAACAGACGTTCCATCTCCATCCGCACACTATGATTGAGTCAGCTTACCTGCCCTATAACAGTCCCATGAGACTTTCACAAGACCTAACAGTTCTGTGCAATTGCATGGTTGCCGCACAGTTACCATCCAGAAACACCCATTTCACAGAACGTGTGGTCCATCGGTGGGCTGATTGGTCTGTATGCACTAGTGATCTCTGTCCGTGTGAGCATACCTGATCTGGCGAGCGTGCAGTCACAGATTTCTTCACTTAAGCATGCGCAGCCTCCGATTTCTTCCTTTGGAACATGCACAGTCACCAATGTTTTTCCTTTTTTAGCATGCACAGTCACAGATTTCTTCCTTTGGAACATGCACAGTCACCGATTTCTTCCTTTGGAGCATGCACAGTCACCGATTTCTTCCTTTGGAGCATGCACAGTCACGATTTCTTCCTTTGGAGCATGCACATTCACGATTTCTTCCTTTGGAGCATGCACAGTCACCGATTTCTTCCTTTGGAGCATGCACAGTCACGATTTCTTCCTTTGGAGCATGCACAGTCACCGATTTCTTCCTTTGGAGCATGCACAGTCACTGATTTCTTCCTTTGGAGCACGTACAGTCACCGATTTCTTCCTTTGGAGCAAGCACAGTCACTGATTTCTTCCTTTGGAGCATGCACAGTCACCGATTTCTTCCTTTGGAGCATGCACAGTCACCGATTTCTTCCTTTGGAGCATGCACAGTCACTGATTTCTTCCTTTGGAGCATGCACAGTCACCGATTTCTTCCTTTGGAGCATGCACAGTCACGATTTCTTCCTTTGGAGCATGCACATTCACGATTTCTTCCTTTGGAGCATGCACAGTCACCGATTTCTTCCTTTGGAGCATGCACAGTTACCGATTTCTTCCTTTGGAGCAAGCACAGTCACTGATTTCTTCCTTTGGAGCATGCACAGTCACCGATTTCTTCCTTTGGAGCATGCACAGTCACGATTTCTTCCTTTGGAGCATGCACAGTCACGATTTCTTCCTTTGGAGCATGCACAGTCACGATTTCTTCCTTTGGAGCATGCACAGTCACCGATTTCTTCCTTTGGAGCATGCACAGTCACTGATTTCTTCCTTTGGAGCACGCACAGTCACCGATTTCTTCCTTTGGAGCACGCACAGTCACAGATTTCTTCCCTTGGAGCACACGCAGTCACCTATTTCTTCCCTTGGAGCATGCACAGTCACCGATTTTGTACTTTGGAGCACGCGCAGTCACCGATTTCTTCACTTGGAGCACACGCAGTCACCTATTTCTTCCTTTGTGACATGCACAGTCACCGATTTCTTCCTTTTGGACAGGTGCAGTCACCGATTTCTTCCCTTGGAGCACGCGCAGTCACCGATTTCTTCCCTTGGAGCACGCGCAGTCACCGATTTCTTCCTTTTGATCACGCACAGTCACCAATTGCTTCCTTTGGAGCATTCAAAGTCAATGATTTCTTCCTTTCGGACATGTGCAGTCACCAATTTCTTCCTTTGGAGCACGCACAGTCAAAGATTTCTTACTGTGGAGCATGCATAGTCAAAGATTTCTTACTTTGGAGAATGCACAGTCAAAGATTTCTTACTGTGGAGAATGCACAGTCACCATCCACATTTCTACTTGTGTCCGAAGCAGAACCAGGCCTTTTGACTATAGGTAAGATCATACAGTTCCTTAACCTAAACCCCCTCCCCACTAACCCTGAACAAACAGTGCAGATAACAAATTGAAGCGCTCTTATTCCTCTTCTCCTAAACCCCTGTAACTGTATTCCATTCTCTCCTTTAATTATCTTTTTCATGGCCAGAGAGTTCTGATGACTTGATTAAACTGTGCTGTGCAGTTCCAGTCCCTACCCATTGGATTAATTAGCCCAAACCTTATTATCTTTCCAACCGGGATCAATGGTGCACTGATGCTGAAAATCATGCAATGACAGGCAGACTAGATCATTTCTAACCAGCAAATGACTGCACATCTATCCCATTCATCACCCGCTGTATGCCTTTCTGCAGGTTCTTTCCCCTCAAGATACAATAAATTTATCCTTAATTATATCATAATTAAATAACTAATGAAGTATGTTCATAATTTGAGCTAGTAATTTATAGCACAATTACATGTTATGAAGACCTCTGTTTACTTGCCATGCTTACAGGTCAGAGAAGCAAGCTGCAATTTATTAGACCGTTGTTGCTTTCTTACTTTGTTTAACTGTTCCTCAAGCTTCGGTGATCTATATCTACATAGAAGTGAAAAGGGGCATAGGGGCTTCAGGTGGTCGGACCGGGCAATCAGGCCACTGGCCCTTCTGGCATTTGCCAGATGGCCAGTCCAGCCATGGGCATAAGCATGCCATACAGCAAGTGCAAGAGCTGCCCATCTGCTAAACAAGACATTACTCTTGAAGCCAATGTAGTTGGCATGTCTCAGTTGGCTGTGCAAAAGATCAGGGATAGGTGCAGCAAGTTCTACAAAATATATGTAGTCACTGACACTGGTTAAGCTAGGATGTGGGTGCAACACTCACTTTCTATGTAGTTCTCACTGTTAACAAAAAACATTAAAACGCAAACAATGGAGATAAAGAATGCAACTTTAGGCACACATGGAGGCTCGCAACTCCTAATGACTGGAGAGCAGAAGCGGCAGCCTCATGTACAAGAGAGCTGCACCCCAGCAGTTATGGGCATGTCTCTAGTAGGCATACTTGTTGCCCCTGCCATAGAGTAGGTATAAATAGACAATTGAGACAACTGGAAACATTAACCAATGGACCTCTGTTTGCATTATTGCAGAATATAGACTGGGGGGCAGAATTTTATTTTTGACGAGAAACAAA